>JBBBZN010000009.1:0-600000 GCA_037974915.1 Ceratobasidium theobromae
TTTATATTATATTATTTCATGCGCCACGACACAATACGTTTGCTCGCATTTGTCGCACTCTCGGGCCCGCCAACACAGCCGGCCCGGACACGAAACCCGTAAAGTTGCAATTGAAGCAATGCACAACACAGCCCCTGGTCACAAATAAAAACCGAGGCGTCGGCGAAACACTGGAGCACAAACGTTACTTGGTGATTTGGTTTGTATCACTTGCTTTTGCGAATAAGGAAGAGAAACAATTGATAAATGTTCAGTCACTCAATACAATACATGATGAAAACCTATGCTAAAATATGTACAGAAGGGTCTAAGAAACGGGAATTTAATCGACCTCCTCAACAGATGGGCCGTCTGCGGGGGGTCCACCGGCACCAGGGAACCCACCCGGAGCACCACCACCTGGAGCGGCACCACCGTACAACCTCGACATGATTGGGTTTGCGACACCCTCGAGCTCCTTTTGCTTGCTCTCATACTCCTCCTTCGAAGCCTCCTGCGAGTTGTCGAGCCAGCTGATGGTCTCGTTGACGGCAGTCTCGAGCTTCTTCTTGTCCGCGGCGTCAAACTTGTCTGCGAGCTTGTCGTCCTGGAGAGTGTTGCGGAGGTTGTAGGCATACGACTCGAGACCGTTCTTGGCCGTAATGCGCGCAGCAGCCTCCTCGTCCTCCTGCTTGTATTTCTCGGCCTCGGAAACCATGCGCTCGATTTCCTCCTTGGACAGGCGACCTTTGTCGTTGGTGATCGTGATGCGGTTGGACTTTCCGGTGGTCTTGTCCGCGGCGGAGACGTTCAAGATACCGTTGGCATCGATATCGAAGGTAACCTCGATCTGAGGAACACCACGGGGCGCGGGAGGGATGCCCGACAGCTCGAACTTGCCGAGCAAGTTATTGTCCTTGGTGCGGGCACGCTCACCCTCGTAGACCTGGATGAGCACACCGGGCTGGTTGTCGGACTGTAGGGCCGAGGGTTAGTATCACGTTGCATACACGCGTGCGAAAGTAGACTCACATAGGTCGAGAAGATTTCAGATTTCTTGGTCGGGACAGTGGTGTTGCGCTTGATGAGCGGGGTGAACACACCACCGGCAGTTTCAATACCGGTCGAGAGAGGAGCAACGTCGAGCAAGAGCAAGTCCTGGGTCTTCTCCGAGGTGTCGCCGCTGAGAATGGCAGCCTGGACGGCGGCGCCATAGGCAACGGCCTCATCAGGGTTGATGCTCTTGTTGGGCTCCTTGCCGCCGAAGAAGTCGGAGACGAGCTTGATGATACGAGGAATACGGGTGGAACCACCGACGAGGACGATATCGTGGACGCTGGCCTTGTCGATCTTGGAATCGCGAAGGACCTTCTCAACGGGCTCGAGGGTGCCGCGGAAGAGGTCCTGGCAGAGTTCCTCGAAACGAGCACGAGTAAGCGAGGTGTAGAAGTCGATACCCTCGAAGAGTGAGTCGATTTCGATCGAGGTCTGAGCAGCCGAAGAGAGAGTGCGCTTGGCACGCTCGCAAGCAGTGCGGAGACGACGGAGGGAGCGAGGGTTCGACGAGAGATCTGGATAATGACATCAGTGTTATCATTCCTGATATGGTAGGTATCAACTCACCCTTCTTGTTCTTGCGCTTGAATTCCTGGACAAAGTGGTTGACGAGACGGTTATCAAAGTCCTCACCACCAAGGTGGGTATCACCGGCAGTGGCCTTGACCTCGAAGATACCCTCCTCAATGGTCAAGAGGGAGACATCAAAGGTTCCTCCACCAAGATCGAAGATGAGAACATTGCGCTCGCCCTGGACCTTCTTGTCAAGACCGTAGGCGATGGCAGCGGCGGTGGGCTCGTTGATGATACGAAGGACGTTGAGACCGGAAATGACACCGGCGTCCTTGGTGGCCTGGCGCTGAGAGTCGTTGAAGTAGGCGGGGACAGTAATAACAGCATTAGTGATGGTAGTTCCAAGGTAGGACTCGGCGGTTTCCTTCATCTTGAGGAGCACCATGGAGGAGATTTCCTCGGGGGTCTGCAAAAGGAATCAGTGGCTGCGTATAGAGCAACTGAAAGTGACTCACAAAGGTCTTGGTCTCACCGCGGTACTCGACGAGGATGACCGGCTTGCCGCCCTTGTTCTCGACCTTGAAGGGGAAATGCTTGATATCAGACTGGACCTCGGCGTCCTCGAACCGGCGACCAATGAGGCGCTTAGCATCGAAGACGGTGTTGGTGGGGTTCATGGCGACTTGGTTCTTGGCCGCATCGCCGATGAGACGCTCCGTGTCCGAGAAGGAGACATACGAGGGCGTCGTGCGGTTGCCTTGGTCGTTGGCGATGATTTCGACGCGGTCATTTTGCCATACTCCAACGCAGCTGTAGACAGATAATGAGCACAGATCAGAATAAAATGCGGTTAGACTCACGAGTAAGTGGTGCCGAGATCAATTCCGATGGCTTTTGAAGTCATGATTAGAGACTATCTATTGTGGGTAAAGGGCAGTTACTGGGCGAGGGGGAGCGACCAGAAGTAGTTGAGAATGGAATGAGGAGAGAGGCGCAACTCCCCGCCTTTATATATGCACACGCGCGGAGCACATATTTGCGCTTAAAAATTCAGTTTCCAGCGCGTTCCATCGCATTCTACACCAATCTAGATTAAATGACGCAAATAGCACTGCCACCGGCGCTTCCCTCACTCGACCATTCCAGATGCCTCAAGGCGCCGCGCGGACAGGGCAAGGCCGGTACCAACGCTATCTTTAAATTGCTGCACCGCATTATGGGGAACTTCATTTTTGGATTCATTCGCACAAAGTCATAATGTACATACAAAAAGAGACAGTGGGGTCAATCTATGCGCATACAGCAGACATGTAAACCGTCCAGCCGAGGTGTCGCCCTCGGGAACGTGCCGGCACAGCCGACTCGCCACCACAGCTGACCACGAGGATGAACGGGGGGCAACGCCAGAACAGCGACCGAAGATCAGCAGAAAGCCCCGTACCCAAGACGGGCAGGGACGGATTCCACCCCCAGAGGGACTCTGCTCGACACCAAGCCTTGATCTTACACGAATTTGACTCATTACCGACAATACCCAGCAAAGACTGGTGGAGGACCGGCCTCGCATGGCGAGCAAAATCCTCCCTGTCGTATACTTTAAGGATCGTGTGTCACCAATACATCCCAAACCCAGTCCCGCACGAGGGGGAATGGCCCCCAGGCAAAGTAAAGGGGTTTGGGAGAGAGTATGGTTGAGGCGAACTTGTTTGGAAAAAATTACACAATGATCACGTGATTGTGACAAGGGTATTAGGATATAATTACAAATCATGCGTTGCGCTAGGCCCATTTATCATTCGCATTTGTTCTGATAGACAAGTGGCTTGCTCGACGGGACTTTGAAGTGAGTTTGAACATCACAGACCAGTTTAATTAGGGTATAAACTGGTCGTGGCATCTTTATCAACAGCGACAACCGATTAGAAATCACGGTTCACGAGGGCCGGGCTTTGTCAGGCATCCACAAGTGTCGCTCTTGTCTTTGGATTTCCTCACTTTCCCCACCACATACTATCATCTCCCGGCCGTAGCAATACCGCAATATGTCTGTGATGGTGGGTCACACGTACCCATTATGGAGAGCCCTAGAGCGCTAAATCAATGTACGCGTCGTCAACAGCAGCAGCCGGAAGGGATGGAGACACTGGACGAAAAGGCAGGTCCATCTAATCTTGCAATGGAAATAGACGAGCCAGTTTCGGTTCACGACCGTGAGTTTTTCTCATTATCACACTCTCTCGCTGGCCCAGTAATGCCCGAGGCTGATATCTCGGCTCGTGGCTTGAATAGGCGAGGCATTCGCTGCAAAACAATTACCGGACCTTGGACACGAAGTAGAAGACTTCCAGGTATACACCTGGAGGCTGACCAAATGGCGACAACTAGAGAAGAAGCTCACAAGTCCGGAGTTTGATTGTGGAGGTCATAGGTGGTACGTCGACCCCGCGTAGCACCCACTCCCACGTGGGGACGATCCTAATAAACGACCTTGCTTTGGATATATAGGCGCATCTTACTCTTTCCCGCTGGGAATTCCAACTCACCGCCCAACGACACTGTTTCGATATATCTCGACTATGCGAATCCCAAGAACGCGCCTGAGGGTTGGCATGCCTGCGCGCAGTTTGCGCTCGTCATGTCGAATCCAAACGACCCCACCAACTTTGTGTGCAGCCGTGAGTAGCGGTTTATTTTGGCCCAACTTGTTCACGTCATTTGGGCTGCACCGCTGCCTTGTTCTGACTCATAAAATAGACGCACATCACCGATTCATTGCTGAAGAGTGCGACTGGGGCTTTACCCGGTTCCACGACCTTCGAAAGTTGTTTACTGGGATCGACGGCCGTAGGCCAATTATTGAGAACGACGAGTCCGAGATCACCGTGTTTGTCCGGGTGTTGAAGGATCCTACCGGTGTACTATGGCACAATTTTGTAAAGTATGTAACAAACGCGTCGTGTCCTCAACACCTCACTTATTGTTTTGCTTTTATAGTTATGATTCGAAGAAAGAAACTGGATATGTTGGATTGAAAAACCAAGGAGCAACATGTTACATGAACTCGCTGCTACAATCTTTGTTCTGCACACGGTACTTCAGAAAAGTGAGCATTGGCCCTCACCGTGCTATTTGTAGAATAACCATCTATGCAGGCTGTATACCAAATACCTACTGAGGACGACATACCTTCCGAGAGTGTTGCTCTTGCGTTACAACGCGTATTCTATCACCTGCAAACTTCTGATCAACCTGTTGGTATGTTACGAATATGTTTGCTCAATGTGCCACCACTGAATGGGATTTACAGGAACAACCGAACTAACCAAGTCATTCGGTTGGAAATCTTTGGATTCTTTTATGCAACATGATGTGCAGGAATTCAACCGGGTGCTCCAAGACAAACTCGAATCGAAGATGAAGGTACGTCAGCGCACCTTTGCTTAGGTTACGCTCACGAAAGGTGCCTGTCACAGGGAACCCCAGCGGAGGGCGCCATCAACAAGTTGTTCCTGGGCAAGATGAAGAGTTATATCAAGTGTCTGAACGTGGATTTTGAATCATCTCGGATAGAGGACTTTTATGGTATGGGTCGTCTCAAACTGCTGTTTGAGAGAGACTAAGTCGCATCGATCAAAGACATTCAATTAAATGTGAAAGGGATGGCGAATCTTTACGAGTCGTTCAAGGATTATGTCGCCGTGGAAACTTTGGAGGGTGATAACAAATACCAGGCTGAAGGGCTGGGCCTGCAAGATGCCAAGAAAGGCGTCATATTCCAGGAATTCCCGCCGGTGCTCCACCTTCAACTGAAGCGATTCGAATATGATATTCAACGGGATGCAATGGTCAAGGTTTGTTTATGTCTCAAAACACCGGCTCCCATCGGTCCCCCTAACATCTATTGTATCACTAGATCAATGACCGGCACGAATTCCCTTTTGAGATTGATCTCGCCGAGTTTTTGGACGAGACTGCTGATAAGACTCAGTCGTGGGTGTATAAGTTGCACGGTGTCCTCGTTCACTCGGGTGATCTCCACGGTGGTCACTATTTTGCCCTTATCAAGCCCGACCGGGAGACGCGTTGGCTCAAGTACGACGACGATCGAGTCACCCCCGTCACCGACCGCGAAGTTTTGGAAGAGAACTATGGTGGGGAGTTGACCAATGGTTTGGTTAATAACCAGCGCAACCCAGTCCGTCAGTTGAAGCGCTTTACAAATGCGTACATGCTTGTATACATTCGCGACACGGCGATCGATGAGGTTCTGGCACCTTTTACCGAAAAGGACACTCCCGCGCACCTTAGTACGTGGCTATTATGGTGCACGGGACATAGTTATTGAGTGTGTTTCTTCTTGTAGAGGCGAGATTGGAGGAAGAGAGGCAGGCGTCTGAAGCGAAGAGACGGGAACGAGAGGAACAGCACCTCTATCTTACCGCTAGGGTAGGTCGTCTGACATCTTTCTGTTTGTCACTTGGCTGAGTCTCCTCGTAGGTCATCACGGATAAGACCTTTAGCAATCACCAAGGCTTTGATCTCGCTACTTTTGACGACAAGAATGCCCCACAAAGCCACGACCTACCTTCGTTCCGTGTTCTTAAGGCCGATACGTATGCCATGTTCAAGTCGATAGTCGCCAAGAGTCTACATTACCCCGAGTCTCATATCCGGTTGTGGGTGCTTGTAAACCGCCAAAACAAGACAATCCGCCCCGATACGCATATCCCCGAAGACGAGGCGACCTTGAGGGAACGTAAGTTGCTGATATGGCCTTGTGAATCGTTCTCACTTGTGCGTATTAGCGGTGGAGGCCATTCGCAACACCATGGCTGCTCGACAAACCGACTTGAGGTTGTATCTAGATGTTATTACAGATACAAACGGACAGGTGCGAGGTCTCTTAGCCAGAATGGGCAAATTACTCATTGGTGTCTCTAGCTCTTGCCGGAAATCAGCAGCCCCAACTCGATCATGATCTTCCTCAAGTACTTTGACGTCTCAAAGCAGACTCTGCAAGGCGCTGGCAAGGTTTACGTCCAAAAGAATAGCAAGGTCGGCGATTTGATCCCTATTATCAATGAGCGAATGAGGTGGCAACCTACAACTCCACTGAAGCTCTACGAGGTATGTTCCCCTGTGATGCTCATGAGCAATGAGTGACGTTGGAGTGTAGGAAATTAAACCTGGCATGATCGAAGTCATGAAGCCCAAGCTTACGTTTGCGCAAAGCGAGATCCAAGATGGAGATATCGTTTGCTTTCAAGTTGAGCTTAACGAGAAAGAGTACGTTGAGATGCTAGCTCTTTAAGGGTTTCGCTAACCGGCCTTGTAGGACCTCTGATCTTGAGACACAAGGACTCCTATCAACGCCCATCCAGTTCTACGACTTGTTGCAGAACCGCGTACTGATCAAGTTTAAGCCCCGATTTGAAGAGGCTGGGCATGAAGAATTTGATCTCGTCCTCAGCAAGAAGATGAATTATGATACGGTGTGTGGTGTATGGCTTGCTACTCAGACACGCTTGCTGAACTGCGCCCCGACAGCTTGCTGCGAAAGTTGGCGAACATCTTCATCACGATGCTATCAAGCTGCGCTTCACCACCTCTTCGAATACGGGTCAACCTCGTCAAGTTCTCAAGCGCGCGCTGAACCAAACAATCGCGGAGATCCTGCAGCCCTCGTACGGCACGGCACCAATTCCCATCTTATTCTATGAAATGCTTGAAGTCAGCATCGTGGAACTGGAGACTAAGCGCAATTTGAAGGTCATTTGGACTGGAGCCCATAACCGGGAAGAGGCAAGTCCTTGCATGATTGTCCGAGTGAATGTGCTGATGGGTTTGCCTAGGCTACTGTTTCGTTCCTTTTGCCAAAGACTTCAATGGTACATGATCTATGCGAGCAACTCTCCAAACACGAGCAAGTCAAGCTTACCCCTGGAGAGAGCGGCAAGATTCGTGTGTTTGAGGTAACTAAGGATGGGAAGCATCAGCGCGAGTTCAACGCCAACGAAATGCTTGGTAACCTGCCTGAAACTGACATCTATGCCGAGGTACGTTGTTGGACGTGGTGTAATTCTTTGGCGCATATATTGAAGATCATGTGTATGTAGGAAATTACAACCGAGGAGCTCTCTGCTGGGGAGAACGACAAGATTATTAGCGTGTTCCACTTTACCAAGGAGCCTGCACGAACGCACGGCGTGCCATTCAAGTTTGTCGTCAAACCTGTACGTGTCAGTTGAACTACTCGAGGTCCCGATGTAACCATTTGGCTTTGCAGGGGGAGAAATTCGTCGACACCAAGAAGCGGCTTCAGAAGCGTATGGCCGTTTCCGACAAGGATATCACCAAGTACAAGTTCTCGCTCATCCAGTCCGCGTTGTTCAAGCAGCCTGCCGCGATTGAAGAGAGTAAGTGCTATTGTTTGCAGGGACAAACATCCTTCTGATATTTTCTACTTTCAGACGATATTATTTATGATCACAAGTTCCTACCTGAGGATGTTCTCGGGCTCGATCATATCGACAAGACCGGAAAGGCAGGCAGATCAGGGCCGGGGGAGAAGGCGATCGTGATCAAGGGATGAGCCGTGATATTCTCTGTTGAGTCTGTTATGTGGTATTCCATTGCAAAAACGTTTGCTATGTCATGTATTAAATCTTAAATGTGTCAAGGTATTCTCAGTCCCTGCCGTTCTTGCATAGTGCTTTGATGCTATATGCAGGATAGATTTGCTCAACGAGATTGCACAATAGGTATACAAGCCAGACAGCAAAATTGCTATGAATCTACTTGCGCCTTTTGCCTTTTTTAGAAGGCGTGGATGCAGTGCTCTATATATTGATTCAGACCATCGTGCCTACGCTGGCGGCAAGCTACTTACGCTAATCCCGGAGCCTTTGGAAATAGAGCCAGTCTTTGGGAGTTCAAGATCCCCGTTCACAGAGGGGGATGTAGTAGCAGAGGGCGACGAAGGTGGTTTGGCAGTGAGCAATGATTGGGGAGGAACGGCTGATTGCGGAGCAACGACCTTGGATCCATATTTTTCTTCTACGAGCATATAGTTAATAGGTCGTCTTTAAAGAATTAACGTTAAACGCACCGGCCTCTGCCCGAGTAGCCTGCATGGTAAGCAATGGAGCCTTGAGCTTCTCGTTCATCAAGATCTCATTGGCCGACGCGAAGATAATGGTTCCCCAAGCGGGGTGGAAAGAGTTTGCCTCAGTCACCACGTCTACGATTTCGGCCTCGAGCTGTTTCTCCGCTGCTTGGAACGCGGTCCAAAGCGATTCGGGAACCGCATCCTTTTGGAGCAATTGCTGAAGTGCTGCCTTGTCTTCCCTCATGCGGTTGACACGTATTACATCCGCCACAGCGCGTCGAAGTAGGGCCGCTTTCAGGAGTTGATCGGCTGCTGGGGGGTCGGAGCATTGGAGAAGGGAGATGTATACATCGCGCTCTGGATGTTCGGGAAACCATTGCTCAACCTCTTGGGCTGTCGCAAACGGTGTAATTATAAGTTTTATGTGTACAGGAGTTAATATCTAACTTACCTGCTATCCTCCGACGGTATATCCTGCTGAATATCAATAGCGCACCAACAACTAGAACCAAATACGCGACTGGGGCAAAGATGGATGCCATTGTGCGCTGATATGCAGTTAGTTTAGCTTTATGTTCATGTGTATAAATCCAATGAACCTACGGAGGGGGTGCTCTGAGGCACACGTTGGAAGTGATGAACAAGTCAAGGAGGCGGAAATGATATTACAATCCTGGATTCGCATACGTGTAAGGGTATTACGTCAGCAAAGCCAGCTGGCAAACAAAGCGCTGGCGCTTCCTAGCATTCCACGGTTCCGTATAAATAAAAGTCGCGTGGCTCCGGACCTTTCGATCATCAACTTTGGCTCTCTGCTTTCTTTTGTGCTTGTGGTCACTTCATCATGTTCGCTGCCTCGGTTCGCTCGCGCGTTGTGCTTCATACCGCTAGGCGCGTGTCCAATATTCGCTACGCTTCGACTAAAGTAAGTATTACTTGGTTTCAGCTTCTGTTATGCACCTAAAAAACACGGCATACATAGACCTTGCAAGAGACCTTGCAAGAGATTATCCCTGCAAAGCAAGCCCAGATCAAGGACTTGGTAATTTAATTAGCATTATTACCAATTCAAAATCTAACAATTAAACAGAGAACAAATCATGCAAGCGTCAAGGTTGGAGACGTCAAGGTATGCGCTCCATTCTGTGCTCCCAGCTTCAAACCATGATCTCATCACCCTCCCCATAGATCGAGAACATAGTTGGCGGCATGCGAGGCCTCAAGGCCATGCTATGGGAAGGATCAGTCCTTGACCCGAACGAGGTCCGTAAACTTCCGACGCGTGCTGCACATTGTCTCGTGGTCTCATGCTCGGTTGAATAGGGAATCCGGTTCCACGGCTTGTCTATTCCCGATTGTCAGAAAGTTTTACCCCCCGCAAAAGGAGGACAGGAGATTATTTCCGAAAGCATGCTTTGGCTATTACTCACAGGTCAAGTCCCATCGCCTGAGCAAGTCCGAGATTTTTCACGTTCTCTGGCTGAGCGTGGAGAACTTCCCGATCATGTTGCCAAATTGATTGATGCGTGAGTCTGCCATCAACCATTACATTTTCACACATCCCTAATAATGGTATAGTTTCCCCCAGACATTACACCCCATGACTGTGAGCGGACTCCCTGGGTTTGCTGCCCTCGGCGTTTAAACTTATGTTGTAGCAACTTGCCATGGGCGTAGCAGCACTAAATCACGACTCCGCCTTCGCGGCTGCCTATGAAAAGGGTATACCGCTCTCGCCGACAAGCTTGTTTTCATCTAACCCAATCTCAGGTATCAAAAAGGCGGACTATTGGCAACCAGTTTTAGAGGACTCTCTGGACCTCGTTGCAAAACTTCCCGCTCTCGCTGCACGCATTTATCGCAATGTTTACCACCCCGATGCTCAGCTGGCACCGATTGATAAAAACCTTGATCTTGTTGGTGCGAAAATTTCCTTAGGTTAGGCGAGCGCTCCTAATTCCGCAGATAGGCAACTACGTCAATATGCTCGGGTACGGGGACAACAAGAGCATGACTGAGTATCTTCGTCTCTATATTGCTTTGCATGGAGATCACGAAGGCGGCAACGTATCTGCTCATACCGCGCGTAAGTATATCTCATGTTGTATTGGCGATATCTTATACTGGTAGCTCAGACCTTGTCGGCTCGGCTTTGAGTGATCCCTACCTTTCATATTCTGCGGCACTTCTGGGTCTTGCTGGGCCGCTTCATGGGTAAGCCCTTTCTTGTCCAACGTAGAGACATAGTAAATGATATGATTTTGTTAGTTTGGCAAATCAAGAAGTATTGCGCTGGATGTTGGACATGCAAAAGGCCGTGGGCGAAGATCCTAGCCACGACCAGATCAAGGAGTACTTGTGGAAAACTTTGAAGAATGGTCAGGTCGTTCCCGGGTGAGTAGAACGGAGTGTAAAAAACGTTTGATGTTTTTAATCTGCGCATATAGTTATGGTCATGGAGTGCTCAGAAAGCCAGACCCTCGTTTTATTGCCTTGCAGCAATTCTCTTCTTCCAGGGCAGAGCTGAAGGATAGTCCGATCATTAGGCTCGTGAATAAGACCAGCGAAGTTGCGCCCGACGTATTAACGGAGCATGGCAAGGTCAGAACTAAAGCGTAGAGATGTGTATTTCATTGGCTAATATAGTATAAATAGGCCAAGAGTGTCCACCCGAACGTAGACGCTGTTTCAGGATGCTTGTTATATCACTATGGACTCACACAATTCAAATACTACACTGTTATCTTTGGTGTTTCTCGCGGTTAGTAAATTTTTGTTGTTTCGGGGGTATGGACTAACTTTGCGGTTACAACAGTTCTGGGATGTGTGTCTCAGCTTGTATGGGATAGAGGTAAGTAGCTTATTCACATGCTATGGGTTGCTCTAATGTCTCGTGATTAGCACTCGGTCTGCCCATCGAGAGACCGAAGTGTATGTATACGCTGAATTTCGGTGCGCTTTCGTTGCTAACATTCTTTGTAGCTGTTTCCATGGCTGATCTCCAGAAGATTGTTGATAAGGCATAATTCAGGGAATTGCAAAGTATTGAAGATTTAGCGTTTCGATGTATGTGATCAGCAATATGAATTTGGTTACGAGCACTTGCCGCTGGATAGCTGTCTTATGATAGATATACTTGCTAACATTTATTCAGATTTTTTTCTAAGCGCTTCGACAAGGGGACCTGCGAGAATCATAAAGAATCCGCGTTGATTAGCGAAGATTGGTTTGGGTTGA
Organism: Ceratobasidium theobromae; assembly: GCA_037974915.1. NCBI lineage: Eukaryota > Fungi > Basidiomycota > Agaricomycetes > Cantharellales > Ceratobasidiaceae > Ceratobasidium > Ceratobasidium theobromae. The sequence continues at coordinate 11,894 of JBBBZN010000009.1, forward strand.
CTCGTCATTGTCTACAGGTATAGGGTTGGTGTTTAGTGTTTACGCATTATAATATTAGATACAGTGCACGTGCACAAGTAACTATCTCGTCGGGGCGAGCATACTGAAAGTTACTGAGGTGGCAATGAGGCGATTGTTTGAGCAACCTTTTTGGCCTTTTGGGCTCGTTGCATGAGAATTTGTTCCCCCTAATCGTTCACTTAATTAGTATTTCAGATAGAATAGATAGCACGACTGGACCTTCATCAAGTTTGAAGAGGAGGCGATCGTCTCCTTGTGAGTTTCCACAACGTCGTCCCACCTGGGTATATCTTAATCCAGGAATTAGGACGGCAGTATTCGGTTCAACGACATATGACCACATTACCTTCAATCTCTGGAGCAGCCATAGGTTTCAACGGCATAGGAGCTGGTATTGCTGCGCGTTGCCGCATTAAAAGATCCTCGACCACCCTTTCAACTTCCTTGGGAGCCTTTCTTCGCCTATCTGCAAGTGTCTTGTCCCAAACCAGCTGCTCCTCGGTGGAAGCTTGTCTCCGACGAACCAGCAGTTCGTCGAATGGTTCCGTTTCTAAAAGAATCAGTTACCGCAAGTATGAGTACTAAGGATAGCAATTTACCTTCTGTCTCAGGAACGTAATTCTCAAGGTCTTGTCCGTTAACCGAAATATTGGGTTTGGCAATGTTAAAGGTCTCCTCTTGCCACTACAGTCAGAATCTTTAGTAATTGAATGTTTTCAAAAATGCAAGGTAAATACCAACATTCTTCAGGCATCTTTGCAGCATCTCTTTGTCCTCCTCTGAAAGTGGCTCTCGGGAGGCGAGGGTTGAATTAAGGATGTCCTGTACGGTAGAGTGGAATTCTTCTTGGATGCGGTGCCAATCATCTATATAATTTAGGCCAATTCGGGGGATATCCTCGGACACAGACATGATGTTGGGTTACACGTACAGGAAACGGGATCTTGGCTAAGTGGAGACACGCGACGGGGATCAACACCGAAACACGTGACCGCTCCAGGGAATCGGCAAGCCTCTTGCAGGCCACCACTGGTCACCACAGCTCTCATCTCGTCCCTCATTACGGAGCCTTCGTGTTTCCTTTCTCATAATTATTACGAAATATTTATTCGAGAAGATTTCTGGCTCTGACGCATACTGTCTGGAGGATTACTATTATTTCTACCCTGGTCTCGTTCCCTGGCTCAAGTGGCTCAGCGACTCGTAGACGAGTGTGGCTACCTCTCTTAGGTAGCTCTAGGTTCACACTCCACCCCAGCCCCACCATCACGAATGGCAGATCCGGGCCGCTCGAAGTTCTCTTCGCGTGTTCAACAACAAGCGGCCAGTTTCATAAGATCCATTGAAAGGATACACGAGGAAGAGAACGAACGTAGGATATGGCTTTAGGTTCTTATTCTCACATTACTTACAATAACTAAGTTTATGCTGTTCGGGCCGACAACATCTCCCGGGAAAACGATCGATTACGCAAAGAACTTTACGACTTGCAACAACGCATCAATATTCTCACTGAGCGTCTCGGCTTCGAAAATCTTGATCGCGCAGAGGAGACTTTGAACGAGAAACTAGTCGGTATAGTCCAGGAACACAAGGCTGCCGTTGCGAAAATCAGTGACCTTGCCTCTGAGTTAGAGTCTGCAAAGAATCAGCTTTCCCATGAGCAGGCTTCCCGGGCCGAGGAGCAGCAGCTGCTAGAGAGCTTACGAGCTGACCATGCGCGTAGAAAGCAATCCAGTTTGGAGGCACAGGCCGAATCAGAGCTTAACCGCGAAGCACTTGGCCGACTTAAACTAGAACTACAGGCAGAATGGCAGAAAACTAGCAAGCTGGAGTCGACAATTTCGTCCTTGCGCAAGGAGAACGAACGCCTCGCGAGTGAACTTGAGGGTCTCGCACCAGCGTTGGCCAAGGGTCGTGCTCAACGCTCCTCCATGGGCCCTGAGACTCCACTGAGAGGTCCCACTGACATTAGCGCCGGTGGAATAGATGCGTGAGTGGTTTCTTATTCGAAGTACGGGCTGTTTCATTTATGGGGTCCGCGCATTTAGGGTGGTTTTGGAAAACCAAGGGCACCTTGATGCGGTGGCAGACACTAGTTCTCTATCTCTGGAGGCTCAGGTCGCTCACTTGCGTCGTCAATACGATGAGTTACTTGCATCGAAATTGCGACTATCTGAAAAGTACTCGAACGATCTTGCGGAGTGGAAAACTTTTAAAGAGCAATATCGCACTGCCAGTGGTGGTAAAGGGATTTTCCTGTCCGAAGATGGCATCAAAACGCGCCGACGAGTTCTTAGGCAAGCTAAAGACTCTCCAACTCCAGTCAAAAGAACTTCCAATGTACAACCGGCTCCCTTGAATCCTTTTACGGTCGCTACTGATGGCACACGCATCAAAGAGGAGAGTCCTCCACCAGTAGTTATGCCACCTCTTCACCCACGGCCGAATTCTCCTCGCCAGGAGAACCCATCCCCCGCGGTTTCGAACACAGATACTCAAGATTCTCAGGCACCTTCGCCAGCAGAACAAGCGGCCAACAAGGCTATTGCAGGTAAGGTATACAACTTCAACTTCTTGGAATATTTGATAACTGTGCCTATGTTTATAGCCAATACACTCTCAGTAAAGCGCACTGCCAATGGTTCTTCCACGAGGCCCGATATTGCGATAATTAAACAAGGCTCCCAAAGTGATGGAGAGGGCAATCTATTGCTGCGCAAGTTGAATAATACGACAATTTCCTTGACTAGAAGTCTCTCCTCGCCTGTGGAGTCTCCTCGACTGCTCAAAGAAGCCCCACGAAGACCAAAACCACTAGGCAAACGCAAGGCTTTCGTATTCGACGAGGAGAATGAGAGCTCGGAGGAAGAGGTGCCATCACGTACACTGGGGAGCCTCCCGCCCCGGTCGAGGCCCGATGGAGATGGCGAATCTCGTGAGGAACGAGATGCCCGGTTACGAGCCTTGAGGCGCAAGTCTGGCCCCCAGATACTCGCTGAGTATCAGCAGTACAAGGGCCGTGGTCGCTATGCTACCGGTCTCTCCAAGTATGTAACTTCGATTTCACTCCAATGTGCTATATACGTAATCCCTTGGTTAGGACTACTGATAAAGCTATCAACGCAGAATTCGAAATAAACCCAGCCCAAAATGAAGGGATGGCGTTTGAGTTTGATTCTGTGGTACGGGATAAGAATGAGCGGAAGAAACTCGCAGCTGGGGATTGCATTGCATGTAAAGAGGTGAGACTATTTCCTCTAGCTCTTTACGATATAAACAACCTTCTTCTCAGTACTATGAGGCTGTTGGGGCTATGCCCACTCGCGCTGGTGCCCCACTTTGGCGATCCCCACCTCCTAAAGGTGCTGGTCCTTCAAGGCCTCATGCATGTAAACATCACAAAGCTACCGAGGCAAGCCCGCCGGAACCCAATAATGATGCTGCGGCCGATTCGGGGGCAGATTTGACCGCACACAAACAAGAAATCTCACGTCATCGGCACAGGTGGGCCCCAGCATCGACGCCCCCCGATTACTGGTAAGAGCGACGTAAACTCAAAAATGGGTTAATATTAAATGCTGTTCGTTATTAGGAATATTGGATTCCCCGACACGCAGCAAGTTGAGGAAATTAATCGACGTGCGGGTGAACTACACAACCAGAAACGCAACGCCATCGAAGAAGAAGCTAGGTAAGCCGAGCAGCACCCAGCTAATGAATGTGGTTACTCAGTTCCCGATTTATCCGACAGTCGCGAAGGTGGTAGATATAGAAGACGTGCGTGATTACACATGAGTACCATTAGCTTTGAGTCAACCTCCGCATGCTCTGTACAATATTTAATTATTACTCCGCAAGTCTAATATTAGTATACATACCTATCTAGCCGGTTGGTCTGGAGTTGGGAGTCCAAAGCGAATTGAGTATCGAGATATAGGAGTAATTAAGGCCCCTGTTAACACGCATCTCATCAACCGTAGCGGGCTGTAGTGAGCTGAAAGTTTTGACCACACGGTCACTTGTGTCGAGTGAGTGGAAATAGTTCCGAGGATGGGGAAACACTCACAGTGTTGGAAGAATATGTGCGAGAAAGGGATAGGTTTATTCTGCGATTCGAATTAGGCTATGCATAGTTAAGTAGCCATAACTCGCACCACAAGATTAAGCATGGTCCGAGCTATTATGGTTGAGGGTATCCTACAAACATTGGAAGTTTCTAGATGGAGCTCAATCCCCCCTGCATAGATGCGTAAGAATTGATACAAGGGTCATTCCAAAGTACTTTACCCGGTAAACGTGCTGGATCCTTGACCCGTAACATCAACGCAAAAAGGGGGAAGTGATTCAAGAAAGCGAGCACTGTTTCCAGGAATGCCTGAATGCAAATAATGCCGAGACGTGTCTGGAATAAACATCAATAATGAAACTAGGATATACAAAAATCAGCGTACCAGGGTGAAGAGCATATAATATACTGTTACAGTCGGAAGTAGAAATGTGACCAGAGTGAACAATATACTCCCGAGCATAAGTTGGTCCATGTCATAACTCCAAGTATCAGTTCTGTTTCGGAGGATGTTTCTCCTTTTTCCTACCTTCTAAGGTTAGTAAAGTATCATCAAGATTAAAATACACACACCCCGGAAAAGGTTGTATAGCGAACCAAGCAATTTGAGCAGCCTTGCAAACACTGTCGTAGCGAGAAGATAGCATATATAGATGTGTAGAGCCAGAATGTTCAGCGCATCTGACACCAGCGACAGAACCATTGTCACACCAAGAACGCCCGCGCATCCAATGCAATAAACAATTGAAGGAAAGTAAGGCGATGCCACCTGCAGCGCACCTGTCATAATGTTTAGCATAGTCCCATATAGAATAAATAGAAAGACTCGCATTCCCAGTAGTCAATAGTACTTGAAAACGAGTTGCACAAAAAATTGCTCAATTCGGTGTTGAGCTTCAACCCCACTGGCCAATTGTCAAGCCAATGAAGCGTATCGCGGAGTAATTCAATCAAGTAGCGCTGAGGAAGATGTGAACATTAGTAAGGCGTGAATGTGAATAGCTTACCTGAATGAACCGAGAGCAAAGTAGAGCTAAAGGCTCCTTGTTATCACAGATAAACCCTCCCACAGCAACCCCGATTATAATATCGTTGATAATTAGCCAAACGCAATTGAAAAAGCTGCGGACAGTTAGAAGAAATACTTCCACGGGTTTAGGACTTACTTTATATAACGAGCTGTAGATCGAGCGACGCTTTGAACGTTCTCAAGTTTAGTTGCTTTATACTGCTCGTTTGCATTCATCGTTTGCTCCAGTCGGACGTCGATTTGCTGTACTAAATGAGCTGGAAATGCTGAGCATATTGGCACTCTAGAATGGACCTACGAGTCGCAGAAATATCCTTGAACAGAGTGGTCCCTGGGTAGACTGGTGGCATTGGTGCATTGCAGACCGCTCCAAGAAATCTAGGGAGTATGAGGGCCACCCTTTTTACGGAGCTCCAAGAGCACCCATTACTGGGATCTGGAGCCAAGGATTGAGTTTTGGTTGGTAAGTGTACCCCCGACATAAGGAGCGAACTGGATATGATTTTTCCATGTACAAGCTGGTCTACAATTGGCGCAATGTTGACCTAGGTGAATTCAGACATTGACCATCGATGTGTTGCATCGAAACTCACGTAGTCTAGGATTGCGTGCAAAGATATGCCTTGTCCCATAGGCTCTTTCAAGCGAGTTGGATCGGCCGAAATAGCGCCATTCAGTAACAAAATGTCGGCACTGAGACGATGCTTTCCGGACGTCGGGACTAGATCTAATTCCAGGGGTTTGACTGTATAAAACCTCTGTGCACGTAAATTAGGCGTTCGATATGTGATCCAAATCTGGGCCTCCGTCGATTGCCTTCCATCCAAAATTCTGTGAGTGAGTTTAGAGCTAGTTTATAACCAGGTCCTCACCGTAAGGACTCGGAACTTCCTAAAATATCGAGAGGCGGCAACGGCGCCGATGAAACATCACTGAGCCGCAATTTCAACGAATTAAAGTACTTGATACGCTCTTCTAATACCTTGGTACAAGATGATAAATATTCGCTCGCGCATTGTGGTTGCAAAAACTCACATTAGGAGGAAGGCAACCAACAACAATTAATATATCACCCCATGCCCACCCATAACACGTTTGTGTGGCACCACGGATCTTCCCCATCGATTCTTTGGACATGAACACGTATTTCCCATGTTGCATTTGTGCTTTAATTAGTGAACAGTCTGGGTCAGCAGTTCAATGAGAGGGAAAACCAATTGAGGTTTGCGCTTATTTGGATCTGGTACTCGCTACACTCGACTTCAGCTAGACAAATTAGTATTATACACGGAAGTCGAGGAGGCCTCACGAACACTTATATATACCCCCGAGGAATAGCCCCATATCTACCAACTACCTAGAACGCGCCTTCTCAAAGTTTCACTAATATCATGTCCGCATCGTCTGGGATTGGTGTCTCACCCGAACTCACGTCGGCGTTCGCCTCAGTCGTTGACTCCACCAATACGCGCTTCCTTAAAGTTGTTATCAAAAACGGTGCGTTTTCCCACTTCTATATCCCCCTATACTAACTAACCAGCCTGAAACCGGACAGAATCATTGGTGCCCGATGGGACAATCTCAACAGGATCAGGAAGCTTTGTGGAAGATCTCCCTCGGCTGCAAGATATTTTAGAGGACGATGTACCGGCATACATACTCGCCCGAACTGAAGGTGTCAATTGGCTTTTCATCGCATACGTGCCGGATAATGCAAAAGTAAGTTGCTAAAAATCCAAAATGACCCTTACCATTAATATACCGAATACAGGTTCGCGACAAGGTACGTTCCTCGGTCGTATTCTGGGCCTTGTTAATAAACACTTGATCATGACATGGATGATAGATGTTGTATGCGTCGACACGAGGCGCACTCACCAAGGCATTAGGGGAACAGAGAATTAAAGATAACATATTTGCGACCTCTAAGGTATAAGAAACCTATTTAAACGTGCACCCTCTGTTAGCTCTAAATACACGAACAGGGCGATCTCACTAAGGAAGGATACGAGGCTCATCAGCGGCACCTTGCTGCCCCTAAACCACTCACCGCTCGTGAACGTGTGCGTCAAATCAACGAAACTGTAATATTTAATAATATTTAACCAAACTCTACAGGAACTTGAAGAAATACGTGCTGCAGAACGAGCCACTTCGGCCGCATACGAAGGGTCTGGCGTTCGTCAATCCATAGTAGGCTCGCGTGCCGGGATGAGTTGGACTCCTGAACTTCGAGACGCACTACGTGATCTTCCCGCCGGACGTGTGGTCATTGTCGTACGCGTTTATTCAACACATCCCCACACCAAACAGAAATTAATTACCTCCTATTGGCTAGTCGATTGATCCCGCAAAGGAGGAATTATTATTAAAGGGTACCAATGATGTGTCCCTTGATGAACTACCTGGTGCACTCCCAACCTCCGAACCAGCATATTCATTCTACTCATGGGCACAAGAAGGGGACGCCTCTCCCCATATTGGTTAGTCATTTTCTCCCAGAATGGCGCAACCAATTTGATACATTTATTGCAGTTTTCACATACACATGCCCCCCGACCTCGCCTGTCAAACATCGCATGCTTTACTCGGTGCGTTTTATATCGCACACAGACACAAGTCCTATAACATTAACTAAAATCGATTCTCATACGTCATAGTCTGGCGTCGCAAGTCTTGTGAGCGAAGCAAAGGCACAAGTGGGGCTAGTTGTCGCAAAACGACTCGAAGCCTCTGATCCGTCCGAGCTAGATCTTGCATGGCTCAGGAGTGAGCTGACGCCAGGCACCGCGGCTACACCTGCTGAAGATGCCAAGAAGCCGTTTGCCAAACCAAGAGGGCCGGCGAGGAGAATCAAATAACCTAAATAGCACTAGCGTACTTACATTACAAAGTGGAAGTACCAAATCATTGAATGAGATAACGGGTAGTAAATATGTAGTACATCACGAATAGTCAATCAGCCCCCAATTTTCTGTACCCCGAGTGCGCCGTGGAAAGAGATAACCACAACAACCAAGCAACTTTCAGGATGCGCCTTATATGGCGTATTTGGCATACATACATGTAGATGTAATGCATTATCGATACTATCACTCATATAATTTATACAACAATGATGTATGTAGCGAAGGCACGAGAGCGAAAACATTAGATATCATTAAAACGAGCAACCATCTACCCTACCCCGTCACCCACCCAACTAACCGCAAACTCTTTCCAAGGAATTCCCGATGTGCGTCGGGCCTAAACTTATGAACCAATGCGGCACAGATCATCCAATTAGCCTCTTGATTTCTTCTCTAATCTCTGCCAAGTTTGTCTTCAAGATCAACGCGTCCTCAATCTTTCGCGCCGCTTGGGCTTCACTCAGCATCTGCTCCAGCATTGCTTCCTGCTCCAAGAGTGGCTGGACCGCATGTCCGGGGTCAAGGAAAGACCCACTTGTGTTGGCAGCGGCAGCAGAGGATTCCGATTCCGTAGCCGCTTTCGCAAGTTGCTTCATCTTGGGGAGAGACTATAAACATTTCGTCAGCATGTAAAAACCCAGCAGCTAAACCACGACTTGCCTGCAAGGGGAACATATGTTTCTGCAAAAACAGGTTGGCTCGTGTGGTCACTGCAATCTGTACTCGTTCTTGAGATCCACCGGGAGTGCATGGTAAAGCGTGCAGCCGTTTCGCAAGCCGGTCATACTCGTGGAACCTATCGAGGAGTGCTTTTCGGGCAGCAGCAGTTGAAACTGTATTAGTTGAGTTCGGATGAGTGCCGTTTCTTCAAAATGTGGAGATCAGCAACGAAGTTTAGTGGAGAGGGCAAACCTACTTGAGGCTCAATACCAGTTCCTGGAACTGGGGCAAGTCCTCCTCGATTTGTCCCTCCAACCTCAACATTGCCTTTGATACAAATTAGCTCATTTCTCTTCAACCATGAGAAAAAAAGCCTTACGTGATAAACCCTTGAAAACATTGGCACAGTCGCAGCTTCCATAGTATACTGTTGTTTGCTAGTGTCCTGTAAATTAGGAAATTTAAACCTCAGAATAAACAGACGACGTACGCAACAACTGATCGGCAGGTCCGGCATATCCTGACCCCCTTGACATACTTCTCCCTCTCCCCGTGTTTATCTTCCAATGTTACACCATAGGCAATTACATCTGGAACCTCCTCTATGCGTCTCGTCCGGGGGTCTGCTACAATAAGGAGCGAGCAAGTTGCAGGTCGGGCGGGAGGTTTGGGAGGCAAAGAGCAAACAACACGACCACAAAGGCGGCAATGATGTTTCCGATTCGTTAAAGGGTGGAAAGACGTCCTGCGCATTAAAAGTGAGCAAGTGTGAGCTGGTTTGATAATTAGGAAGCACATACGTGCATATAGGGCACGCCGAAACATCCTTGTCGTCCTCCCACTTGGTAATCGCTTGCTCAGCAGCTGCACACCCAAGTTCGTTGTCAGATCTTTATGCCGTCGCAAGCTGAGATCCCCACCTCTAATAGCTCTTTCATGACTTGCGGCCTTGCTCTCTACGACACCTCGCCAAAGCTCATTCGCGGACCTGGCCTTGAGCTCCGACAAGTCGAGATCAAATATCGATGATGCACGTCGATTGGGAGGGGGAGCATCCTTTTCTTTGGGAGAAAAGTGTAGATCAATGAGCTACATAAATAGTCAGTGCGATTCAAGGACAACCAACATGCAAAACGTACCTTTTCCAACCTCCTCGTTAACCTCTTTTCTTCAGTCCGCTTGCCTTCGGCCTTTTTCGCGCGCATCGCCTCAAACTCCTCCGTGCGATGCCGATATACACCCTTAGGCTGGAAGCCAGCACGGTATGGGGCAGGCTTCGAGGAAAAGCCTCCCCCCATTCCATTTGTAGGAGAGGGAAGCACAGGTGAAGCAGACGAAGCGCGGGATAAAACGGAATAGGGGACTGGAGCCGTGGGCGTGGGTGCGGCAACAGGTGGAGCCGGGGGAGTGGCAGATCTGGCAACAGGAGTGTTGGATCGAGGCAAGGGCACAATAGTTTGAGCGATGGAGCGAGGAGCTGTAGGAGTGTTGGACCTGGGTGGAGTGGGCGAAGGTTGGGGAACGACGGACCCAACCCCCGGCAACGGCTTGTCTCTGTTTCCTGGCGATAGGCGCTCGAGTGTTGCAGGGGAACTTGCCGAAGACGGGACTCTGGGTGCCATAGCAGGAGAGCCAGGTGTGGCAGAGCGGGTGGATGTATTAGACTGAGAGCGAACATGTGAAGATGACGCTCCAGTCTCCGTTTGCAGCCGAGGAGCGAGATGCGAGACAGGCCGGAGGGGAGAGGGCCGTGCAGGTTGTGTATTTGGATTTAATCCGCGATTAGAGACAACACGAAACCTCGATCCAGGCCGTTGGACCACTGCAGAGCGCGGAGAATGTGCACTAGACGAAGGCGATGAAGGCCCAGGAGACGAAGGTCCAGCTTGCTCCTGGTCAAGTGAGAAAACCGAAGATGGCCGCGATGCTGGAAGCGGAGGAAGTTGCTTAGAAGGAGAATTCGGCTCACTCGATTCGCTCGAACGCTCCGGTGTGGGGGACGGCGTCGGCAATGGGTGGCCCTCTTCAGCAGGTTTGCCTCTAATTTCTCGCTTTATCACTTCTTCGTCCTTTGGAACTGGTGCGAGGACCGTCTGATTGGTATCCGGAGTAGTGGGAGATGGAGAAGGCGATGGCGATGGCGATGGCGATGGCGATGACTGAGAAACCGGCACATTCAGAACAGATATAATAGGCGATGGAGCTTGAGGCGGAACAAGGTGTTTTGCGCTCATGTATAAAGGTTTTTCAGGCGTACTGGGAGGCTCGAGTGGACCCGGCGACCTTGCTACTGGAGTCGCGGGTGGCGAGAATACCGCCCCATTTACTTGTCCCGAGGACGTTCGCGAGTGTCGCTTGGACTAACAAACCAATTAGCAAAAGTAATCAGGTCATATATAATACTTGCTTGGTATGGTCTATAGGAAACAGAGACAGAGTTCGCTGTGCCGTTCATCTCGCGTTTGTCCAGCTCGGGTGGTTGGCTCGCTTGAACCACTGCGCAATCGGCGCTTCCAGCCATATTACCTCAACTCGGCGCTTGTCCATCCCTCCCCAAGATCCCATCTAGACGTCATCCTTCTCATTATTTCGTGATTCGTGCCTCACGACACTCGCGACCCATAAATTTAATATTCAATTGCTCGTAGAAACCCATGTAGCTGCATCCTAGTAACCTCTCACCAGCAAACACTCCATTCAATGGTGTTGTTCTTCGTCACCTCTCAGGACCCTTCTCTTCATTTTTTGTCATCAGCTTTTTAGTGTTGGTAGCCCAAATCGACGTTATTCAATAGTGCACATCAACCAGGACACCGTGTCAATTCAATATATTTACATGCTTGGGAACTGAAACCAAACCCGGAGATCAGGAACCTACTTGCCAAGTTGTTACCAGACAGATGTCGAAAAGGTGCGCTACGTAAATTACATCGCAGGATGTTCTACGTTTTTTTAGAATCTCTTGGCTACGAGCTCTTCCCGCGACGTTTATATTAAAAAAGATCTAGGATTCAAATCTTAATAACCATAATAAATCACATCATTGAGAGACTGTAGCCGTGGCTACTGTCAACTTCCTGGCCCTCAAAGCACCAGCAACAATGCTCGCCCTCTGATTGTTTTCATACATGCGCATATAAGCGTATGTGTGTGCACCGACTTCATTCAACTTCTCCCAAGCTCCCAATCCAATACCTTGTAGCCCCTGGTCCACATTGAACCTATAATATACCCCTGGAAATTTCTCAAATCTGGCCGCCATGTCCTGTGCAGTTCGTTCACAGTCTGTAGCAATCCTCTGCAGCGCTTTTATCACACCCAACGGGATCAAGTTCTGACTGAACCCTGGCTTGGGGATGGCGATTGTGTTTGCCTGGCCTGTTCCGATGCTCAGCAAACACGAGATATGTGATTCAGGGAACACCTGCTTCGCCTCAGCCAAAATTCGAGCGGTGGGATTGTTGCATCCAATCCCGGCGTCAACGTAGCTAAGCAATAACCCCAAGTCTTCGATCTCAATCCGCTTGAAAAAGGTAGGAGCGGCGCTCGTAGCTCGAGCAGCCTCCCAGATTTTACAGTTGGGAGATTGGTTTTGAAAAGCTTGGTATGTGCGGAAGTGGGTTGGGATGGACGCCGTCATATTTTCAGCAGATATGGCACACACAAATCTAAGCGCGCGTTGTGTCAGACTGGGTGAATGAAATATTGACAGGCTTACACTTTGCAGCCGTCTGGTCGTGCATCCGCCATTCGAGTTTCTCCATCTCTTGGTTCGGTATGGTTGTGTACAATTTCCTTGATGACAGATTCTAGACGCGTAGCTTTGAACCTTCCGTCTTGCCATGAATACTTCGTCTCGGAGAATATCCTCTCTGCCAGTTGAACATAGCAAGATATTGCCTCGTCGATGCTCATTCGGAGCCTCCCCAACATGATTGCAATAAGGCTAAAAAGGATTTTTCAGTCAGTACGAATAGACGAATAGGCGGTGTTCAGTTACTATAAAACTACGTACCCACCAGTGCTTGTTCCAGCTATCATGTCAAAGTACTTCCAGGGAAGGGGAAGCTCTTCAAGTCCCTCTTGCTGTTGTATCCTGGCAAAAATCTCTTTAAGGATCAAGAGTGATGACAATCCCCGAATACCGCCACCATCTAGTTGTAGTAAAGTAAACACGAATACACGTCCGGACCCAGTGTTTAGGTACACTTGGGACCATAACAGGGCGTACCAAATGCAAGCAATCGAAGTCCATGATTCGGTTGCTGATGTGGGGCAGAGAGTGATAGCCCGGATGTGCCGGACATGAATGTTGAAGCAGAAACCAAGAGATGTCAAAACGGCATGCCTTTAAGGGAGGCATGGCATCTGCAGCACTGCCTTGATGTCGGCCAGAAATGTACTTTGCCGAATGTTTGACTCAAAGGTGTGTTCTCAATCGGGAAATTAACTTCGAACTCGTGGGTAATTACGTTCGACTACAGTGCCAGTACATCAGTCGGCCTGTATTGCTTTGGGGATCCCAGGAATGGGCCGGGTACTGACCGGGCAATATGTGTATATAGGACGGGTGTATGCGTAATCGTCAGATGGGTAGAGGCATCATATACATGTTTATAACCAGGCCAGAGCTGTCTGTTCTTTTGTCGGAGGTACCGTAGATCGGAAAGATTTGAGAAGCTTAGGGCTTGTCAGATAGGCGGTGGGCGCTTTGTCTCCTAAATTAATTAATTAGGGTTCTCATGGGTTTGAGGCTTCCAGCCCAGGCACTGAAGAGGGCTCGTGGTGCGGTTGCATAGTTTGTCTAGTGTTTTCCGTTGGTCAGCTAAATCCCGTATAATGTTTTAGTAGAAGTGGCCGAGGTGCACGACACCTATTGTAAAAAAAGGGAAAAAAGAAATAAGGATGCTAGGATTTGTGTAGGGTGAAAAGGCTCTGAATATGTCAGACGTTACATAACGCCCGGCGTCAACGCAAGCCAAATTAGGCAAATACAAGCGCTCGCGTGGCGGGTGCCAACTCCAGGCCCAACTACCACATCCTCGTTATATCTTTTTGGCCGAACTGCATTCCTAATTAAACCAAATTTTCAAAATGGTATTGGCTGATCTCGGAAGAAAGATCAATAACGCGTTTGCCGAACTTCAACGGGCACCTGTGGTCGATGATAAGGTGAGCCTCATGCGTGGAGTACTAAATTATTTCCGCCTGAATATATTGATCTATAGGTCCTCGATGCAATTCTCAAAGATGTTTGCTCAGCTTTGCTTGAATCAGATGTAAATGTCAAGCTTGTAGCCTCGCTTCGCCAAAAGGTCAAGGCAACAGCCAAAGCTGCCTTTGAGGGTGGCGCAGACCGAGGAAAAGAAGCGAATCGGAGAGGCGTTGTACAAAAGGTACGAGCATATTAAATTAATTATAGCGTAGCAAGTTTTACATGGTGCATAGGCAGTGTTCGATGAGCTTGTCCGACTTGTCGACCCAGGAGTAGAGCCGTACAAACCCGTCAAGGGGAAATCCAATGTCATAATGGCGGTTGGTTTGCAAGGAAACGGAAAGACAACGACATGTACTAAGGTTAGTATCATCTAAATTGTGACTAGACTCACTACAAGTAATGTTGCATTTGCGTGCCATAATTCTAATAGCTGGCGGTGTACTACCAAAAACGAGGATTCAAGACTTGCATCGTTTGTGCTGACACCTTCCGCGCTGGCGCGTTCGATCAAACTCGTCAATCTGCCACCAAAGCCAAAGTTGCTTACTTTGGTTCCTATACGGAAACCGACCCAGTCGCCATTGCATCGCAAGGTGTCGCAAAATTCAAGAAAGAGCGATTTGATGTAATTATTGTGGATACTAGTGGAAGACATCGCCAAGAGGCAGAATTGTTCCAGGAAATGGTGCAGATTGGGGATGCCGTGACGCCAGACATGACCGTTCTCGTTTTGGATGCGAGTATAGGTTAGTGGAGCATGCTGCGAATCGATATTTCTTGTACTCAGTTATTCCTTGATCATAATTCTGACAGGTCAAGCTGCCGAGGCTCAGAGCCGAGCTTTCAAGGAGAGTTCAAACTTTGGTGCAATTATCGTCACCAAGATGGATGGACATGCAAAGGGCGGAGGGGCGATATCAGCGTACGTTATATTCCTTAGGAGTACCCGAAATCTCATATAACTCTTCACAGCGTTGCAGCAACGCAAACACCAATTATTTTCCTGGGTGTCGGCGAACATTTGACGGACTTGGATAAATTCTCCCCGCAGCCGTTCATTTCCAAGATGCTTGGAATGGGTGACATGCAAGGCCTCATGGAAACGATTCAAGACATGGCAATGTCTAATCCAGACAAACACAAAGAGATGGCGAAAAAGCTGGAAGAGGGGAAACTAAGCATTCGAGACTGGAGAGAACAAATAAGTAATGTTATGAGCATGTGAGTGCAACCCTATTTCTTTCTTCATTCCTCCTAATGCACATTCTAGGGGGCCGATCAGCAAACTCGCGTCAATGATTCCCGGGCTGCCAGCTGACTTGCTGCAGGGTGGTGACGAAGAAGGTACTCGGCGCATGAAGCGCATGCTCTTTATCACAGATAGCATGACAGCTGAGGAGCTCGACTCGGACGGAATGTTGTTCCTAGAGAAAGGATCAGATGGCATGCCGACAAAACTATCTCCACGAGTTTTGCGTATTGCAAAAGGTAGCGGGACGAATGTCCGTGAGGTTGAAGAGACGCTGGTTCAATATCGGATGATGGCCAATATGGCTAAGTCTGCAGGTGGGAAGAACGGATGGTGAGTTTTGTGAACTCTCTGGGTTGTCTTTGTCTTATCGCTATGCTAGGATGTCCGCAATACAAAAGATGCAACAAGCTGCGGGTCCGCCGAGAGGCCCCAACGGGATGCCCACGCAGCAGCAAATCGCGGAAATGAGAGTGCGTGATTCAGGTAGACGCCACCTATATGAGGCTGGCTAACCTTTGCTCGACACTTTAGCGTGCACTTCCACCGGGTATGCTGCAAAACTTGCAAAAAATGCGTCAGGGAGGCGGTATCAAGGAAATGGTGTGTTTTGTGACTTGATCATGTGATAACCACTAAAAATACCATTTTATCTCTCTAGATGCGATCTATGATGGGTGGCGCAAATGCCGACCCACAGGAACTCGAAGAAATGGAGGCGATGATGGCGCAAATGGCAAAAGGCGGAATGGGCGGAATGGGCGGCTTGCCTGGGATGGGGGCAGGTATGCCTGACATGAGCGCAATGATGCGCATGATGGGTATGGGGGGCATGGGGGGCATGGGTGGGCGGTAGTCACTCGCTGGCCGTGTGCCATTAGCTTGAGTGTAGCATAAATATATCCAGGAGTGTGTCATTTAAAAAAGCTGTCGCAACCTCATTGTAATTACTGGTAACGTTCTTGTATGGATATGGTATATAGCATGGGTAAATATTAAGGCTAGCTTTGTACAACCTGGGGCGAGGTTTGAATGTAAATTTATTACTGTAGTTCAGCCAAAAATTAGACATGTTCTTGCTTATATGCAACAGGCCATTTATTTCCCATGTTCCTTTCGCCATTTCTTCTTTTGCACAGATGCAGCATTCACGTTGCCAAACAAGAAGGCGGATGTATGCTTGTCTGCCCCTGTCTTCTTAGACCTCACTGTAGGTCCATTAAACAGTACCTTATTGGGATAGGGATAAGGATCGTGGATCGGCGCTTGGAGGGGGAAGACCCACCAGATACGATCCATACAGTGCCAAAAAGCCGTTCCCCATGAATACCAAGAATCCAAGTGAGCCGATTTCATCGATAGGCTTGTTATAAGATAGGAATGCAACAAATGCAAATCCTGATGTGAGCGGAATAAGGAGAGGGTGGTTCCGTGAGCCACCATATTGCTTTATCGCGTCAGCTGGGTGGCGGGAGGGTATCTATGCAGGTAAAGTCATGATTAATAGGGGGGTCAGGCAGGGAGGCGTAGACGCACAGATGTCACAAGTGTAAACGCGACGACAATTAGGCCAATACCTAGTTGCGTTGCGAGATATTGCTCCAGCGAGGTCAATGATTCCCGTGCCAAACCCCCGGGTGGCGTCGAGACGAACAGTAGGAACCGAGGGAAGAGCAGCAAGCACGTAGCTAGGAGGGTTGACCTTCGTATAGGTGCATTAAATTAAATTTCACAAACGATTGTATGACACTCACCAGACTGCTGACAGCCACGCCCATGTACTCAAATCGTCTGCCTCGCCTTCAGCAACAGCTTTGGGCATAAGGATCTCCTCCGAGGCGTGCGCGGGGGTCCCATCTATCTCATTTAGTTCAAAAGATTCCTCGTTTCCTGGGAGGTCGGGTCGAGCTGGATGTGTGGTTGTCATTGAAGGCGAGCCAAAGTGGGGTGGATATGACGACACGGCGCTTATGTCGGCGCTTATTACCGGCGCTTGAGGGACCACGGAAGGCTAAACATCAAGTTGTCGACCAGAACCAACTTTCAAGACCGCCACGATGTCTTCCCCTGCGGCGGCGTTAGACGACCCCGCAATGCACGAAGGCGACCACGACGACGTTACAGGCGACGTTGAAATGGGTGATGGGGAGCCTCAAGGTGCGGAGGATGCCGAGGGAGAAGACGAAGAAGAGGGAGACCCAGTTGGAGGGGCTGCAGACGATAGTTCCGAGGAAGAAGAGGATGATGAAGTCGAGGTCAACCGCGTTCGAGAAGGGTTCATTGTTGATGAAGACGAGGAGG
Organism: Ceratobasidium theobromae; assembly: GCA_037974915.1. NCBI lineage: Eukaryota > Fungi > Basidiomycota > Agaricomycetes > Cantharellales > Ceratobasidiaceae > Ceratobasidium > Ceratobasidium theobromae. Next base: position 29,351 of record JBBBZN010000009.1, read on the forward strand.
ATGACGAGGAGGATGAGATAGAGAGACGGCGGAGGAGAAAGAGGAGAAAGAGGAGAAAGCATCGTGGTATGTAATTGCTGTTTTAATTTTAATTGTACCGAGATGACATTTTTGGTCTCAGAAATGGAAGATGATCTCGATGAGGATGATCTCGACCTCGTAGAGGAAAATACTGGCACTCGAGCCTCACGAGGTCATTTAACTCGTCTTAGACGCGGCCGGGCATCATCGTCTCGTTCTGTTTCTCCTGACGAAACTGCCAAGTCGCGTGTCCGCAGACTTCCTGGTTCGGACGAAGAGTCCTTGCCAGATGCCAATGATATTAACCGCATCTGGGACGATCGAGCACGGGGAGACGAAGATGGCGAGGACATGGACGATTTTATTGAAGATGACCTTGATGAAGAGCCAGGTATGGGCGAAGAGGAGCGCGAGGAGCAACGCAGGGAGAGGCGTCGAGCCGAGAAAGAAAGGAGAAAGGCTATGGGCGCTCGACCTGAACTCGCAGGAATTGACGCTGGAGCATGGGACGAGATTTTCGAGGTCTTTGGAGACGGCACCGATTATGACTGGGCACTCGACGATGAAGACTTGGCGGAGGAATACGAACCTCTGCCTAAACCGGAGATGACTTACCAGGATGTGAGTACTAAGGTTCAAACTAACTATTGTGTGATGCTAATAGCCTCACCAGGTGTTCGAACCTTCAGAAATTCGAGCTCGTCATCTCACTCTGGATGACGACATTATTCGCGCTGCTGATATTCCTGAACGCATGCAACTTACGAATAGCACACTATCTGATACCCCTGCGCTCACGACTACTGCTAAACCTTTCAGCAACAAGGAATTGGATGAGGCTTCAGAATGGGTTGCACTTCGCCTTTCAAAGCGCACGCAGAGGGACTACTTTCAGCCGACCGGGAAACTTCGCTCGCTGCTTATGCAGTTCATCCTTGCCGTTCGGAATGCCTTGGACTACGTGATCAACCAATACCTCGAAATTCCGTACATTTGGGTCCATCGACGCGACTATATCTCTCATTTCGACCCCGCGCAAGGATATCGGCAGCGCGTCGAACTGCTCACACGTGATGAACTCTGGAAGGTTGGCATCTTGGGCCTTAAGTTCAGAGCGTTGTTGGAGCGGCGCTCGGCGCTCGAGACTACTTTCCGAAAGCTTGGTGTCCAGGATGAATACTTTGAGAAGCATTTACTGCCGAACCTTACGAGCATATCTATGGTCGCGGACGCAACGGAATGGCTATCGATCAAGTATAAGCAACGCAAAAAAGATATCGAAGCCATGGGAGACGAGCAAGGGGAAAAGAAGCACAAAAACCCGAGTCGCGTGTCTGCATACGAGGTAGCCAGGAGTACGATTATCTCTCGATTAGCCGACGTCAGTGATATCCGTGTAGCGATCGAGATCATGCTAACGTGGAGGTCCTAGGATTTTGGGTTGCCCCCTCACCAAATTGCGGAAAACTTTTCTAATGCAGGCCAAAAAGTTCACTTCCCAGATGATCAAGACCTGCCTCCGCGCGCCTACGCTGAACAATTCATTACGGAGAGCCACCCAACTGCCGAAGATGCGCTCAGCATGGCTAGAATGATCGTCGCCACAGAGCTGGGTCGTGATCCCCGACTCCGCGAGGCAATCCGAATGCAATTTAAGGAACAAGCGATGCTCAGCTGCGAACCTACGGAGAAGGGAAAGACTAAGATTGACGAAGCTCACGCCTGCTATGTAAGCTATGAAGTTTATGACTCAAGAACCCCGCATGCTCAATCATCTGTTGTAGAGTTTCAAGTTCCTTGTTGAAAAGCCCATCGACATGCTGACAGCGGGTCCTCAATACCTACACATCCTAGCCGCTGAGTCCGAGTTGCTTCTCAACGTCACTGTTACAACCTCGCGCAGCCGAATGCATGAGATCATCACCTCGCTAGAGAATGCTTATGCGTCGGACAGCTTCAGTGACTCAGCAAAGGCATGGAACGAGCAACGTCGAGCTGCGATCGCGGAAGCTCTGGAAAAACACCTGATTCCCCAGGCCATTACTTGGACTAAGGAATGGTTGCGCGATGAGGTTGAAGAATACCTCGCTGGCAAAGCGGCAGAGCAACTAGAGAAGGTAAATAAATGTTACGCGCCCTGATTTCAATCCTAACCTATTGTTTAATAGCGCGTCAATACAGCTCCATGCAGGCCCAAAGACCTCGTTGGCCCAGACGATGTTCCCTCGGTGGTCGCTATGTCTTGGGGCAAGGGTGAACCGAACAAAGATCCTATCCATCTCGTTTTCCTCGACGAGGAGGGTCGTTTCCGTGAACACCTTAGGTTGGATAACCTGTCAGACAGCGATAACCGCCAGGAATTCCTTGACCTACTTAAACGCCGCAAACCAGATTCCATCGCGGTCGGAGGCTTCACGGTTTCGACAAAGCACTTGATGAGCCGAGTGCGCGAAGCTCTAGGCATCCCCGAGGCCGATTCTGACGCCCCAAATGCCGACACCGGAGGCGCATCTGCTCCCCCGCCCGTCTCAGCCAGCCAAGCTGGAGGCGGAGGCGGAGGCGGATGGAGCTCTCAGGGCGGGGGCGACGCTTCTGGAGGCTGGGGGGGGGATCAAAGCAACGGCGGTGGGGGTGGAGGATGGGGAGAACAGGCCTCCGAAGCTGGAGGCGGCGGGTGGGGAAGCGGAGGTGGAGGTGGTGCCAGTGGCGAGAATAACAACGGTAATGCTGGTGGCTGGGGCGACAGCAACGGAGACAGACCGAGCAGCCAGAGCAATAGCGCAATGAACACTTCGGCGCGCGGTGGTGAAGATCGTATTCCAGAACTCATGTATGGGCATGACGAAGTCGCACGCATATATCAGCATAGCTCGCGAGCCGTGGCCGAATTTAGCGCACTACCGCTCGTCGCTCGATATTGTGTATCGCTGGCGCGTTACGTTCAAAGTCCGTTGAATGAATATGCAGCTCTGGGAAGTGACTTGACAGCGATCTCGTTTATTGAAGCTCAACATCTGGTGAGTGGTGCATCATCCGCGCCGGCTTTGAGGCCTAACTTAAGAGGTGTAGATCCCTAAGGAGAAACTTCTGGTTGCGCTTGAGAGGGCCATTGTGAACGTCGTGAATAACGTCGGAGTTGACATCAACCGAGCCGTCAACGATCCCTACCATCGATCATTACTGCCCTACGTAGCCGGTCTTGGCCCACGCAAGGCAGAGGCACTTATTAAAAAGCTGGGTCAAATAGTATGCACCCTCATTGCATGGTTTCGAGCCTCAATACTCACATCGAACACAGGGTGGAAGTGTCGTCAATCGCACCAACTTCATCAAGCAAGGTCTCCTTCCGACACAGATATTCATCAATTGCTGTGGGTTTTTATACATTCCCCAAGATCCCGACAGCAAGGAGATCATTCGCGTCCGCGACAACTATGACGACGTCCCAGACCCACTCGACGAAACGCGCATCCACTATGAAGACTACGATCTGGCAAGGAAGATGGCCGTGGACGCACTCGAAATCGATGACGAGGACGTGGTCGGAAAACACCCATCAGTTATCGTCTACGAACTTATGCAAAAAGAAGACAATGTTCAGAAACTCGAGGAACTCTCGCTTGACGATTTTGCTCAACTGCTTAACAAGATGAGTAATGAGCAGAAGCGCCATACGTTGAACATGATTCGCGAAGAACTCCTTCGACCATTTGGGGATCAGCGCGAATCATTTGTCTCTCCTGACGACTGGAAGGTCATGACGATGCTTTCTGGGGAAACCGTAAAGACACTTGCTCCAGGCCGCGTTATCTCGGTGTCCGTGCTCCGTATTATGAAATCTTTCGTTTCGGTTCGTCTTGATTCGGGCGTCGATGGTATCATCAACCTAGAGTATATCGATCGCGAACCAGGGCAATCGGTGGAACAAGTACTTCGAAAAGGCCAAACGATCCAGGCGGTTATCATCGCAATCAACCTCAAAAAGCTCTCCGTCGAGCTCTCTGCTCGCGGGACCGACATCGAAAATGGCGATGCTCAAACACGGATCCCCAAATTCGACCAGTACTACGACAAGCACGCCGCACAACGCCTTCAAGATGAGCTGCACCGCAAGAAGATGCGCGCAACCGAGTCTTCACGTCGCACGATCAAGCATCCCAATTTCCACAATTTCAACTCGGCCCAAGCGCATCAGTACTTGGCGAACCAGCATCGCGGGGATGTGGTTATCCGTCCATCGTCTAAAGGACCCACCCACTTGGCCGTTACTTGGAAGGTTGATGAAGGGGTATATCAACACATTGGTAAGTGTGATCGAGCATTGGATTAAATTTGCCACTCAAATGTTCGGTGTCAGACGTGGTGGATCCAAGCGGCAACCCCGGAGACCAGAGTGTTGGCAAGCAACTCATCATCGACGGAAAGTACGAGTACTCGGATCTGGACGAGTTGATCGTCAATCATATCAACGCAATGGCCCGAAAAGTCGAAGAACTTATCGCTCACGAGAAGTACAAGGCTGGCTCCGAGGCAGAATTACGTGAGTAAATTGCCACACCCAGAAATGGACGATGCTAAAAGACTATTAACACAGACAAGGCCCTCAAGGAGTATGTAATGATGCACCCAACAAAAAGTATATACGCATTCGGCCTCAACCGAGCGAAGCCTGGATATTTCAACCTCTCTTTCCTTGCCAACAAAAATGCCCCGATTCAGACCTGGGTAAGCATATCTCTTGCTTTAACTGCATACAGCGTCATGATCTATTATACTAGCCTGTGCGTGTGATTCCCGAGGGCTATGTGCTCATCGACACCCCTGTACCGACGGTGCCTGACCTCTGCAACGCATTCAAAATGCGGTACTCCACACCGCAAACCACTTCCCGCACTCCAGCGTATGGCGCAGGACGCATGACACCTGCTGGTGCGCCCCCTCAGATTAATCTATTCCACATTTGATATAAATTATGCTTTGCAGGCGCGCGAACACCTGGGCACCGGACTCCTGGTCACTCGATGGGTGGCAAAACACCAAATCCATATGCAATGGGCGGCAAGACACCAAACCCCTATGCGGCACGAACTCCTAACCCGTACGCTGGTCAACAACAGCAAGCTGCGGGTGGCTGGGGCTCCGCTGCACCTGCGCCGCCGCCACCTGCAATGAACCCAGATCGTGCTCGAATGATCAATAGCACTAACAATGACGGCGGTGGCGGGTGGGATGATTCGAATAACGGAAATAGTCAAGGAGGCTGGGGAAACTCTGGTGGAGGCAGCCAGAATTCCGGTGGATGGGGCAACGGAGGCTGGTAGATGGAACTTATTTTTTGGCGCTTTGGTTATCATGTACAATGTTATGTCACGTAATACACTCTTGCCATTTGTTAGAATAATGTTGACCCCGCACGATAACCAATAGGTCTCAGGCATAAGCAAAATGACCCAACCAGCGCTCATCATCGGAGACAATACCTGCAGGTTGAAACTTGGGCGCCGCTCAAAGGATTGCCTCGACTATACTTACGACTTAACTTCCAATAATCCCTCTGGAAGACCTTCCTGTACTTCCTCCTTGATGAGTCTCAACCCTGCTTCACTAAATGCACGTTTCCACGCAGCATCGGATCTGCATATATTATGAGAACCTGGTCGTGTAGACAATTACCACGCACCTCGTAACACTTGAGTCATCATCTGCATAGATGGACACAGGCTCGCCATTATGCCCATCCTCCGTTGTGTTCTCTTTAACGACGATCACCCCAGCACCTCGAGGATAGTTGGGATCTTCTGGCTCCCTTAGCGCAGCTCTTGCCCGCTCCAAAAACTTTACCAAGTCACCATCTGTGAGATGGCCAAGGCACCACTGACACCAAATTACATCATATCCAACTTCAGGGCTTGAAACGTCAGGCCCCCCGAATCCAACACGAACGCTCTCTGGAGGTAGAGGTTGACGCGGGTCAAACGACTGGATGGGTGTTTGTACAAATACTACGCTTTTGGTCGCGTCTTCTATTCCTTGCCAGGTTGAGCTGTCTTGCATGGCTTTATTAATGAAGTGCTCAGCAGATTCGATGATTACTACATCGTCGACGAGGGGCAGCAGCACTGAAGCTGTAACACGGCCGATACCTGTGAATGGCGTTGGCAAGTATTGAGTATATGCGTTTGTGAGGACTGACCTGCGCCAATGTCTAGCGCTCGGACTCGCCTCCGGGGCGCATCGAGGGGAGGTGCATCAAGTCTGCGGAGTGCGGACGGAACACGACACAAGTCGTTCCTGATAGACATGAGGAATTGTCGGGAGCCTAGAGAATCAACCCTTGGAAGTGGCTACCTCAACAAGTTGTCGATTAATTCCACCAAATTTGTAAAGTTAAAAGTTTAACACTTGCCCCATCGCCATAGCCACCTATAATAACAAAGAGTTATGTACAAACCAACGAGGGCATAAGGGGCTGACTTGCCCAGTACACCATTAATAGTCGCCTCTTGAGTGTCCCAGTATTCTAGTCCGAGTTTAAGATCTGGATCTTGAGCCATTGTCGCGGTGAGTATAGTCAAAAACGACAAGCGCCAAGATCTCGAAGACCGACACACGCCCACGTGACTTGGCCTCATCACGGCGCGTTCCATCCATACCACCGCATCGCACATTAACTATGGACGACATCTGGGATGATGATGCAGTACAAATTGCACGACCAAGCGCTCCTCACCGTTCTCGGGTGCTTTCAGACGACTCGGATTCGGACAAAGATAGACCCTCGAAGCGTGCGCGTACCACCAACAAGCCCCTCTTCAACCCCGACAGCGATGAAGACGAAGGTGGTGCCGGGGCTAGAAACGAGGACGAGATTCCCCCGGATGTGGGCGCGCTGTTTGATGGACTGGATGATGATGACGATAATGTCAACTATCAGTTGCCCGCACAGCTTGATATGAATCAACTTCAGCGCGAATCGGACAAACGTGTTGCTGTCGACGCTGCCAAGAAACGTTTGGCGCGTGGAGGCGTGATGGATGTCCTCGGAGAACGGACGGGCGAAAGTGGGACTGGGACTACTGGTGCAGGAGCAGATGGTAAAGCACCCAAAGCCAAACGTGTCGTGCCCAAGTTGGATGAGCAGAGGTGCGTCTCTTTTGACCCGAGGTAGCAGACGAAATATTAATGTTGGGGTAGCTTAGATTACTGGAGCGCGACGGACTTGGTGCGCTTGTACGTCGGGCAAAGGAGTTTAAGATCAAGGGCAAAGGACACGAGGTGCGCCCCATCTAGTACGGTAACAATCGCCAATCCTAACGCATCGGGATAAACAAGGTGTCTGATCTAAACCGGTTGATGCAAATGTACCAACTCTGGGCGCACAAAATGTTCCCAAAGATGCAGTTTCAAGATACTGTCGAGAGAGTTGAGCGGTTGTGTCGCTCCAAACGGATGCATGTGCGTTGAGTTCTATCGGGTGCATTTTGTAGACTTATCACCCTACTTAGGTGGCGCTGTCGACTTGGCGAGATATAGACAAGGCTCCTGGTCCTGATGTGGACTTGGACATAGATACAGGAGATCATGACGAAGTTGAAGAAACCCAACACCCGCCCACCTCTTCACCCGCTCGCGTCACACTCGAGCCAGGTGGACCACCAATCCGCCAATCTCAGGCAGATCGGGAGATCGACGAAGACGAAGAGGAAATGTGGAGAGACATGATGGATGCAATGGAAGCTCAGAACGCTGAAAAGGAGAAACAAAATCAAACCAGCACCGGAGTAGGTCCAGGCAGAAAAGAAGCCGAAGAAGACTTTGGGGGATACGAAGAGGAAGATTGGGCGATCATGGACGAAATGGAACAAGAGACGGACAAACCTCTTAATGGCAAACCTGCGCAGCCAGAGAAGCGAGCGACTGAGGTGCGCTCGTCGCCACCCAGGACTGACCATGACGTTTCGTCAGACGTTCCCCCAGACCCAGCAGGGCCAAGTGAGGACGATGATGACGATTTCTACGCGATGTATGAACCTTGATTTGTTGTTTTGTATTGATAGACTATTCTAGTTTTGTTCACGCCTTAAGCTGCACGCGCCTGTTGCTCTCCTTGAACATTTCCAGGCTCATTTCCCCATCCAATTAGCCGCCTCATGTCGCGTACTCCGTATGGACCAACCACATCGCGCCGTGCAATGGCTTCGCACGCAGCTTGGGCGACATGATCTACATGAATAGGAGGAGTCTCCAATGCGCGCGCCATGGCTTCCAATGGTGTGTCAAGCGCCTCGGCAGAGTCGGCACCAGAAGGACGCAACTTCCTAGCCAACTCGGTAGACGCAAACGCGCGCAAAATATGTGCCGGCCCGGGGAGCGGTATTTTCTGATGCATCGTCGCCGAGATATCCAAAAGAGTCGCGATGGGCGTCGTAAGTGGACGGGTGTGGGGGTGGTACATCAATCCTAAGTGCATCAAAGTATAAGATTGTTCCCGAATTGTGATGCAATGCGGAGGTACGAGTTACTCGCCTGGTCGGAGATATACGCCCCTCACGCGGGGTTCACGCGAGATTGCTACTTCGGCTGCACGTTTTGACTCGATATACCGAGCGGGAACAAGCGGGCGGAAAATATCCTCTGCCGATATGTACACAAACGGACGAGGCGAGGCCGGCTCAGGTCCCAATCCCAATCCCGGTCCTGATCCCGAGGCGGCAAACGTCTCGAGAACGCGCAGGGCTATTTACCATTCATCAAACATCAGGCCTTGTTTCAAGCCGAAACCGGCTAATTAAATTAAATCAATTCTTTTTCTCACCTGCGTCACGATTGATGTTCTCGTACGTTCCTGGTTCGCCGGGCATTTGCTTCTCGAGTGGATTTCCTGCGGCTCCTAGTCCCCATGCGCGCCCAAACGCCGAGACGAGTCCCTGAAGCGAGTTGGAGCGTACGGCAGATTTGTATTTGGGGGCTTCGAGGAGGATGCCCAATGTGTGAACCACGGCGGTGCATGGTCCCAAAAGATGACGGTACGTGGACGGCTCGAGCGCCGAAGCCTTGTAAAAGTCTACCTACAATATTCTAATGATGAACCAAATGACCGATTGTGCGTACATGTGTGTCATACCTTGGCTGTCCACGCGGGAGTGTGGCCTTTGGGTGTTTGGTATGGCCGACCTGAAGAACTTGGGGTGGCAAAATAGTTTGATGTGACTGTACGGATGTAGGTACATGCGTGCGTACCTGATACTAGTGACCTTCCACCCGCGCGCGACAGCTGTTTTACACACAGCCGAACCTAGAGTCAAGAAATAGCAACTACTTGGCAGGGGTCAAACCGCTCGGGCATATTCACCGAGAAACCCGTTCCCACCAACAACGAAAACATGTTGAACGCTAGTCATCATCGTCATAAACTTTGATGCATATGGCGTGCGACAACTGCCGTCCTCCGAAAAGGGGCCGATATATGACGTAATTAGCGATGTGATCAAAGGTGCTGTATAGTTGCGGGTGCCGCGCGCAGCAATGTTGGTGGGAGTATTATGGCATCGTACGTTCGGACATTGTTGCCGCCTCGGCCACCCCGCACACAACTAAGGAGTCGATCTCGTGGGTTGGGCGGGGTTAAGCTTGGCATCGTGCTGAAACTACGGTTGACCGAGCAAATGGTGATCAAAATCTGCTAGTGCCTTGACGACCGAGCAATAAGAAAATCTACGGACCTGGGTTATGACAGTTCATGTGGAATTCCCTGATTTGGTTGGGCGACCATGTGAATCAAGAACAAACCAACTTTACCTACCTGTACGTACCCCGCGCTTGGCGTAAATCCTACAATACATGTTGTTCGGTGCCGCCGTTTCTAGTTGTCATTCCAATACATTTCCCCCTGCCAAGACATTTCGCGCGACGGAAATTGCTCATCAGAAAAAGATGTCATTTGAATCGTAAAAAGGTATTGTTGGGCACTGCGCAACAAGCGTTGTGTATCTACATTCACGTTTCACCAGGGAAGTAAACCCAACGGAGGGAAGGGAAAAAAAGAGATCGACTCGTGATTGGCTGCATACATTCAAGGCGTGGCAAAGCGCGTTTTGTGCTACAAAACAGACTTTGGAGCAAGCCCGTAAAACAGCTACAGACAACATTCATCAAGAATGTAATAGAAAAGCTATAAAGTGCTCGTAGGAGCAAGTGTGGTGCAAAAGGTGCGGGTATCCAACACAGAACCATGAAATGAAAGGGAGATGAGACTTTTACTCAAAGTACCAAGTGATGGGAACCATGCCCTCAGAGGGCTCGGCGATCTGGTTGAAGGCACCAGTGGAGAGATCAAGCGAGTTCTCGTTTGTGCAGGTTGGGCAAGCATCAGCAACAGTGGCAACGACGGTCTTGCCGTTGTTGTTGTTGGTGATGTGGACCTTCTTGCCGCAGAGACTCGACTTCTCGTTGAGAGCACCATAGCGGCGGTAGTCGGCAGCAACAATGAAGTCGCTGTCGGGATGCTTGTCACCGCAAGCGCCGGCGTTGCCATTCTGGGTGAACCAGGTCGCGCTAATAAACAAAGGTCAGCATCAGACGCGTGGCCAAATGGGGAAATGCTTACAATCCTCCAGAAAAGGTTTCTCCGCCGCCGTTTCCGCCCTCTGGTGCAGCCGAGCTGGTCGGGGCAGCGGAAGAGTGCGGGGCCTTGGTCGAGGTAGGAGCGGGGGTGGTCTCTGGTGCCGGGCTAGACTCTGGGGCAGGGGTAGTCTCGGGCTCAGCAGCCTTGGTAGGAGCGGCGCTGGTGGTCTCGGGAGCATAGGTAGCTGGTGCCTTGGCCTTGGTAGCAGAAGGAGCGGCCGAGGTGGTCTCATCGTCTTCGCAGTCATCGTCATAGTCTGGGATGGGGTCCTCATCCACGGGGGCAGCAGTCGGCTCAGCCAAAGCAGCACTAGCAGAAGCGCTGGCGGAAGGAGTGCACTGGGACGGGCGGTCCGAGAGCTTTTGCCAGCGGAGGAGCGGGTGGCAGCACTGCTCGAAAAACTGGGTGTTGTGCTGCTTGTGGCAGCCTGGGCAATGTCAGTAATGCGAAAAGAAATTTTCAGCGAGGCTGAACTCACCCAGAGCGAGATAGCGAGTGTGGTAACTAGAAATAATGTCAGAAATGTCCAGCAACACATATAATGCACCCACGGAGTGTAGTCCTCGAGGATGTCGGCGTCCTGGGCATAGCCGCGGGCGACGTGGGTGATGGGGGTGGCCGCGACGTTGGAGACAGCGGCAAGGGCAAGAGCGGCGACGACCGAAGACAACATGGTAAGGAAAGTGGGCAACGAGAGAGAGGGTGATGGAGGGGAAAAGGAAGCAGAGATGCGGAATCCAGCGCGCTGCGCGTGTTTAAGTAGCGGAGAGTTGGAATAAGACGTTGGCAACCAATATACGACGTCAAATTCGGCTGTTGTAAGCCCGATCCAGGGACAATATATTTTCACACCATTTATTTGCATAAATGCGCTGATTATTCATTCCTAGCACAGCCACGCGGCTGTGCTGTCCGTTACCACCACGTCGCTGAAACACATCTTACAAAGGCCCTCCATCGCCCATGTCAAGTGCGTTCTTCAACCGATCATTAACCCTGCATTAATCATGTCTAGATTATAACGAAAACCCTTTTGCATCGACTCACTCCCTCGATGCCAACCCATTTGACGACCCCGCCGACACTCATGCCCAGTCTACCACTGCTAAGCAGGCCGACCTCGAGCGCCGTGAACGCGAACTGGCCGCGCGCGAAGCTGATATATCCCGGCGAGAAACGAATATTAAACACGGAAAGAACAACTTTCCCCCTTGTGAGTCTGCTCCGGGCGTCTTTCTGTCCACTGACCGGCCCAGTCTTCCCCCTCGTCTTTCATTCGATCGAGGATGAGATTCCCCAGGACTCGCGTCCTCTGATCACGCGCATATTCCAATTGTGGCTTGTTCTATGTGCAACTCTAATCATCAATATGGTTGCATGCATCTTTATTCTCACATCGGGAGGCACCGACGGAGGCAAAGACTTGGCAGCGAGCATCAGGTACCTTGTTCCCTGTGTCTAATATTTTGCTGATGTCATGTAGTTATATTCCCGTTATTTCCATTCTTTCCTTCCTGCTCTGGTACCGTCCCATCTATAATGGATACATGAAGGTACGTCCTCCCACAGCCTCTTCCGCAGCCGCTCATGCGCCACGCTAGGAGCAATCACTCTACTACTGTACGTTATCTTGCTGTCCCATCTGGTGCCACTGACATCCCCCTAGACTTGTATTTCTTCTTTGGAGGTGAGGTTGATCGTCGTTCGTCAGCCTCGTATAATAACTCTCGGACAGGTTTCCACTTGCTTTTCTCTCTATACATGATCATAGGCATCCCGTCCACCGGCAGCGCGGGCCTTATCAACACCATATCCGCATTTTCTCGCGGAGCAATCGTAGTCGGTGTCTTGGGCATCATCGCGACCGTCGGGTGGGTCCTTCAGGGTGTCGGTAATGCGTGGTACTATCGCCAGGTCAGTCGGCCCTTATGCACCAGAATGGGTCGTGATAGAGTTTAGATTTGGGTTCACCATCACGACGCTGGCCACTCATTCTCCAAGGCCAAGGGAGAGTTGGCCCAACATGGTATGTGCATGCCCTTTATTTCCGCCACTGGTCTAATACTGGCCCAGGTGCCAAGGCCTACTTCACACGAAACTGAGTGGCGTTTGGGAAAACAGGGCGGTTTAGGGTAATGTAGCGATGTACATGTAGCATTACATATGATAAGACCTCGGATGGGACTCATGTCGCTCCACGGCGCTTTGAACCATGCTTGAACAGGCCAATGGGCCATTGTTATTTTAGAAAATTTCATTCTGAGAATAGATTCGGCCTTAGTCCTCATTGTCGCGCGCATGGTCCTTGAAAGGACTGAGCTGGAGTTGATTTGCCAATTCATCCTCATAAGAACCTTGGAGAATTTTCAAAGCTCTCCACGGTCCACCACCAGTTCCTCTAAACTCTGTCCGACAAGTCGGCCCTATAAGTACAAAAAAATCTAAAAAACTTGAAAATATCCTTTGTACTCGCGTATATCCTATCAGCTTCAGCTTTCTAAACATCCAAGCAGTAACGACCCCTATCCAAAAATCTTAAAAACCCCCTGTTTTCGCCATGTCTGCCGCTGGAACGCCCCCACCTGCACCTCAAGCTGAGGCCACAAACCACCCCGACCACGCTCACCCTGCTCCTCCACCTGCCCAAATGTACCCACCCCATATGCCGCCACCCGCTGCAGGCGCCAATGTTCCCCCGACGGCCTCGCTCTATGTCGGAGAACTAGATCCCAGCGTCAGCGAAGCAATGTTGTTCGAAATATTCAACATGATTGGACCTGTCGCAAGGTACGTCGGGCTTTTTTGCGCATCACCAAACTAGCGCTCATTCTCTGGCGCGCATGCACACAGCATTCGCGTTTGCCGCGATGCGGTTACCCGCCGGTCTCTTGGGTACGCTTATGTCAACTATCTCAATGCCGCAGATGGTGAGCATTCTCCTGTTTTTTGGTGCTTTGGATCTGACTGACTTGGGCAGGTGAACGTGCGTTGGATCAATTGAATTACTCTATTATCAAGAACCGCCCTTGGTACGTTGTGGCGCCGTGTCTGTATGCTTGATCTAACGTCGCGTATAGCCGTATCATGTGGTCGCAGCGCGATCCCGCACTCCGCAAGACGGGGCAAGGCAATATTTTTATTAAGAACCTCGACGAGGCCATTGACAACAAGGTACGTAATATAAGACATGCGAGATCACACGTCATTGATTTCCGTGTTAGGCTCTGCATGATACCTTTGCTGCCTTTGGGAATGTGCTCTCGTGCAAGGTCGCTACGGACGAGAATGGCAAGTCTCGTGGGTACGGCTATGTACACTATGAGACTGCCGAGTCGGCCGAGGCGGCTATCAAGGCTGTTAATCGCATGCTGCTAAACGACAAGCAGGTGTTTGTTGGGCATCATATTTCTCGCAAGGTATGTGATTTATATCGAATCTCGACGTGTGTTTGCTAATTTTGGAACAGGAGCGCCAGTCGCAGATTGACGAGATGCGGGCCCAATATACCAATATTTATGTCAAGAACCTCGACACGGACGTTACTGAGGCCGAGTTCAAGGCCATGTTTGAGCCATTTGGGACCATCACTTCTGCCGTGCTTCAGACCGATAACGAGGGCAAGAGCCGCGGCTTTGGCTTTGTCAACTATGAAAAGCACGAAGAGGCTGAACAGGCAGTTACCGAAATGAACGACAGGGAGATCAAAGGTAAACCTCTTTACGTTGGCCGCGCCCAGAAGAAGGCCGAGCGTGCCAATGAGCTTGCCCGCTCCCACGAGCAGGCCAAGCAGGAGCGCCAGAACAAGTACGCAGGCGTCAACTTGTACGTCAAGAACTTGGACGACGATGTCGACGATGACAAGCTGCGTGCCGAGTTTGAGGCTTTTGGTACCATTACCTCTTGCAAAGTCATGCGCAACGAGCGCGATATTTCCAAGGGCTTTGGTTTTGTCTGTTTCTCGACCCCCGATGAGGCGACCAAGGCGGTAACCGAGATGAACAACAAGATGATTGGTTCCAAGCCGCTTTATGTGTCTCTTGCCCAGCGTCGCGACGTTCGCCGCCAACAGCTCGAAGGCCAGATTATGCAGCGCAACCAGATGCGTATCCAGCAAGCCCCGATGATGGGTCCTGGGTACATGCAGCCCCAGATGTACTATGGCCCAGGTCCTGGCGGATACCCACCTCAGGCTGGCCGTGGTGTGATGGGTTACCCCCAGCCTGGCATGATGCCTCCTCGCGGTCGTTATCCTCCTGGCCAACCGATGCCTGGTATGCCTGTTCCCGTTCCATATGGAGGCGGCGCACCACCCCCTCCCCAGGGCTACCCGCCTCAGGGCTATGGCCGTGGTGCGCCCGCCGCTCCGGGAGCGCCTCGTTCTAACGGCGCTGGCGCACCGCCTACACCTGCTGGTGCTGCTCCTCGCCAGCCAGGCGGACAATCTGCTCAAGCGCCTGCCACCAATGGATCCCGGCCCGCTGGTGCACCCGCCCCCGGTGCACCTGCTCCCACTGGTGCCTCTGCCAACCGGCCTCCCGCTGGTGCTCCTGGACGCGGGCCTACTGCCGCTGCCGCTGCTGCCGCCGCACCTCGCACCCAACCTGCCCGGCCGGCGGGTCAGGCTACACCCGCAGCTGAGGCCCCCCCCCAGCCAGTTATTACATCACAAGCATTGGATGCTGCTAGCCCGATGGAACAGAAGCAGATGCTGGGTGAAATGATTTATTTGCAGATCCACGGGTGAGTATTATATTTTGAAGTACCCTCGAGTATAGACTAATCAATGTTTAGGGCTGAGCCTGAGCTTGCTGGCAAGATCACTGGAATGTTGCTTGAGATGGACAATAATGAGCTTTTGCACTTGCTCAACACCCCCGATGCGATGCAAGCCAAAGTCCAGGAAGCCATTGCAGTCTTAAACGACTTTTCGGCCAAGAACGCCACAGAGTAGCTGTCGTGATTTGGTAGCCTGATTTGGTGATGCTTATATCGTTGTTGTCTTGTGCTCCTCTTTCTTTCTTTCTTGCGCCTCTTATCTCTATGCCGCCTCTTTCCCTCTAGGGTGTTCGTGTACTTGCTGGCGTGTCCCTGGCGCCTTGTAACACCTGTTTTGATGTTTTGTATTTGAATGCTGAATGGAATCGCGAGTACAAGGTGAATTACAGTCAATTGATACTGAGTAAGATCCGATGCGCCCCAGGTTAATGTACAGGATAACATAGTCAAGAGTAAGAAGGAAACATCTATCTATCATCGGGCTTTACGGGCATGCACGATGTGCCAACAGCAAAAGGGTTGGACCTGCATAATGGGAACATCAATATCCTTTCCCACTGGATTTGGAACATGAATTCTGATGCAGACCTTGGGATGATACAAGTCATTCTGGGCTTCTTCTATGAGCTTTGCCACCTTTTCAGGCGAAATGCCGTGGTCGAGCAAAAGTGGCCGAAGCGCGAGGAGCAAGTTGTCATAGTTCATCCAGGCAAGTTGCCCAATCGAGAGTACAACAGGATCTGCGGAGCCGCATAATCAGTTTCCCAATTCAATGGACATATCCCAGGAGTAATTCCGACAGTGATTCCTCCATCACTCGACAAAAGAATAGATCACCTGCCACAACCATTGCGTCGGGTGCAAACCCACTCCCCCGCACAACACTCTTTCCACGACGAAAACTCACTCACCCTTGGGCCAAAATCCAATCGGAACCAACGCTTCTTGTGCGACGATGCTCTCAAACTCTCTCGTCTCACGCACACACGAGCGGAGCCGTCCGGGAATGGACACATCGATCCCGAGTTGGCCAAATGCTTGTCGGGTTTGCTCCCAGTATTCAGTCCAGCCGGGTGCCCCGCCTCGCGAACCGGGTTGAATACGGTTCTTCTTGTCTCCGAACGGTGTGCTGTCGGCCTCGGCAAATATAGCTACGCCCCCTGGTCGTAACACCCGCGCGAGTTCACGGAGAAAAATACTATAATGGCGAACCTGTACAGTTTACAAAAAAAATCAGGTTAGATTGGGCGGATAAGGTCGCATCGGTCATGGGGCAAATAAATTGAGATGGTGTATGGATGCCCCAGGCAAATAACCAGAATTACGGAGCGGGAGCAAGTACTTTCCGAGCTTATGGAGAGCGCACGACTTACCCCAATATAAACTGAACGTGCATGTACGACATCAAACCAGTCATCTGGGTACGGCAGTCTGCGTGGCAATTAGGATTCCGACTAGTTTGCCGCAGCAGCCCGAACATACCTTTGCCCATCAAGGTCGAATAGTTCGAAGCTGCAGGGTAGTTTGGTTGGAAATCAGTCGGGAGAGGGGTTGAAATTTAGGGTGGATATGATGGTAGTTAGATTGGACAGTCAACTTACAAACAATTAGGGGGGACCTTTCTGGATATGGCAAAACGCGCACGAGAGACAATAGGTCAAGGTCGATACAACTCCGAGTTGCCGATTAGCTCACCTTGGTTGGACCGGCGCAAGATCAACTCCAGTAACTTCTACCCAGTCGAATTCATCTGCCATTTCTATCGCCCTATAAACCGGAAGAAAACCCGCCAAATGATCCGTTTGATGATGTGCAAAGTCGTGGGTCGTGAACACCCATCACAGGATGGTACGAAAAAGTATATTAGGCAAGGAGTAAAAGAGTGGTCTTGTCAGTGGCCATATAGACGCCCCAGGCCCTGACAACTCACCAAAGCCCATTTCCTGTACCGCAGTCCAGGACTCGACGTTGAACCCCCCGTACTTTTGTGAGTGCCTCGGCAACTGGCCCGACATAGTTTTTACCGCCCATGATGAACTTCATCATCCTGTGCTCGAGTTCCATACGCTAAGACAATATAGGCGAATTAGTTAAGTTTGCCACGTTGAAGAGAGCTCGTGCTGACCTTCATCTCTTGATCGTCGGCTGGGAGCATGTAAGTCTAACACACTATTAATGACAATAAAATACATATAAAAATCTACCCACGGTGTTCATACAATTAAGCTGGCGGTCGTGGAGCTGCCGAAAAAAATCAGGCGTTCGACTGGAAGTGACTGTTGAGGTTGAAGACGTAGGCGACGGAGGCCGCTGATCGACTTCTGAGTGATGCATGTGAGGCGGCGGAGTGGGAGCGGGTGGTGGATGAGGGTGGTAGGCCACAGCAGCCATCCTGGGGGTGGTCAATAAGAGTCCCGTTGCCTGGTCAAAGAGTTATAATATGTGCAAATCCGCGGTGAGTGCCGGTTCCACTAGTGTGGGCTCGCCGTCAGAAAGCAGCCAGCCTAGTGGGTCCCGTGCGGCTGAGTCGCACTTGCATATAAAGGACATCGACGTACTATGGAGACTCAGTGCTGCTCCCCGAATTCTCATCTTCCAAGTTTGCACTAGTCTCACTTAGGATTCTCAGTCCCGTGTTCCACCCGACCCTACTTAGCAAATTATTACATTTGTACAACACCTTGCGCTCTGGTGGCTGATAACGGATTTACTATTCCGTGTCCCGAATCTATACTCCTTTAAAGCACTGGTTTCATCTCGTGTACAAGGACTGTTCGGGTTGATTCGCCAAACCAACCGCGATTCCCGCTCGCAGTGATCATAAAGCGCGAAGTCGCGTCTACCACTATTCCGTATTTCCGGCAAACCCCGCCAGTAATGCAACAGCCGGATGAACAATCGTCATGCTCGTCAGTTTGCGCCACGAGCTCAAAGACAGTAAAGACACACGTATTTGAGAGATAGTCCCCCCATGGTGACCAGCTATAATTTTGAAAGGCGCAACCCTTGAGCGGCTAGCTTCTGTTTGAGCCTCCGCAGATACGTTCCATAACCTGATATTGTCCTGAGAAGCACTGGAAGCATAGGTATCATGAGGTTCACGAATGGAGGCGATGGATTCCGCTCAACATACCAAGCAAGATGTTTGCCATCCGGAAACGCAACCACACACGATACGGCGCCCGAACTAGCGGGATTGCGCAGTGTTCTGAGCAGCCGAGGGGTGCCTTCATGCGCATTCCGTGTTTGACGCATATCCCACACTTCAACGGTACCGTTGCGTCGGCCAGCATATAATTGGGACCCATCTGCGGACCAGCACGCCTAATTCACCCCATGTTTTGCGGGAAATTAGAAACGAGGTCTACACGAGGCATAACACGAACTCACCGAGACACACCAGGGCGGTGTTTTCTCTGGAATTTCTAACCTTCCGACTCCCGAACTTGGGGTTGGCCCCGCCACGCGACGGTCCCAGATGGTAATTTGTCCATCGATCGCTGCAGTCATGAGTATGTTGTGTGAGTAGCGCTCATACGACTCCGGGTCGAGTGTCGGCACAGCCGACCTCCATGCCATGGATGAACCACCACGTCCACCCGTGCCTGCACCCTGATCAAGATCGGCGGGGGCATCTAGGTCCGGGTCGTCAAACAATGGGTCATAGTCTTCGTCAGCCGAGCGGGGTGAACCCGCTTGAGCTTGAGCCTTCTGCGAACCCGTTCCGTTAGCACCATTTGAGGTACCATTGGGATTCCCTGGTAGATTACGTTGAAGTCCGGCCGGAGAGCTAGTGTCGGGTGCGGTTGATGATATCGGCCGTATCCCAATGGAGACGAGCTGAGCGCCGTAGGACGGGTACCGGCGGACAATCTGACCGACGTTCAGATCCCATTCCTAAAAACGAACATCCGGTGAGTCAAAATCGTGGCGTGTTTGAGGGCGTCAGGATGAGCGTGTATATGAGACGAAAAGCACATGGCGTGTTAGGTTGTTTTAGTGCTAGCATAAGGATCGGTGGAACTTACCAATGCATGTCCATCCCATCCAGCGCTATAAACCTTTTTTTCATCCGCAGAAAGTGCGAGACCAGAAGTGGGTCCTTTGTGTCCACGCAAAACAAAGTGCACTCGACCTGGGTCATGCCGGACCGTAAACAGATTGATGTTTCCAGTCTGGGCGTTAATTGTTAGTTCAAGTGCCGAATTTAGAGTCAGAAACTTACCGCTGTACCCGAGAGTCCCCATAAGGCATCCGAATGGAGCGTCATGCAATAAACAGGAGATGGTGCGCCTGCTTCTTGCACATTCGCCGGAGCAGGTGTGACATCTCCCCCCGGGGGTTGAGTAATTCCTTCTCCAGAGGGGTTTTCCCACCACATTCTTAGCACCCCGCCTTTCATGACGCCTTCACCAAGGCCACAGTGTTGCCTCTGAGGTGCTGTTAGAAGTACTTTGCCGTTACACCCAGCGTAAAAGTCATAATCGCGAATATAGCCGTCGTCAGAGCCTGTGAGTAGGTGGGTCATACATTTCGACGCAGCAAGGGAATGTGTAGCAATGGGATGAGGGTATGCGCAGATGGGATCGATAGAGTAAGAGCGAGGAGATACCGATGTGTCGGTTGTGAATTTGGCACGGCGGAGTGCGGCAGGCGAAGCAGCACGAATTGGTGCAGCAGGTACCACCAATAGTGTATCTAATGGAAATAAATCGTAAAAACACAGGAGAAAATATGGTTAAAGTACCCACTCTTCCGCTTATCCGATAGCTGGCTACTTTCACTCACGTCGTGCTCCGACGCCGGAGAGGATGCGCGCTCAACTACCTCTTGGTCCGACTCTTCGGCTTGCTCGCTTTCCTGCTCACTTTCCTCCGGATCTGGCTCCTCTTCTGGTTCGGATTCCTCGGAAACGGTGTCTGCTTCGTCATCGTCCTGGTCTGCGTTGAAAGGGCTGGAGCCGTCAAACTCCATCTCCTCGTCTTCATAATCGAGCCGTTGCATTCGAGCAGTCACGTGGAGTTGTTGGTGCTGAATATATATTACAACACGTACGCGTTTGTGTTTAAACCTGAACCAATCAAACACAGCACAAGTATGGTATGTCTTTCCAACAGCTGGCCCAATTCGTTTCTCGCGCAATCGCCCGCAACAGTTGCCGAATCCAGTTAAGCGCTTGGCAGGTGTTGGCAAACAAGGGACAATAATCGGACCGTGTTACCGTCAGAGCGTATCGTTATGTCTCTAAAGGACTAACGCGTCTTGCACTTGAGTACAACTACATTCACCCTCCCAAGTCGATATCTGCCCGGGATACCGGTACCATGACCCCTTCGCAGAACATCGCTGCATTTAGAAAGGCCCTTCAGGAAAGCAAGAATCTGATTGTTGTCGCTGGCGCTGGACTGTCAGCTGGTTCAGGTCTGTCTTCACAGTCAATGTCGTCAAAGCCTAAGGAATTTCTGACCCAAAATTTGAATTCAACACAGGTATTCCTACATTTCGAGGGACAGGGGGATACTGGAGATCGTTTGAAGCCACTCAGTTGGCCACTCCCGAAGCCTTCGCCGCCAATCCAGGATTGGTCTGGCAGGTAAATATCTTATCATATGCAATCCAAGCCTATTGATCCGATATCTCCCAGTTCTATCACTACCGCCGTGAAAAGTAAGCAATACCCCAAACTTCGCCCTCCTAACCCCTAACCTCAAGACCGTAACTGACCTCGCCACAAACTAGAGTCCTTTCTTGCAAGCCAAACAACGCACACCACGTCATTGCTCGACTCCTTCGTCCTAACTATCGCAGCGAGATCGCACCCCATGCAACTGAATGCACACTCATAACTCAAAACGTAGACGGACTCAGCGTCCGCGCCCAACAAGCACTGCAGCCCACAGTCCCAAGTGGACCTGACAACTCCACACTCAAGCAAGGTCAAATTATTGAAATGCATGGCCGGCTGCTTGAGACGCTTTGCACCAAGTGCAAGCATCGTAATCCGGATGCACGTTCACCCATATGTCAAGCTCTTGCAGGAACGGAATCGCGTATAGAGGCCATCAAGGATGATTTAGGAAGGCGCGTTCCTGAGGCCGAAATCGCACCTGAAGACCTGCCCCGATGTGAAAAGGACGGATGTGGGGGATTGTTGAGGCCTGCAGTTGTATGGTTCGGAGAGGCGATACCCGGGTTGCGTGAGATTCAGGAAATTGTGAAAAATGCTGATTTGTGTTTGGTCGTTGGAACGTCTTCAGTGGTGAGTCTGATTGGTCTGGCGAGGTTCTACTTTTGGTTATCCATAGCGTGGCTAGGTCTATCCTGCTGCTGGTTTTGCAGGTATCGTGCAGAAAAACGGCGGGAAGATTGCAGTGTTCAACGTCGAGTCGTCGAGTGGCGATAGGTATGCAGATTTCTTGTTCATCGGGCCTTGTGAAAAAACATTGGGTGAGACTCTGGGAATCGAAGTTCCGGATAATGTGTAACTGGTAATGATCGCGATGAATGCAAGGTTAAATTTGGATGAATGGTCGACTAGTCTCAATATATGCGTTATCTTGGCAAGTAGTAGTATCATACACATGGTTCCCCGCGCATATACCCCATCCATAAGGTTGCTGACTGCCACCGGGATATTTTATCGATTCTCCTGGACCCCCAACTTATCTGAAACTTGAATTTGGTTACTAATCAACCACAGAAGTGATGTTAATTTGTGTTATTCGCGGCAGTAGCCACTAAACTACATTTTAAGTATTTTGATCGCTTCTTGGGCTATCACTTAAGCCTCATTCGCATAATCCACATCCCTTCTCTTACCCCTAATTCCCCACACGCCCCAGTTTGTTTTGACCATAACCCTCGGGTCGAAATCGGCAACCTCCCACTTTTCGCTTCCAAACGGATTTTCACCGGGCGTTATAATCCAATCAAACTCCCCGGCTACGCCCTCCACACCATCTAGACTTCTAACATCCCGTTCGACATCTGTTGGACTGAACCCAGTTACAAATAATGCGCACTTGGTCTGTAGGATGAGTGGGACGGTTCTACCCCACTCGCCTGGTGCGGAGATTTGGAGCTCGGAAGGGGAGGTAGGGGAAGGAAACCCAAACCCCGGACAGAATGCGAAAAACACGTCGGTGTAGGGATCGAATGTTCCTTCAAATTGGGGGTGTACGTCTGCGTATGGTGTGCGGAGGGAGGTTATCGTTAATTGAGCCGAGACGGAAGATGTGCTCGATGGTACACCATAGTCGATCGCCGAGTCACGGATTTTAGTTGGCCCGACTGGGGTTATCTGTGGTGGAATTGGAGGTTGAAATAGGATCGGCTGTTGAGAGTCCGAGTCGGCTGAAGGCAAAGTCGATGCTGGGTCTGGTTTTGGAGGGGGTGGTGGAGTAGCAACTGCAGGGAGCGAAACTTGCGGGCCGATCATGTAAATGTGGAATTGAGTGTTGGGAAATAGGTGGGTGAGCTGTTCCCAAACATGTAGAGGAAGAGAAGATTCTGCGCGTGCGCCAATGACGAAAACGCGCATTGGTGGTTTGGAAGATGGGTCATCGTCGCCGGTTGGAGATTCGCTGTGCAAGGTGTATCGAAGGGCTGGATAACCGTGTCATGTGTGAAGCAAGGCAGTCAGCATATTGGCTTACCGGTCATGGAGCGCAGGCCTTCGGGGGTGAGGCGCTGGTTGCGTAGGTTTATGCCGCTGTTTTCGTGCAGAAGCGAGGCGATGGTGATGGGATAAGTAAGCAGTTTGCTCGCATGACGCCTAGACCTGTCCGAGTCGATGGAGTTGAAGCTGCGTGTGTACCAGAAGACGTCCCAGTTGGCAAACGACACGGCCTCCTCGTACGACTGCTGGCCTGGGATCAAAATTCAATTCAAATCAGAGGAGTGGGCGCTTGTAGATCTTATGACACGCACCTGGGAGCTCAAACTCGCGCATTTTCCTGCCGCTTCGGATGTCGTGTTCATCCTCGTTGACCTCACGAAGGCGGGTACAGTATTGAGTGTGGTCTGTGTCTTCCTTCCAGTGAAACTCGCTGCAGTGGGTAGGCCAGCCGCAATCGGGGCACTCGTATGTGACGGGCCGACGTTGTTCGTGGTGGTCTAGACATACAGGGCATGGTGCGAGTTCTGTGACTGCCTTGGCACGGGCTTGGAGTGATGGGATGGGAGATTGTGAAAGCGGATGGAAGAGATTGTCCTGGGAAAGGATGGGTCGGGTGGCCTTTGGTGGTTGGTTTAGCTGGTGTCTGGCCCAGTTAAAGAGAGGCCTCCCAGCGACCCGACGTGGGTAATTTCGCGCAATGAGGGAGAAACGCAGCATTATGCGCGATGAGGATAAAAAGGTCACGTGACAAGCCAAGCATTTGAAAAGTAATATTACTCGGTTGGCAACGACGACAAACGTACTTTGCCGACGTATTCTTTGTAGGTTCGTTGACTTTGTTTCAACTGTGGAATAGCGCTTATCTGAGATTGATTTCTAGTCAGATTTCCAACCTTTTTCAGACCACCATTGCTGGTGACCAGTGATCACTGGTGGGCACCGCGTTCTTTCCTAAAGTCTAATGCTGACTTGTATTTATTATAGATAGCACGCTCATTTGGCTTCAATGTCCATTTTTTCAGCAATATCGTCGCTTTTCGGCGGTCAAGGCAGCTCTAGCACTGGCACTCGCTCCACCCGCAGCCGCACTATCACTTCTACCCACGACGCGTTCTCTCTTCCTACACATTCCCCCAATATCTCGCACCGAGGACGCGTCGATTCACCCGGTCCCCAGTTCTCCTATCCGCCCCCCGCCGCGTATAGCCCTAGTCCGACTTCCTATGAGTACATGCCTCCGTCCACCCGCGACAACTTTCGTCGGTCCACCCTCAGTCCTGGCTTGCCTTCAAACACAAATTCGCTGGCATCTACATGGGAACGTATTCGCAAGTTTTTGAATAGAGAATATCCTGAGCTGGGCGATACCCTCAACTATGGCATCACGCCCGCCATCCTTGAGCAAGTCGAGGCTGAGCTCGGCATGGCCCTTCCGCGCGCCGTCCGCGAATCTTATCTCCAATGCGATGGCCAGGAAGCAGAGTCGGGTACCGCGTGCGCTGAAGGTCTCTTTTATGGCCTCACTTTGATGCCCCTCGAGGACGTTTTAGAGGAGTGGAGATTCTGGCGTGAGGTCGACGAAGACCCTTCTACCGGTGCCAATCCACAGCTCTTACAGGTCATGGCCTCCATCCCCCCCGGTTGGATACGTAAGGCCTACTCGTGCCGCGGTTGGCTCCCCCTCGTGACAGACAAGGC
Organism: Ceratobasidium theobromae; assembly: GCA_037974915.1. Classification (NCBI taxonomy): domain Eukaryota; kingdom Fungi; phylum Basidiomycota; class Agaricomycetes; order Cantharellales; family Ceratobasidiaceae; genus Ceratobasidium; species Ceratobasidium theobromae. The sequence continues at coordinate 54,088 of JBBBZN010000009.1, forward strand.
GGGTAACTACCTGGGCGTCGATCTGGCGCCCGCGGAGCACGGGACCTATGGTCAGGTTATCGTCTTTGGCAGAGATTTTGATACCAAGGTTGTCATGTTCCGTGGAGAGGGTGAGGATGGATGGGGAAATTGGCTCCAGAGTTTCGTGGAAGAGCTAGAGAATGGCGATGGTTTTGAGGTGGGAGCTAACGACTCGGCGAGCGAGGGCAGCGACGACGTGGGATACGAATCCTACTTTTACGACGGGAGCGGCCGAAGTAAAGGTGTCGGCGGCGCGCGAGACGGCGCAGCAGGGATCAAACTCACAGGCGCGTCGTCACATTCGTCTAGCCCAAGCTATTCTTACATAAAATTGCATCATTTACAGGTGAATATAAAGGCTGGAACGTCCTTGAAGCATTTGCAGATCGCAGTTATCGGCGTTGGCGAGAGCGGGACATGGCTCCCGACCTCGACGCGATCCAAAACCCAGAGGTTGTTTCTCAAAACGTTCAACTTGTCGGTCCGGCAATGGGCACCGGTTCGGGTGTCGAGGTTCCTATCCCTGTCATGGGCGGCTTGAGTGTCCCATCCACGCTGAGCAAATCTAAATCCCCAGAACCAGGTCCGTCTGCCATGGGTAAACTTGACAAACCTATCCCTCCCGCAATCTCAGTTACACGCGCCGCGCCTCAGCCACTGTTGCTCCCGACCCAATCGGATATTATACCCTCGACGGCGGAGCGGAACGACCTCGAGGCTGGCACGAGCTTTAGTGGGATGGGCCACGATTCACGTGAGGCGGTGCCATTGCGGAATATTTCGCGTGAGGACTCGATGGGGTCAGTCACGTCTGATCAAACGACAACCGGTCCTACGAGCACAAGCGCGATGAATACACCAATTGCGACTAAACCTCCTGCAGGGATCTTGGGAAGTGGCTCCCCAGCTGTCGCCGAGCCAAGCTTGATAGATACTCCTATGGCACAAGTCTCTCAGGATCCGCTCAGGCTCCCGCCCGTACCGGCGCTTGTGCCTATCCCGGCGCCTTCGGATGACGAGGTTGCGGAATTGGAGGACGAGGAGGTTCCTCCCACTACGATCCGACTTGTAGGTAGCAAGGCAAACGATACAGGTAAAGTGGACAACAGCTATCATCCGGATGCATCGGTTGACAAGGCCGACCAACAGCGCAAAAAGAAGAATAGGTTATCCAAGCTGGGTTTCGGGGGCGGGAAATCCAAGGAGACGTGATTGTGGGGTGCATTAGATGAAACGTTAACGCATATGGGATGTAGAAGCAGTTCAAAATCTGTCTTTCTTGGGGCCGAGATTGCGAGGACGTTTTTGCTCTGTTTAGTTTGTTGCACACTGTATGAAGGACTGTAGTTACTTATTTAATTCATTGTTTGATCTCATCCAAATGCTCTCACGTGATTTTAGGCCTCCTGTTCCGACCACGAGAACCTGTCTGGGTGTCTTATTTGGATCGCTGACTTTAAGCAAGCGTTCGACGATGGAAGAGTTACGTAGGGCGCAGTCTAATCTTGAGCTCGCCGTATCCGAATGCGTGGATACATGTGATAAGTTACAGAAATTCCATGCTGGTCTTTGTTCTAGTCCCATTTACGACTCCCGTTCTGATGACGTGCCCACTGGAGATAGCCCTCTGATCGAATTTGCTAGGTCAATCGATTTGATACGCTCACAGCTGTCTCGTGCTAAGGCTGTCTTAAGCAATATTCAAAACCAATTGGCACCGGTCAATCGTCTACACCCCGAGCTATTGATTAATATCTTTCAACTTGGAGTGGACAGTCCGTATAGGGGCCCACACACAATCGCTCGCACGATATCCCTGAGTAGTGTTTGCCTTCACTGGTGGTCTCTCATAACGAGCACAAGTTCATTTTGGTCGTTTGTCCCGTTGGGCCATACCGAGAATGCGCGCCAAGTCACTCTACTATGTTTGGATCGCGCGCGAGGCAGCTTCCTTGATATCTCAATGGCGAATACCCATAAAATCTGGAAAGGCGAGGACTTACTCGTTCCTCACACCCACCACATCCGATCGTTGTTTTTGCCTGCCAAAACGTTAGCACAAATCCATTCGGTGATGGAGGTTATATTAAACTATGGAGTTCCTAGTTTGTTGGATAAACTCACAATCCAATCCACCGATTACAAGTTCACCAAAAGTCCCCTCCTCGAACCATTGTCAGCCTCGTTACAGAAAAATCTTCCTGGTCTCTTCAAAGGGCTTCACATTCTTCGCTTGGACGACATTTACATAAACTGGAGCCATTTTACGCTTGACAAATTGCGACATCTGAAGCTCAGGGGAACTTACTCGTTAGATCAGCTCGCCAAGGTTATGGCTGCTTGCCCCAATCTACTCACCTTGGGGCTTGTACAGGTCCCGGGACCGTCGGCGGAAGGTGCTCAGATGGCTTCCCAGTTAATGCCAATTCATAGTTTAAAAACACTACGCGTTGATACTCAGGACATTTCCTGGCTTCACAACATGCTCAGCTCGATTTCACCAGGACCATATGACATTGAGATATACGTGCGCCCCATGGACCATGAGCTGAACAATGCGAGGCTAAACAGCACGAAGATTAGCCAATTGGTGCCACTTTTCCCTCAGTTTTACAATATTACGACACTAGGTTTGGGATTCCAAAGCGGTTGGGTTAGCCTGTTCCATGACATCTTATGTGCGCTTCCAAACCTCCACACTCTCTGCTTGGTACGGATCAACTTAACTCGAGAAATTTTATCTTCCATGACGCGACCGCAGAGCATTGACTCGCCTAGAACGACTAACGGCCCTCCTACGCTTCATACTTTGCGAATGCAGAATGTACTTGTGGTGTATATTCATGAATTCCAAACCATGCTTGCCAGTTATCCCATTCGGCATGTTGACGTATTGGATTGTATGCTAATACCAACAGATCCGCATCACTATGTGGTCAATAACTTCGGCCAGTCGCCTTTTTGCTCTCGGGTCTTTAGATCAATGCCAGAGATCTCCTTCAATATTCTTTCATCATATCCATAGTTATATTAAAGCTCCCGCTCTTATATCAATAAACGGTTTCTGGCCTCGTACCGTTGCGATTGGCAGGTACGTACCCCGAATTCTAAACCTGTGGCTGTCTCTAACTTTCTGTTAAGTCTGTGTTACTCCCCACCCCTAGCTATTTTTGGCTGCGAGCTGGACTAAGTGCACCGAGTTTGTGATAAAATACGTGTAGGAGTGGAAGCAGTTCAAAATCTGTCTTTCTTGGGACTGAGACTGCGAGGACGTTTTTAGTTTGTTGCGCATGTATGAAGGACCGAGCTTACTTTTTGATCTATTGCTTGACGTCATTCAAATACCCTCACGTGGACACGTGCAACGAACTACAGAAATTCCATAGTATCGGCCTTCGTTCTAACCCCATTTACAACACTTGTTCTGGTGACGTGCCTACTGGAGATAACCTTCTGATTAAATTTGCTAGGTCCTCACGCTAAGGTTGTCTCAAAGAGGGTTCACAACTAATCGGCACCGGTCAATCGTTTACACCCCGAGTTATTGATCAACATCTTCCAGCTTGAGGTAGTTCGTTTGTATAGGGGCCGACGCGTTGGGTCATGCCGAGAATGCGCGCACAAGGCGGTCTCGACAAGCGTCAATGAATCAGTCATGACAACTATTTGGAAAGGCAACGGCATACTTGTTTCACATATCCACTAGATCCGACCCTTGTCCTTATTCCCCCAAAGGCCAACGCTAATTTGTTCGATAATAGAGGCTATATTAAGCCGCGGAGTTCTTAATTCATTGACTAAACTCTCAGTTGTATTCAAGGCTTCTGGAGCCTCAACCCCCCAAAAGTATCCTCCCTAAACCCTCGTCCGCCCCGTTGCAGATAAGCTCCTGAAGTTCCTTTAGGAAGTTACGCACACTTTGCTTGGATGATATTTCCATAGATTGGGTTCGTTTTACGTTTGATGAGCTGTGGTACTGAAGCTGAACAGCGCCTGCCCTTTGAGACAATTCGCCAATATCATGGCCGCTTGTCCTCATCTACGTATTCTTGAGCTTGAACACGTTTTGAAGCCCCCCAGGGAAGGCACTCAAGCAATTTCCCGTCTGGTGCCAATCAGAGCCTAAAGGCACTACGCCTCAATTATCTAGACACCCACCGGCTTCACAACATACTCGGCTCAATTTCACGTTATAATCACAATGTTTGGTAGATATATGTACCCTGATTGTACATATAATGTCACTCGCTACCTTCAGAATGACTATTGATGTTTCTTTTGCTGTGGTTTTGAATATTCTGATGCAGATTGACATACACAACTCCATTATCCGCTCCCCAAATTAATATTTTTTAGCTTAAGCTTCGTAGGGGAAGATTTCAAGTTAAATTAGATCTATTACGTATGAACACCGATGTTTAAATTACAAACAAACCCATAAACATTCGTACAGGTGGGCGCATTCATCGCCTATAAATTGCCAATGGTCCTTCACCGCGCATACATCCCTAAGGCCTCAGTAAATAGCTGCAAGTCATCCATATTCACCTCCACCACGCTCGTGTCAAACGTCCCGTGTCGTGTTCGTGCATTGGACTCTTCCTTTGCCTGCAAGAAAGCCAGACCAAACGCGCTGGATTTATTATGTTAGTTTTTGTATTGGACTTGGGCCCATACAACGCACTTGTTCCTCACGTCCCCAAACTCAGTCGCCCCGGTCACACCTACAACCAGAAAGCTTCCAGCGCGCTCGTCTAAGCATGCAACCACAAATGGAAGCGATTTCTTCCCTCGGGGTTCCTTGAACGCTTTGACCTTGTCTCGAAGTGCGTCAACAAGCCATAACGCAAGTCGGGAAAGAGGTCCAGGCTGAGCGAATAATGCCAGGTGCGCCCCTTGAGTCAAGACAGCCATTCGAAACTTGGAGTAGGTTTTGATAGCTCCAGCACGTTCGATAAGTTCGGAACCCTGGGTAATGACAATCTGGTGCAGAGTTTTGGCAAGGGGGAGAGCACGTTGAAGACATTGAATGCTCTCCGCGCTGCACGCGTACGAGCAAGTATAATAAGTAAGGGGGGGACCATCTACCAAATGGGTGAGACGTACTCGGATCCTAGTGAATCATATGCCAACCAGTAATTCTTCCTCCACGCCTTGTTCTTTTCGTCTTCTTCATCACCTTTGGCTCCCAGTGATCTCTCGAGCCCGAGGTTCTCTTTGGCACCACCTCCAACCACCGCAGTCTTGCTTTTCGTTGCACCGTCGTTTGCATTCCAGATTCGCGCCCCTCCAAACCACTCGCCACCACCTCTTCCACCATCGACTTCTACTTCCAATCGAATTCCAGTACCGGCGTCGAGCAAAGCTGAGACAGCCTCCACACAATCTGCAGCTGCGAGTGGCTGAGTCAAAAATCCATATGCTCGGACGAATGAGGGATACTGCAGCTCAACCATCCCATATTCAGGCGCAATAGCCTCCAATAGGTCTGGTAGTTCTTTCCGGAAGTTGCGATCCATGTGGGAATATGCTTGCTGCCCCTCCTGTAGCGATATTCTGTGGCCAGTTAATTACTAGAGCAAGCAGGGTGAAAATGATTTCTTACCCCATCTTGGCGAACATCGCTGCTAGATTTCTTTTACCCCTTTCCTTCCATATATTCATCTTTCCAGCAACGTAGGGCGAATGATACATGGAGTCGTAGAGAGACCAATGTCGGTAGAGTGTAAATCGAAGCTCCGGGCAGCTGCGAATTCCCGTATCGTCAGCATGTAGAGCTGCGGAGGCGCCGAGATCAATACGGGGGTTAAGACGCGCTACCTCATCTGTATAAACGGTCTGCCAATACTCGTAGTCGTCTCGAGATATGCGAGAGGTAATATACTGGTAAGTGAGCCCAACAATAGCTAACCTAAGGGAGATGTGCGGTGAATTAAGTGTCAACTGGTTCCTGGATGCAGACTAACCATAGAGTCTCGTTCACAGCCAGCTGCAAGTGCGATGCAAGGACGTATACGGTTCCTGATGCGCTGGGCCCATACGAAGTCCCGGAAGAGTAGTACTTGTTGATTAAATCCCGATGCCTCTCCCGTAATCGACGCTGCTCCCTCCGTTGTCGCGCTGAAGGCTGGCAACGCTGATGAATATGGACCGTACTAGAATAATACCACGCGTGCTTACTTTACCAGTATTAAGCTTCCTTCTTTGACGAGGTCGATCGTTGTCCGACTCATTATCATCTTCAACCGCATCATCCTCCGCTTCACTTGGCACCTCCTCATCTTCCCCGTCCTCATCCGACTCGTCAGAACTAGAATCCACAGCATACTAGGCATGGGTGTTAGCTCGAGACACGACCAGTAGTCAGGGAAACCTACTAAGAATGTCTCATACGCCTCCTTGTAGTTGTCTAGCTTCAGTGCACCACCATCATCCCAGACGCGTACCCTCTCTCCTTCACGTCCCGGAGCAAACAGGTTTGACAAGTTTTGAGGGCGAGTCGAGTCGATGATATGAATAGTCACATCTTGAAGGAATTCACCAAACCATTCATCCGATAGGAGATCTAGGATAGCACCAATATTGACCAAAATAACTGTTTGCAGCTACATCAATGTAAGCAAAGCATCAGTCGAAAAAGAAGCCACTCACTTCTGGTGACTTCAGCAACTCCTCGCGGTAGGCAGTGAGCTCAGGATATCCTGATATAGGTGTGACGCGATAGAGTACTCCTTCATTGCGGAACATGGAGGCAAGGATGCGAGTTGCACAGAGCGCATCAACATCCGGGGAGGAGATTATTACAATCGAGGATGCCGATTTAGCTGGTGACCTAACATATCGTGCAACAATAGATTTATATTCAGTAGCATATGTTCGTTGGCCTCGACTCTCTGGGGGAACGACAATTACCATCGAAGATGTGGTTGGAAACAGGTCAATACGGTACAGGAGTTGGTTTGCTAATGAACGCGGTCACGTGATCTACTTTCTCCTCCATTGCGAGGGAAACCCCAATCCAGTCAAATGCCCTACTGAGTTATTGGGTGATCCATATGGAGGCGTAAACGTTCGGCTAATAGAAGGGCTCATTGAAACTGCCTGTGCCTTGGATGGCTTGGGAGATGTAGGATCTCCAGGTGTTTTCCAGTTCTGAGCAAGCATTAGATGGTTCAAGCTTCCAGAATGGGCAGACCTACCAATTTGCGACCCTCACGATATATTTCATCCAACGTCTCATCAAACTGACGTTCTTCCTCCAGTTCTATGTAGCGCTTGTATAGCAACAACGCAGCACGAGCATCTTCGATCGAGTTATGGGTGTCTATCTGAATCGTTTGCCTAAGCAGGTACCACGAGAGGAATCTCAACCCTATTCGACGCTGTCGCTCTTTCAAGAAGTATATATCGACCGTATCCAGAACCTGTTCCTTGGGGACAGCGATGTCTGTAATAAATCAGTCCACGCACCATGAGGTTCAACGCCAATACCTACTGATAATCCTGAAATCCTTGCTCAATCCATGACCGATGAAAATACACCCAAGGTCGATCAAAAGTCTGAGCTTCTTGTATGCAGTTTTTAATGGTACTAGTGCATGTTCAGATGTGTACGGGTCGAGGTCGCCCGCTATATTTAGTATATTGGTGAATATATTCGCGGTGTGGGGTTTATATGCACTTACGTTCAATTCCTGAAAACTCAGTCAAGTAGTCCACGACTGTGTCGCTAGTATGAATATAATCATCTATAAATGCCCTGCCATCTTCCCGCAATACGGATACTCGAGCGAGGCATAGTTGTGATGGTCGTATGACCTTTTTTGTGCCATCGGAGCGCATCTCGTTTTCTTCCTAAGTGCCAAGAGTGCTGAGGAGGGTTTATTCGACCCCTTAAGCTAAAGGCTCGCACCTTTTGTAAGGAAACGAATTCGGCATCAATCGCGACTAAAGTTCCTGGTGTGGGTAACTCGTCGGGTGATAATGGCTCGTGAGCCAACTTGGCTCTGTTCATCCGTCTAATAGGGAGTCGTTAAAATATAAAAAACAAGGAAGCTTTACGACGTACCTTGATATATTGTCAACGTTGCACAATATTGCTGGATCCATCTTAGTTGGCAGCACGCTAAAGCCGAGAGTAGAAACATTATTCGACCGCTCCAGATACAAGACACAGGGAGTCTAGTGAACCAAATTATTTTAGTGTTTGGACTTTGAAAAGAAATGGTCGTAGATCACCTTCCAGGTTCCAACGAATGATAGCGCTTCCGTCTCCGACACTGGTTGAACCACAAAATCATTAAATAAATACCATCCATCCTCGGGAACTTTTGCAAGCGCAACCAAATGGGGGGCGTGAGTCTCGTTCCTAACCTCCACAACCATCGACTGATTTCTTTTTAATTAATGTGTCTTTTCAAGATCCACAAGCGCTTACTCTCAATTCATAGTTCACTGTTTCTTGGCCATCCCGCCCACAAGTAATCTTCACTTCAGGAGTCAGAAAATTCTGCCCTTTGGTTCTCCATATACTTCCAGCATCATCTGTCAATATCGCAGTGTTCACTGCCAGGACAGGTGGCAGCGCACTAGCAGGCACGATCCGCTGGGTACGGAATGTCGCTTGCTGTTTACACGATTGGCACACAGACCTGTGCGTTGTTTCACGCAGTATAGATGCGCTCAAAAGGGATGCGAAAGTTACGGTCGATTGGGGCTATATGCGTTACGCTTTATCCCTTGGCAAACAAAACATAAATAATACAGACTCACTTTCCGTAACAATGTCAGGTCTACGACATGACCGAGTGTACCCTTCTCAGTCACGGAGCCACATGCACTACATACCACAATGGACTGCGCATCGATACCCATCAGCTGCGTTACGACCGATTTGCGAGCTACATTCTCCACACCCTCTTCAGTTTCGGCGTGGTCTCTGGTTAGCCGTGGATTTGCACCAGGTAAGTCGCTGCGCGCGCTCATCTCTTCTAGTAGGAATCTATTGAAGACTTGGATTATTGCACCATAGTCTCGCTTCAGCCCCTCAGTTTGGTAGTCTACTACCCCCAAAGCTCCAGCTACCAAGGTAACTTCAGTAATAATGGTAGTCATAAATAAGGGTCCTGTAGCTCACCTTGTTGGATTTTTGGGATTGTTTTACAAAAGTTGCTCGCCTGGCAGTTGACACCTCTTGCGTCCTCTAACATACGTGTCAAAAATCCAAACTCGCATAGAAGGCAATGTTCGGTCTGACAAGGGGTTGTGATGTGTGATTGAGCAACTCGTCGAACAGGATCGACATAATGTAGTGCTTGGAGGAGTGCATTGGTATATGAATTGACGATATGGGTTTCGAGGCCGCTATATCTAGTTTTATTGTAATACCTGGGTAGCAAGGTGTGTTCAGACTTTTGCGAGAAAAAGAGTGTAGTTGCACATACGCAAAATCAAAGTCTTCTACTCCAAATTTAGAGTACATAATCTCAACCCTTCGGTAAGACTTGGGGATCTCTGAAATTGATGCATCACCAACTTGGTCGGCGACCTAAACAATGGATCAATTAACCATCCTGTCTCTGTATTCGCCAAGTCAAAGCCCACCGCATCTACGTCTGAAGCTTTTCTGGTAGTCCTTGTACTCCTGAATCGCCCGCTCTCCACAGGGGCAGTGGGTGCAATGTTTCTCCTGCCTACCAGGTCTTTCGGTAACGGTGCATACCCCACAAAATCTACCGTACGCATCGTCTCGAGAACTTTAGGTGGGATTTTGGCTGGAGGAGGGAATGCTTGTATGCCGTGAGGGATCCCCAGTGAGATTTGTGAGGAGAGGAGTGGAGTTTTGTAATGGGGGAGCCCAATGGAGCTCAATGGTCTACATAGAAACTATCAACTGGGGGATCCTGGCGGGAGTAATGCACAGAAAAACTTACGTATCGTCAGTCCATCGAATATCAGGTAGCTCAGCTGGCTTGTGGGCCCAAATTGTAGGCTCCCCCTCGAATCCATTAAACGGCACAGGCTCTGGCGAGTTTTCTGGCACAGAAGACAGTAAATGGACAAATCCCTCCGCATCCCCAAGAGCCACATAATCTCCACTGGGTGAAATTGCTGCCGAGGTTAGGTATGACGAAGTTGGGACCTATTCATTATAATACACCCATCAAACTCTATCAAACGCTATCAAAAAATAGAAACTAACCTGAACAAAGTCTGGTGCACCACCAGGCTGTGCAACGTCAATTACGTTTACAAGACCTTGATTTGACATGATTACGATCGTTGATGACTTCTTTGGGTGCACTTTGATGAATGATGGTAGATCTGCAAACGGAACAGGTGCAAGTGGACGGAGCATGCGAGCATCGAAAACTTTGACAAATTGTTCCGCGTGAGGGTGAGACTGCCTGCCATCCATCCTCGTTTACTTGGTCTGTCTGGACGGAAGATAGGGACAAACCTTATACCCCATCCCGCTGTAAAGATATAATTTCCACCTCCCTCCAATGCCTGGATGCCTCCCGTATGCGCAATGCACGAATTTTCGGCGGCAGTTTCCTCTCTTCCTTTTGCCCTGAAGTCATGGGTTCTGAGCATACCGTCCGCCGATCCAGAAACAAGCAGCGTCCCTACATAGGACAAATGTGAGACATGAGATGGTGAGGGAATTCGTCGCAGGGATGCGCCGGTGATGGCATTCACGATGTGGAATGCATTGCTAGGTGCTTGTGCGGAGACAACAAACGTGTTAGGTATTGTGGGATGATGAGTAAACGTGGTTAGGCGATCCTGGGGTCTACCCCCTCCCTTAGTTCAGTTTATATCACCCTATCAAGATTTGGACTCACATGAATTGCCACCTCCCAGCCCCGCCTTTTGACCAACTTCCAAGCCCACCACTTCCAAGTGCCTTGACATCTTTCTCCCCTGATAGGAGCTTCAATACCCCTGTCTCGCTCCTCACCGGAAAGGTGACGCCCCTTGTTAAGTTACCCGCATATCCCGTATTCGATACGTTCCCAAAATACCCAGTTACTAACCCCGCGGCTGATCCCGTCCAGAGAAGATCAGAAACTGGGTCGAATGAGAGTGCTGTCACGGGAACTGGCGAGGAGAGATGTAGGCTTGGAAGGGGATAATATGTTGATTTGTGCTGATGTTGCTGAGTCTGGTCCATAACTATATTATGATGAGTATTCTTCTGGAAACACAATGTGTAGGGACAGTCACTTGTTACTTATCAACTGTATCTGATGCGGTTCAATAAAACTGAGATATTTCCTGGTAGTCCATGTACCAATGCCTTGGCGGTGCCAGTGAAACGAGTCCAGTCGATCAGTAGAGCTTATGTATTTATATTTTATTCACCTCCTAATTTTTTATAAACGTGGTTGAGTGCACCGAGTAGCAAGTCAAGAGTTCAATCTCCTAAGTTGTGGAAGGTATGCGCATGTGCTGATGGCGGTAAATGAAACTCAACAAGCGCCCAGGGAGAGGCAACTTCAAATCTCCACCTCTGAGCAACGAGCAAACTCTTTAGAATAAATATTGAGAAGTAAAAGTTAAATTTCGACAAAAAGCCTTCGGGCTAAATACAGAGGTATCAAAATTGTGTCGTCACAAGCTTTGTTCCTTAGTCACCAAATGTCCGATTTCGTCCTATTTATTTATTCAATGCTGCTGGTCAGCGTCAAAGACAGTGGTGCTCTGGCCATGGCCAACAGCATAGCCACTCGAGGGTACAGGTTGATGTTCGCCGGCTGCATTGGGCACATAGGCGCTAGAAGGGAGACCCGATTCGTCAAGCCCTTCCGCGGCCTCAATAACCTGGGTTGCAGCATATTAATACGTAAACTCAAGGGACGGAGTTGGAAACGCACCTCATACATCTTCCCAGCGACTTCTGGTGGAGGAACCCTCCCACTCAGGATGTCCTTCGCGGGCACGTTTGAGCCGTAGAAGTCACGGTTTGCGTCCTTCCGCTCGATCAAAACCGTACCTTCAAGACTCAAGCCTGCAAATAACCCTATAACCATCCCAATGTATCAATCGGAATTATTTGCTAAACGACGGCGGAACATACCCTTGCTCTTCGAATAGCTAAACATAGGGGCGGGACTAGCTAAGCTTGCTTGAACGGCGCCACCGGTTCCAATTGGGCCGGCGGTGGCGGAGACGTTTCCTCCAACAGTAACGTTTCCGCCCATCGAGAATGCACGTACGGCCTCTTCCGAGTTGAGCACAATGACGAAGTCCGTAATATCGGCACCTATATACGAAGTGAGCAATTGATAAGATTATTGCCGTACGTAACAAGACGGGATTTACCGATTTGAAGACCCCACCCAACACCAGCTGTACCGATGCAGCTGGGGGCGCTCCACGACCCGTCTGGAAGGCGCGCAATGACAAGGCCAGAGCCTGCCTTTCCAGAGAACACGAAGCCTGCCTTGATTACCTAGAGAAATAGTTCATTAGTAAATCAAGTTGGCCTATAAAGATATGATGCGAGGTCACTTACCTGGAAGATGGCCAAGCCGCGGGCTCGTTGCAAAACGGCCTTGGGGATAGAATTAAGAGCGGATTCAGGGTGATCGGGGTTGGCTACAAATTCGACAGAATTAGTCCGTTGCGGATATCCTGGTAGTTAGTACTGTGGCACTCAAATCCAAGATCACTCATTGATGGCCAGTACTCACCAAGGAAGCTTTCCAATATCTTTGCGGCCTTCTCCGCCTCGCCTGGGAGTGAGAATCCCCTTACCAACGCAGCGGATTCTTGTTGCACGCGGGAGCCCCCCTCATGCATGAATGCCGTTGCCTGGAGCTGAGCCTTTCGCGCACCAGCACGGAGCTTGTCGAGCATAGACATTATTAGTATATCTGGTGTGCCTTGGGTGTAGTGGCTGGGATGACGCAAGGGAAGGCTCCCACATGCGCAAATTCACGTGATGGCGATTGGGCCTGGAAGGCCATTTACGGCCGGGCACACGATGGAGAATTCCTGACACGACCACGACTAGGATTGTTCCGACATCTCACGACACTCAACTGCGGCACTATGCGGCTAAAAGTCTATGAAACTCTGTTCATCTATGGGATACTCTTACCTGCAGTGATGGCTGCGCCGTTCGCTCAGGGGATAAGGGGAGATCACTCTTGGTCTCAGTTCTTACTTGACATTGCACGGGCACTCGGGATGCGGGGATACAAACATAGCTCGTCGTTTGCTGTTGACCTTGGGATGCCCCAAGCGGGTGATAATTGGCTATGGAATTTGAATGGATGGACGTTAGCAGAGAGCGAACTTAGCGTTGTGGTATGTCCGGTATCTGCTTGATATAGGGACTCTGGTGCAGATACTTTCTGATAGGACCTTGAGCCGATTCGAACGTTTACAACACGCCCCGCACTGTTCGGCACACATATTGTTACCTCCCCTGGCCTCCTGGGTCACCTTCTCCCACTCAATTCGTTTGCCATTCATGTTAATACTTCACTCGAGGAAATACAAAGTAAGCACTCGTGCGTCTAGTTTATCCCGAGTCTCTGAGCATTTTACAGTGGCCACTCATGGGCCAGTACCATATCCAATCACCAAGGATAACACCGGATGTCCCCCTCTCGAGGTTCCAGAAGGGCACCCCCGACCATCCATGAACGAGAGTTGGATTGCACTGGTGATGCGCGGAGGATGTGGTTTTGACGAAAAGGTCCTAGTCCTATGTGCCATTTCAGTTCCTTGGCTAATATCTAGAAATCTTCACGGAAATTAGGTTCGCCAAGCACAGCGACTCGGCGCTCGAGCAGCCATCGTAGGTGGTGCACATCCAGGCCCCACCGGAATAGACGACCTTGTCTCAATGTCTCCAGCTTGTATGTTCTGGTTACTTGCATACGCTATTTTTGCTGACATGGCTTGCTTCTGGTAGCCGATGGAAGAGATATTGTGATCCCAGCTGTATATGTCACCCATGCAGCATACGAAGCTCTCATCGAACTAATTGTCACGAGTAATATGAGTACTTCTGGGCTACGTACTGTTAGCGTTGTGCTGGGTCCAGAAGAAACATGGGCTTGGTGGTCGTAAGTCTCCAAGTTCGTTGCGGGAGTATTATTTAACACTCGACATATAGTCCGATCTTGTCATTTGCTATTCTCCTACTTTTACCTAGGTAATATTTACCTGATCGACATTTGGAATTTGCCTTGCTGATTGCCCTTTGGCTGTTAGCATAATGACCCTCGTCACACTCTTCGTTCACCGTATCCGTGCGGCGCGCCACGCCGCACGCCAGCGCGCGCCTGGAGATGTTGTCCGAGCTCTGCCTATAAGAGTATGGACTGGCGCAAGGTGGGTGAGCGAGAAGGATTGGGTGGCTAGCCACGCAAATGAAATCCCCCCTACTCCTGGTCACGAAACCCCCACTCCTGGTCAAGGGCCTACGTCTCAAGAACCAACAAGAGAAGTGGATGCACAATCAGTCACAGAATCAGCGAGTTTCCCAAATTGGTTCGCATCTCAAGGCGAATGTGCGATTTGCCTCAGCTCTTTTGTGCGCGGAGATAGGGTTCGCGTACTACCGTGCAGCCATGTTTTTCATGTTGAAGAGGTAGATGGGTGGTTACTCAATAGGAAGAAAGTGGTGAGTGAGGGTTTTGTGCCTATATGCCTTGAAAATCGCAATGAGGTTTATCCCATTCGCTCGCATATCAGTCTCTTATCCTTCCTTGCTTTGCTTGTCACTGTTCATCTGACATTTCACCTAGTGTCCTATTTGTAAAGCAGACGTAACCCATCCCGCCCCAAGAACCGCTGCACGTGTTTTCCCTGTTGTGGTTCATCCCTCCGACGCAGAGAGCAGGACCATTGCTGGTTCTGGAACAGGTGTCTTGGATGATGGAGGAGAGTCTGGCGTGGGCTCAGGACTAGACGCAACCGTGTCAGGGGGAAATGGATTGACTGAATGGTGGAGAAGCGGTCCCGGAAGATTGTGGAGCATAGGCCCTAGGCACTGGTGGCAGAGGGCACGCGAGGGATCAGGAGAGGCGAATGAGAGAACACCGTTGTTGTCCCCATGAATTTTCAGGTGATGATCTATAAGATAGATAGGGGTGATGATATTTGAACAACGGATCAAGGTTTGAAGTTTATATCGATAATTAGGTTTTGTCATTTGTACTTTCTCGCTTTTCGTACCACCACTTTCTTGCGCTGTTGTTTTATGTGAATAAGTTTGGTTTGTTGATGTGTTCAGGACAAAATAGGCATGTATTGAAACAAGAACCAAGTCGATAACTTAGGCCATATTGTAATCAAGGTACATATAGTGCATATTTGATATATCTTTTCACAATTGGAAATGACCTTATTCGCTTCAAAACGCGCCGCGTCGTGAAGCGTGAGTATGTGCGCTCGACTCGGAGGCGATATGGCTGCCTCCCCTAGCACGCGTCGGCCCAGGAACGGGCCCGACTTCATCTTTCCCAGGAACGCGTTCTCGTTCGCCCCAACCTCCACCTCCATTCGGCCCCATATCATGCTGTTGCTGCACTGGGAAGGCATATCGGCTATTCATTGCAGCAGCAGGGCCCCCGGGTCCCATCGGCGGTTGAGCAGCTTGACCGCTGATCGCCTCTCCAGGGGTGCTAGGTTCCGTAGTAACGTATGCTGACGATTCCTCGGGTGACCCTCGTGTCGGCGTGGCAGGTGTGTAAGAGTACGTTCTTGCGCGCGCCGCCATCCCTGGCGCAGGGCGCGGAGCATACCCCATCTCTTGTACTGGGCGGTATCTTATCGTGGCGGCGGGGTCAGCGTATGCGCCGCGTTGTTCGCCGTACGTGCGTGGGGCTATAGAAGGTCGAGCAGGAGCTTGCTCGATTTGCTGAGCTAGCGGAGCAGCGGTTCGCCGCACATATTGCGACATGTCAAACGGCGTATATTGGAACGCTGGATTGTTGGGGAGCTCTTGATAGTTGATGCGGGGAGTCGCATCATGAAGCGCCGCTACAAAACAACATCTATTTAGTCTCAAATATAGTGGTAACCGGGTAAATTTACTGCGTGCTGCGTAGCCGGCGATACGCGAGTCGATCATCCTATCGTGTACACGCTGAGCCTCTTTGATTTTGTTCAACATTGCCTTCAAGCGGCCTTTAAACTTGAATTCAGTTGCGGTGTCAAGAAAATGCAAATATATGCGTACCTATGCCGGTCGTAGTCTCATCCAAGTGACGCACAATTTCGTTTCTCAATCCCAAAAGCGAAGCAAGATCCGTCTTGGGGTTCGGTCAGTCCCGTGGCATGTCAATCCTCCAAGCAGCGCACCTGAACATCGGCATCCTCCGTGATACAATATCGAGTAATATCGAAATCGTGCAGCTGATCCATAAAGTCTTCGATTTCCCTAGAGCGGCGCAACAGTTCAGCAGTCTTCTCCTCTTGGGCCGCCGAGTCGCCCTGACCCCTCGCTTGGTAGGATAACAATTCCTAAATTCGTCCATCCGAGATCGTCAGAGGCTTATTTTGTGAAAGCTCGAGTTGAAAACACCGCTCACCACAACCTGCATAGGGAATCGTCCGACCTGACCCTGTGAGTGCCCAAGCCAGTATCGGCCGTCCTCTTCGCGCCTAATTACGGCCAAGACTTCACCCTCACGCAGGGTCAATTCGTCGTCGTGGGCGGCAAAATATGCTTGTGTCACACGGACGAATTGGACTCCTGCAAGGTTGATGAGCACCGATGCGGGGTCCGCTCCAGCGGTGGGGCGACGACGTGACTGAGCGCGTGACCGGCTCATTCTGTGTGATTGAGCTACACCCATTGGAGATGGGGAGCGCGAGCGAAAGCGGTTAGGGGATACAGAGGGTTGACGACCTCGGACCACCGGTTGAGGGGGCATGCGTTGCGGGTGTGCGCGAATATCTCCCGTGATTGGGGCAGGAATTGGACGGCCGTATGATGAAGGGGAATCGGGTTCAGAGAGTGTGCCATCAAGAAGAAATGAGCTCGCAGGCGACCTAGCAGGCTCGCGGTGGGTGCCTTGTTCTTTGAGCCTGTTGCGCGCCTCGCGACCCCCGTCCATGGAGGGTGTAGCGCCCGCGAATGCTGATTGGATGGGCTGCTGCCTTGAACGGGCTGTAGCTGAAGTGCGTTTGCTCCTTGTCGACGGAGCGTCTGATTGAACGCCTTCTTCCTCCTCACCCCAACCTGGGCGCATACCACCAACATTGATCCCGACGCCGGTACCCGGTGGAGGAACAAGCAAGTGCGGCGGGATAGGTTGAATACTCGAAGCTGGAAACTCTCGGACGCTGCCTGGCGGGCCACCGACCACGGAGCCATTTGCGTCAAACGCGCTCCCGTCAAGACCGAACCCACCCGGCATCGGCGCGCTGAATGGTTCTACTGGAGCGCGAGGCCCGGGATGACCTTCACGGATATCTTCATCCGCCTCTTCCTCGGTAGTAGCAAGGTGGGGGCGACCTTGGAAGGAAGTCGTTCCAGGAGCGCTGGCGGGCGGACGGCGGGACGCTGATTGTGCCGTCGATTCACCTGCTTGGGCAAGGTGTTCGTCAAGACCGGTAACAGGCGCGAGTTCCGTGGCATCATTCGGATCCCCGATGCGAATTTGAGACGCCCAGGTTTTCAGCGAGGCCCGCACGTTCTGTTATATATACACACGATAAGCACGACATTGGCCAACGTGCAATGTGATACTCACAGGATCGCTAGAGACAGACCTGAGAGCATTGATAAATGGCGGTGCTGCAATAAGTCGCTGAGCATCTCCGCCGGATGTTGTTCGTTGAGCCAGGATGCGTGCGACGCTAATCGAACGTATACGAGTATCACTTGTGGAATTTTTATCCAAGATACGATTTCGCAACGCTTCGACTGCTGCACGAGCACTGCACGGATCTTGTTAATTGGGATCTAATGGGCCTAAAATGGCTCACCCGTTGGCACCAGCCTTGCGGACATCGTCACCCAATCGGCGGATGGCTGCTTGATCTTCAGGTATAGTGTGATCCGTCAAGCGATCTGGAATGATCAAAGGGTCAGAAGGCAAGTCGAGGATTACCTCCTCGTAGACACTCACTAATAATCGCTTGCCAGTTGGTTGAACTGGTTGAACTACTACTGCCGGTCTGGCTGCTGCCGCGACGTTGACTGCTGGAGTTTGCGGTTTTGGCCTTTTGCTCAACAACCCGCTCCCTGGTGCTACCAGATTTATCTATCGGCATTGGTCAACACAGATAAGCGACCTGCGTAAAACGAGGTCATACCGGTCGCGCCACTGGTAGACGAGGAGCCTGCACCAGCAGCCGAAGCATCAACGTGCACGTACTCGGGCGAGCCACCGGTACCAGCACCGCCTTTACCATTCCACACCGACATGAGACCAAGATTGAGGAAGCTAATGGTTGTGAACCAGTGAAGTCAGAGATACTGGCGACAAGTCTACCAGACTGTCTGGAGAGTGGCTATCGGCGAAGGTAGTAAGATATATAGTTCTACTCTGGCTTTGAATCGTGCCTGCCCACACCTCATGCCCGGTAGGGCAGTCCCCGCATTGTGGGGACATGTCCGTTAGGAGTTGCCGGGTTCTTCCCTAACATGAGGCAGCCTTGCGGCCCGATGATAGCGCATATACTGCGTAAGGCATCTATCCATCTCTGGTATAAGCGCGTGACCTTAACACCGCTGATTACAGTATTGAGATTGGCGTTGCGGAAGTGAAGGGTGCGTATTTGAACGCGATTGTGAATGTAAAACCCGATTGGCAAGGAACAAGGTTGGATCAATACCAAAAATTGACTAGGCGCGAATTGTGAACACAGCTCAAGCGCGAGAAGTGCGTGAAGTGAAAAGTCAGGGTGCGCTCTCAACGCAAAAGGGCATACAGAGACGGCCTCGTGAACAAGAGTGCTTTGCGCCTAGTGGAGTGGCCTAGCCACCACGTCAAGGAGATCTAGCCAACGTCAACTCCAGCTCGCTCGCAGCAGTTGAACCACTGAAGTACTGGTTGTGAGAACTGGCTGCTGGGTTCAAAACCTAGACATGTACAATGCATGGCCTTCACGAGGATATATAGCACCCAATAGGATGCTGACCCAAGGCGGCTGACTATGACTGGCCACCCAGATCAACAGCATGCGGTGAAACATATACTCCAATCGGAATGGCCGCGACCAAAGGCCTATCTAAAAGGCGCCTTGGTGCAGGTCGATTATCCTTCTGAGTTCGTGAGTTCCAGCCTCACAATGGGCTGCCAGCCCGCATTTCTTGTGCATTACTCTCAGTCAGGTTCTCAGTCAGACCGCGGCCACATATAACGAGTTCTCACTTGCGACATCCGCGATTTGTCAGAATTTGTCAGCTGGATATTGCAGTTGCCGCCGGCAAGAATCGGAACTGGAAAGTTGTTCTCCACCCGTGTGTCGCCTCCCGTGCCGACTCCAGCGTATATATTAAGAGCCTTGACAGCTCTCCAAACACCCACTCCACTCCACATCTCTCTTACACTGAGCACTCACTACATCAATCTAGACTAGATTCATACTACAAAATGAAGGTGAGACTTACTTTCTGGGCAGACGACTCGGAACTCACAACAATCGTCTAGATTATTACCAGGCAGCAGCAAGAAGAGGCCGCCAAGGCAACCATGATAGGGCTATTCAAAGGAGGCATTCTCGGCCTTGGACTGTACGTAGCTTGGTTTACAGTTTGTTGTCATTTCTTCTCACTTTTATTTCACTGGTAGGGCAATCCCCGCCTTGCACTTTGCAAGCAAGCGTTACCCCAGCATTCGTGCAATCCCGCCCGTCCAACGCGGATGGCTTTTGCTTATTTCCACCCTCGGTGTTGGCATGACTAACGCAGAGCTTTCTTATGAGGTAAATTGAAGGCCATTAATCCCACAGCATCTACTAAACTTCCCTGTCCGTAGGCATACCTAAAATCTCAATGGCATGGTCGCACCGCCGAAATTCTACGAAAGGAACAAGAGGAGGAAGAGGCTGGAATCAGGGCTCTCAGCCTCCAAGGGCGAGCTCTCCACTGGGCAAAGGAGAATCGCTTTGGCATTATTGGCATGAGCTGGGTGACCGCTATGGCAATATCTGGCGGATTGATCTTTGCCCGTAACCGCAGCGTACCATGTGAGCGTGATCTTGGCTTTGCTTCAGCCCGTTATTGATCGGCCATTTCTAGTCTCGCAAAAAATCGTGCAAGTGCGTATGTACGCGCAAGGTGTCACAATTGCCGTCCTTCTGGCTAGTGCGGGCCTCTCTGCCATCCACCTCCCAGATGAAGAGGCACTCGAAAAGAGCGAAAAGTCTCGCCAACCTGGAGAGGCGTGGAAACTCATGGTAAGCTGCGGTCACTTCTTTTTCGGCGCAAGTAGTCTTAACAATCAACTTGACAGATCGAGAATAGCCCGAGCAATGTCGCCCAACGAGTTCCTTATGTTCCCCCTTCGCGTCATCACGCCGCAGAACACAGCGCGTGAATAGCTGGGGCGTTCCCGGTCTTACACTAAAGTTTTGCTGGCAGCCACATGCGACCAATCCTACCCGCAATCCGAATTCATTTCCGAATTCGGCTGCATGGATTGGTCTAGCTGGTGGGCGAACTTTGAAATATCTAGAACCCCTTGACAATACTTCTTGCATAAACTTATGGACACACTCTGCGACCAGCGCATCTGTATAAATACGCATGTTATAGAATTTAGTAATATAACAGCATTACCTAATTTTTAAGCCCCAGCTAGAACGAACTAACAATGCTGTTGGTCCGAACCGTTTTCTTGCGTGTGTGCATCATGTTTTGTGCTCTGCGGCAGCCATCGTTTCTGGCGGTAACTTTAAGATCGCGCAAGGTGGATTGAATCATTGTCGTCATCTACTACATAGAGACCATTGAAAGTAAAATGTTGCTCCACGCCGGTACATAAGGCCCCTTGGGCCAATCCTTCAACTACTATACGACCACTGTCTATAGTTAGGGTAAAATGAAAGTCAGTGGCGCGTTGTACCGAGCTAGGTCGGCCTCATTCCCGTTGCGCAGATTGTCACCAAACAACAAGAGGAAGCAGCCCATGCGGCAGCTTGGGGAGCTGCTAAAGGAGGCGCACTAGGATTAGCATTGTACGTGATTACTTCAATAAACTTGGGTACAAGTTGACTTTGGTATGACGTCATAGAGCCATCCCAGCATTCCACCTTGCAGGAAAACGGTACCCAGTGGTACGATCGATTCAGCCGGTTCAGCGTGGATGGATTATGGTCATGTCTACCCTTGGGTTTGGGATGACCAACGCCGAACTATCGTACGGAGTCGAGACCGCCCTGTGCTGTAAGCTGTGTCTTTGATCCCAAACAGGCGTACTTGAGGTCACAATGGCGTGGTCGCGCTGCGGACATCCTACGCCAGGAAGAACAGGAGGAACAAGCCGAGTTACATGTACAAGCTCGGAATCGTCGGCACGAGCTGGGTTACTGCTATGGTAATATCGGGAGGATTGATATTTGCACGTAATCCTGGGGTACCATGTGAGCATACATTCTGTTTCCGTGGATTGACTGTGCTTAAACATTATTCAGTCTCTCAGAAGATTGTACAAACACGTATGTATGCTCAGGGTATTACTCTTGCGGTGCTCGCAGCTAGCGCGGGCCTTACGGCCATCCATTCGAAAGACGAAGATTTGCTCGAGGCTCATGAGAGGTCTCGTCGTCCTGGAGAGGCTTGGAAACAAATGGTAGGCTGAATGTGCTGCTGTGTCTGAAGTATGCACTTGATCGATATTCGTCCCGTCTATAGGTTGCGGTTCAGACCGCCCCCGGACAAGCACAGGTAATAAATGAAGCACACATTCCCCATGGTCACAACCGTCACCCGAGCAGGGCTGCAAGTGCTGTATAGGTGAAGTTATGTCTTCATGTCACATTTCAAAACACATTCGGGCGAAGCTCCCGTAATCTTCCTTATTTCACTGATTCGCTGAGTCATTCTCATGGATATACGAGATTAGAACAGAAAATTATATGTCTGATAACCGGGTTTGAACTCGCGGGCGTGGGTGTGGCAACGCTGGTATTTGCGTGGAATAAATGCCAACTCAGCCAGGGATGGCATGGCCGCGGGCGACCGAGGCTTTTCGCCCCGGTGGACATGCACACAGCGGTGTATAACTTCCCCTCGGGTACTCATGATGGCCGCATTGTTTCAATCTCAGAAGTTGGGCGTAATGTGGTTTACCGTCAGAGTTACCGCCAGATTGTTCGATTCGCAAATCCAATTTGGGCCTCGAGCATACAACGATCATCATCATAGTTTGATCCGGACGTTACTATGAAGGCAAGCCTAACTGTGGCAGAACCAAAATAACCCACTTACGAAACGGACAGATTGTTACCAAAGAGCAGCAAGAGGAAGCTGCGCGAGCAACAATGTGGGGAGCTTTTAGAGGAGGTCTTCTCGGGCTTACCATGTAAGCAAATATTCAGCGACCTTCGCTAGTCGTCCTCGCGCTACATTGCATTGTAGTGCAGCCCCTTGCCTATATATTGCAGGGGTATTTAATCCCAAGGTTCGGAGGATCCCAATTGCTCAGAAAGGTTGGCTGCTAGTTGTTGCAACACTTGGGGTCGGCATGACCAATGCTGAACTCACATATACCGTAAGTGTAAAAAATTTAGCGAAGGAATTCTGATGTTTCGTATGACAGGAGTATCTCAAGGTGCAACGCTACAAGCGAATGATGGAGGAGCTCGAGCAGTAGCTCCGTTGAAAGAACAAGATCTAGTAATTTGCTTGTAGGTATATTCGTTCTCGTCAAGTGTCCAAGTTCTGAGTCTTTCATGAGTTGTAGATATAGTTCGCTCTGGACAACAGGCCGGCGTGAACCAGCCTCATGATTGGCGTTGACATTTCGCTCCGCAATAAACATACATAACTTGTACGAGTTCGATTTTGTCCCCCCATGATCTTCGCTACATTCTGAGGGTGTACCTACACTATTGAATAATAAATGAATATAACTCGCCACTTTTCATGGGTGTTACAATTAGTAACGATGACCAATCAAGCATCACGATCGAGGGCCACAACTTACAATCGACCTCGTTCACCAAGTCTATTAGGACATGCCTGCGGGGAGCAACAAACCGAATCGCCTGGCGTTCTTGACGCAGGCTGCGCCTGCATCATACGTAGCCGGTCTCGGTCGAGGGTAAGCTCAAAAGTTAATTTTGACTAACGATAAGCTGACGTCTGTTGTAGTGCTTCCGGCTTTACAACTCGGTCTGATATTGGTCCTGCTCGAGAAGGGCCATCTGCTGAAGTTATAGCGTGAGTAGAATTAGTGATTTTCATGCTAGTGATTTACCTTGTCCTGTACGTAGTGAAGCTCAAGCGCGGCGTGGCGAGGAGGTCGAGATTGACCCCGAATCTTTGCAAGACCCAGATAATGAGACCGGACTCTTTGCGGGCACAGTATACGAGGCCGATGACGAGGAGGCCGACAGGATCTATGAAGCGGTTGATAATAAGATGGACGAGCGAAGAAGGGCTAGAAGGTGAGTATCATTTGTGCGATTCTGGACCGTGTGGCACTGAACTCTGGTTGAGACTCTATGCCACCTTTTCCTCTTCGCTGTCTGCCTTTGGTCCGACCCTTGACTGAATCATTTTTCTCATTGGCGATCATCGTGCTCGCTACTTGTATTTCCAGGGAAGCCCGCGAGAAACAAGAGCAAGATGAATTCCGCGCCTCACGACCTAAACTTCAAGCTCAGTTTGCAGACCTTAAACGCGGCCTTGCAGGTGTCTCGGATGCAGAATGGGAATCGCTTCCTGAAGTTGGAAACTTGACGGGCAAAAAGCGAAAACGTGACCCGCGAATGTACGCCGTCCCTGATTCCATCTTGGTTGGCGATAGGGACAAGCTTGACTATGAAAACTCCCTGGACACGCGTCAGCAAGAGAGCGGCGGATTCCTCAGTGAGGTTGGGGATGGTGGAGGAACGCTCACCAACTTGGTCGCGATCGGCCAGGCACGAGACAAGGTTCTTGGACTCAAGCTTGACCAGATTGCGGGTAGCAGCTCGACGGTTGATCCAAAAGGCTACTTGACCGATTTGAACAGCATAATCCAAAAGACCGAAGCCGAAATTGGGTGAGTAGAAATTGAGTGCTGTAAACAATCTAACGGGCCATGCAGTGACATCAAACGTGCTCGCATGTTGTTTGATTCCCTTGTGAAATCCAACCCAAAGCATGCTCCCGGCTGGATTGCTGCGGCATGCGTTGAGGAACATGCTGGTCGCATGGTTGCTGCACGCAAGCTCATCCGAATGGGAACGGAGAACTGTCCCAAGAGCGAGGATGTCTGGCTCGAGGCGGCTCGGCTACATGTAAGCGCCAATTACTAACCGTTACAACTATCCTGACTGTCTCTTAGCAAAACGCAGACGCAAAGATTATTTTAGCGAATGCTGTCGAACACGTCCCTCAGAGTGTAAAGATCTGGCTTGCGGCAGCCGAGTTGGAGTCTGATCCCAAGGCCAAAAAGATAGTAATGCGACGAGGTGCGTTTATAGGTTGATCGGGTCAAATGATACTAATCTTGGTTGGGTTTAGCCGTGACCCATATACCCAACTCGGTCCGTCTTTGGAAGGAAAACGTAAACCTCGAAGATTCACCCAACGAAGCACGTATTTTGCTCGCCCGAGCAACGGAACTCATTCCGTCATCTGTTGAACTTTGGCTTGCCCTTGCACGCCTCGAAACCCCCGAGCGCGCCAAGAAGGTCATCAACCAAGCACGTAAAAAGGTTCCTACTTCGCACGAAATCTGGATTGCGGCAGGACGTTTGATCGAGGAACAAGCCCGGCTAGACTTGAACGAAGACGGGACAGACAAGACCGAGGCACAACGTGCCTCTGAACTCGAAAAGGTCGATCAAACACTCTCACTGGCAGTACCCCAGCTGCGTAAACACGGCGCGATGCTTACCCGCGACCAATGGCTCGCTGAAGCTGAGAAGTGCGAGACCGAGGGAAGTTCCCGCACTGCCGAGGCAATTGTCAAGGCTACTGTGGCGATGGAAGTCGAAGAAGAGGATAGGTACGATACTTGGGTTGCGGACGCGGACAGTGCCTTGAGCCGCGGCAAGGTCGCCGTTGCCCGGAGCATATTAGCATACGCCTTGCGAGTGTTGCCGGACCGGAAGGAACTCTGGCGCAAGGCGGCCGACCTGGAAAAGGCCCATGGCGATCGGTGAGTGTATTCAGAGTCTGATATCACCATTCTCACACCCGATTAGTGCATCTTTGGACGCCATTCTTTCACAGGCTGTCAAGTTTTGCCCACAGGCTGAAGTTCTTTGGTTGATGTCCGCCAAGGAGAAGTGGCTTGCGGGAGATGTGATGGCTGCCCGGCGTACCCTTGAGCAAGCGTTCGTGGCGAATCCAGAGAGCGAGGCAATTTGGCTTGCGGCAGTCAAACTCGAGGCTGAGAATGGAGAAATGGCCGTTGCGCGGGAGCTTCTCATTCGTGCGCGCACGGTCGCAGACACTGAACGGGTAAGTATGATATTGATTTCAGGAAAAGATTCTCAAATTTTGCAGATTTGGATGAAATGTGCTGTGTTTGAGCGCCAACAAGGACAACATGCTCAAGCTCTAGAGACCCTTACAGCCGCACTGCAGAAGTATCCCAACTTTGACAAACTGCATATGATCAAGGCACAAATTTACCAAGACCTCGGCCAAATTGCCGACGCGCGAGTGACATACACCAAGGCACTCAAGGCGTGCCCTAGGAGTGTTACGTTATGGACGCTCGCCTCGCGCTTGGAAGAGCACGACAACAAGGCTATCAAAGCACGCTCATTACTCGAAAAGGCACGGCTGGTGAATCCCAAGGAAGAGGTGCTGTGGGCCGAGGCTGTGGGTGTAGAGGAACGAAGCACGGGTGCTGCCCAAGCCAAGGCCGTTTTAGCCCGAGGTTGGTTTCAAGTTGGTTGGAACAAGTGCTGACATGTTTACAGGTCTGCAAGAGTGTCCTGCGTCTGGACTTCTCTGGTCGCTGGCAATTTGGCTGGAACCGCGCGCAACGAGGAAAGCGCGCTCGGTCGACGCGTTGAAAAAGTCTTCTGATGATCCGATTATCATTTGCACTGTTGCGCGGCTGTTCTGGGCCGAAGGCAAGATTGAAAAGGCTCGACAGTGGTTCCAGCGTGCGATTGCGACGGACAAGGACCGCGGCGAGACGTGGGCGTGGTGGTTAAAGTTTGAGAGGCAACATGGAACAGTGGCAAGTCCGGGTAAAACTTTGCCAGCTATATCTGATCTTTTGTGCGAGCAGGAGCATCAGCAGGCGGTGATTGATGGGTGCGCAACGGCGGAACCTCGCCATTCGCAAGCATGGCAGGTTGTTGCAAAGGACATGAGGAACACGGGCAAGGGGCCCAAGGAAATATTGGAGCTGGTTGCTGCGGGACTGTAGTGTATATACATGCGGGTATCAAGTCTACGTAACTCGTTTGTCAAGGACGAACTACTTATGGCCGCTATACCACGTGGTCATTACTGTTTGGAGGCATGACAACGGAAACAGCCGTCTCTTATAGGCCACCTCGAGGGTATCGATTGTCTACTCCCGTCATGCCCCCAAACGAGCCAAATACAAACGCGAGTGGGACACCACTGTACTTGTGCCAGCCGTTTGTCCGCGCCGCACTAGTCACGGGCAAATTCAAGACGATCGTCGCGCTTCCTAGGCAAGTGCCCCACCCAGCAAAAGAAAACCAATAAATTTTGTGTAGATATGTAGACATCAACGAGTGGGTCGCGGTGAACATTTTCGACTTTTATCAAAACCTGAACCTGTTTTGCGCGGTGATTGCCGAAGTATGTTCGATCCAAACATGCACGAGCATGTCGGCCGGACCCAAGTGAGCCCGCACATAACCAACCCTGTACACACCTAACACCCCCTAGTCTTTCCTACGAATGGACAGACCGTAATCGGCGCGGAGTGTCCTTGCCCGCAGCGACATACACAGACTACGTGATGACATGGGTGCAAAACTGCCTCGACGACGAAACAACGTTTCCCACCCGCGCCGGAACCGAGTTTCCCCCCGCCGCGTCGTCCTCGTTTGCGGCATGCTGCAAAGCGATATTCGTCCAGCTGTTTCGCGTATTTGCGCATATATACCATGCGCATTTTACAGACTTGTTGCACCTTCATTCCGAAGGCCATTTTAATTCGCTGTTTGCCCATTTTCTCGTGTTTGGACAGCAGTACCGGTTGTTGGATGTCAAGGACATTGTAGGCGATCGAGGAAAAGAAGTCGGAGTGGGTGTCTTGTGGGACAAATGGCGAGCAATGGGCATCTTGGACGTCTAGTTGTACACTATAATTACCAAAAAAAAAAAAAACCTCATCTACATCCCTCTAGTACAAAATAGAAAAAGAAAAAACCCAAATACATGAAAAACGTCATATCTATCGTGTGAAACATTGTATATACGAGCATTGCATGTTTTTATGTTGTGATGATGGTGATGATAAACCCAACGAAAATAGAATAAATGCATGTGTTTTGTGGCTAGACGCCTAGTCGTTGCATACTGTGACGCATGCGCTGCACAGTCGTCACAATCTCTTCGTCCTCGTCGTCCGTGTCGGCCAGAGTTTGGGCCTGGTGCATGGAATTGCCCATTGCAACTTGTCTCAAGGACAGGGCGGAATTGGAGGCATGCAAACCCTTGACGGGGGTATTCGCACGGGATGCAAAGCGCGAACCAGGAAAGTAGCCGCCCATGGGGTGGGGAAAGGCATCAATCAGCGGCGAGGCTTCTCCAATTTCTTCGAGTGGCGAGACTGGGAAACCAGGCAACCCGGAAAAGCGCGAGCGCGCTACGACTTGGCCGTAATCTTCCGCATCTTCGTCTTCTTCGGGGACGACGAGTACCGAGGGGTCCAGCATGTTCATCCGGGAACCCGAGCGCGATACGCTGGATTCGACGCAGGATTCCGACGAGGAGCGTGCGCGCGAGTCGCAACTGGGCCCGAGGGCGAGCCCGAGGCCCATTGCGGCGCCGGATCCGAGGGAGCTCGAGCGGCGGACAAGGGGTGAATCGACAGGCTCGTCGTCGTCGTCGGCAGCATTGAGAGCAGCGGCCAGACGGGCGGCACTAGCAGTGCGGAGCAAGACACTGGGAGCGTGGCGTGGGACAGACAAGTAGGGACTCGAGGGGGTGCGCAAAAAGGTTGTCGAGAGGGGCGAGGGATTGGGGATCGGGGAGCCGCGGGACAGGGCGGGAGTGGTGATAATCGGAGAATCAAACAAGCCGGGGCCAGAGGAGGCACCGACCTGGGGCTCGATTTCAGGACTGGGTTTGCCCAGGGACGGGGAGACGGGGAAATGCGAGGCAGAAGTGCGGTGGGCATGGGGGTCGTGCCTGGGGTGCAATAAATTGCCAGCGATGCGCAAGACGGGGTCCTTTGGGGGAAAGGAAAAGCCGCCGGCGTCACCGCGGAACTGGATGGCGGGCAGGCCGTCGGCATCTGCGGGATCGTCGGGTTGATGTACGAGAATGGGGTCGTGCCAGAACGTGTCCTCCATTGCGAGTATGGAATCGAGGGCGGCAAGACTGGACTGGCGGCGGGACTTGCGCGCGTGGCAGAGGTGCAGGACCGATTCGGATGCACGGGGCGGGACAACGGTGCGTACACTGCTGGTTGCGGGGGAGCGGGGGCGCAGGGGATAGTCGTCAAGACTCGAGGCTGAGGGGGGCACTGCAGGCAACGTGAGAAGGGGCAGAGATGATAGAAAAGACCGACCTGAACTGCTAGCCCACGAGAGATCTGTTGCGCTGCTGCCGCTGCTCTCTGCGGATTCCTGCCTGCGATGGCCGTGCTCTTCCAGTATCGACTGGCGCAGGCCCTTGCTCATGGATGCCCAGCGGGGTCTCGAGCGGCCCGTGTCCCATCCCCAGGCATCGAATACCGCGCCAAATGTCTGCCAGCCGGGGGGATCGGTGGGCCGGGGCGAGCTGACATCAGCGGGCGACACGGGGGGAGTGGGGGCATGGCGGCGGCGACGGGGTGGCGGGGCAGGCGTCGACGAGGTGCGCAGGCGAGCAATAGGACGCCGGGGAGTGGAAGCGGACCTCTGGGAATGGAATGGCCTGCCGCGCATGTGGAGCTCTGGGGCAGTTTCGACGCGCTTGAGGGGCGATGCGAGGACGTCGAGCGCAGGGTCGAGCACCATCGAGAATATCTTGGCCCGCGGAAGCGCTTCTGGCTCAGCCGCAAAACACACGCTCGACTTGCGCGGCAACGACACGTCCTGCAGCGCGCGCACCAGCTCGTCGGCGTCGAGGGGCTCAGAGACGACGTCGACGGCGACATGCACGTGGATGGCGAGGGCGGGGGGGTCAATGGGGTCGTCGCCGTCGTTGTGGTCGTCGGGGACGTCAATGGGGTCGTGGTCGACCGACGGACGCGCCGAGTGGTTGCGGCGCATGACGACGCGGTAGTGGCTGGCCATGTGCATGCTGGCGACGAGGGGCGTCGGGGGGGCCGTGTTGTTCGGCGTCGGGGCGAGCGAGTTGGCGCGGGAGCGTGCAGTAAGGGCGTTGAGGGCGTCGAGGCGTGCACAGGCATCGGAGCAGTATAGCGGCTCGTCGTCGTCGCGGGTCGTCCGTCCACACAGACATGTATTGGGCGGGATCGTCGTCGGCTCGATCACAAAGTCGGCCAATGTGTCGACGTCCGAGTCGTACTCTGGCGCATTCTCGAACACTGCGACATCAGCAAACGCAACCAGCCAACATTCCCACTCACAGTTCATGACGGGGGTAGCGACCTCTTTCCCATCTCCCCCATATATCTTCTCGCGTCCCACTCTCTCGGCCCATCAGACCCTCGTCACAGTCACACCATCAACCATGTTCAACCTATCAATGTCCACCCCTCGCATATACCTCTCTGCGTCATACTTCATTTCCCTCGTCCTCACGTGTCTGGAATATCAGTCCTCAATATTGCTCCCGCCCGCCGGCCCACCGCTCCAGCCGCATTCCCCCATCGACTCGCTAGTGAACAAGCACTCTCTCGCATCGACTCGCCGGTCCACTGATGAACACTGATGTACTACCGTGGATCTTCACCTCGAACAATCCTTTCCACAGCGTACCACCCCACTCCTGGACCCCAACAAAGTCTTTTTCAGCCCACTTCACTCGGCCTCGAGGCATCTTCCCCGCTCTTCACGATGGCAGTGCATATCAAACTCCTTGGCTCATTCGATTATCCCAATTCATTCGCTTCGCACCCCGGCGATTCCTCGCTGCCATTCTCTTCTGGGGCGGCATCCTCTCTCCGTCAACACCGTCGGGCGCTCTCCGTCGGCAGGGCCATCCCTAAAAACTCTTCCACGTGATCCGCCGCTCCGTGACTCGCAACGTCACAAAGTTTCAGCACACACACACAGACGCCCGCCCAAATTAAACACTTCGAAGATGGTCGCGTCGGTTCGTCGTCCCCGCGATGAAAATTTCCCAAATGCATTCCTCGGCATTCTTTTCGCCCCATTGGGATCGCTATCTGTCCCCCCCACAGGGCCCGAGTCCACAAAGTTCAGCCCGCCCAAAGTCGTCGCTCGCCTCCCGCTTTCAGAGCACCACAAACGTCCTAGTCCCGATCGCACACATACATTACATTACACCGGCTATTAGAGTTTACCCAGAACATAATAGTCCCCTTGCGTATATTAATTCCTCCATCTTGTGCCTGCACGTGTCCAACATTCATATTGATCGCCAGAGACCGGAGGATCGAGCGTCGTTGCACGACTACAGTGGCTGAAAGCCCCCCGAGAACGAGCTAGCACATAAAATCAATACGATGTTCCAAATGATGATTATCGGACCCGCCTTGGATTTGGTTTTCGGTCGGATCGCTGTCACCGCTCGGCTTTCTAAACATCCCCCCGACTTGGCCGAACGATGTTGGTCGGCAGCTTGTTGTAATTTTATAATCAGCTTTTTCTCGGAAATTCGGACTGTATATTCGGGGGATGGGGGAATGGGGGCTGAATTATGCCGGCCGGTTTGCTCGTGCGCAGTTGACGACTTGCGCAGAATAACATTCTCACGGCAGTGTCCGCCAACTGCGGAGATAAACTCGCTCTGTTCAGACTCGCAGTTGATCGTGGGGGATCTCTCACGGCAGCGGGGGAAGAACCAACTCACAAAATACCAACACCTCGCTCCTCACAATCAATATCATTCTCATCAGAATCCTGACACATCCTTAGCCCACCCCGTCAACACTTCAGATAAAGATAAACACATTTGCATTCCGTCCGAGGTTGTGAATCCGCCTGGCGACGCTGTATTTTCCCAATCGGGAGAACCGCCGCTCGATTTTTCGTTTCAATTTTGAACGGGTTTCTTAGTATATAGGCATCAGTTTTCTATAGGTATAACCTACAATTCAGTCCAACTCGTGTGCAGACCCTCATCTGATATCGGTTGGCGATATCTCGAGACTCGGTCGTCATACCTCGCAGCCTGCCTGCAACGCATCGTCCACCGCAGCCATCGAACACTTTCCCAGGCGCGCGCCACAGTTCACTCGACCTCCTCGCCGCCAATAGAGTGGCAACCTCCGCCATGAACGTTAAACCACCAACACATCGTATACTAGTCGCAACTTGCGACATACAAGGTCAAGCTCGATCACATACGGCGTTTCAACTTCTCAAAGCGCATTGGCGTTCTTAATAGTGTTGGGTCCTCCAGGGCACCAGCACTCGACGTCGAATTCGCGCGCATACAGTTGTGTGGCGTTGTATGCCCAGTAGTGACAACCCAGAACCAGTCAGAACAGTCCGCAACAAGAGCGTGACATTAGACCCTGATACATGCATGATGCGCTCAAGTGTTGGCAATTAGACTTTGATTGGTGATATCGATCGAATGGGATCATAGCGATCTAACCCGTCTCAAATGAAATCGACCAAATCAGTCATTGTTACAAATTCAATTCACCATGGAAGAAAAAAAAAAAAGTCTCCGCAGCGACCGGCGTCTAGAAAGTACGGTGGCGTCGTCGCAACCTCATGATCACTCGGACACTGCACTACACTGCACTCGGATGTGCGACAGCTTGGTTTGGAGAGAAAGTTCCCTGGATTGACTTTCTTTTTTTCTGCCTCGTGTGTAAAACGTTGTGTGGTGGTCTGCCAGGTTCGAGTTAGCCTGTGTGATCGGAACATGTTCACGAGAAAAGAGAGTCATGATGACTGTCAGTGACTGCGGGTGCACCGCTGGCATGCAGGGTTCCGCGCTAACTATAGAAGGGTCTTGCCCCGAACAGTCGGCCCGCATCGAATCTTCCAAACCGAGCCAGCGAGCGCGTCACGCCCCGAGTCCACTGCGCAGAAGCACCGTAGAGAGCCAGACTCTGACGCCACCGTGTTCAAACAGTTCCGCCTAAAAAAACACCCGAGTTTCATCTCCAATCGTTGACAGATTTTTAAATATCTACGTAGTGATTTTGTCTACTTTTGGATATAGTACTGGTTCTTAATCTTGTACATCCACGGGCGGATGCTATACTCATTTTCTATATTTGTCTTCGGGTCGGTATCGGGCCCGCCTTTGACAGAGAACTGGTTATTTTAGACTAAATTTCTTCCTTATTGCGCGCATATTGCAAATGATAAAAGTATATGCGTGTTGTTCTTTAGTCATATCTGCTTAGTCTGGGGTATACGGGAATCGTGGTTCTAGATCTGTACATGTATGTGCGTCCCTAGAAATCGAAGCCTCCCATATCTCCAAAGTCGCCATCACCGTAATTACTATCATTATCTAACATGCTACCCAGCAACATACCCCCGGCGAGGCCACCCACAAGGGGCAGAGCCATGCCACCACCTCCCATTCTGCGTCCGCCGTATCCGGGAGGCGGGCGGTACTGATTATAATCATACGCATTCGGTGGTCCACTTGCATACATTGGCTCGCGAGGATAACCTTGCCGCACCCGCTGCCGATGCATAACATACCGCTGAATAGCATCCTACACAAACCAAACAGCTCGTGATTTCACGGCGATATCACGGCGATAACCGGCTTACCCGCTGCAACTGCTCACGCTGCCACCGCTCTTCTTCCCTTTTCGCAGCGTGCTCGGCGGCTTTCTCCTTGAGTTTTTGCATGAACCCCTTCTTTTCAGGTTGATTGCCTCGCCCGGTTGCAATTGATGGGCCAGCAGCTGAGCTAGACCTAGGGCCGGGCAAACGACCGCCTTCTGGTCTTTTGAATAATTCGGGGTGTTCACGTCTAAACTGCTCATCTTCAAAGGGATGGTCCCATATCGAGCGAGGAGGGCTGGCGGTCGTATCAACCTGTCCAGATCAGGAAATAATCAGGTAGGGAGATCAGAAAATTGATTTGTTGGGGAATACCAACGTAGAAGTGGTGTTTGTTTCTATTGGAAGAGTACGCATGTCATTAAGGGTGGTGGGGTACTAAATAAATCGAAGCGCATACGCATGGTCGTACTCCCTCACCCACCCTCTCGGCAATAGGCGAGATTCATCCTCCATGGAGTACTGGTTGTCTGTGAAATCATAGGGTGGGGGTTGATCTCGGTTGATTGAGCTCATAGTGGAGAAAGGCGTAAACGACCTCAAGTGTCAAAGAATGCGGGGGCAAAATGTTTGTGGTAGTTGCGTTTCATGTTGTAGCTTGTGTGAATTTATATGTGGTCGTCACGATGCTCCACAGTGGTTCCTGGTTGTGTTGCGTGTGTGGAGTCTTGGATCGACGTCATTGTTGGTCATCTCACGTGTTGGACCTGAAGATCAATAAACTCGATTTGGATGTTGTAATTACAACATTTCTTTAAAGACATTGGGAGTACTGGAAAGAAGTTATTGGTCATGAATTGACAAGGAGGTGATCGCTTACCCATTCGTTACTATAAGTACATGTACCTTGAGCGCAAACAGTGGGCCCAGTGTATCCACTTCCGCCTATTGCAATATGTTCGAGTCAAAGGTCTACATGCAACGTCGGTACTCACCGCATTGTCCATACAATGGCACCGTGCCAGTGCCGGATGTAGCGGTAGATTGCGCCGCGGTGGTGGTGGTGGTGGGTGATGTGGATGTTCCGGTAGTGACCAGCTCGACTGCGTCGTAGATCTAAAAGTATATTGAGCAAACTAGCTCGCCGTGTTATGATTAAAAACCCACAAAGTTTGGACTCAGGAATTGGGAGCCGCTACTTCCAGAGATGACATTCACAAGTATCGTATTTGTTCCAGCAACGAGTGTTCCGGCCGGTATGCTATTGTGTGTAATTTTTAGTGTATATAGGCCAACTTTTCAAAAGTACAAACCTGACGGTATAGACAACGTTGTTGCCCCGGTAGGTTCCACGCGTAAACCCGCGCGAATTGAGCTACAGGAACACCCGTTCAATCAGTTGCCTGCAATTGTGTAGCTTAAAATTTATCCGACTTACGTCGACGGGTGCAGAGGGCGCCGGACCAAGCCACCCGTTAACCGTAACTTGTGGTCTTCCGCCCGCGAATGCAAGAGTAGTACCAATCCTCAAAGTGGCAGCGCCGGTCTGAGCCGATGTGAGTGTGAACTTTATGGTAGTTGGATTGTTCACTTCCTTAATCTGAGCCATTGGGAAGTCGTCTATATGGATCGTCAGCGGGATATCAACGGTTAACGCCCTGAAACTCACATAAAGAGCTACTTCCGATCGTGTAAGTTACAGGACCCCAGCTATTCATTCTAGTGTCGCTCGGGTGCATATGCTCTTGTAGATCCGCGTTTCGGAACCCGGTGGGGCGGCCGTTGAACTCTCCAATACGCCATGCGGGCGTAGTGGCCGCTTCTGTGGATGCAATGCTAGAAGACACCGTTGCGCCGGCACCAACAGTCACAGATTTACGTGCAACTTCGAATTCGTCACGGTATAGCACCATCGTGTAGGTACCGGCTTTCATCGGAGGGCTGGCCTAGTGAAATAGTTTGTCTTTGTGGTAAATCCAAGTGAGAACACACTCACAAAGCTACCCGCCGAATTAGCATAGGCCCAGTATTGGGCCACATCGTTGAACCAATGAACGACGCGTTGGTAGGAAGTTGACACGCCCGAAGCAGTTCCAGTAACCGTTCCACGCCCGCTTGTTCCAACGTAACTATATGCGTCCATATAAATCGAAGGCAAGACAAGGGGATTCGTTGTGGTGGGATTGACTTACCCTGATATACCCAACTGGGAGAAGAAAGATACATCGAGACTTCCTGATGGGGTCCCGGAGCGCGAGAAGACCATAGCATAGGGACCCATCAATCCAATTCTCTTGGTTTCAGTTTGTGCATGGCCTGAATTCTGGTTAGAGATATCAGCATTTGGTGTGGTTCATCAGTGGCAAGGTACACTAACCATATACCAGTAAAGCGCATGATACGCGCTGCCACGGTCACGGTTGATATCACGGAAAAATGGGCCACCCGCTGAGCCTTCGTAGGAAGTGGGATCGGGGATGACCATTGAGATTATCACATCCGTCCCAGAAACATCTGCGTCAATCATTAGCATCGAGTAGACGTGCTTTGGATAACAACGCACAGTGAACCTTGTCATCGATAAACCTTTCGGATGAATAGAATTTGCTGACAGTCTGCCCGTTACTTTGCCTAAACTAAGTTGCATTTATGTGTTAAAACGAAACTCCTCTGGGAGTCGGATTGGGCTTACCACATCAGAGCCCTCCACCGTTTCGGAACCAAGGTCGGTGTAGCTTTCTGGGTCGCCATTCGGCAAAAGGCTACGGTTCAACCTAGCAATATAACGAAGCTCCCCAACGGATGGTTGAGCTTGGTTAAGGATGAAGGTATCAGCACTTGGTGTGAAATATTTTGAAAGTAAATATAAATACCTGTAATGTATGTCGCCATAAACACTGTCGAATCTACAAGCAGGTGAGTTGATTTCTATTTGCATACAACGCATTCAACCCTTACCTCCCGATCTAACAACATAATAGTGTGTTAGAGTAGAGGTGACGCAAGTGACCTTGACATATTGGCCTAACGTGACATGGTTTAGCGCTCGCGGCTATGTTGCACAGGGGCTAGCTGAAACGTACTGTTTACGACAGTAGCGCTGACAGTAGCGCTTCCCAACCCTGAGCCTATATGACTAAATGTGGACTGATATTGATACTCTGTACCACGATAGACAAGTGACGTTATATCACAGTTAGCTTGGTTAACCTAATGTTCCCCGTGTTAGATTACTCTATATAATAAACACCAACGACTAACTTTCATGACAAAGCTATTGGAAGAGCCTGCGTCGACAACATATTTCCCATCAGACGAGGTCACTCCAAATGCCGCATTGGCAGTATGAAGATAAAGGGTCAAGCAAGCAAAAAGACCAGATATAAACATTGTTACGATCCAATTGCAACGTCAAGTCCAGAAGATCCTCAATTTATAGGCCAATTCGGACCGACCGAGCCGCTCGGCATCACAAAGTAGGAGGAACATTCACTGAAACTGGCCGCCAAGTGGAAGAGGAAGTTAGGGACATTGAACACAGGACTATTTAGTTGCGAGAGAATGTGATTAAAACAGGTGCACGTAGTTGAGAAACCAATCAAAGGTGCGTCACGGGTGCTTGCCAAGCTCGAGTCAGGCCGGAGTTTTGCCAGATGCCGTAGTCAGTAGCCAGTTTCGAATGCAAACGAAGTAAAACATCCCGATTGTTCACCGAAGAACGGCCCCAGTGCAACTTGAGGATAATTGGTTTCTTTTCGGTTTAATCAGATTATCCCATTTTTGTGTTTGCCGGCCGCAATGACGAGTTGCTGATGGAGGTAACGGCGACCGGTGCGGAGGATCACGTGACTCCCGATTGCCTCCGACTCCCGGCCCGTGGTTTGTGTAAAATACTTCGCACGTTTGGACAGTTCTACATTCTCGTCACTCTCAACCACCACCTCTACAAAAATGGCCTTTTACCGCTCTCCCCTTCTTGCTACCGCCTTCCCTATCGCCTCCGTCTCTGACAAGGTCGATTCTGCAAAGAGTGCCATCAAGGTAGATGCATCGAAGGCAAGTGTATTCTCATTTGTATCAATCCCTCGATCGTCGATGTCTGGTTCCCCCAAAATGGACATATCTGTAATGGTTCGACGCAAAAAAGTATCTGGGTGTGGCACCCTAGATCGGGGGTCATTACACGATTTTTACTCGTAGCTAAATGCATTGCACGCATATTCACAAGTTTGATTCGTGCTAACACTTCAATCTAGCCTCCAACAGGTGTCGATCTATATGCTCGATTTGCGTTTGCAGGCGCTGTTTGCTGCGCGGTCACACATGGTGCTCTGACCCCTGTTGACGTGGTCAAGACACGCATTCAGCTTGAACCCGAGGTTTACAACAAGGTTGGTTTGCCATGGTTGCCTAAACCCGCGAAATAGCAAATTTATTGAACTCCGCTTAGGGTATGGTTACTGGCTTCCGTCAAGTAATCACAAATGAGGGCGCTGGCGCGCTCCTCACTGGTCTTGGGCCCACAGTCCTTGGCTATGCTCTTCAGGGAGCGTTCAAGTTCGGTGGTTATGAGTTCTGGAAAAAGACTTTCATCGACGCAATTGGTGTTGATGCTGCGCGTGAGAATCGCCAGGCGATTTATCTCGCCTCGTCAGGTATTGCTGAGTTCTTTGCCGATATCGCCCTGTGCCCTCTCGAGGCCACTCGTATCCGTCTTGTCTCCCAACCCACTTTTGCCAATGGGCTTTTGGGAGGCTTTGCGCGCATTGCAAGGGAGGAGGGTCTTAGGGGTTTCTACTCCGGCTTCGGGCCCATCCTATTCAAGCAGGTCCCATATACAATGGCCAAGTTTGCGGTTTACGAGGTTGTCTTTGAGAAGGCGGTGCAGGCGAGCGGCAAGCCCAAGTCGGAGATGTCTCCGGGAACGCTCTCAGCACTGAACTTGGGCTCAGGTAAGTTATGCGATGATTGAATGCCATCTAGAAGGTGCTCATGCTTGAGCTTAGGTCTCATTGCTGGTTTCGCTGCTGCTATCATCTCACAGCCTGCCGATACTCTCTTGTCGAAAATCAACAAGACCAAGGGTCTTCCTGGAGAGTCTATTACCAGCCGTCTCCTTAAGATGGCTCGTGACCTTGGCCCCGCTGGCTTGTTCACTGGCATGGGTGCTCGGTGCGTATTTCCCTGAGTTTAATTTAAGGGATATAAATTGACACAACCATCTCCACACAGTCTCGTCATGATTGGTACTCTCACTGCTGGCCAGTTCGCCATCTACGGTGACATTAAGCGCGTCCTTGGTGCAACTGGCGGTGTTGAGATTTCCAAGGTTCAAACTTCATAGATGGAATACATAGGTACCAAGTGACTAGAGTACAATGATTCAGTGATTATTACCACGCTTGAATAGACTTTAGTATGTAGTAATAGAGGCTGGGGTTTTCTGTTCTACTACTACATATATCCAACAATACTTTACCCGGTGTGAATCTTCTGTCAGTTCGGTTCAAGCTCGGTGAAAATGTCGTGAGAATTTGGCTCTCGGTAAGACTCGGTAAGTGGGCTGTGCAAGGGCGATATGGCATGGCGCTTATTCAACCGAATACGAGCCGTTGACGCTTAGCGCCGTCTCGCCCACAGCTATCAAGTTTATCCACTTGCTGATAGGACTCTTGCTTTCAAGCATGCCGGAGAGCACGAATGTAAGTCATATTGATTTTCAAGCTCTGAAGCCCCTGTCTCATCCCAGACATACAACAGCTACCGGATAGAGTAGCGAGATCTCCCAGTCAAATGCGTGTCAACGTTGCAGCATTAACTCTCACCTATCAGGGAGATGATCACAGTGGCGAAAAGCACTACGCATCGGTTCCTGTATCATCCAGATACGAGGTACCAGTCGGAAATCCAGCGTTAAGTTTTCAAATAATTTGGCTTATGGTTACTGTTTTCAGGACGTACTTCAAAATGCACGACAATGCTTTGAAGGTTATCTACCCGAAGATCTAAATGCATACAAGCTCGAACTGAAACATGAAATTAGCGAGGGACGCTGGGCGACGATTCACCCGGGGGCGTTTGCTAATCTGGTTGAAATATCTCAAGTTGGGGAATTTAAGTTGAACGTCCGACTGCTGAAAAGAGGTGAGTGTGGTGGGCTAAATAACTATGGTTCACATTTTTACCCTGTTTTAGCCCGCATGATTGATCATTCTCTCTAGATTCGAAGGAGAGTCGTTCACACACCATACTAAAAACCAATCATACGCGTACTACATCTACCACGCCCAATGCATCCGCTAGCGCTCCTTTAATCCGAGTACTTGACACACATGCAATACCTATATCCAACCCACATCACGAGGCTGTCTGTAGCCGATGCAGCACGATGATATCCGGAGTTCGGTACAGGTGCACGACTTGCAATGATTTTGATTATTGTGGAGTATGTATTGGATTCGCGCCTTTCGAGCATGGTCACCGATTCGACGCGATCATCAACGGACATACTAGAGTATACAGGTCGTCCGACGCATGGCGCGCGACTGGACAGGCTCTGCCTCCTGGTGTTCACGCAGACGATCAGCATAAAGCTCGTTGCGATATTTGTAGAACGTACCCTATTGTTGGCACAAGGTTCAAATGCGCCGAATGTCCAGACTGGGATTCCTGTCAGGATTGCTTAGAGCGCTCGTCTCAGTTTCACCCCGAACACACATTTATTCGGGTAACAAATCAGGGTGTCCTTATGCGCGTATGTATTTCGTTTACGAGGTGTGAACGGACAAATGACGGTTCTTGTTCCTACACTGTGACAGAGGGGTACTGCGCCCTTGCGTTCTGTAGGGTCAAAGCATCGATGTAGTAGATGCTCGGAAGTGATCCGTGGGTCGACATTTTTTAAGGTTTGTGTTCAGTATACCCCGTTCCTTTCTGGCGGGTGATAATAAACTCTCGCCTATATTTAGTGTAATGTCCGATCATGTTCTCTCAGCTATCTATGTGCGAACTGCGAAGCACTTCCTTTGGCGCGCTATAATCCTAATTCATGCCAGCATCCTTTATCAAAGTTTTATGCATAATGGTACCCACACCAACCTCGAGCTCCGTTGTACCGATTGTTTCAAGTCACTTCTAATTCGCTCCCCCATCTGCTAGGATCCGACAAGCATACTCACGCTGGAAGCCTTGGACATTTGAAATTATAGCTCATGTTTATAATCATATATTTTATAACCACATGTGTATACAGTATGCCGCATCCAAATCGTTTTTGTTCTTGGTGATCGGTTTATGTGCTCGTTTTGTTGCAGTCAGGAACAACTTCGATCGGCGGGCTGTGCGAAGTTGACACATGCTAGCGCGCGCTAGTTCACTGTATGACTGCTGAAAGGTGGCAATCCACCCACTTGTGATGTCCGACCACCCTTCACCTATTTGCGAGATCGAAGTCACACATTGGAGAGTATGTCGGCGTCAATGAATGCAACCGTAAGCAATATCAACCAGTGTTGTTTGTGAATTCAAACCCATCTCTTACATGTACAATGGATATAATCATAATAGTCGCCAGACGAGGTGGCAAAGTCGTTCAGAAAAGCGTGTGTCATGACACTAACCCTTGTCTATGAAGAAGACCCACCCAATGGCGAGAAACATTATGCGTCGGTTCCCGTGTCGATTAAATATGAGGCACGAGTCGAGGATCCAACTGCTTGGCTTTTTGGGTATTAACATTGTCTTTAGGACGTACTTGACGACGCTCGCCAGTGCTTCGAAGAATACCTTCCAGAAAATCTCGATGCATATAAGCTTGAACTGAAACACGAGATCAGCGAGGGACGCTGGGCTGCCATCCATCCACGAGTGTTTACTGATTTGGTCGAGAAGGATCAAGCGGGAGAATTTAAGCTAAACCTTCGTCAGATTAGAAGGGCAAGTACGGGCGGGCCAAGTAATAATGGTAGGTTTACATTTCATCGAAATCTATAGCTCGCGTTGCACTAATCACCAGGGATCCACCTTATTCACTTGCAGTGGGTTCCAACGGGGGCAGCTCAACTCAGCATACACGTGGAGCAGCTGACCCACCACCTTATGCAACGGTGGTTCCCCCGGGCTCGAAATCTACTGGGCATGTTCCTGCAATACAGGTGGTGAATACTCCCACACTACCGATATTCATCTCCCACCATGAAGCGTACTGCGATAGGTGCAACCAAATGATATCTGGAGTTCGGTACAAGTGCACGTCCTGTGACGACTTTGACTATTGTGGAGTGTGCATTGGGTTTGCGCCTCTCGAACATGGGCATCGGTTCGATGCGATCATTAATGCCCGAACCAAGGTATACAGACAGGTCGACGCATGGCGCGCCACTGGCCAAGCTCCTCCTGAGGTCGCTAATACGGGCAAACTCGAACACCAGGCCACCTGCGACCTCTGTGAAAAGGCCCCAATCAGGGGCACGAGATTCAAGTGCGCAGATTGCCCAGACTGGGACACCTGCGAAGCATGTTTGGACCGCGCCTCACAAGCCCATCCCGAACACACCTTTATTCGAGTTGCTGACCAAAACGTTCTCATGAGGGTAGGTGCTTGGCCCTCATGACTTAGATGCGGGTGGCTAAAGTGCTTGAGGTCTACACAGAGAAGAACCAGACCATTATCGCTGAGGGTGACAGGATACAACTGTTCCAGGTGTGCAAAAGACATCCATGGGCCAACGTATTTTCAGGTTCGACTCCAACTTTTTTTCAGCTCCTGAAAATTAACCGCTTCTCCCGCTAGTGCAACGCTCGTTCATGCCCTGTCAACTTTTTATGCGCAGGTTGCGAAGCACATCCACTGTCACGCTCGGGCTACCTTTCTCATTCGTGCCAACACCCATTATTGAAGTTTTACACTTAACACCCTAAGCATTGGTTAAATTTGGCATGGCTCCTTAGTTCTCTTGTTCAGTTACATAAACTTGAGTATCCGTAAGGATGTCTTACAAATATGCTTGCCAGTGGACACATTACTGACCAAATAGTAAGTAAACCCCGTCGCGATCGTGTTTGGAACAGGTATCCCGCATACAGTATATATACCAATCAACGCCCACACCTATCTCGGAGAGTAATTTTGCATATGGAGCCAGTCCAGAGTGGGGCTTATATAAATTAAAACACCATGATGCAGAGTGAGGTAAAGTAATACAAGGTTATACAATCAGGTCATAAGAAAGTCTAAAAACCAGGAGGCACAAGGCCAGAGCTAGAGGATTGGCCGGGCTGGCCAGGTTGGCCAGGTTGCTGTTGTCCATACGGCGTAAGCATCTACACAGCGATAAGCCAAGCGATAACAGGAGGTATTGCATTGCAGGCTTACACCCTGTGCCCCCTGTTGCTGGGCAAGCATCTCCTTCTCCTGCTGCACAATCTTTGCTTCATCCTCGAGGGCAAGTGCCAGGGGTAATCCAACGAGCAGGGCACTTGTCGTGATCACCCAAATGATGTTCCCCCCGAGCTTCCCAACCCGTTTTGCGGTAGCAGCAGCATTCCACACTTTGTTTCGAATAGATTGGCGGGTAGTTGGAGGTATTATGTCTACGAGTGCTGCAAGACGCTCCGCAAGCGTCTCTTGCTCGGGAAGTGATGCAGTGCTCAGAGATGAACTACTCGAAACCGAGTCGTTCGACGAGCTATATTCCGAGCTCGCATAAGGAGAGCCGGATCTATATTCCTTCTCGCGGATTTCCTCGACCTTGACCATTATGAAGCGATACGGAGTAAGAGAGCTGGGTGACGAGGAATGGTGAAAGTTTAGTGAGGATCAGCGTATTAGGTAAGCTGACTTCATCGTCGGCGCTTATTCTGGCACAATTTTGAACTCGGCTCTTTGTTTATCACCGATCCAATAATTCCTCAGCTGTCAACCATGGGCCGCCGCCAGTCACGCGGCAACAACAGACCAACGCGCGGTGGGGGACGTACACGAGGTGGAAAGCGTGCGGATAATCGCGTGACCGTGGAGAATGGAAAGATGAAGCGCTGGGAAACTGCAGATGATATACCAATGGACGAGGAGGATGAATGTAAGCAACATTATTGATTTGTGCTAATGAGTTCTTAATTTTCAATCTACCCCAGTCTTTGCCGCACGCGACAAAATTCTGCTCGATGAGACTGCCCGAGCGCGGGCACGTGCGGGCCCAGGATTGGACGACGGAGACGAGTTTGACGAAGACGATGAAGTATTTGGGTTGGATGGAGTCGGTGAATCGTCTTCAGAAGATGATGATAACGACGAAATGGAAGACACCGAAGCTGGACCTTCTACTCGCTCGAAAGCCAAGGCCACCAATGGCAGGGCACAACATACGGCGCAACCAGCATCAGACCCAGAGTCATCTTCAGATTCGGAAGAGGAATTATTATTACGCTGGGGAAAATCGCGTTCAACCTACTATGCAGACAACTCGCGCATTATGGACGATGACGATGAAGAAGCAAGGGCACTGGAAGAGCAAGAGGCCCGGAGACTACAGGCAAAGATGATCGCCGAAATTGGAGAGAACGATTGGGGCTTCAACGATACTCAGTGAGTAAACTATGTGGTGTCCTTACCAGTGCGCCTGACAATTACACGTCCCGCCAGTGACATTGTAGATACTGCAGATTCCGTGTCTGCTGTTCCCGCCGCTCCAGCGCTTCCAACGGACAAAGCATCGCTGATGCGTCACATGGAAAAGTACGATCCTCTTTCATTGGCGTTGGCAAGGGATTGGGAAGACATCGCGTACCAACTAGTCGAAACTAATGCAACAATCAAACGGTATGTTTTCCCTTACTTGGTAAGGGTGCTCTGACTAGTTTGAAGGATTGAACACCAGAGACCTGACAACGGCGCTTTGGGACTAATGCACCTACACCACCGTACGCCCTTGAGGCTTTGAAATGCAAGAATTGAGCTGATGGACGTTAGCAGAAACTCTTCTTGCATATGCCGCCACGCTCGCATTCTACCTACACCTTCAATCTACCCCTCTCAGCATCGACCCCCCAGCCCCATTGGACGCCCCCAAGCCAACTCCAGACGAGGCGAAACAACTGCGCCCCAAGGTAGTCGCACGCCTGCTTACCTTGAAACAGGCTCTTGCCACCCTTGAAGACTTGGGTTTGGGGGCCGATGAAGTGGAAGATGATGACGATGACTTTGAAGAAAGCGACGAAACCATAGCCTCTGACGAG
Source organism: Ceratobasidium theobromae (assembly GCA_037974915.1). Lineage (NCBI taxonomy): Eukaryota > Fungi > Basidiomycota > Agaricomycetes > Cantharellales > Ceratobasidiaceae > Ceratobasidium > Ceratobasidium theobromae. The sequence goes on from JBBBZN010000009.1 coordinate 98,476, forward strand.
AGCGAGCATGAAGAGGACTCAGGCAAGGAGGTTAGCCCGTACGGCCTCAAACCGGGAGAAAAAGTGTCTCTTGCCAGCGGTGGAGCACCCAACTTGCAAAACCTGGAGGAAACCTGGCAGAAAGACAAGATCGCCCAATGGATGAACGCTGCTTCGCCCTCAGAAGCAGAAAAGCCAAAAAAGAAGAAAGTTGGCTCGGAACTCGGCAAGCTTGAGGAGGGTGAACTTGAGGCCCTGATGCAGGACGCCCTGGATCTGGATGAGCAGCCCGAATTGTCGTCCCCCCCGAGAAAGAAGAAGAAATCAGAGGCACCGGAAAGTCCCGAACAAGATGGAAAGAAGAAAAAGAAAGCGAGTCCTTCAAAACCCATCTTTGATTTGGTCGAGCCCGAATTCCCCGCGACTAAACCAAGGGAAAAGAAAAAGGGCAGCCCCGCACCGAGTGCGGACGCGGATCTCGATGCACTTGGAGACCCGACACTGCTTAGTCACGCTGATGCCAGTGATAAGGCGGGGAGGAGGCGAAGCTTGCGGTTCCACACCAGCAAGATCGAAAGGCGAGTGGGGTTGTATGCGCGCTCGGGTATACTAATAAAAGTCTTTTAGCACTTCGAACCGGCGTTCCGCAGCGCGCTCCAGCATAGGTGGAGACGATGATTTGCCATATCGGGAGCGCCGAAAAGAGCAGAAACGACACGGACTTGGAGAGGGCGGTGACGATCTCGACATAGATGCCGAGGAGGGCGAGGACGCCGATACCCCGTTGAGCGGAAAACGCAACCGCGATACCTCGAGCCCCGCGGAGGATGACCAAGCCGAGGACGAAGACGGGTACTATGAACTAGTGAGGACAGCAAAGAAACAGCGAAAAGAGGAAAAGAAGGCAGAGTACGAAGCGATGAGGGCTGCTGAACGGTTCGTATTTCACCACTTGCACTGGGGCTATCTCATCCCATCCCTGCCGCCATTTGCGTTTCTAGCATCGATCCCGACGAGGAATCTTCCGAAGGTCCTCGATCGCTGACAAGGGTCATACTCAAGAATAAGGGTATGATGGCTAACCGCAGCCCCAAAAACAAGGCAGCGCGTAACCCTCGTGTCAAAAAGAAGATGCAGTACGCAAAGGCGCAGAAAAAACACAAAAGCCGGCAGGCAGTTTTCAAAGGTGGAGCGGAAGTCGCAGCAGCTAGGGAAGGAAAGTATGAAGGAGAAAAGAGCGGTATCTCCGGCAGAGTCATCAAAAGTGTCAAGTTATAGTCGGCGCCTTGTTATTCGGTCTATATGTGTATATACCACTTGTTATATGCTTAACTCGGTTTCATCCAAAAGTTTCAGCTAGAAATTCTTGACTTGGTATGCAATTTAGGGCGGATGATATCACGTGATCAAAGGACCGCTGGTGAGAAACTACACTCATAATGTATCGAGTCGCTGCCGTCAGACTCTCAAGGGCAGGTATCCGCGTTCAAAAGGTAGTCATCAATATTTATGCGACTCGCGCGCTGACCCGTTGTGTTGACAGCGCGGATTTGCTGACCTCACGGTATTGCCCACCCGTCAACCGATCATTTCGTACGGCCCGTCCGGACGCAGCGCAGTTTCGGGACATGTCGCAACTGTCTTTGGGTGCACGGGCTTTCTTGGGCGGTACCTAGTCTCTAAACTAGGTGAGCTAGCCGCTGTGTGCGTTTCACCAATGTTCGGGTCCTGATTGGATGGTAGCCAAAGCTGGTACCCAGGTCATCGTTCCGTACCGCGAAGAAGATGAGAAACGACACCTCAAGGTACTCGGTGACCTTGGACAAATTGTTTCTCTAGTGAGTTTGTGTCTACACGACTCGGTTGTATTTCTTATTGTGCACTGCAGGAGTGGGACTTGAGGCATAGTGATCAGATTGCTGAATGCATGAGGCACTCTGACATTGTCTACAACTTGGTCGGGCGAGACTATGAGACCAAGTAAGTAGGTTTAGGCTCGGCGACCGGCCGACGGGGCACTGAAATCCGCTGGGGGATTAGAAACTTTGATTACCGGTCCGTACATGTTACGGGAGCATACACGATTGCCAACATTGCAGCTCAACTCGAGATTCCGCGACTGGTGCACGTCTCTCACCTTAATGCGGCGCATGACTCGCCATCCGAATTTTATCGAGCCAAGGCTGAAGGGGAGGAGGTTGTTCGTGAGGCGTACCCTGATGCGACGATTGTCCGACCGGGGCCTATGTTTGGACATGAGGATAAGCTGTTGAACTCGATGGCAGTCTGGCCGATGCTCTGGACGCTCAACCACGGAGATACAAAGATTCGGCCTGTGCATGTAAGTTATCCCGTGAAGCGAGCGCGCAAACGACTGAGAGTAAGCTAGGTTCTAGACGTTGCACAAGCACTATCTAATCTTGCCACGATCACCCACCCGGCTCCACTGTACAACCTGCCGGGCCCCGCATATCATACGTACAACACGATGCTAGACCTTATTGCAGCTGTGACCTGTAATTCGCCCACACGGCCGTTTACGGTTCCCAAACCGATCGCTCTTGCCCTTTCACGGGCAGCCCAGGTGGTGTGGTGGCCTGCATTGTGCCCCGATGAGGTGGTACGGCGGTACATCAACGATTCTGACGTGGTTGGGGATTGGGACGCACTTGGTGTGACACCTGAAGAAATCGAGGGACATGCGATCACATACCTGAGGCGCTATCGCTCGGCGTAGGTTTTTTTGCATGATGCAAGGGGCAGTGAGATTGACGTGCCCGATACAGCGTAAACTTTGCTCGGCCAGTGCAGCTTCCCGCTGCTCGCCCTCCAATGGTGAGTGTTTGATTTAGCTGGGTTGGGCTGAAACGGACAAGTGACTGTGGATTGCAAGGTTTCCCGATAAGCCTGGGTTGTGCACAATAAAATGCAGGTGTTTCTGGATGGATTGATCGGGTGGAACCTGAGTTGGGTTGTGGTTGACATGGGACGTTGGCTTGGGTTTGCGGAAACACAAAGGATTGAGCCGATGTGAAACCTGGGTTTGATAAATGAAGGCAATTAAGCATGTTATATTCGGCATATGATCAACCGCATGGTGCTTATTGGATTTCATTGGAAGAAATGGGTGGGCCGATATTACAGGGCGATCTGTGGCGGACAGGAAAGTAGCAAAGTTGAGGTGCGGGCGGGGCATCGCTCGCATTGACGATCGTGGTCACGTGCCGACGGGGAGAATTTCGACGGCCATGATCCAACGTGCGCTGCTGTTTGCCCGACCGCTGTACACCGTGCGCAACTATGCCGTGTCGCGAGCGAATCCGCGGCCCAAGGACCCGGTGCTGATATCTCCGAATGCTAAAGTGCAACAGATTGGGGAGGTGACATTTATCCATAATCCGCCGTCATCTGTGCCCACTCCGCATTCACTTACGACTGCGCCTGCGTCGCCGTTGCTGTCCAAGGCAGCCGAGGGAGGGGGAGAGCTTCCGCCTTTGGTGCGGCAAAAGCGCAAGCCAGAGCAAGCCATGCTTACGCAAGAGCAAATGAACGAGCTCCGACGACTGCGGATGAGCGATCCCAAGACGTACACATGTGGGGTGCTCGCACGCAAATACGGATGTTCACGGGTGTTTGTGAGCATGGTGGCCCCGCTACCCAAGGACAAACAGCCAGAAAGGGCCCAAGAGGAATGGGGCGAGCACAAGATGCTGATTCGGGAGATCCGACGACGACGCAGAGAGCATTGGTGTGAGTGCATCAGTGTATCTAGGGACACCGCTCATGACAGATTCAGAGGCTGGTCGGAGCGATTGCCGAGCCGGTAGCAACCGGGAGAATGAAACAAGGGACCGTTTAGCCATGTGTCAGCCACTGTGAAATAGACACTTTATCTGATTGGCCGGTATTCCCGCGCACGTGACCTGTGGAGCGGGTGGAGTGCCTTGCAGTCGTCCGAGGAGGGTGAAATGGTGCAAAAGCCAACGGTGTCGGCGCTTCTTGGTAAAACGTATATGCGCCTGCGTCGGTGCCGGAAAGCAGAAAAGCGGCCGGGGTTCGAAAGGAACGTTGCGCGCGATTGTGGCAATCTATCAGCCCTGTGGGACTCCACAAGGCAGAAGCGGTTTCAGGCGCATTGGAGGACTCCACTGCAAGGCGCCGACAAGACCGCCGTGATCGATCGCATAGACATACGAACATATAATAGTGCTCTCTTCGGGCCCGAGTCTACGTCCGCTGGTCTGGGCGGGTGACGTCACAGCGTTGGTCTTTTGTCGCTGCGCTTCCGAACTTTTCTCCTCTACGCTCCCATGTCGCCCCCTCGTCGCTCCATCTCCCCCTCGGACACAAGCTCACACTCACCTAGAGTCCGTCCTCGACAGTCAAGGTCACGTGACCGTTCACCCACTCCCAACGACGTTATACCCGTTCCCCACGAGCATGTCGATTCGCTCTCTCGTTCTCCTAGAATGTCGCACCAGCCACCCCAAGACAGTACTCCCACGCCACCAGCACCGCCCCCAGCCACATGGCCCCCCAATGCCCAAGAGCCCTCGGGCAGTCTCTCCTATACCCAGCCTAGAAAACAGAACGTCGCATGTGATGCTTGTAGAAATCGCAAGGTAAAATGTGTCAGGAGCCCAGGCATGGACAAGGCAAGTCTCTCCTGTCGTTGTCAGGTCGAGGTCGCAGTCTCTTCTCGGCCGCAGTCTCTTCTCGGCTTTTGTCCTAGACACGTATGTTTGTGGCCTTGATATGACATAACACCCTCAGCCTTCCTCTCCCCACCATTGCCCCCATGCGGCTTCGAGAGCGCCGGGTTAATCTCACCGCTCTTCGGCTCCGGCCGGGCCAACGTTCCCCCAGCCATTCTCCTGATTTTCTCCTGATTTGGCCTTCCAATCAGCTTGATCCTCCTGTCCCGATTCACTTACTGACTTCTAATCCAGTGTCAACATTGTCTAGGCAAAAACTTCCCCTGCACGTATGTCATCTCTTCCCCCAGTGATTTCTTCTGATCTCTTCCCCTATCACGCATCTACGCCCGTTTGGGATTGGCTGCTTGCAGCAACCTGATCCAGCAGGCCACCAGCGAGAAACAACGCCGTGGGGTCAAGCGCGCCATTCGCCCAATATCAGCCGAGCAAAGGTCAGTCTTTGTGCTCTCCGTCCCGCTCTCTCACCTATGCGCCCCCCCAGTTCGTCCCCCTTTGCTCCCGGCAATAGCCCTCTTCCCCCCAGGGGCGGCCCGGCATTTGTTCCCGGCAGCGCCCTGTCTGGCCGAAACACCGTTGCCGCCTTTTTGGCTTATGCCTTTGCCCCGCCACGCGACGACCCTGCCTTTAATGAGCGAGCCGCCGACGACTGGAGTGTGGTTGGCTCCAAGCTCGACAGCGAGACCTTTCGCACCGAGTAAGCTTGCCGTCTCCATCTCCAGCCTGCCTACTCACCAACTCCCAGATTTGCCCTCGACTTGATCGATGTCTACTTTCAAATCTGCCACACTCGGCTACCCATTTTGGACCCCCAGAACTTTCGTCAGTGTTTATGCGGTCACTTTTTTTACTACGTGATCCCTGACGACACTATGTAGGGACTCGGTTCAAGTACTCGTTGCCCCAGGCTCCGCTACCGCCTCCGCTCCCGGCCCGGGACATTGAGCCTCTGCCCTTTGCGCTCATTGCCGTTGTACTGGCATGGGGCGCCAAGTTTAGTGGTACGTTGGCAGCTGGTAGCGAGCTGAACGGAACCAATAATTTTTTACTCTAGAGCACCCGATTATCGTCCACGACCGCCAGAGCAACAAGGACAAGTCCTCGGTCCTTGCGCGGTCCCTTGTCCGCAGAGCCCGCGAACTCGCCGAGGCAGAACGCATCTTTCGAATTGCCTCGCCCGACAATGCGATCATTTGCTTGCTGCTAGAACCACTCCAGAGCCGTACGTGTTGCCGTTTGTTACCAGCGCGTGCTTATTGGTTGATAGAACTGTCGACTGACCCAGATGGATTCCACGGGTTTTGGCTCAACTCAGGTATCCGACACTTGTGTGAGCTGCGCATCAACTATAAGCTCGGAACAATGGCCTTGGATGATTCCAAGGGCGCATCCATGGTAGGTACTTGGATTTTCTACCTGGTTATTTGGCTCAGCTGTTCTAGGTCATGGCCTGGTGGATGGCCTGCCTGGCCGACGGGTTCGCGTCGGCTTATTACCGGATTAAACCAGTCTTGTAATGCTATTTCTTGGATTCCCTCTGTGCTGGCTGCTCACGCGCGTATAGGGACGACGAAGACTACAATGTTCAAGCGCTTACTGCCAGCACATTTTCTACCTCGTCCGAGACCTTGGGCATAGGCACCCCGGCAGAGGTAGGTGGAGTGGCTCGCTTGTGTTTTGTATACTCACCTCTTGTCTAGTTTGTTGTAAGTCACGTTTTGGTCGCATTTTAGTCTGTGGCTGACCTATCATAGACGTGGTACACTGCGATGCACATTTTAGCCTGTGAAGTTCGCCGCATGTCACGTTTGCTCTGGACCCCGGCCATGGCCGAAGAAGGTATCCCAGCCAAAGTAGTCCAGGACCTGATGTCGCGTTTGAATCGGTGGCGAGATGGTTACTTGAATACAGTCGGTGTACCGAGCAATTTCGAGGCTGACTGGAACTTTGTCGCCGCCGTTTCGGCTTGTAAGTCTTACCGCCGGTAGTGTCATTTACCGCGCTGATCGGACTGGCTTAAAAGGTTCGAGCGATGCATCATTCCACGTCATGTTTATCATTCTGTGAGTTTTGCGCATTCTCTTTGATTGGGGTGCTCAACGGTTATCTTAGCCACCAAGCGGTCGAAGACTTTGGTATCCGTGATCTGCAACGTGGGTCGGATCCTTCGAGCATGAACTCGGATATCGAGTCGTTGCAGGCTACGCTCGCCGGCGAAGCGGTTCACAGTGCCTTGCGTATTGCCGCTTTGGTACGTCACGCGTTTATGACGTGTATTTTGACTAACTCGTGGTATTCAGACTGGGGTCCTTACCACCAACGGATACCTTCGCCTCGATCCCAACGTGCTCCACTATAGCACATATGCCGCAGGGTTATTGTTGGCACGGCAAGGCCGCCCCGAGGCCGTTAATTGCATCTCGGGTCTGCGGCAATATGCGTTTGCGTATGAAGAGGCGCATATACAGGCTGATGAACTCGAGGCGACGCTTGCGGCTGTGAATCGGGAACGTACGCAGCGCGAGCAGCACCAAGACGATCGGCACGATGCTTCGTCGAGTTATGCCGGTGGGCGCGTCGGCGGGCAGGTCCCGCCGTTTGCAGTGGGTCTCCCTGCCGTGACCACTGTGCACCATCATCACGGACATGGATCAGTCGTGTATGGAGGAAACGAGGTGCGTTGTGTGATGATGTGCGTTGAGTTTGGTCTGATCGATGATCAGGTTCCGAATCAGTATGGGATGTACGAGCCGATGGCGAGTATGTCCGCCGCCAACCAGCCCTCTTCACACGATGGATTCCATTATAATAATTCTGCATCGCGCCGGTAATACGAGCGTTATTGAAAATTAGTTTTATACACGCATTTGTCTAGTCTTTTTTTTCTCCGCCGGTTTTATCTGGGATATTTACATATTTGCCACGCACGCCTCGTCATCCCCACACTGCGCATGATTTACATCACCTGGGACAACACGTTCTTGCCCTTCGTATTGTACGCGCCCGTCTTATCACTCATCCATCACTTATACACGCATGTCATTTTCTCTCCCATTTTTCATCTCTTGTCAGTGGTATATATACGTGAAGCATTGATAAAGGATAATGTGTTTACAATAGTATTTGCCCATCTCCATATTTTATTGCATGTGCTCCACTCGGTGGGGAATTCGCCGGCGCCCGTTCTCGATCAATCAATCAACCCGCGAGGCTCTGATCAACGCCTGCCCCACTCCTGAAGATCGCGTCATGGGGCCGGGATAGGCGCAATGCTCAATACTTGAAAAAGCCTTCCCCACTCTTCCTTCCGAGCTTTCCTTCTTTTACCTTTTCCTCAAGCGCCTTGATAGGCTTGGTGAGTTCTGGAGAAAGGGCCCCCTTTTCTCGCCAACCTGACATGATGTGCTGACCTATCCACGCGTGTGAGTGGAGATCGGATATGGAAGGTCGGACTTACATGTGTCCAAGCCGACGAAATCGGTTAGCTGAATCGGGCCCATTGCTATATGTGGATAAGTCAAGTATAAATGATCATTCGGTCCACCAACTCACGATACCCTTGACAAATGTGAGACTAATTGTTACAAAATGGTAATAAATGACGTACCGGCTCCAAGCTTCATGGCGGTATCGATATCTTCAGCTGTCGCGTCGCCACGCTCGAGCATCCGAATCGCTTCTAGCATATACGGCACAAGCCTTTTGGCCCGTTGGTAAGACTCGACTTTGCGTAGGAGTTTAGTGGCGCTTACAATCGATTGACGATAAAGCTGGGTAGGGTTTGAGCATATTGCGTTGAATGGACGTGGGTAAACTTACCCTGGCGTATCTTTGCAGCTGACGCTAGTCTTTTGCATCCGCTTACATACATCCAAGAGTGCAGCGTTGGTGGCGTCCGAGGTATCTGACGTGCGAATAACTTCAACGAGTTTCATTTGGGGTCTGTAGGTAAAGTTAATTATTTCATTTTAATTGGGGTCTCGCAAACTGACACGGCTGTGGTGGGTTAGTAACTAATGGCGTTGACTTGGAGCGTTGACTTACGGTTGAAGAAATGCAGGCCACCAAAGCTAAGATTACAAATTAATTGATGCGCATTGATAGTATGGTGCACATACGTTGCTCGCCGGGCCTCGCTGGTGCTTTCCGCTACCTCGGAAACGCTGAGACTGCTGGTGTTGGTCGCAAAGACGCAGTCCCTGGGCGCATACGAGTCGAGCGAGGCAAACAGCTTGCGCTTGACGTCCAAATTCTCGATAATAGCTTCAACTACCAGATCGGCTTCTTTGACGGCTTCTTGCGGATCGGTAGTTGCGACGATGGTTGAGACTATTCCTTCGACAAATGCCTTTTGCTGCTCTGAAGAGTCGGGGTGTGCTTTTTTGGCGATCCGGCCGAGCGAGGTTTTGATGATGTTGATGCCGTTCTCTAGTGCTTCAGGTTTCACGTCGCAAAGCGTTACCTGGTTGCCGGTAAATTGGTTATAAATTAAAATAAATCGGGAGTCTTGCCTTGAACCCGCTTTGGGCAGCGACCTGGGCGATTCCCGCCCCTGGTAATGGTTAATTGATACGTACAATGATGGGTTGTGCTACTCACCCATCAAGCCAGCACCAAAGCAGGTCATATTTTTGATCTGTTTGAACTCGACTTTCGGTGCGGCAGAGCTCGGTCCAGCACTGCTTGAAGCCATGCGTGCAAAGCTGCTGGGTACGATGCCAGTAGAGTTAGAACCAGTAAGATGGCCGGTTGTTTGGGCGAGTCGAGCAGCAGCAATTACGCCTGGAAGCTGGGGGCGAGAGGTCATAGGCAGTCTGAGGCGAGAAATTCGTTCAAGGCGGCGCAGCATGGAATGAAGAGTCTGCGCTGGATAACTGGCAGCGGGAGACTATTTGAACCGGTTGAACCGTCGATATCACGTGAATAGCCGGTCAGATCATGTCAGCAGGGCAAGCGCCAGGGACTTCGATGAATTCATCAAGTTGATTAGCCTGGCTAACCTTTGATATGGGGCGCTGGTGCAAGTTGCGTCATGTTCCTGGGAGATATTGGTCTAGATTATATGTAACCCGAAATCTCCCACGAACGACATCTGCAACTACGCCAAGTACTCCTCGTCGCCGCCGGCCTTGCCGTATACCCAACTTCGTTGTTACGTGGGAAACAAAGCCGGAAAAGTATGTACCCATATGCCGTGTTAGGGGCCGCTTTCTCCGATTTATTCCTATGGATCCGCTGCCCCGTGATCTCGTGCTCCCAAGCTATGTGTAATATGTAACGATGCTTGGGAGCCCGTGCGGGATTATCGGGACTAATCGGATTCACGTGCGAACCGCTTAGGGCCGCACCCCGTTCAAAAGGACAGAAAACAGATGTTCGACTCACAACTCCCCTATCTACCCTCAACATACTCCCTCTGGTAGTACCATCGATAGACATCATGTCGGCCGAAAAAATTGCGTTTGACCGCGAGGTCGCTGAGCTTGAACAATGGTGGAAGGTTGGTTTTCAGCCACGTCATGTCGCACGAACTTCAACTCACTTGGCCGTCGTAGCAACCACGGTTTGCGAGGACAAAGCGGCCTTATACTGCTGCTCAAGTTGTGAGCAAGCGGGGAACTCTCCGAATTCAGTATCCGTCGGACGCGATGGCCAAGAAGCTATGGGTCCTGCTTGAGGGTCATGCAAAAGCAGGGACCCCGACTCATACTTATGGAGCGTGAGTGCAAGTAAACCTTGGCCGAAGTACACAACTGACGATACATACCTGCTAGACTTGATCCTGTCCAGGTTACCCAGATGGCCAAGCACCTCGAGACAGTATATGTTTCAGGCTGGCAATCATCTTCCACTGCCTCTTCGACCAATGAGCCTGGACCAGACTTGGCTGGTTAGTGAACAAGATATACACTTTATCAGACACTTATGTCGTCAACCACGCAGACTACCCCTCCAATACGGTACCTAATAAGGTCGAGCACCTCTTTTATGCTCAACTCTTCCATGGTGGGTATAATTACATACCAAATCCGATCTAATCTAAAGCGCTTCCATTCTAGACCGGAAGCAACGATCCGCACGTGCTCAGATGTCCGCCGCTGAACTTGCCAGCACGCCACCCATCGATTACCTGCGACCCATTGTTGCTGATGGCGACACTGGTCATGGTGGTTTGACAGCCGTTATGAAGGTTAGTAATTGTTTTTTATATATAACCGTCTTACTGAATCATCGACCATAGTTGGTTAAAATGTTTGTCGAAAAAGGTGCCGCAGGCATCCACATCGAGGACCAGGCCCCAGGGACTAAGAAATGCGGGCACATGGCAGGCAAGGTGCTCGTGCCTATATCTGGTGGGTATTGGTAACAATTTATCACATGGACTCCTTTTTACTCTTTCCCAGAACATATCAGCCGACTTGTTGCTATGCGGCTCCAACTTGACATCATGCATACAACTACTCTTGTCATTGCTCGTACCGATTCAGAGGCTGCCACATTGATTACTTCTCCTGTCGACCCTCGGGACCATCCATTCATCCTTGGCGCGACTAACCCAGCATGTATCGACGATTATGCTGCGGGAGCTAGCGGTGTAGGCCTTGTCAAGGCCATGCTAGATGCTGAGGCCCGTGGATTGAGTGGCGCGGCTCTTCAGGTTAGTCATGAAAAGCTTGGGGACAGACAGTGCTCTTAATTATTTCGACAGGCTGTCGAGGATGACTGGATCGCCCGCGCTGGATTGATGACCTTTGCTGAGGCTCTTGGCGCTGCACTTGGGAAGCAAGGTGTTGGTGCAGCTCAAGTGAACCAATTCAAGAAAGAGGCGAGCAAGGGCTCTTTTGAAGCAGGTGCGTGCGCGAGTGTTGATTGTTCTGAGTATGTCTAAAGTTCGTATATATTCAGGTGTGAAACTCGCCCAAGGAAAATACGGATTGCGCACTCTTCCACCTTTCTCGTGGGACGCTGCCCGAACACGCGAGGGCTACTATCGCTACCAAGGCGGAACTGCGGCCGCAATTGTGCGCGCTGCTGCTTTCGCCCCCCACGCAGACCTACTCTGGATGGAGACTAAGAGCCCGATCCTAGCGCAGGTGCGCTCGGTGTTTGTCGCCGTTTCAGCGATCGCTAGTACTTATTCTACTTGTATTTTAGGCCAAGGAATTCGCTAAGGGGGTCCATGCTGTTCGCCCAGGCCACTGGCTTGCGTACAACTTAAGTCCATCCTTCAACTGGGATGCGGCTGGCCTTAGCACCAAGGATATGCAAGACTATATCTGGCAGCTTGGCAAACTTGGATTTGTGTGGCAGTTCATTACAGTAAGGAACCCATCCCTCGAATATTTGGAGTTATTAATAAGTCGAATCGCAGCTCGGCGGATTGCACTCCAACGCATATATTAGCGAACTATTTGCCAAGGCTTATGCAAAGGAGGGCATGAAAGCCTATGTCGAGCTTGTTCAGCGCCGCGAGAGAGACATTGGATGCGACGTTCTCACACATCAAAAGGTGTGAATATATATCAAGCTGATTGTGAGCTGCGATCTAATAATTTATACTAGTGGTCTGGAGCCGACTATGTCGATGGTCTCTTGATGACTGCCATGGGCGGAATTTCGTCGACAGCCGCCATGGGCAAGGGTGTTACTGAGACTCAATTTGCTGCAAAAGGAAAGCTATGATGTGGTTGTAATTATTTAGCTCAAGCTGTATTATATGCATTGTGTACTTGGTTTACCGAGTTCAAATTCCATTTTTGAGTCACTAAAACATATTGGAACGAGACCGGGAAGTGGTTTAATCAGTTTGACGGATTGAGACGAGTTACAGTATTAGGATGCGACAATGATGTTCACGGCAAATGTACAGTCATTATATGTTTGTTTGGGAGCCTGGTTTGTAATCCTTCATTTATCGGAACTGAGGGTATGAATGTGATATGTACTGGCACTGCCACCAAATGATCGGACGGTCACGTGACTTGAGGGCCACTGGCGTGACCGTGTTGTCCTCAGGCCATCACCCACCGTATATTTACCAGAGCCAGACTTCATATCATTTGGCACATTTCTTGTGTTTAAGCACCGGATCGGACTCGGTAAGCCTAGGGGATGTTTTCGTGAGGTGCTGACTTCAACTTTCTGCTCCACTCGTAGACCACCTGGTGCAGTGTAATCGCGCCTGCAAACATTCTCGGATTGAGATATCTATTTATCGTTGCTACGATGGTATTGGACGCAACCTCTAGAATCTTTTCAAAACCCAAATCTGCCCTGAACGACCACTCATCCAGTGTCTCCACTTCTTCTGCCGGGTCGCCCCTCATACAAAATGCTCCCAACCGCCCAACCAAACGACGACGAATCACCCAATCTGGGATCATGACTCCAGCTCCTACACCCAGTCCAACACCGGCGCCTATTCTTGACCTCGATGTGCTTGATGCTGCTCGTCGGCGGGCTGCTGGTCGGGTCATGTCATTATGGGAAAGCTTAGCCGAAAAATATGCTCGAGGACTTGATGAAGACGACGAGATTGATATTCTTACTGGCAAGATATACAAAGACCGTGGTGTACTGCGGGCTGTCTCGGAACGAGGGTGGAAGATTGGGAGCTTTGGCGAAGCATTGGAGGTTGAACCTTTGGGCATGATTAGCGAAGGGGAGACAGAGACAGGGACAAGCGAAGCTGATGATGAAGGAGAGGGCGAGGACGATACCGAGGGGGAGGGGGCGGGGGATGCAGTAGAGAGGGAAGACGACGATCCGTTTGGCGCATGGTCATACGACTGGCAATACCGAGTGTTGCCGCCGCCTCGGCCCGAGCTTTCACCACAGGACGCAGAAGACTTGAAGGAGTTCCTTGCTGCGGAGAGTGCTATCAAGGAGAGTTTGCGCAAGGACGGGAAGAAAGTCGACCAGGAGCCAGAGGAAGGCGACGACGTCGTCTATTTGGGGGGGAGTTTGCATAATATGGATGGCTCGCTACGAAGTGAAGATACGAGCGAGGACGAGTTTGCATCCATAACGGTCGGCAATTCAACTATTCGCTACATGAAACGCGAAGACGAGGGTGAAGGTGAAGACGAGGACGAAGACGAGGACGAAGGCGAAGACGATAAGGAGGTGGACGACGTTGAGCCAGTATCTTCGATTCTTGGTGCTCTGGCCCTTGGAACGACTCCCCGGAAACCAGCCTCAGCTATCAAGTTAGGAGATACCAAGGACGATGGCAAGCACACCCAGTCACCGACCTCGCCTGATCCACAAGTTTCTAACCGCAGCTCTGGCGGATCTCAGACTAGTATCCTCAATGCACCTCTCAGTTCCCCGACGAAGATGAGCTGTAGCTCCGACGCGGGGGTCGATGATGACTTGATTGTGATTTCTGACTCTGACGAGGAATCGGAAGTCACGGATATACCTAACCCAAGGTCTGGGATCCCTTTAAGCTCACCTTCCAAAAAGGACGTGTCCTCTCCTTCCGTCCCTTTTCGAGGCAACCCTCGCTCTCGACCTCCTGGTATATCGATGCCAATGCTTTCCTCCACACCACATGGCTCTTCATCCCGGTTGAACCCACCATCAGCATCCCCACTCACTGCTCCGACTGCTTCGCTTCAATCTTCCACTACTCCGGCCTTAACATCTAAAGATGCTTCTCAATTACTTTCCGTGACCCCTTCGATCTTACCGCCCGCAACAAAATCGGTATCGAAGCGCATGTTACCACAAATGCGCTCAAAGGCTGGACTCACCAAGCTTCGGGCATCAAGCAACGATTTACTTGACTCTACCAGCTTTTTTAGCTCTGCCGCGATCATGCCGAATAAACGGACAGACGTTCTGGCCACCGTAACTTCAACCTCCGGAAAAAGCTCCCAGGGCACTTTAGCTCAATCTTTCAATGGATTGCAGCATGTTGGCGAGGGTAAGGTCCCCGCGCCAAAGTTGACTCGGAGCAAGATTAGCGCAACCGGGATCCAGCCGGAGAATAAGGAAGCTTTAGGTCCAGACACAGCAACAAAACCAGGCTCAGTGTTAGGGTCGCCGGTCCCGAATCTTAAACCGCTTCTACCTATGCCAGATTCTTCACCCAGATCAGCTGAACCCGAATCTCCGGTCAAGTGAGTTTGTGCCTTAGCCGCTGCATTGAGTGTGAATGCTTAATTGCGAGGTATAGGTCTCGAAAGAAAGCAGCTGTAATGGAAGTCGTCCTTCCCACTCCCAGGCGAACCAAGATCAAGCGTGAACAGACCGCTCCACCACTTTCGACTTCAAAGAACGCCGTTGCCAAGACCTCTGATGAACGAGTTGTTCCACAAGCTCCAAGCCTACAAGCCAATTCAACCACCAGCCCCGTAGAAACTAACGCCGAGACCGCGTCACCTGAATCTGAATTAAGCCGGAAACGAAAGAGAGATCTAGGGGGTGACGAATTTGTCGAGGCTTTGGAGCCGAAAGCAGAGGCAGGGCCGGTGGGGCCCACACCAAGCCCAAACCATGCTTGTTGTCAGCCCGCCTCGTTGGAACAGGGTCAAGGCTCCGTCTGCTGCTCAGCACACTTCGAACACCAGTCGAATCCGCCGCCTCCACACGCCCACGTACACTCCCATCATTCGATAAGATGTCCTCCATGTCCAACGCACCATTCGACCGGCATACCCATATACCAACATCAGCACCAGCATCAGCATTTACACACGCACCTCCCTTACCCTTTACCACAGCTTCCTTTTACTGCGAATGAACTCACGGAGGCCGCTCTCAAGCTTATGTACGGGCTATCTGCATTGCAACATGCCCCTGGAGTCAATGGGTCACCAGCGCCTAGCTTGTGGTTTCCTCCCGGAGTTCCTATTCCGTTTGGATTCCCCCATCCCGAACAAGCGGGGTTAAGCTCCCGTCCCTCAGCTCCTAAGCTGGAGGCATCTTCAAGTCAAGAGACGATATTGAATGGAGAGGAGCGTATCCCAAGTTCGCAGGAACGCGAGAGAAAGTTGGAAGCGTTGGCTCGTTCCAAGAAGCTCACCGAATCTTCCTCTTCCCACTCTCCAGCTGCTCTCGAACCGAAGTCTGCGACCCCGCCACCGCCAGTTGAGAGCTCGCATGCGGATTATGTAACCGACACAAACACCCAGGACCAAGACATTCCTGTGGCCGGTTCATCTCATCCAACGATGCTGCGGGCCGAACGCGAGATGAGCATTATTGATATCGAGTCTGATAGCGAGGATGAGTTTGATCGGTATGATGTGGGGGAGGGCTCTATGCGGTGGGAGCCACCTATAAAGGATGAAGATTCTTCAGACGACGACGATTCGCTATATTCGGATTCTCTCGAACAGGGCAAGGATTAATCTACAAGGCAATTGATGCCTAGAACAAGCTCAGCCAAAAATATAGTAATATTACGCCAGCCCCGTAAAGCTGAAAAGGATACTCTAATTCTGTCTTATTACATTTTGCATCTCGGATATTCATGTACTGTATCCTGTATTTGTATTGTACTCAGACCCGGATAACATGCTGTGCAACATCTATTTATCGCATCCCTAAACCTGGAATTCGACTCGATACATGCAGGAAAGCTCCCAAATTTGTTGACGCAATCTCTACGAGCACGGGTTGACACTAGCTAATAACTAGGCTACGAGCGAAATGCCCGGAGATAATGTGTTACAAATACGGTGTGTTGCCCCCGCATATGCTTCATGGAAACTCCGGTAAAGATATACACCGTGCGTGCGTGTATGCATGGTAAACGTGCATTAAACCAAACAAAATACATCCCGGGTTTCGTAGCAACCTAAGGCCCTCGTTTACCTGAAGTCCCGGAGCCTTGCTGACCTCGACCCCCAAAGGGTGAGCTTCGATTCGAAGGTGTCGTACCTCGTTCCGGAGAAAGCGTTGGCCTCTGGCGGAGAGTGTCCAAGATCGATTGGTTTGGTGGCTTTATGAATATTTGTTTTCCAGTAGGTGATTTAGAAGCATGTTCGGCGGTAGGTGGTTTAGTAATTGGTAGTTTAGCAGAAGCGGGCGGCGGTTTGACAGCAGGTGGTTTAGTCTCGGGTGCTTCACTCGTAGATGTTACGCCCGTTGGCCTGGAGGAAAACGGTTTAGCACTAGGTGTTTGGCTCGTTTTGAGAACCGCAGGTATTTTGGGGGCACTTCTGTCATTGGGTGTTTTGGCGACTAGTGGCTCAACGGTTGAAGGTTTGGAACTAGGAACGGAAGGGACAGGGGGCGCATATGGAGCTCGACGCGCTTGCAACCCTGGTTCTGCCTGAATATTCTGTACCCGAGTCTCCAGCAGTCTAGATGTTCTAGTTTCCCGGGGAATAAATTCCGGCCTAGTTTCTGGTGCAAGTCTTGCTTTGAGAGCTTTGGATTCTGGTCGAGAGGGCACGGGGAATTCTGTCCTGAGTGGCAGTACGTTGCCCTCCTGAAATCCGTGACGACTCGGAGCCCTCAGTACCTTCGCCCTCCTATTGTCGCCCAGTTTCTTCCCATTTCGTGGTATAAGGCGCTTTTTCACCCCCATCCCTTTTAGCTTCCACCTGATACCCACATCCTCCGCTATACCACCGCGCGATACAGCCTCCTGGCTCTGGCGCTGCCACATGCGCAGACGTCGCATTTCTCTCCGGCTAAGCCTTTCCATAGCCTTAGCTTCGCGGTCGGCACTCTCTAAATTCCAGTGTAAATCCATCTCGCCGCCCTTTTCGACGATCTGAGTAAGAGATTCACGAACAGATTTGATGAGGTTCGTCCAAGGTGCATAGAAAATAGGTATTCTAGGGAAAAAGACGTAGTACCAATCTGTCGTTAAGTATCGATCAAAATACAAAAGTGTAGAGTAAAGAAATGATAACGACGAACCGCGAAGTAGCCATTTTAACTCAGACGCCTCAGATTCCTTGAAGATAATTTTGCTAGAGGCTTGGTCTACATCTGCTCCTCGCGTAACTACAAGCTGAATTGCCTCGTTTAGTTTACGTTTGAGCCGGGTGCGAACAACTGCGCTGCATTCAAATGTTAATATGTCTGTAGTATGCATAAGTATAGAAATGGCAAGCCTTTTATGTGTTTGTTTTATGGGTATGATATACGTTTTAGCTAATTTAACACGCTTCTTCTTCTGCAAGATAGGAAACTCTCGTTCTGGAGGTGGCCGAGGAATGAATCGCCCGGTGGGTGTAATAGTAACTCCCAATCTCTTGAGCATGGCATTGGGATACGCTCGAGCATTGAAGTATTCGTTAGAAGCATAGGGAGCTTGGAATGACTTGGCACTTAAGGTAGCTGCTGGATGGGTTGGATCGACACGAGCGCCAAGCTTAATCGGTTCGTTGTTCAAAATCGGTTTAATTGTTCCTCTTTTTGCGCCAACTCGCTATCATCGTGCAAATTTTATATCATGTACAGGTTTAGATGGTAGCCCGGCCTTACTTGTAGGGAACGTAGATGCATTGTACGAGGGAGCGACGCGAGCTCCAGTGCTGGCCACCTCTCAGGCTTGAAATTGTTAGGGTGTTTCGCCGCTTTAGTTGCGGCACCGCGGATGTTTAGTTGGCATAGATATGTAACTCGGCGGAACATTTGACGGTCGTCGATTGAACTAGCAAATTGAGCCATTTATAGATTGTTCTCAAAATCATCGGATCGATCACGTGAGTTTGTGATAACTCATAAACCTAACTTATCATCCACTCGACTCCCTTCAAATACTACATCCCCTGAGTTGATTATTGATGCTAGCTCCCACATGTGAAGATATCAAGTGATGTTGAATCACGTGACTCGGAACCTTTGTCGATCGCGTGAATCTGAACTTAAATTTCGGGATTTTCCCCGATAAAATCTTGGCTCCCGGTTTGCATCCCACCGCAACCCCCAATGTCTGAATGCCCCAAAGCTCGACTCTGGTGAGCAAATCATGCGTTCAAGTGTACATATAATGTAACTAGCTCCTGTCAACAGGCTTGACGGATGCTTTGACGGTTTCCATTTCGCACATGCCAATGCCGTTCGTCAGAGCAGAAAGTTTGGCGACTATGTCATCGTGGGAGTTCACTCGGATCGTGTGATCGAAAAGTCGGTTGCCGCTCTGTACCTTTCGCAATTTCAGCTACTGAAATAAGCACGATAGAAACAAGGGACCCACATTGTTCGATGAACGCGAAAGGGGAGCCATTGAAAAAGGTTGTTGGTTGAACTGACTTCAATTTATTTCCCAGGTATGATCTGATACGTGGATGCCGATGGGTGGACGAAGTTGCCGAAGGTATGTACAGGTTGCTCATCACCGAGTGCCTGATCAGCCGCCGATGATAAAGTATGTCCTAGATGTACCATATATTACTGATATGGATTTCGTCGCCAAATATGATATTGGTTCGTCTCTGAATCTCTCTACGAGTGAGGTGTGTTTGTATGCAACTAAACTACACAAAGATTACGTCTGCCACGGCGATGATCCTGTCCTGGTGAGTGATATAAGTCACAGCGATGTCAAGTTAATCTTGAGGCTGCTTAGGATGCAAATGGTGAAGTTGTACTTGTCATAGTATATTTCACATTAACTTGCTCACAGGAAATGACTGCTACTCATATGCAAAAAAGGCAGGGAAGTACAAAGAATATCCCCGAACGTATGTGTTTTTCAGCCTACCATTTGTCCGGCGCGACCGAAACCGGTACCACCAACTCTCCAGGGACGGTATTTCCACAACATCACTCATTGATCGCATACTACTCCCAGAAACGCGGCTAGTTGCGCCAGATGGAGAGCTCTGGAAGCTCATCGACGAATTTGCGGTGTCGTGTCCCGAGCAACCACCTATTATCGACTTCTCGGATCCCAATAATCGACACGACACCCTACCCCAAGATAACTCTCGGGATGTAGTATATATTGGAGGATCCTGGGACGTATTCGGTTCCGGTCATGTAGAACTACTTCGTCGGGCTTATCAAACGCGTACGAACACTTACCTCATTGTGGGTGTTTGGGGTGAACAAGTAAGTGCAAACCTTAGGAGAAATACATTTTGCTCTAAGATGATTGGCATTGTACGCGGTTGTAGGCCGTATGGGACGACTGTGGAGAGCGCCCACTACTAGATACGCTGGAACGCGCCTTGGCTGTTCTCCAGTGCCAAGTAAGCCACGCTGTGCATACTAATTGCAAAAGCTAACACAATGATTGTAGTACACATCCGCGGTCATAATCGATGCTCCAGCAGAATCGACGCCTGCATTCTTGTCCGAGATAGCGGCTAAATTCGTTGTCAACCCGGGAGACCAGTTTGCTGCCACGGACGGTATACAGGTGAGCTGACCAACGTCCTTTTACTGATTATATGCTGAACTAAATACGCGAAAATAGGTGCTTTCAGTCGTAATACCTAAGCTTCAGACAATCGAGGAGCTACGTGAACGACTTATAACTCGCAAAGAAATATACTCGATGCGCCAGAAGAAGAAGCGAGCATGAAGAAATAAGAAAGTTATGACGCGCTTTGGAATAGATGAGACCCCTGTGTTCAAGTTAGTTGTCCAAGAATTGCCAATTCGATGTGCAAAGAGTCGCATAAACTAACTGAGCAGATATAATGAAAAACTCTGACAGACTCGCCCTCAAATATACTTCCTAATTTACTTTTCCTTGATGTCCGTTCGCTTGAAATATTTTCAGATTGACTAAACGACTTTTACAAGCAACGACTATATGAGCACTCATAATATTACGAACTATATAGGAGTCACCTAAATTGATACTTCGGCCCCCAATCTGTATATATCAGTGCTAATTTATGATGGTGTTGACATCGACAATGTACAAAATCATGCTCACATATATAGACGGCCCAATGTACATATTTGAACACCCCGAAGTCCGGCTCTAATGATTATACTGCATATAAAAGTGCATATCCTACCTAGCTGACTGAAACATCTTTCACTGACAGGCTTAATGGGTGCTTCGACGGCTTCCATTTCGCCCACACTAATGCCGTTCGCTTGAGTAGAAAGTTCGGCCACCGTGAGGATTTATTTTCGGCGCACCAGAAGAAGCAAACATGAAGAGTCTAGCCATTGTTTATCTATTCGGATCAGAAGATTCGGGACTTGGCAATTTAATTATTTAGTCCACGGTGTATAATACATAACTCGAATGTGTTTTGAATATGAATCACAACAAGCAGTACGAATGCACGGGTAGATTGGGTGTTCTGGGCGCCCTTCTCAACAATCCCATCCAAAGACAAAATCATCTGTTACATCAGGGAGCTCTTTTCCCTTCTTGTAACCACAGACTCCGCGCTCATAACGGTCGTACAAAAGCAGGTCAATAGCATTGAGAGACGCAATCGTCTCGGTTTCCATGGTCGAAATAAATCTACACGAACATATGTTAGTTTACAGTGTTCTGCAAGAAGACTTATGAACATACGGCTCGAAGGCGTTGACGTAATATAGACCAGCCATCGGCTTGATGGAAGGGTACTTAGTGGTAGGCGGCAAAACAGGATACGCATCCCACTGCTTCCTGTACACCCAACCAACATTCCCAGCACCAAACATCTTTTCTAGCCATTCGTCGTTCACACGAGCTTTTGAGAATATCTTGACAATATACTCGGGAGCTTTCCCTGCGCGTTGGATCCGTTCGTGGTATGATATGCTGTTGAATTCTGGCTCTACCGGGCCCGAACTAGTCGTGAGGATTGTTTGAGGAATTTTGGTTCCCGGCGCGGCACCCGGGAAAAAGTAGGACGCTTGTGGGTGAGGAACTGTAGTGGCGAGCAGAGTAACATGGAGATGCACATAATCCACGGGCGGGAACGCCTCCTCGAAATCAAGATCCGGGGCCTCAATACTAATGTTGGTGCTCCTGATCGGTGCAGCAAGCACGACAACATCGTATGTCTCTTCGGCGGCGCCCTCCGCAGTGAGATGCCATTTGTCATTGGCACTCCGACGCAAAGCCTGCACGGATGTACCGAGATGGACACGAGCGCCACTTTCTTTAACCCAGCGCTCGAAGACTTGCCAGTTACCACCCGCAACGGTGTGCGCGCCGTTTGCGGCGAGGCTCACCATCCCTTCTAGAGCGTGGATGTCATTAACGTTTTGTCCATAATTGACGCGTGTGGCAGCTTCCACGAGTTCGTGAGTGAAAAGTTGACTAACACCATTGTCGGACAAGTATTTTGCGGTGGAAACTGCAGTGATACCCGTGAAATCAAGCGCAGAAGATATATCGGAGATAGATGAATAAGGATTTCGCGGTCGATATAAGTTGAGGTAGGCATCAACCATATTGTTTACCCTGAACTCAAGATGAGTGATGTACTTAACGTATATCATACAACGTACAGGGTTCGAACTTTCGTTGGCGAAGAATATCCATAACGCCAGAGAAGTTTGACGGTTTGCCACCAACCTCTCCATCCACCACTATCGTTCATCTAAATTTAATAATATTTAATCCAACCGAATGTCTACGGAGACTTCCTCGCACTTACTGTAAGCACGAATTCTTTACCGTTCCAAATACCAGTCTCTTCATTTTCGTCCCCGAACGCATCAACAGCGAAATTAAATTCCTTCACAGCACGAGCAATATTCTTGTTGGCGTCAACATAAATAGAAGCGCCCAGCTCTACGGGTGCAATGCTCTCATCATCGTAAGGTCGAACCGTTGTGCTCCCTGCAGAACGAGACATTAGAGAACCTCCAAATGACAACAGACATCGACTTACGTCCACCGATGTAATTGGCCCTGTCGTATAAAGTGACGGTTATGTTCTCGCCAAGACGCGCTTTGGCTCGCGACAGCCAAAACGCGGCGGAAGAGCCCGCCGCACCTGAAAATATTCAAATTCTTGTATATACATACAATTAAATACCCTTACCGGCCCCGACAATAGCCACTCTCAACTCGTGACTGTGGAGCTGACTCTGGTCATGCAGCGAATGTTGAGGGCCGTCAAATATGAGTTGCGAGGTCGCCTGCACTCCAATAGTTGCAACCCAGGCTGCAGCAACAGCTCTGAATGTCGTGTACATATTCGTGGTAAGGTTGTGGTTGGTGCCAGAAACTAGGCTGAAGCTGCGAAATACT
This sequence comes from Ceratobasidium theobromae, assembly GCA_037974915.1. NCBI lineage: Eukaryota > Fungi > Basidiomycota > Agaricomycetes > Cantharellales > Ceratobasidiaceae > Ceratobasidium > Ceratobasidium theobromae. Next base: position 121,303 of record JBBBZN010000009.1, read on the forward strand.
GTATTGTATATATAGGCGCCGTGTTTGATCGGACATCGATGTCCTCTTTGCCATATGTGGCGGTGCAGGCATGGCGCATACATCCGCTGGTAACCACTACTGAAATACATGGACCACACGCTCAAACCATTCTTTTATAATTGGTGCTATTTTTTTTTACCTCAAGAAAGAAATACACATCGGCTCTTTATAATACAATTGAAGTCTATCATCTCGGACTCGTCTACGCATATGGTTGAAGTGGCATGACTATCCTCACTCCTCCCAGTCTTCATAGCATCTTGGTTCAAGGGGAGAAGTTACGATTCATGAACTATAAACGCTCGGTTAGCTCGGTGACTGGTTCACTAATTAACTGATCGACGTACATGCCACGAAACGGTAAAAACACCTTGAGATAGTGGAGCGAGTGCTTTGAAAGTTTTCGGAGATAAATCTGCAAATACACCAATTAATATAACTTCTCATGGAATTATAGAAACCAGAAAGTTAGCTTACCAACATCGTTATAACCGCACGGAGGGCAACTATCTCTCATCTTTGCATACACCGACTTTCCATTTGCAGTGTTAGTTAATTGGACCCACTGCAAGTTTGTTCGTTAGACGCTTCTCAAAGTTAAAATACTCTCTACAGATAAATTATCTTACTTGATTACAATTACCACCTTCCTTGTACATAGCAGTCGAAACTGCAACGATAGGAGAGTCATCGTTGTCCCAGGATCCGCAGTTCCCCAGACCAGCATGGAACCAGGTAGCCTAAGTTGCGAGGTTATCGATGAGCTCCGAAATTTACATGGATGAGAAGAGACGCAACATACTCTGCCAACGTGAGTGACGCGTTTCTCAAGCATAGTTGTGTTGGTGTGGGTTTCTCCTGGTGGTGCTGAAGTGCTGTCATGGGCTTGAGTGGGGGCACAAAGCACACCAGAAAGCGTCACGAAGAGCAGAGCGACGACGAATTTGAACATCTTTATGGGAATCTCGCGGGTGGATTGTGAGGGGGGGTGATCACACAACACAATCGGACTCTCATTTCACTCCTTAAATAGCACAAATTCAAGGTACGACAAGAAACCTGCACGGCGAAAATTTTCCAACAATATAATCCGTCAATCAATTCTCCGCAGAAACCTTAAGCTTTTATGTCACCAAGGAACTCTGCAAATGTATACAGTGGCTTTGTCAAAGGTTGGGATTATATTGTCAATCAGTCAAATTCGCAAATCAAGTGGCCCAGTTGGGGTGTCCTTGCCAAGTATTTCCAAATCGAAACTCCCCTAATTATTTTGCATCAACTATGCTTTTGTAGCGCCGAGCTATATGCACCTAGAAATTCTGATTTCCCCTGATCCGAAGCTTATAAAACTTTCAACAGGGCTATCTTCTGATATCAATACCAATATATGTTATATTCCCCGAGGTGATATTCGTCATCTCGGGCTGCGGTCAACGTCCAATCGTTCCAACACTGGGGTAGTTTCTCTTAGCAACTACCTCACGGTTTGTTGACTCGGGCTACGCAGGGTCGGTGAATCATGTGCCACCGTCGTTCGTCGTCATGCTGGATTAGAGCCTGAACAGCTCCTGCACTGCTTCAGAATCACGTCCGCCATATCGGAGACGAACATTCAAAATTTAAACTTATATTAGAATTTTCTCACGGTGTTCGTACCTACGGGCCGGCCGCGGTGCGGTTGAGGCTCGCCCACGCGCTCACAGTAGTACACGGAGGGGTTTAGCACCTGAGGCAGACCAACTTCCCGCAATTATGACCTGTTGTCCAGGCCATTTGCTTCTTACATTCCTAAATTTCGCCACCCTTTATGTTTGTCTAAAATTGTTTTGAGTTTACTTGGCGGCAAGTACAGCAAGATCAAGTGCAGTTCTAATTGAGCATCGCTTCATATGTTGGTATGTTTGCCAGTTTGCTGGTTGCGCTGCCGTGGTTGCTCTTGCCTCAAACAAAGATGCTTCCGATATTTCCGAGTCGAATAAGCACTCCTGCAGCGGTAAAGTGTGTGCCTACCAGGCCACCAGGATTTAAGGGACTATATGCTCGATCGCCCAAAGTGATCTGAGGGCGCCACATGGTCCCGTCCTGATGTCGCAACCAAGGCACGAACACATCCAACGTCTGCTTAAACCGCTGTTTCAAATACTATATGCTGAACGGGGGCACATGTCCAAGATCGCCGGTGGTCTTACATGTAGCATTTGTGCCTCTAGCTATAATGTGTTCGTGTTCAAACTTGCAGAAAGATAATCCAGAGTGAGGCGGCAGCCGATAACTACTTCCCGTCAGATTTTAAGGAACCATTGATATGTCTTGCTTGGGCAGATGCCGAACTCTTCAGTTGATGAAGAGGTCTGGAAGCGGACAAAACGCACGAGGGGTTCATAAGTAAACTAAAATCGATTAGTACTCTGTCGTTCCTAGAGTAAGTATATACACGATACATTTAATAGGTGTGACCATACTAAAACTAGTTTAACTCTTGCTGGCCTAGATTATGAAGAAAACAGGCGACTGCACAACTTGCGCAAGGACTATGCGCACCCGGAATAATTTACCTTGGTGTTAAGCCATAACAACTGTTCGCAGGTACAGTATTAAATTGAGAGAGGTGTACTTCAACCTAGACGACGCGCCGATGGCTTCGGGATGGGTGACCATGTGCTCTTGCTTTCGGTTCGTTATTGCCATCCTTTTGTTTGTGCCCCGTCATATGGATATGCACAAGCGCTCCAGTTCAAGCTAGCTATATATATTTAACTTTTTTGTGGAAACAGCTTTGTAAGGCACCATTGAATTGTTATATTTAGAATAGACAATGCATCGCAAACGCAGAGCAAGCCAGACATCATGTAATAAACATACGACGTTAAATTTAATTTGATTTTAAGACAATGGTGGAAAAGTACAAGGACTACAGTATTGTATACCAACAAAGAAGTTGTGGGTCAGCGTTAAAAAATCATTGCACAAATCGAGTCCATGCACGAAACTGGTAGTTTATTCCTCACGTATCACCTGCTGGAACACTGGATGGCCATACCATCCCTCCACAGCTCGCTCAACCACAGGCCTCACGACTTTTCGACTGGCATTGGTGAACCACTGGTCCCAAATCATCCTTCGTTCGCCGCCTAGATCGCCCCCGTTCCACAGGGTAACGTTGAGCTCTGGCGCACCTTCAATTTCGGCCTTGATTGCTGCAAAGAGCGAATCGGCCTCAGGATAGGTTAGGCGACGCCCGTGTTGCACGACGAGTGCAATTTCGCGGCGCTTGGGACCCTTTTTGGATTTGTTGTCATTGTCGTCATCTTCTTCATCGGGAGCGGGGATTTCGTCGCCGACACCTCCTTCACGGTAGCTCGTAAGTGCGAGACTAACGTCCGCTAGAATCTCCTTTGTCCAGGCCTTTTCGATCTCAAACCACGCAGCCGGAGTGTGATTGCCTGTTCGTGAAATCTGAGAGCGCATGGAGACGGGGATGGAGGCAATTCCGAGGTGGAGAGCAGGTGCAGACGAGTTGGGAGCAGGGATACTTTAAGAAAGGGGTCAGTTTGAAGTGGAGTATTGATATATATGAAGGCTTACATATCACCCTTCCAGTCCCTTCTAAGTAAGTCCCTAACTCCTAGGTGCCCGAGATCCTTCTTGGCGGTTCCGAGTTCTTTATCGAGCCTATGAGTGGTGTTAGTAATAAGAACTTGGTGTCAGTAGCGACGTCGTACCTATCCATAACCTTTTCTCTATCTTCGTCACCTCCGCAGAACGAGCTCCAGCGCCATACTGCCTTAGACGCATGCAAGTCACGTCCAGTTCCACGGTGGAAATCGTCGGTGTCGAGGGCAATAACCGCGAGCAGCAAGTCGGCGAGTTCTGTAGGGATATCGGTAGGGTGGGACTTGCGTTTGAGAATTTTTTTCTACCATAGAATTAGTAGCAAGCTGGGACTCGACAGGCAAAACTTACATTGACACATTCCTGCTCGAATACCTGATCATCGTTGTCTTTGTCCCACAGCTGGAGAATTTCATGCACAACCAGGCTCGCACATGAGCCGGTGGCTTCAATTACCCGGGGCTTGGCATCAGGATACAGCCCTATACAGTTCATGTTCATGAGTTGGTATTAGGGGCTGAGCTATGGCAACATGGGGACCTACCGAGGTCACGGTGGTGGTCCAATACGCCCTTGACCGCTTTGGCACCAGCTTCCCCCCAGTCTGAGCGGATGCGGTTGTGATCAACCAGATATATTCCCTCCAGCAGCGGGGACAACTCGGCTGGCGAAAGTGGTAATTCATCGATGGCTTCAAAGGGGCAACTTAGTAGGATGACGGGGGAACAAATGAAGGAGCGCACTCAGAATGTCGGCGTGCCCGCGCCTCATATTACCGTACTCTCGTAGAGCGATCTTGTTTTCAGGCCTGAGGTCAATGGCATCTTCCTCTGTTTGGAGTAGAGGTACGACAGGGCGCTCCCTTGGATCGTGGTGTTTGCCTTTCTTGTTCTTGCCCTTTTTTGAGTCGTCCGAGGTGAGAGGTTCATGGGCGAGATAGAACGCCCACGCGACGGCGCTTGTGAGCGAATCGAGGTCGCCAGCCTCGTTGCCCATAACAATAGACCATTTAGTTGCCCTAGCACAAGCCTCCGACCGGGTGGTCGTGTTCGAGCGGATAGCTGGGGCACATGCAGTTATGTCGTTCAAGAAATCTCTTTTGACGGCGCGAGCCCAAGAGGACAAAGAGCCATGGAGAGCATGGACGTCTCCTCTGAGAGGAACTTGGTCGACGGGTGCAGCAAGGGCGACAGAGGCACCCGCGAGGAGGGCAAAGGGGAGCATTGTGACGGTGGGCGTCCAACCCGACCGGAGAGTTTTAACTGTTCACCATCCGCTTGTGGGGCGTCCGAGTATGACGGAATAGGGGAATGACATAAGCAATATAGGCTCTTTGTCTTAACACCGCACCAATCGCACGTGCGTCGGTAAGTCGTCCTTGTCCCGGATGAATCCTGGATCTGCCTATTGTAGGCCGGACAAGGCCTCGCGCTGTTGCTTCGTGAACCCTCGGTAAAGCAAAAATATCTCTGCCCCTATTACCTGCTCAGCCCCTTGCTCACACGACCTGCGCCTAAATTGCTGCAAGACTTGACAAGCCGCGCTACGTATGATGGTATCGTCGTCACGCCACGCCCACGTGTGGCGCACGCGAATAAGGCGTATGGATGGCGAAGTTATTTATATATCAGATACAGTAGCGTCTTACATCCTTTTCTATCCGATCACACCGACAAACGGATTGAAGTTGTAGATAGGGCAAGAGTTGGTAACATATACCGATCCATACCCGTCCTTGACTCTGACACCATTCCGGATAATCTGGATGTATGGAATCTGTGAGTCCTCGGACGGGAACGGCACAGATCCGATCGAGGTTCCTGCAGGTGCATTCCACTGCCAGTGGTTTGAGCCAATATCAAGCGTCACAGTAGCTGGATTGGTCAACAGTGCGACCGCAAATACTGCATCGGCTGGGTACTGCGAGTTGCGCGGTCTGTCACCTTGGGAGCACGAGACGCCTTTAGGATGGGATCTGTACCAAAACACAATTTGATCGTTCTGTTCGAGTTTAGTAATGCCAAAAGTTTGAGCCCCGGAGTATGCTTACCGTAACGGCAGGCGCATTCCCGTTTTTGTACCACTTGATGTAATAATCGGCTACGATCCTCCATGGAGCATGGACAAACCCATTCACATATTGTGACACTGTTGAGTCGAGATAGACATTCGAGTTGATATCTCCAATGTAGTGGGACTCGGCATAATCATTCCAAGTCACAATTTCAACAATGTCGGGTTTAACATCGTTGATCGCTTGCTTCCAACGGTAGTCCCAAAGTGTATCGCTGAGCTGAACCCAATTTTGCGATCCACCCATCTCTTTGAATTGCCATGGCGAAACAGCTTTTGTTGAATAGTATCATACTGTTAGTGCAACCTTCGCAGGGGAAGCATTTGTGGACCTACACATGATGTATGGGCCTGTCCGGCTCTGCTTAATCGCAGACTTGAATGCCAAATCACTCGCAGTGGTCAACAAATCACCATTATCCTCCGGCCTGTCGTGAATCAGCTTCACTTTCTCATTGGGTATATGCGAAATCACTCACCAAGACCACCAATTTAAGTACCCATCCAACGACGAAAACGTGCTCACAAGCCCGCTTGCTCCAGCTGGGTCCCTATAGTCCGGAAACGCGGGCGCAAACACGATCGGTACACCCGCGCTTGCACACGCGCTCTTTAGTTGATTCCAAAACGCATCTCCCCGGTCCGATCCGCCATACGTCGAAACGAGAACTTTCCCATTCCAGCGATAGGTTCGCGCGCTCGAAGCGTGTGCAGTAATTTGCGTAGTCATTTTGGAGACGTCCCAGACTGAGTAGCCCATATCGAACGAGTAGAAGAATGAAAATGAACCTTTCGAGTCGGCAGCCGCGTAGGCTTTAGAGATTCGATCGGGCTCCCAATCATATCCAGCAAGGTTGAGGGCTAGAGTATCATTAGTTTGGGCGTGTTGACGAATAGGGGGGGGGTGCGTACCAAAGCCGTCGATACCGATGCCTGCTGCAGTATTAATGTCATTTAACCAGTCGGATTGGCTATAAGAGTACGAAATTTGTGCCTATGTAGCATACAAAGGGTGGGCGTTTCAGTCGTCGGTACAGTCAATTCTGAGCAAACTCGAACTCGTGCCACACTAACCATAAAGTGAGCAAAGACACTTGCTGCAGTGGCACCCCTAAGGAAGAGCGTGCTGCAAGTTACGATTGTCGTGAGCCCGAGCATGTTCAAGCCAATACGAGAGTGCACTAATGTTTGTGAGAAGACCTGTGCCTCAAAGCGGGACAGCACCCATGATCATTTATACTCCAAGATATAGTGCTATAGTCAGAGTGGGTCGCATGCATATACCGTAGAAGGTTGCTTCAATAACAATAGTGCGACTCGGGTAGGTGCGCGTAGTGTAAGCGAAGGGTATATCGGAGCAGGTGGACAATTGTGACATGTGTCTTGCAGGGTATCTCGCCGTGACTCGCTTGGTAAGATATGATGATAACATCATATTACTCGACTAGGGTATGGAAGCGTTCTAGATGCGTGGTAGTACCAATTCAGTAGTGGTTGAATGAGATTACTATGGGGTGTATTAGATTCACTGTTGAAGGTTGGCTTGAGATGTTGCTTGAGATATTATAAAATGGCCAATTAGACTTCAGCCAGAAAGATTGCCCAGAGATATCAAGGTCGCATGATCTATATTTGAATAGCCACCTGGCCGGGGAGACGCCACAGTCGTATTCCACAGATGAGAGCAAGTACATTGGATTCAGCTGGGGATTGTGGGGAGGCGAGGCCCGGAAAGGCCGTATTTGTAGTTGGTGTACGACGAACCATAGATGATCCTTTCCATGCTCATGATTGGCGGCGCGTATCAGAATTCGAAGCAGGCGCTGTTCATAATAAAGGTGACCAATGTTTCCGGTTCGTGGAGCTCCTGTGCTGGCCAAGCTCGGCCTTTGATTGGTCCGGCATAGGGGATCGGGTTATGTTTAAGTGGCCTATGGGTAGAGCAATGTCTGAAAGCCTTGGAATGTCCAATGCACGCCTCCATAGAACTCCGAAATGCAAGTAACCGGGTTGTATAAAACTTTTAGACTTCAAGTAACTTTCACTAAGCTGTCGCGTCGTGGATGACTGTTGGTGAGTTACAATGTTACAATATTAGGTATGGTAATATCGGCGCTTACTGATTTTACCCTGGAAATAAGCAGATGCTGCACTGTGCAACCTTTGGCTAGAATTTCATTGAGGGACGTAAGCTGGCTATAGCTACTGGGGTTCCAAGGTCAACAACAAAACTTACGCTTCGAAAACCTCTAGACATAATCTCGCAGCTAAATTACTTGTTTTCCTAACATCAAAACTATAATGGCCAACATACCTCGAATACGTGATGTTTGGGCACCAAATCTTGAGCAGGAGATGCATACCATACGCTCGCTAGTGGATCAATACCCGTACATCTCAATGGTACGCCTTGGCATATTCATACGTGATGCACTTACCCTTCGTTGAACAGGATACTGAATTTCCTGGAGTAGTTGCACGTCCCATTGGCACATTCAAAACTTCATCCGACTACCACTACCAAACAATGAGATGCAATGTAGATTTGCTCAAAATTATCCAGATTGGGATCACACTTTCGGATGCGGACGGAAACATGCCAGAAGGGACTTGCGCGTGGCAATTCAACTTTCTCTTTAGTGTCAAGTAAGCCGCGATTTTTTCAGTTTGGGAGAAATTCTGACCCCCAGTATCGCATAGTGAGGATATGTACTCTGCAGACTCGATTGAGTTGTTGCAAAAGGCGGGTCTTGACTTTAACAGACACGAAGACCCTCAGTATGGCATCAAGCCAAACGATTTTGCCGAGCTTCTCATTACTAGTGGTTTAGTGCTGTTTGACAATGTCAAGTGGATCAGTTTCCACAGGTGAGGGTAACGTTCGCTTCACAACTTGAGCCGTTCTAATGTCGAAAATCTGGTTAGTGGTTACGATTTTGGGTATCTCCTCCGACTCCTTACCAACGCCCCACTACCCTCGGTTGAAGAGGACTTTTTTGAGCTTGTACACATATGGTTTCCCAATATTCTGGATATCAAGGTAGGCTTGTATTCCTATCAAGGGGTTGGTTTTTTCATTCAACGGCTTTAGTATATTACAAGGAGCATTCGTGCGACCAAAGGTGGCCTTCAAGAGATCGCCGACGAACTCGGGGTAAGTAGTTAGCTGTCTATTTGTAATTTCCACTAATCAGAGCTCCTAGGTCCAAAGGATAGGCTCATTACAGCAAGCTGGGTCCGACTCTCTCCTCACATCAATGACTTTCTTCAAAATGAAGGACCACTACTTCCCTGACCAATTTGACGAATCGAAATATAGGTAATTATGCACGATCTTTTGCATGCTGTTGTCCTGGATAATATTGTCTAGTGGTCAACTGTACGGACTCGGGCCTAATTACAACCCTTTGGCATCTTCCCCGTCGGCCCCGACGCCCGCTCACGTACACCACAATGCTGTATCCCACAATATGAATATGACACTTCCAGGTATGAGCATGCAAATGAACGGTATGAGCTCGATGGGGATGGGGCAGCCATTTCCAACTCCTGGTAAGCTCGCCCCACGCATTTACCCATTATCAGTCCTTAAATTTTTTGTAGGATTGTATCCTACACCTTCTGTTGGGACACCATTTGGCCCATCGGGCCCATCTGGTCCCGCTCATGCGGGAGGTATGGGTGGTATGGGGATGGGTGGCGTGGGGATGTACGGAATGCCAGGGCACAATGTCCGATGATTGCAACATGATATCTACGTGTTGTATTGTGTTGTTGCTATATCCAACGTTTATACTATGCTATTATATACCGATACCTGCAAGATGTATCCAGCCAGCTGGAGAGATGCTCCGGTACATATATCCCACTGAAATCTACGTATATGGTATTAAATGCGCTCAACCTGTGAGTTTGTTAGTACACTAATTGGCTGAAATTATGCGCACGCACGTAGTTGCTTGGGAAGATACCCTAAAATGAATCAAGCTGCATCAGCCGAGGTACTAGCAAACAACCAATATACGAGACCGACCTTTTTGCCGCTTGAATCTACTCCTTCCCACCATCCGTCTCCGGCGTTCTCGCCATTAGGAGTCAGTTCGTATGTTGCACCCTCACGAAGCGATAGCTCGTCATCTCCCTGAGCTTCATACGAATACAACGCTTTCACTATCGGCGAGTATATCAGTACTACTATTGAAGTGCATAATCGCAACAGCATACCGAGTTTGGCGGCTGTATTCCTATTGGGAGGTGGGGGAGCCCTTCTCTTTGTTGGAGTACGAGCAAGGACTTCAATATAAGTTGCCGGAACCAAGCCTTCAGTTCCCTGATCGTTCAGAACTTTGACCCATCCAGAACCATCGTCTGGTTCAACCACCCGAACAGTTGAACCCTCTGCCAATGCCATGTGAGATAATTGTATATATTTTGAGATACTGGCATACCTGTGATGGATACTTCGAAATTGCTTGTCGCCTCGTAATCATACAGAACCTTGGCCTGCGTCGGCGAGCTAGTAGCCGGAGTGGCCTTCGAGGCAGGAGGGATAGGTCGAGAGAGCGGGTTCGCCCGGGGAGGACTTGAGCTCGCCGCGGTAGGCGAAGTAGCCGACTGAGCGGAAGCTATAGATGGTGCCATAGAATTGATAGATGAGGCTAAGCAAAGCGTTAGATTTCTGCCACTAGTGATCAAAAAACATATACCTCTAGCTAGAGAATTATTCTTGGTTGCACCTAGCCCAGGCGCAATACCACATTCTGCGGGCATCTAACAATCGACTTTAGGAGGTGAACGTTTTCGGAATTTCAACTAACCTTGAGTTCACACCGAGTATGCACAGAAATCCCACAATTTTTGCAAGTCTTTCCGGGCTTGCTGAGGCCCCAGATATTGGTCTGGACGTTGCAGTCATGAAATAACGTCGCATACACTACAGTCTCGGAACTCACTTTACAATAACCACAGGGAGCTGGAATCGAAAATGATGTGCTTTTAAACTCGTGAGGTTTTTGAGCGCCCTCGTCTCCTACAAGGATGGGGTGAGATGTTAGTACTAGCTCGACTAAGTGTAGTGGTGGATGTACCTGCGAGCGCATCAGTTACTACTTTAATTTCAGCTTCATATCCGGCTCGGACCAGCTCCAAATCTGTGAGCTGATGACTCGCTTCAAGCAGATTCTAACAAGCGATCATCAGTGGCGCTTCAAACTCGAGTCAATAAAATCACACCTCCCAAACTTCATCATAATTTCCAAGCGAAGGGTTTGCCGCGTACGACTCGACGATCCTTGTCAACCTTGCGACATCTCGAGCTAAATGCGCAGATTCAATAAGATGAGTAAATTAGAATTTTGACATACTCTTGTCCTCGATTTGAGGAATCAGCTCTGCGAGTTTTCCCCTCGAGCGCTGAAGCTTGTTTTGGAGCAAGGTCTTGGGTTCGGGTTCTACCGCTACCGCGGGCTGGGCAATTAAACCATTTTAAGCCGCTAGCAAAAAGCAAACAAACACACGCACAGTGTCATAGTATCTGTCGTAAGGTTCAAACGACCAATCTTCGGGTTTACTAAAGGGACGACGGTTGAATTCAGCATAGAGTTTCTGGTCGCGCAGCGGATCCACAGCGTTGAGGGCCGTCTGTGTGTTGGCAACCGAACTAAATGTACAGTCAGGTAACATATTGGTAGGGGGCTGAAGGGTACACACCGTCTAATAGATTCCAGATGGCTTTCTTGCAAAGCTTGAGAATGTAGAAGCAGCTTAGTGAGACGCCGCATGGTATCCGCATGATGAGACTCTGTCGAGAATCCTTAACAAAATAAACAAATGCGACTGAGCCACTTACGGAATTGCTATAAGAATGACCGAGTTAATCGAGGTACTAGTGATCACGCAAGGACTCACATCTTCAAGCAATGGCAGCTCATGATCATAAAATCTATCTTTAGTCCGGTTGGAAACTGCAATTTGTATCAAGTATGCACTAACACTGACGTCAGAGCTAAGAACCCAACGATTCAAACCAACTCACTTTTTCCTATTCTGCATTTCCACTTTCTGCTGATCATATTGCTTTGCAGCGCGATCAGCATGCTTATCATCGGCCCTTTCCTAACACAATTTCAAGCGCTCGGCCCTCAAGTCCACCCACACCAACCAAGACATACCTGTTTCTGTCTAAACGTCTCAACAGCCTCGCATTCTTCATCATACTTGCCATCGCCGAGTTACTACCCCAAATCAAGTGCCAAATCGGACCCAACACACCTTTTGCTTCGCTTTCAACCGTTCTCCGTAGATCCTATCCCGTTCCGCCACAAGTTTAGCAAAAAATGCCATTTGCTTCCGCCTCGATTCGTCTTTGGAGCGTTCTAGGAGTTTCAATGGGTCCGCCACGTCTGCAGACAACGCGCTAGCAAACGAATCGTGGTCCGAGGCTGTGTTCTCGTACGAACTAAGCAGGGCCGTGTACGCCTTGTCTAGGGTACTAAGAAAGACAAGGACAAGGACAAGGGTGAATAGGCAAGTCATAAGCGGTGACTGGCTCACCTGGACCTGACGTCCGTCTCTGCCCATGCTTTACTGCACTCGTCGCCCAGTACGACAGGCGGCATATGTCTCGCCCGCTTTTCTTCAGCCTTTTTCGCTATAGCCTACCAAGCACGTCAAAACACCGTCGTGTAGTATAAGAATAGAGTACCCCAAGTCTGAGCGCGTATTCCTTTTCGAGCGCAACCCTTTCCTTAATTAGCTCTCGCACATCCACGAGCAACGTGATTTGGTGCGTGAGCGTCGCATTGATCCCTGGAACTTGGTCCTGCGCAAAGGATTTGAGTATCGCTGCGAGTCTGGACGGGTCAGTCTTACGGGTAGTTCTTTCCCAAAGGACAGGTTGTCACTCATTGTCGTCGTCGTTTAGCACTCGATCAAGAATTCATAGACGCCAATTGGAAAAAGGACCCTGCAGCCGCTGCGGATACAACTTGTCGATTCACCGCAGTTTGTATAACAACCCAAGTAGATTAATTACAGCGGAATAAAAGAAAGAGAGAGGCGAGAGTCCTGATCCGTGTGTCCTCAGGCACTGATTTTGGGAGCCTCTTTGGGTGGTGCTGGCTCGTCTGTTGCAAAGACAGCATCCATCTCGTTCTCTTGCTGGCTCAATTTTTCCCGAAGAGCTACCAATTCTTGGTTCGCCCGCTCCTACAACACAAAAAAGACATAAATAAAATCCAAATAATAAACTAGAATAACTTGCAAGTTTAGCTTCCAACTCTGCCTTGTCCACCTTCTCATAAGGCGAAGGCGCCACTTTTGCATTAGCTATTAAAACCACAAGCTCGGTAAATACGCAACTGTGCTCCAAAAGAGACTCACCGATAGCGTTTACGGCGAATATTTCGGCCAATTGCTCGTGGTTCCTCTTGAACCTAGTAAGAGCCAACGCACGCGTCGACACCCTCGACGACTCCTCTACTCGACACTAGTCAAATGGATGGGAAGATATCAACGACCGACTGACCATCGCTATCGTCGTCTTGTCTCCTAACTTGCGGCTGCATTGCAGCTTGTTGTCTTCGACTCGCAGCAAGCGCATCAAGCTGCTGCTGTTGATTAGCCAACTGCGCTACACACCAAGAAGACATCCGTCAGACACAAGCCTCGAGTACAATTATTTACACACCCGCATTGGGAGGCATTGCTCTTTGCCCACTCTTCTCACCAACAACATACATAGGCGGCTCATTAATAACAGGCAAAGGATAATTCCGCACAGGAATATTCATCGCAGGTGGAATAGCTACAAAAGAAAAAAAAAAGTCAATGAAAACCAACATCCCCAACACACAACACAAACTTACGTCTCGCAAGTCCTCTCGAATAGTGCACGAGTACAATGTTGGCGTGTCCACCTTGCAACAGTCGATACCGCTTCCTCACCCGATTCGCCTCTTTTTCCATCCCTAACAACGAGTCAGATGAATAGAATAGACAACCGCGTGCGTGCGTACCTGGTATAAACCCAAACCGAACCTCATGAACTTCTAAATCCTGGACTCTATACGTCGACTCGTTCTCGAGGTACTGCAGTCCATCTATCAACGGCACCGGAGCAGACACCTGAAAATACACAACCAAATCGCCCTCTAACCTCCCAATCAGTATCCCAACAAAATAAGGGGGGCAAAAACCCACCCGAAGGTCTATCGATAAACTGCCAACTATAAGTCAAGTTCGCACCCGGCCCCTGACACAACTGATGCAAAAGCTGAGCAGCCTCTTCAAACGTGAGACTCGGTTTCGGATTGAAATGGTGGTTGCATCGGAGTACGCAGTCGGGCGGACGGGCGTTCATTGCAATTGTTGCTCACTTTTTGCGATGGCGCTGCACGCGTTTGGATTGTTGTTTGCGTGGATGTTACGTAATGGGACTGGTGTGCAAGTCACTCCATTGTCTCGACGCGCAAGAGTTCTGGATAATGGGAGAGACGGAACAGCGGCCGTCTGGGGTAGAACCCAACAGCACCCCAATGCGAACCGCGAACCGCGCACGATTCGAGCTCGAGCTCGAGTTTGTGCAAGCGCTGGCGAACCCATTTTACCTCGAAAACCTCGCGAGCGAAGGGCTCTTACAGGACCCGTCGTTTATCAACTATTTGGAGTACCTGCAGTACTGGCGTAAACGCGAATATGCGAGGTTTATTGTGTGAGTGTAGAATACACGCTCATGCGGATATTGACGGTCGCAGATACCCGCATTGTTTGCATTTTTTGGAGCTGCTTCAGCACGAACAATTCCGAAACGAACTGAACAACCCGGCAACGAGAATGAGACTGGAACACTACCAATTCGAACACTGGAGAACATGGCAAGTGGCTCCTTTTTCCCAGGGCATTTTGTGAAACATTTCCCACAGGCGTTCCGGCCCTGCCACCCAAGCCGAGGCTCCAACGGCAACCGGAGAGGCCAAGACTCCAGGTGGCCCCACGACACCAGGGCCAGGCGGGACGCCCGCAGCCTCGAGGCGAGCGTCATCGCTCCACCCAGGTGGGGCAGCCACAAGCGTCAACGGAACACCCCAAGGGTGACGGCGCAGAGATTTCAGTCAAAGCAATGAATTAATTAAAATACAAAAGAGAAATAGTAGACAAGTGATACGATAAAGATCAGTGGGTATGCTAGGAACTTCGGCCCTCGAAGAGCTGTGCGGCTCTGGCCTGAGCAAAAGAGTGGACGTGGTTTGGCTTCTTGGCCGAGTCAGTGCAGACATCAACCGTGACGAGCCAGGGGTCCTTCATAATCTCTTCAATCTGGGCTCTGAGCTTTGGGTTTGGGTCGAGCATCTTGCGCAGCAAGGGTCTGCACGCGCGTGGACTGAGGTTGCTGATTGTGGCGGGCAAGGCTGGTTGTACGGGAGCGGGGTTGTTGGAGCCGACCGAGGGCTGGGGTTTGGCGGTGCAGGCGGCGGCATAGGCTTGGAAGAGGGGATCCGAGGGCTGGGCGACACGCCATGGGAGTTCCTGAAAGTGGAGGCAGTAGTAGACAATGGCACAGGCCCAAATGTCGACTAGACGGGCATCATAGGCTGGAGAGCTTATGAGCGAGGAGTACGTAATAAGCGACGACTTACGACCGGGAGTGAATTGCTCCGGGGCAATATAGGGCTCACTGCCGCAGAGACCGGTGGACATGTGTATGTTCTTTTCCCAGGGGAGACGGTAGACGGTGGATGCGCCATAGTCGCCGATCTGGAAGCGATGAGACGGGGAGAGAGAGGGACAAAGGACGGACCTTGAGATGGCCGTGCTGGTTGAAGAAGAGGTTCTCTGGCTTGATGTCGCGGTGGGCGACGCCCTGCGAGTGGAGATACTCGACGCCCTGGAGGACCTGCTTGAAGCAGCACTCGACCTCGCTGGGACTCATGCCGCCGCGCTTGATGGCGGCATAGAGATCGCCACCGGGACAGTACTCCATGACCTCGCACCAGTGCTGGTTCTCGTCCTTGACGAGATCGACCGTCTCGACGACATTGATGTGGTGGAGGGCCGACGAGATGCAAAACTCGGCCGTGAGCTTCTTGACATACTCCTTCTCCGACTCGTTCTTGCGACGCTTGCGGAATTCCTGGCAAGAGGTCAGCGGGGAACACGGGAGGGACGGGGCGTGCCTTGACGGCGTAGAGCTTCTCCTCTGTGCGGTCCCACTTGTGGGCGAGCTTGACGATCGAGGTGGCGCCCTTGCCAATGGCGACGCGCTCGCAGATGCCATAGTGCTTGAGCTGGCCGCCGCTGGTGCCGGATGCGACCGACTTGTGCTCCGAGCCAGCGTCCGACCTGCGACTTCCGGTGGACGACTTGCGCTTGGGGGCGGCGGCAAGGAGGTCCTTGAGATTGAACTTGTGGTGGTCCGAGTGCACCGACGGGGGCCGGCTGGGGCGCGCCTCGCTAAACGACGGGGCACGGCTGGGGGGCGTGCTGCGGACGCGCTCCGACGTCTCCGACTCCGAGTCGGGCGTGGGCGGCGGCTTACTCAGCAGGCTGTCCTGCGTTGTTTCTGTCGACGGCGTGCGCGCGGCCATCGGCGTCGTCGCAAACATGCGCTTCAGCGCACTCCCCTTGGACAGGCGGCGGACGGGTTGTGCGCGCGGTGTGGCGGTGCTCTCGCCGTTGAGCTCGGGTTTGTCGTCGTCGAGCGAGTCGTCTGGCATGGTGGTCGAGTTCGGAAAGTGCCCATCCACGTGCTCCCCGTCGACCTGGTCGCTCAGCGCGCTCGACAGGGCGAGGGGCCAAATTCATTTTCCCACGCGATTGGCTCGCAAAAATAGGGCACTTCCATGCTGACTAACTCCTGTACAGCTCCACGCCACTCCTTGCATCCGGTCCTCACCCACGTCCACCATGGCAAACCTCCGCTCACAAAAGCGCCTCGCCGCCTCTGTCGCCGCCGTCGGCAAGCGCAAGATCTGGCTCGACCCTGCGGAAACATCCGAGATCGCAAACGCCAACTCCCGCGCCGGCGTCAAGAAACTCATCAAGGATGGCCGGGTCATCGTCAAACCCACCACCATCCACTCCCGCGCTCGCACGCGCAGTCTCCTCGCCGCAAAGCGCAAGGGCCGCCACACCGGCACCGGAAAGCGCAAGGGCTCCGCAGAGGCCCGCATGCCCACAAAGGTCCTCTGGATGCGCCGCCAGCGCGTCTTACGCAGGCTCTTGCGAAAGTACCGCGAGGCCGGCAAGATCGACAAGCATCTGTGCGTCTGCCCGTCCCCCCCATTTCCCCCCTGACACCCCCCAGCTACCACTCGCTCTACCAAAAGTCCAAGGGCAACGTCTTCAAGAACAAGCGCGTCCTCATGGAGTTTATCCACAAGGCCAAGGCAGAAAAGACCCGCACAAAGGTCCTCAGCGACCAGATGGAGGCCCGCCGCGTCAAGAACAAGGTCCGTCGTCCCCCCACCCACGACCCCGCTGACCCCCCGCTAGGCCGCCCGCGAACGTCGTGCCGCCCGCGTGGCCGAGAAGAGACAGGGCCTGTTTGCAGTCGAGCACGAAGAGGCCAAAGAATAGTGCTCCCTTGTATTATGCGTTTCACTGTTACTCAACACGATTATTTGAAGGTCTGTCTGGTGCGGCGCCCCTCAGGCGCATACACGCAAGGTCCCGCCGATCCTTGCATACCAACTCGATAGACTCGACAACTCCAAGTCCTAAGCTCACCCACCTGTATGCGCGCCAACTTTTGGATCCCCGCGTCCGCGTCGCCCAACGTCATAAGTTATCAGGCCTACCGATCGCACGATCGCCCCGTCTAATATTAATACCTTGCTGTCTCTCCAAGCGATAATTGACCTCCTAACCGCATAATTAATGCAGCCCCATCCTCATTTCTGAGCCAAAGCGCGACCATCTACTCGGTGCTAAGCAACGCACGTGCATTCGGCCAAACCAATTGTATGCGGCACATGCGACTCGTGAGCCGCCCAACCACTGTAATTTCAAATCACAAGCCTTGATCAGGCGAATACCGCGCAGCAAAGCATGATAGCGCCCAAACCTGTGGGTTTTCCGCAGGCGTGTAAATATCCACAATTTAACTCCAGAATCTGCGGATTTTCTGCAGTTTTCGGTTCTATAGAGAAAGGTTCGCAAGACGGCCAATATGTACGGGCGGCAAACTATGGTTACCCTTGATTACTGGTAACACTGACTGGACTTGGACTTGGAATTCGTCCATGGTGCCACGCGTCGATATCACGTACGTGTTGAGCACGTCAACCGACAAGAAAGAACCACAACCCTCACCAAGAGAACTCCACCAAATAAAGCCCCAACATGCACACCGATAGCCACACCTCGCGTCCACGTCCACACCCGAAAAAACCGAAAAAACAAACCCAAATACATATGCGCGGCCAGCGAGAACCCCCGCAGCCACAGTCTGCAGTCCACAGCCTGCAGTCTGGCGAGCGATATTTTTGCGGGGCAATCGGAGAGATACACGTTTAGGTCCTTGTTGTGCCTGTCAATCACCTCGTGTTCGAGTGTTCTTCGGCACCAGCCTGAGATGCGCGCGCGCGCGCAAGGTCTGAAAGAGCCGCACTAGAATGCTAAACACGGACGAGCGGGTGTTCAACATGCGTCGAGCAGATCTAACAGATCTAGATCCCGATTCCCAGCAAAAAACACGCACGGCAGCGTAATACCAAAAAATAATTTCAACTGAAAAAGGGAGATGTAGAGATCAGCATATGAGAAAAAGGATGATTGTCGTGGGAATTAATATTGTGGGAGCAGCTGAATTGTCTCTGTCAGATTAAAATTGTCGTTTAGCTCGATTGGTCGTCATCCGTTGATAAACTGCCAATGCCTTTGTCAGCGCATATATCCACCCCAACTCTTTGTCCGCACCGCATGTCTTGTGTAAACTCAGCAATGATTCATCCATGGCCAATCGGCGCAACGTCTACCCAATACAGAAGTGCGCCAAATATGGACGCAACGAGTCAATCATGAACGCGGCGTAAGACTCGTACAGACCCCAAAACGTGTATAGTAAATGCGGTGCTATAGAGAACAAGGCCGCCGAGATAGACGGTGCCATACACTTCAATATAGCAGCTGGCCGCGACACAAGAGTCCGTTTATGCGTTTGAATGGCACTTACGTACAAGGATTAATATTCATCACGCATCTGTTCGGGATCCGTAGAGTTTTCGAGAGATGCCCGATCACACATCTTTGTCTCGTCGAAATGTTAGATTGCACCGTTGACTTGCAATTGTCTACCTAGGTTTGTAAGAGCTCGAGGCCGGCCAGTGGCGTTTGCGAGGACGGACCCGGTCAAATAACCAAACTGGAGCCAGCCCAAGCAAGAACAATTTCATTCGACGTGCCCCGCGCGCGGCGACCTCTTTCTCCGTTATCAGCTTTCCATACGCGTTTCTTGTTGCTTTTGTGGTGTTTGCTCATCTGGGGATCACCTACCTTCGGCTCCCGTTTACTCACCCTCAAGTTCGAGCACTCCTTGGTCCTTTTCAGCTTCCGCCTTGAGTTTAGGGTTGGGACAGTGCTAGTGGGCGTCGTTGACGTTGCCTTGACTGGCGATGCGTTACCAAGGGAGACGAAAAAGTGGGCGGTACTATTGTTATGTTATCTACTTGAATGGCTTGCATTAGATGGTTGTCATCTGGGAATGAAAAAATTGACCAAAAAAAAGAAATCATAGTTTAGCATGCGAGAATTGAGATCTCCGCGAAAGCAATTATCTACGATCCACCGAGACGTATGCTCAGCGAGTACAGATTATACGTCGTCTATGATGGTCCCCGCCTTGCAGTAAATTACTTGAGCTAGGGATGCACGCAAGCCTACAAGATCGAGTCACGGATGTGTGTTCGTAACCAACCATTTAAAACTGTATTTATCAATTGCCAAGTCCGATACATGTGATTGTGGTACTTACCTCGATGTTGCATCACTTTCAACGACTGGGCCGCGCATATATGAACTTATATCTATGAATCTACTGTTATATACCTTCTATGTGGTCTGGAGGCCGGCTGCGTAGTTTGGCGACAAAATATTTCGTTGGGTTAGCAAGAAGCACGCGATGGGCCCGAAACTATAAAGGCAGCATCCAGCAGGTATGAACAATTGCAGCCTGTGAATGTCGTCTTCCCCTGGTTGACTTGGGAGGTGGTGCTTGGTTCATCGTACGCCGGTGTTCCCACTGGAGCAGGGCCTTTTATCGCAACACAGACTCGACATTATTGGTGCTTCAACATGCATGGTAATAATAAACATGCCACTTGGCCTCTGGTTTCGGGGATGTAGGTGTATATATATATAGCATATGCGGTATGTACAGGAGTCAGACGCAGAAGCGTCCTGACGGCCATGGGAGGTCTGGGGGCATCCAGGGCGGCACGTAGTGCGCGTCCTGGAGGGGTGCGGCCGGGGCCGCCCGCCGAGCGAGCCGGGGGGCGGGCCCAAAACAGGACGCTATGACGTTGACGGATGTGGTCGGAAGCGGGTATAGGAACAGGGCGGGCAAGGGAGGGCCAGAGAGCGGGTATGAGGGGTGAGGAGTGTCGCGACTATGTCGCTAAGAGAAGAGCGGGTCAGGATACGGCGCGCAAGCGCTGACCTTATATACTGCGGATGGAGGGGCCGGCTCCGGCCGGCCCTGGACCTGTCTGTCCCTGGCGGCCAAGTAACTGCTTTGGTCGCTCCGCAGGCTGCGCACCAAACCAGCGCAACGTGTGACCAAGGAAGCCGAGGCTCTGGATGGCCGACTCTTGGATCAAGTGCAGTTTCAACCACGATTCCAGCAGATAAAATATGACTTATTGATCTTGCATATAAATACAACCACTATGCTGAAAAAACCAAACTCGAGTCCATCATTTTTGGGCCTTGGCCATCGCATACAGCGCATCTCTATCTCCACTCTCATCCACCAACGACTTGAATGCACCACCCTCCTTTTGCAGCAACGCCGCAGGAGAATCAAATTCAACAATCTTTCCAGCTTCAAGCACCAAAATCTACACCACCCAAATGTGTCAGCTCACCAGTTCTCGCTTGTTCGGGGGGCAGCGTACCTTGTCCGCATCACAGATTGTTTGAAGGCGGTGGGCAACAATAATCAATGTCATATCATTCAACTCTGTGCGAATCGACTTTTGAATCGCCGTGTCCGTGTTATAGTCTAAACGAGTTCCGGGTTAGGGTTTGAATTGTACTAGATCGGAGGATGAACCCACCAATCGCGGCAGTTGCTTCGTCCAAAATTAACACCTTGCTCCGACGTACAATCGCACGCGCTAGCGCCAATATTTGCCTCTGTCCAAGTGAAAAGTTGCTTCCGCCCGCACTGACGCCCGATTCAAGTCCAATATAACCTTCATCATCTTCAGACTGGAGAGTATCAAGACCAGCAGAGCGAAGTGCGTCGTTGAGCTCCGCATCATCATGTTCACCAAATGGATCAAGGTTTTGTCTAACGGTACCGCTAATGAGCTCGGGTTGTTGAGGGATTATAGTGATGTTCGAACGAAGGGCATCCAGGTTAACCGCGTGGGTCGGCATCCCGCTGTACATGTGTTAGTTCAAAATCTAGAGTCGAAGCAAATCGAGCCTCACTCGTAGTAAACATTACCCTCGATCGGGATCATGCGCAGGAGTGATAGTGTCAACGAACTCTTCCCGCTTCCCGTTCTTCCAACAACGCCAACACGCTCGCCGCTCTTGATCTCAAACGAGATGCCGTGGAGCACTGCGGGTCCATCTTTAGAGTATCGTGCTGTCAAGTTTTCAACTACAATCTTGCCGGATGACGGCCAGTACGCAGCAGGAACTTTTTCTGGAACAGCCTCAGGCTCTTGTTCGATTGTGATGTAGTCTTGAATACGTTCGAGGCTGTTTCCCTGGACTTCGAACTCGTTAAGAATACGCACCCACTATGCAAACCTGAATAAGTATAATTCATTTCTGGGTGCTAGCATGGAGGCTTACCCAGAGGATACCACCTGAGAATGCCACTGCCATGTTAAGTGAGAAACCAGTGTCGCTCGCATTGATTGATTTATAAAACACGAGATAAGCCGCAAGCCCAGCCGCAAACAATCCTCCAAGGGCATCCATACGAATACAAATCCAACGCTAGCCCCACACGCATTCAGCTTAGATGCCTCAAATATGTATGAGCACTCACGTTAAGGTTGTAGAAGGTCCTGGCCGCTCTGACGTATTTATTAATACGAGTCAAGGCTTCGTCTTTGAACTGATCCTGTGCCCCGTATGCACGAATTGAAACAATACCCTGAAGGGCAGCGCTGAAATGGCTGAACAACGGCGAACGAGCGTTGGACATCTCGCGCTTCACCGACAGTTGTGCAGCGATGTAAATCTGGCCGATCCAAGTACCGAATATAAGGACAAATGCACCCGGGAACGTGAAGATGGGACTGAGGGCAACATGAGTTTTACGTTGCTGTATCGCAATTACACACTTACGAGAATATGATGACCGCGATGAAGCGTGACAATAGCTGGATGGTCATGTCTACCAAGTTTTGTAACGAGTCTGGTAAAGCTCCGTCTATGCAGCTAATATGAAATCCATTTAGAGCTGTGAGCCAGCAAACAAACCAAAGACGCCCACCGAATGTCCTGCGTGAATCGGGCAATGATGCGCCCGACGGGCGTCGAATCTAACCAACGTAGTGGCGCACCGAGTACGGATTTGACAAGCCGATCGTGAATACGGCGCGAGGCGCGAACTGAACCCAATACATGCACGACATATGCACCGCTATACAGGATTATGCCAAGAGCACAAAGCACGCCATATACTCCTAAATAACTGAGTCAAAGTGAGTACAAATCCAGGTGATCAAACCAACGAGGGACTCACTATGGCACATCAACCGGTCCGGAATCAATCGCATCTGTCTCATATGCTCGAGCCCAAACACTGAAATCCAACAATCAGCACAATCACCCACAATGGTTGTGGGTAATACGTACCCGAGCCAGTATGTCTCCAGCAAGATCGCAACATCTGAGAGCACAAACCCACCCAAATACACAAACCAAAATCCAGTACCTCCCAATGCGAGCAAGAACAATTTCAGTGCTGGCCATCCGACATGTCCCTCAGCCACCTCTTCTGCTACCATCAATTTCCCGTCAGAGGTCTTGGCCTTTGGCTCCTGCGCTTTGTCGTCCGCAGGGTTACTTTCATCTACGACCTGTTCTCCCTTACGCTCGAGTTCTTGGTCTTTTTCAGCTTCTGCCTTGAGTTTAGGGTTGGAGCGGTAGGCGTCGTCGACGCTGCCTTGACTGACGATGCGTCCATCGCTACCAATTGAGATAACAAAGTCGGCAACCTCGCTAACCATCGCAACGTTATGTGTCTACAGGAAGTTTTCAGAACTGGTGTCTCAAATGAAAATAAAAGTCAAACTTACAACAATAATCATGGTCCTTCCAGCTACAAGATCCCCGCAGAAGCAATTGTCAACAATCCAGCGCGAGGTGTGTACATCGAGGGCAGAGAGCACGTCGTCAAGGATGATAATCTGTGCCTTGGAATAGATTGCCCGAGCAAGAGAAACACGAGCCTTTTGGCCACCGCTGAGAGTCATGCCCTTTTCGCCCACTGTACAATGTCAACTGACATTCTCCTAACCAGTCTTGTAGGTGTGCTCACCTTCCGTCTGGTCTCCCGCATCAAACAGCGTCAAATCTCTCTCCAGCGCACACTGAGAAATGACTAGAGTTGCGTGTGTCAACCATCCCATCTCTAGTTCATTTCGAGTATACTCACCCTGGTTATACCGTTCCTCATCATATTCGGACCCGAATAAAATATTTTCCTATCAAGACTTTAAGCCTTCACTTTACAAACAAACAAAACATACCCTGATAGTCTCGTTCTGAACCCAAGCCTCCTGGGCGGCATATGCCACACCACCGTCCCTCGGAAGCGAGAACCACGAATCCGGAGCACTCGGCACAAAATGCATTTCACTATACCCGGTCAGTTCCCAACCCACTTGGCTCAAGCAACTATCTCCACTCACCCCAAGAGCGCCATCAACAAGCTCGTCTTGCCGCATCCAGTTGGACCAATAACCATGTTAATCTTTCCACGACGGAACACTAATTCTTCGTCAATATGTAGGCGGAAGTTGCGTCGAGATGGGGTAGGAGTGCCGGGTACCAGGCGAGTCCAGGTGAACGTAGCATTGCGGAAGCCAATCGCATCAGGTGTGGGAGGATTAGGTTCGAAGAATGCAGGAGACTCTTTTTCGTTGTATGCATCGAGGAGCTCGGTCTACATTTTCACGCATGAGCCCTAAGCTTCACGTAAAGCAAAATCCACCGTACCTTTTGGAGGAACTCGTTGGCGCGGTCCAAAGAGACTTTACCCTGAATAATGAGCGGGATTTCCCAAAACATCATATGCAGCTGGCTACGCAGTAGATCAAATACTCCGATTGAAGAGAATACCATTGAAGCGTCGAGCGGTTTCTTGAACAACAATGTGTGCGAGGCAAACGTGACAATCATGACAATCAGGGGGAGTATGTAGCTACGCAAATTGACAGGCGTAAGTTGAGTAAATTTGCCATCATAAATTGAACCTACTTGATGTTCATGTTGACCAATCCCAAAATCTGTCTCTTCTTGTACCAGTATAGTTCTTCATTACGTTTTTCCTCTACCTGCGCCTTGATTTTCTTCTCCCATCCAAATAGCTTAATCATACGAATCACATTCACCGCTATAGGGTGATACACTTTTAGTACCAGCTCAATACTTCAAATAGAATACTCACACTCTGTGATGGTTTGAACGCGCGCATCAGTCTGCCACAATATGAATTTCAATCCCCAATCAGGTCTGAACCTAGAGAAACCCACCCTTTTCATTCGTTCAACTTGTACATTGTTGACCAGGTGCGCCACCTTCCCGGGGAGAGGGAACGACAAGAACATAACGACCATTCCGATCACCGAACTAGAACGTCCATTAGTACTCACTCTACACACAAGAAACAAATCTACAAACCTCCATCCCAAAATCTGATACAAGAGTATTATACTAACTATAATCTGAATCGGCCCATATAAAAGAACAAACAAAAAGTCACGACCATCAACAATATTTCCCAAATCCTATTCCGTCTCTTAGCCAAGTCGCACAAAAATAAAAACAAAACGACTCACAGTAGACATCAAGTTATTGATCTTTCCAACTAAATTTGCGTTCTCATTATCCTCCTTGGCCTCTTCCTTGGCCTCGTCTTTGGGTTTATCCTTGCCACTGACCGAGGTAGGGCTTGCAATAAGAGTTTGTGCATTGCTGCTCTCAGCTACATGACCGGTACTGCTCTCTTCGCCAACTAAAGATTGAGCTTGTTCGACGGCGGTGCCTTCGCTCCCAGAAACGCTCGGAGTCCCCCCTCCAGGGGTGATAGTTTTGGGTGTCTTACCGGTCGAACCGCCTGAAACCTCGGCGACCATCCGGATGCGGAGAGAATGTTCAAAGAAAAGTTGAGTAAGCATGCCTTCGGTGCGGACGAGTGAACCGGTCTATAAGGTAAAATGGCGAGTAAGTGCATGAAATCAACCAGGAGCATTGATACGCACAGCGACGAAGATATACCACTGGATTGCGATAGAACCGAAAACTGGGCCGAGGAAGAGCCAAAGAATCCAAACCCTATGGCATATCAGTCTCAAAAAAAATAGGGGCGGCACATGGGAAACTGACCAAGGACGAATGTACCCGGGATCAGATCCATCTCGCATTGCTTGAAGGTACCTAGACCATTCTCAGCTTCAGACAAGACCAACAAGCACCAACAACTCACTTCAATAGATACCGGATTCCGACAGGACCCGCAAAGTCCATCAATGCCTGTTGGAGGGTTACTTCTCCCATTCACGGCTACGAGTTCCCAAACTAACCTTGACAACGGTAGACAAACTCATAATAAGATACTCTCTCCAAAACACTTCCATGAGTCCCCAGAACAAATGACGCTGCTTTACCCGTTGGAAAGGATCCAGCTTGTCAAAGCTGCGCTGTCTAAGATAAGAGGCGTGGTCATAGTCGGGTAGAGGTGGCAGCTGCTCGTACTCGAGCTTAGGGCCACGATAACCTGCCCAAACAATCGGATCGAGGAACGTGTAGAGCATTAGCGAGAGGAGCGAGGCAGTTTGTTCGGGGTTAGGCGTAGTGGGGTTCTATCAAAGAAGTCAATGAGGATAAATCAAAGAAAATTTTAGCTTCAACAACTTACATTGGGATCCAAGGGCACATATGTCCTCGGAATCCACAACGGTACGACAGCCGCGGCAAAAGTGAGCACGCCGATACGAGACCAAGTAAGCCATCCTCCAGCACCATCCGCAGGGTGAGGACCAAACGTCGCAAACGGAAGCAAGTCACGCCAAGCGTAGACACCAAACGCAACAAGCAGTAACACGACAAGATGGATGTTCGCAACCGCCCGGAGACGAGGGCCGAGCGTAAGCGCGAAGATCGCGAGTAGAGTAGTGTACGTCTATATCGGGTTTAGCGTATCAATACAGTGCACACGATCCGAAACTCACATAGAACATGCACAATGAAATTTCTATCCACTCTGTGGTGCTGAACCAGCGAGCCCGTTTCTTCTTGTTGTGCTTGTTGTGTTTTTTGCCCCAGTGCTTGCTCAGAGCGTCAACGTCCGAATCGAGATCGAAACCGACATCCGCGTCGATATCTAGGTCAAGTCCCTTCGAGTCGACTTTGTGTCCTTCGTTGATAGCAATAATGGCTCCAATAGTCAGACCAGTTAGAGCCATGCAGGCCAACAGCCGAAGCATCTTCCACGCAAATATAGCACCTCCTCCATGACTCTTGATATGAGAACGCAGATCGGGGAAGAAACCAGTGTGTTGCCTTATGATGGGCTGAAGGGGGGAGTTGTCGTCGTCAACGGCGCGCCCACGTAATCTGGCGATGAAGCGCTTGGCTGGGCCAGTTATTAATACGACATGAATGAGAAGCACGATAATGGATACTACAGCAACCGCAGCAGGTATAAGCAGTGTATGGAACTTGGACTTGGGTGTAGCTAGCGCCGTCTCCTGGAGTATGAGCTGGCCCATCGAGGGCAGAACAGGAGAGCTCTCTCGCATGACGGGCATAAATATTCGTAATTTGATATCCGAGCACATGGTTGTCATTACTTCCATCACATCAATCCTCATTCAAATACCACTCTCGGAAAATACAACATCAGAAGTTTTTACAATGGGTAGAGATAACCATTCTAACTGTCGTCTGCCAGATGGATACGCGCCTCTGCTATAGCTCAAGTCGCACTATTCGAAACCCTACATGTACAGTATTTATTCCCAGCCTGGGGACCTTGTCATGTGTCCTGGAGCGGTAATCAGCTCCAAGCCTCATACTATGTGCAGTAATCTGGTCACGGGTGTGGGGCTAACCTTTCCGGACATACACCGATTTGACGCCACTTTGTGTCAAGTTTAGGTACCCGTCGTCACACTTGCCATGCTCCGACCGAGTTTCAGCAAGCTCCAGAGGCATTTCGCGAATAGCCATGGATTCGAGTTAGTCGTTCTCGGCCTATCCGGCACGACCTGCCGACCTCGGCCAAGTCGGGCACATGATTGTGACAACTCGAGTCATGTAGACGAAATCTCAGCAACACCCCGCGGTCGATCTACCCATGTGCAAGAATTTTCAGGGGGGTTCATTCGAATGATCGGGCTTAGATTGGCGAGACAAGAACTTGGGTTAGGTTAAGTAGAAGGCATAGTATCTTTAGCCTTATCGCTGTCTCTGGCGAAAATAGTCGGGTTTCTGGGTTCACAGGCCGTAAATAGTATATTGTATGATGATTCAGCGTGGCTCGGTAGCCACATTTGAGAGTCACGTGCATTCTTTTGGCTTTGGGTAAATTGGGCGACCATGGGGAGGTACATTGTTTTCAGTGGTGCCCCTACCCTGCGTGAAATCCGGACTGGTGTCGCGTCTTCTGCGCCTGAATGGAAGGAAATTGGTTCTGGCCCTGCTGATACTAGCATCGGTGTTGGTACGTTTTCTGGATCTTCCATTGCCCCATTCTCTAGCAACTACAGCCCGCTGGGCGTGGATCAGGACTCGGTTGGCCACGGTTATGGCCTCCCGCCCGAGGGCAACCCTTCTAATATCTTCTGGTCTCAATCCCAAAACGAGACCCAATCTCAAAGTCAAACTCAGCAAGAAACCTTCTTTCAAACCTCCATTCGCATCGAGGGCCAAACAATTCGCACCGATTCAATCACGTCTACATCGACCACCTCAACCCTTCTCGAAGGCGAAACTCTTCCTACTCGTACATTCCGGATGACAAACACGCTTCCCGACTCTCAGCAATCCATCTCTCCGACTTCATCGTCTATTGCCAATTTTCCAACTTTTCATTTCTCCCTTCGTTCTATTATGCCGCTTCGGGTTGCTCTTACTCCGGTTGGGCGTGGATCAGTGCGAGCCAATTTACTTGTGGCGGTTATGGAAGTCGACGGGCCAGACATGATCACAACCAAGGCAGGACAGGACACCCATTTGTTGAAGCTTGTTGTAGGAGACGACGAGGGTGCGGTCGGCAAGGTTACAGTTTGGGGCGATACGGCGCTCGAATGGGGAGGCGCAAAGAAGATGATGGGGCTTAGGAGAGGAGATGTAGCGTATTTGTCTGGTGGGTTATTCGATATCTCAAGTTTAGTAGTTTGACTCGAGTTTGGCTCCACAGACGTCCAGGTGACAAGCCATCCACCCGATCCCCCCACATTATCTGCGTCGCCAAGGCAGAATTCAGGAATCCAGCTGTGCTATCGGACGATTGTGCGTACGGACCAGGATAAGAGGCTTCAGCCGGACCTGCGGCTTGGACAAACTGATGCATGTGTGCGGAGAGTTGCTGCCTTTGTCGAGTGGGCTGAAAGAGTAATATAGTTTGTATTTTTGCCCTTGAATGCAACCACCATACCTATACTACGTGCCGCTACACTTAACATAGGTAATTAAATTCATTGGGTATCATTTCAAGATACAGTAATAATGATAATTGGATTTGCGATGCAAACAATTGGTGATATTGTAATTTATCACAGGTCACATGGTCTTCAGAAGGAGGACCCCTCAGACGACGACTGCGACGACGGCACGTACGATGGCGTCGGGCCTTGAATCTACAGACCCCTATGTGAACGGGTCGAATGGAACGCCCGCACTGGGTTCTGACGCGACGCTGCCAATTCCTCCCGCACCTGCATCCTCGTTCGATGCAGGGCAGTTTCGCACATATATTCTCGCACTGCTTCCGCCTGTCCTTGGCGCCTCACTAGACGAAATAGAGGCGACACTATTTGATTCAGAGTTCGACGAGAAAGTAACAAGGTTTGCGGCAGAGGGTACTGATGCGGTATATATTGTTAAGTCGAGAGCAGGAGAGCCCGATGGTGAGTGGAAATCTTGGCAATAAGAACATTATGCTAGACCTCTAGTTTTGCAGATGAGACTGCTCAGACTTATACATACGCTCTAACTCAACAACTTCAGTACAACTCGACCAACTTAACGACACTGGCACTGATTAAACGCACTCCTACCCTTGATACCTTACTTCCCCTCGCGCCGCAATTACATATTTTGAATCTTTTTGGTGGAGATGAGACACCCTATGAGAGCTTACACGCCGTCGTGAGTCAGGCTGTCAAACCCTGGTTTGATGCGTTTGTCGGCGCACGCGGCGGCGGCAAAGATGGAGACGGGAAAATGGGTATGTCTGGACTATTAATGTGTATTATGACCTCACTGAGCGACACTACGACACTCTAGGGATCCCCGTGACCAAGAAAAAGTTTGCCGAGCTCGAATTGTCTCTACTCCATTTGCAGCAAAACGTCGAAATTCCCGAGACTCACCTAGTTATCCATCCGGTGATCCAAAAAGCTGTGGACCAGGTCTGTATCTTGCACCGTGCACCTATAAATAGACCGACGCGTTCTCCTTTCTAGGCACACGCCAGCAACGTTCCTGTGCATATTGACCTTATTCCTGCTGTCACCCTAACCGACAGTTCGTTCCTTAATACCCTCCAAGCACACGTAAATACTTGGATCAAGTCCATCCAAGGAGTTACCAAGCTTACACGAGACGTGGGTTCTGGGACTGCCTCACAAGAAATAAACTTTTGGCTAAGCCTCGAGCGAGCTCTGGAAGGCATCGAAACACAGCTTCGCAGCGATGAGGTCCAACTCGTAATGGAATGTCTACGTAATGCAAAACGGTTCCGGGCGACCGTTAGTTTTATCGCGGACACTGGATTGAAGGAGGCCACGGATATTGTGCACAAGTATAACCAACTCATGAAGGAATTTCCCTTGAACGAATTGCTGTCTGCGACAGACTTGGACAAGATCCATGATGCGTTATATCAGGTTTTTGGCCATATTAATAGGAAATTACGTTTATCGTGCGTATCATTTGGGGCGTTTCCTATGAGTAGCTACTAATCATCGGCATAGTCCTTATCCTATTCGGCGTGCCCTGCCGCTTGTGGAGGCCATATCCCGCGATTTCAACGATCAGCTCCTCCGCGTCCTTACATCGCATCGCCTCACCTATGCACCTTATGAAACTTTCGACAGACTTCTAAAACAGACTCAAGAGATCTTCCGCGCTTGGGACGATCTTATCAAGGAGTTCACTAATGTTGCCCGTGAAGTCACGCGTCGTCGCTCCGAAAAGTTTATTCCGATCAAAGTGCAGCCTGCGCATGCCAAGCTCATGGAGCGCACGCGCTACTTGAGAGATTGGAGAAAGCAGCATGAACAACTTGCTGTGATGACTGGCCCAACCAAGGGCCTGGGTGGATTAGGGAAGGATGTGGGTGGAATGGATATGGAGGAAGAAGTTAAGGAGGCTTATGAGATTGTAAAAGGGATCGACGTCTTGGACGTCTCGACCGGTACGTCCCTTACATTCGCTTGGAGCACTGCTTACAATTGGTGATTTCAGAGGGGACTGAGATATGGGTCACGGCCGAGAATGCGTACAATGAACGTGTCGCCCGTGTGGAGAACCAAATTATTTCGCGGTTGCGCGACCGCCTCGGGACAGCGCGCAATGCTAACGAGATGTTCCGCGTATTTTCCAAGTTTAATGCGCTGTTTGTGCGGCCAAAGGTGAGGCGGAGGCTTACCTTGGTCAAAGTCCTTCCGTTGAGCTCGACCAACCCTATAGATCCGTGGCGCCATTCAAGAGTACCAAACTCAGTTAATTGAATCCGTCAAGGAAGACATCAAGCGGCTGCATGACAAGGTAAATCGGCTATTTAAATCCGCACTTGGTCTAATGATCGCATTTCAAGTTCAAAACTCAATACCGCTACTCTGATACATACCACATGTCCCAAATGCGTGACCTTCCACCCATTGCAGGAGCAATTATTTGGGCACGCCAAATCGAGCGACAACTCAACACCTACATGACTCGTGTTCAGGATGTGCTAGGTAAAAGCTGGGAACTCTACGCCGAAGGCCAAAAGCTCCAATCCGAGTCGACTGCGTTCCGGAAGAAGTTAGATACCAAACCCGTGTACGAAGCCTGGTTGCACGATATCAGTCGGCGCGACATGAACATCAACGGTCGCTTATTCGAGATTGTACGGCTTCGCAGTGGAGGATTCCAGCTTACGGTCAACTTTGATCCACAAGTAATCACACTATTCAAGGAGGTCCGCAACTTGCTGTGGCTAGGTTTCCAAGTACCGCATGCGACTGGAAACTTGGCTAAGGACGCAAAGCGGGTGTACCCCCATGCAGTGAGCTTGATGGAGACTGTGAGGACATATGCCCAAACGCTGGACTTGGTGGAGGCAAACAAAGGGATCGAGATGCTTGTTGCGGAATACAGAAACGACGCGCAGAGGATGATAACCAAAGGTAAATAGAGCTCGAATACTGTGGAGCATTGATTGACACATCCACTTGCAAGGAATGGCTTTGCGCTGGGATTTCTTTGTAAACACATACGAAACACATCGCTACCACTCGGCTGGACTGGACGGCCGCGAGAATAAACACATTGCTTATGTCCGAGAGTTTGCGAGTGCGGTGTCAATTTTGCAGGTTTGTCCTTTGACACCTTTGAACTGTATGAAATGACTAAATGAGGAATAGGACAAGACTAACTCACTCATTGATGTATACAAAGAGATCACTCGCCTCGTGGACGAACTTGCTACTTGCCCATTCACGATTGAAGCACTTTCTGATCTAATCGGCAAGATTCAGGCGGCTGTGCGTACAATTTTATATGTGATACCCGCATTGCGTTGACCCTGAAATAGATCGATCAATTGAATCTTGAGGGTTACGCGAACTTGGACAACTGGGTCGCTGAACTTGACTCACGGATCGAGGACATATTGCTCATCCGATTGACGCACATCATTCAACTCTGGTGCACAGAGTTTGACCGTTCAGAAGATGACGAGCCTCGGCGTGAAGTTGGTCTTCTCCGAGACGCCACTATGAAAAAGCGAGCAGAAAGGCGGAAAGATGAAAAGGTTAGGATTACGTGAGCTCGGTTGCATGCGCTTGATGGGGACTGACGTGACTGGAAATAGGCCATCGAGGGTAATCTGACCCTCAAACCGATCGTGCATGAAATCCGTATTCAGAACCAAGTGATTTTCCTGGATCCTCCTATTGAATATGCAAGAGGTATTTGGATAAGGCAACTGCATTCTTGGTTGGGTGCGTTGACATGGCCTCGAGTTGGAAGTTTGCTAACTTGCTGCCTCGGTTTAGGTGTGGTTTGTGGGCTCCGCAGGATCCAGAGCTCAAGATACGAAATCGGATTGCAGATGCAGGGAGCGGATATTGTAGAGACAACCTATACCGGGCTGGTACGTATCCGACTTGCTTGAAGCGAAGTGGAGCAGAGTCTAACCATCTCAAAGTTGACACGGCTAAACGAATCGACGTTGGTCCGCCCTTTCAACCTCGTCGAAACCAAAGTCCAACAGGTCAAGGATTACGTTGCGAAATGGCTCCAATTCCAATCCCTCTGGGATCTTGAGGCTGAATATGTCTTTGCGCGACTGGGAGACTCTCTTGCAAATTGGCAACAGCTCTTGACAGAGATCAAGCGTACGCGCCAGACATTTGACAACTCGGAAACGCAACGCAGCTTTGGAGTGTGCGTGATTGACTATGAACAAGTCCAAGCGCGGGTCAACGCCAAGTATGACGCATGGCAGAGGGATATTCTGCAAAGGTTTGGAGTGAAACTTGCAAATGAAATGAAGGAAATGCACGCGGCAATCACCAAGGCCCGACATGATATGGAGCAGCAGAGTATTCGGTTCTAGTGGGGCAAGAAAATTACATTTGTGGAGTTTAGTTGTTGTATCGGTCCTTCTTTCACTGTTGATTGTTTTGTAGTTCACTCATTAGCTGTTTTAACTTCCCTTGATGCTCAGCGATGGCCACTCGATACCCTTCCATGGATACATCAGGACAATATTATATATTAGTTGCGTGAGACATGGTGGACGCTCGGCTCGAGATTTGAAAAAAGAAAAGAAACTTGCTGTAGTTAGGCATTGTCGGTGCGTCGTAAACGGTTGAATTTGGGCAGCATCTCGCGCAGATATTCAACATGCTTCTGGCGCAGGTCGGCCTCTTGGATTTTGCCCCTTCCGCTCCATGTTCGTCGTTCGGCGGTTGGCCCGTATACCACGGTGAACTCGTCGAGTATTTCGTCTTCTGAGGGGACCACCATGCAACCCGCACCAATCACGCAATTGTTAGTTAGGCGAACGGTGTGGTGGATTCGAGCACGGGCACCGATGGTGTTCATATCTCCTATTGAAGGGCACTCGACTCCTGTACCCGATGTATCAGAAGAGGAAAGTGAGTGGGACCAAAGGGGTACGAACTGCAACCAATCTCGAGCAGATTCGAGTCCCCAATCCGCATAACCTCTTTTCGCCTACGAGATATAAGAACGCGTGTACGATGCCAAGCCGGTGGCTACGAACCTATTGACGATAATGACGGCCTCCTCGATGATGCACCCTGCCCCAATGACTATGGGACCAGCCATGGCAAAAATAGTGGCCTTGGGGTGGACAACGGTACCTAAGTGAAGAGTGCTATGCTTAATTTGCTGAAGGTATTGAATACTGAAAGGCGCACCTGAGCCAATAGTTACGTCTCCTTTCAAGTCAGCATCTAAACACACAACAGCCTTTGAATGGATCGTATATCTGTCTTTGCTGTGCCGATAGTTAGTCAGAGCTCTACAGTTTCAAGGAATCGCTCACATAGAGGGCATAATGAGGTTATGATGATAAATTAAAGTTACTGCGATGAAAGTCGGGTGGCAAATTCACCAGCGCCCGATTCACTGATCGCGAGGGTTCGAAGTTTGGACTTCCATCACAGATGGTGTCAAAGCCCGCGTCGGAATATGCATATGGCGCACCACATGTGCGGTTACATTGAATGTGGAGCGAACTAACGCATTGGAGGATCTTTTGCTCGACGGAACGGTCGCTTGACGACGAAAGAAGCCACAGGAACAGATCTACAGTTGAATCACACGACAGAGAGTGTCGAACACTGCCATAAATGTTTGATTGCAACGGGTGATTATATCTTGGCTCGTCTTCGACCCTCTCTTTCACCCCCCTCGGCTTGCTCTTTCTCATCTCCACCGCCGGACCGGAATCGGCGTTTTGTTTTTTTAGGTCTGAGACCAAACGCCCAAGTGGCGAGCATTTTCCCCTATTTTGTGAGTATTGTGGCCACTGGCAACTTATACAGCCAATTTACACTGTGTAGCTGCATCATGCGCGTAAAACACCTGTGGAACTATGTCCCACTTCCTCAATCGCTTAGGCTAGTGGTGTGTGTAATTGCCACTCTTATATGACACTGGGATAACGTTGCCACACAGTGGGACCGTCTCACCCTTTCCCGTCTTACTACAATTTACTTTGTGGTTGCACTTGTCCATTGCTTCATCCAAGTGATCCTCCTGATCAGCGGCCTGTACACTAGCCAGGATGCTGTGCATGTCCTCACTCAAATCACTGCCCTCGACCCCAACTCGCCCACTGGGTACGCGATCCTTGTTCAGAATGGCTCGTTAAGCGCGTGTACAGGCGTACCGGAGAGCACAAATAGCACTTCGTGCCGTGTGGTCTGGTCGGGTAGAGTTGCCCCAGATGCATTTGGAGGTTATCCCCAGAACCCACAAAATGAAACTGACGATTCAACGACAGCCGTGGCCACCACTTCTTCGAGCATCGTATTGACCTCGCCGTTAGCCTCATCTTCTACGGTTGCCCAGACTTCGACGATTTTTGCGACTGTTAGCGCCTCTATTGCATCAGACACTGCTGTGCAGTCGCGAGCGACGCTCAGTTCTCCCACAACGTCTACGCGGGTCTCTTCACTTGCACCTGTTTTGGCTTCCACACTCTCTACCCCAACTGTCACATCCCCCTCTGTTTCAGTTTCTTCCTCGGCTAGCACCACCACCCTACCTACTGTTCCCGTGGTTGCCGCCATAAGGGCCGCGCTTGGAAAGCGCATGTACATTCCTGCTCGCATTCCAGGAGCCAAGACCCACTCATTCGCTAAACGGGATATCAACATCACCCCCGTATTCTCCCAGCCCAACGGTACATTCCAGGGTGTCAGGCTTAGGGGGCTTTCAGCAGCAAACTATGATGGTCCAAACCAGCCAACCAGCGATGCTTTTGTGTCAAATGTTTGCGTACATACGCTCCAATGGCCTCTGCAAAGGTGCGTTTTTATTCATGCGCGATCATAAAATTCTCAACCCCAAAACGGTTCAGGCTATGGGACGCCCAGCGCGAAGATGCCGCATTTATCGGGTTCCAGCTCTGGGTCCTGGGAATGTCTGTCGTCGCTGTAAGCTCCCGACGCGCCTAAACTGCGAATATTCGTTACTGATGGTCTCGTAGCTTCTCAATGAATCTGTTCCACACATTATCGCTGCCCTTCTCACGCATTTGCTAGCAACCGGGTGGTCCGCCTTTAAACTCGTACACACCACCAACTTCCACTCTGAGTTTAACCGCCTGACTACCCATGGAGCGTGCGGTGGCGTGAATTTATTGCCTACATATTGGAGGAGCCGTGCGAATGCCGAGGTAGATCGATGCATTGAGCCTCAGAGCAGTCAACTAATTGTATCATTTAGATCCCAGTTCTGGTTTTGAATGTGGTGGTACTCGTTGGGTCATCCTACATGTCATGGAGATTGCTCAAGGCAAGTGCAGTCTCTGCTTGGATCATGAACTTGGACTTATTTTACTTTGGGGCTAGACGTTTGGGTGGCTCACTTTCAAGCGTGTTGGTGCATCCCTTGAGATTAACCGCATATATCGATCTGTTTTGTGCCTCGCGATCGTCCTTCAGCTGAGTTTATACTTTATGGTTCTCTCCATGGCTCTCTGGTTCGTAGAATTGTATAGTGGGCCTGGTGGTAAGTGTCATAGTCGAAAAGATCTATACTCGATTAAACAAGGTTCAATTTAACAGTTCGATCGACGCCCCTGAATCGGTTCTATAAAACAGTTGTTGCAGTTGAGTTGCTGGTAAGTGAGACCATTTTGAGTGATGCCGCTGTTACTTAGAATCCACGATAGGCTCTGGTTCCCTGGCTCATCATGGTTAGTCCTACGTCGAAATCTTCTTCCATGCGTTAACTAACCTAGTGGGCAATGTTAGGGGTGGTACGCGGTCCGCCGTGAGATGCACAAGGTTATGCTTGCATTCCTAACACTCTCGGCACTTTTCGTCCTCGCATGGGCCGCAATGTTCGTTTGTCCAATCTGGCGCCTTACCTTCATCACGTGGATGTTCTTCCGGGTGGTCTCACTCAGCGCGGCCATACTGACTGTGCTCGCTTTGGCTCTGGGAATTACCTGTTTCTTTAGTTTCGGCAAGGGCCTCCCCAAGTACCGTAGGTTACTCACCCTCATGTGTCAAATTACTTAACTGACCTCGTAATATCTTCTAGTCAGTCGTATCCAAGACCCCGAAGTAGGAAATTTCGAGCCCGCTCAGCTCCCTCCGTACGATTCAGAGAAGGAAGAAAAGGTCGAGTTCCCATCCCAAAACGCATATCCAACCTTTTCGATCGCATTTCCAGCGCGGCCAGGCTCAATAATCTCTGGTCATTCCCATACGCGTTCTGGATCAGCTCATTCGCGCTCTGAATCGACGTACTCGTATTCTAAACCGGTTCACACAAGTTCTGAATTGACCCATACCCGCACCGGATCGACTTATACACGCGCAGGGTCAATATCAATTCACATGCGCACTGAATCAACTCATACACGCTCTGGATCGACCCACACGCATTCCGGTTCGATTCATACACGTTCTGGATCGACTCACTCGCGCACCGACTCACTAGCCACCATCGCCCCTCGTACAATCACCCGGTTCCCTTCGTCCCGGAACTTTGAGGTCCAAAGCCCCATTAGTGAGGCCACTAGCGACACGTCTGTTCGCGACCCATTCGAGCACGATTTGGCGCGTGTCATGTCAAGCAAAACTTATTCAACGGTTCGGTCTGTCAGGAGCAACCGCTCTGTCGATACGACGCCTGGCCCTGGCACTGTCGGGATGGGAAAGCGCTGGATTATTGAGTGAATGCGCGGAAATTTCTGTACTTTTGCCTGGGAAAGCAAGACTATGGTCTGAGATTATTTCCTGGTCAACCCTTCTTTTTGATTCCCTTTATAACTTGTTCTGTATTATTTTATCCGTTCGTTGATCGATGCATAGAGTTAAGAGTGGTAACTAGGGGACCATTATATTGTACAACAACTTGGAAGCGTGTATGCAAGTTTGCAGGTTTTCTAGTTACAAATGATAGTTACCAAATGTACTGCTCTATAAATAAGTAATCTCACATGGCAAGAAAAGTATACAATCATAAACAATCATCGATTAACACCATTCACTAATATTTTCTCTGCTTCTTTGAAGGCTTGAATGTCCTCAGCGGCTATATAGTCTGGGCTAGTCCCACCGTTCGGGGAGGGCTCAGGAGAGTCAGCCGCCATCTCTTTAATTTCTTGCTCCTCCATGATCATTGCTTGGCGTGCCATTTGCGTCATGTCGTAAGGTAGACTTGGCATTGTTGTTGCTGTAAGAGCTGGAGTTGGAAGGGTCTGCGCCTCATACTCTGACATGTACTCTCGGAACGACACAAGCCAGGGATGGCTCAGGAGTTCCGTTGCAGTCGGTCGGAAATAGGCATCCACGATGAGGCACTGCTCGAGGAACTTAATGCCTAGATGAGAGAGCTGGTCCGGGCTGGGCAAGGGCGGTGGGTTCTTGGCTTGCCCAATGTGGAACATAATTGCCCTAAGCCAATGGATCAGATCCAAGTACATATTCGATACAATCAAAACAAACCATTCATTATCCAAGTTACTCCAAGGTTTCCGACCAGTGCAGCATTCGAGAATAACACATCCAATCGACCATATGTCCATAGCGCCGTGTCGCCCTACAGATTGATTATTGATAATTTCGGGCGCCATGTACATCGGCGTCCCAGTCAGGCTATTTTGTTTGCCTTGACGGCTGAAGGATCTCCAACTCGCATTGCGCGATCGCGTATTGAGTTGAATAGATCGTTGATTTCTAGCGAGGACCTTGGCGGCGCCAAAATCGGCAAACTTGATCATTCCCGTGTGGTCCAGGAGGAGATCTGCAAGTTGGAGAGTAAGTCGGCCAACATAATGCAAGGTTCAGGTGCAACACATACTGTCTGGCTTGATATCGCGATGTACGATCCCTTGCTTATGCAAGTATTCTAGCCCCTCAAGCAACTGCATAGTGTAAACTTGGGTAACCGTCTCGTCCTCGATTCTGCCATTGCTCAAGGAATCCGCCAGGCTGCCACCCGAGCAGTACTCTTCGAATATGTAAACCTTGTCGCGGTGCACCTCGATGCCATAGTATTCGACAACATTGGGGTGGTGAAGCATCTCCATGACGCTCAATTCATCGCGAACTTGCTTGTAGAGTTGCGAAATGCTGGAAGGATCCTTGAATCTGACCTCTTTAACTGCCATCAAGGTACCAGAATCGAGGTTGACGGCGCAATAGACCGACCCGAACGCCCCGCTGCCAATGAAGCGACCTTGCTGCCATCGCATCGAAACGTTAGACGAGGAGGCCGCGAGATTTGCCAATGAACGGTCTTCGGGTCGCTCGATGTTCAACACCCGTCCCACCATATGCTGCTCCGTCTCGATCTCTTGTCGTCTTTGTTCAATAGCCTCTAGCTCGACTCGTACCTCCTCGCGGAAAGCGTGTGCGCGTACCCGTCGTGTATTGGTTTCGTCATGCTCTTTGAGCGCCTCGTTCTGCTGGCTATCTGAGTGATATGACGTCTCGGTGTCGAAATCGGCCTGTGAAGCTTGTTGCATCCGCTCCTTCTTAAGAAGTTGATCCTCTCGCTCGCGTTCGATACTAGCTCGCGCGCCGAGTAGGTCAAAGTGGCTAACAAGGAGGGTCATAAGACTCGAGACCTTGCGCTGGAGCAGCCTAAATGATTCTGGTGGGATGCGGAGGATGTTTCGGCCGCGGGTACGACTCATAGCGAATTCGAGCGCATAAACAGCCCAGCGGAAGGTCTTGCGGTCTGTAGGGTCGCAAGAATCGCATATAAACGAAACCCAGTCGATCGCCAGCCCTGCTAGATTTCGGTTGAAAACGAGGGCTTCTTCTCGATCCATGTATTTGAGTGAATGTTGGCCTTGTTCCGAGGCGAGCTTGAACCAATTTTCTAGCAACTCTTGACAGCCTTCGTTGGCCCCAACCGCAGAACGGACGGTCTTGACCGAGGCGACGATTGACTCGGCGAGCTTGTTCGCGCCCTTGGTGATCTTTCGAATCTCATACTGAACAACGGGGAGATGCGCCATCTGCTCGATGATACACTGGGGTGCAAATTCCGATTCATCCTCGTCTTCCGACAGCCCGTCATCCAATACTTGAAATAGATTGATAAAGCTCCCCTTGGCACGAGCGAGATTACCTGGAAGCCCGTCCGAAATCAAGCGTATGCGCTTCGTTGGCAGCTCGAGGTCTAGCTTAGGGAAGTCATTCAAGACAACTACGACGCCGTGCCAGACGAAAGGTTCTGATGGAGATAAAACAAGGACGTGGGGGACTGCAGATGTATCAATATCCTCTTCCCCAGTGTCAGAGACGTTCCCAGCCCGACCCAACCCCTTCATCCCAGCAGTGGTTGGTTCTTCGGGGCCGAGCGGTCGTACATGATACGCGCGAGACAGAATGAGCTTGAGCTGCTCCGGTTGTTCCCGCAAAGACGGGTGGGCGACAAGATAGCACCCCTCAGCTTGGAGCAAGTCATGGTATACCAAGAAATAATTGGCATCGACGAGAGTGTTGATGAGGAACTCGAGGTTGGTGGTTTCCAAACTGTACTCAGCCGAGTTGCAGAGCCGTTGAGATAAACCACTACAAGCCTCACGTAAGCCATTCCGATCAAAGGTAATCGCTGAAATCGAGCTCACCGGGCAAATCTTTGGAGTTTACGGTATCTTAGCCTAACACCGTCCAGCACCTTTCCATACCAGTTTTCAATCTGCCGTTGGGTCATAGGTTGATCCCGGTCTTTCAGGGACGAAAAACTTCCCCCGAGCTTATTCTTAGATCGGTTTTGCGACTGCATCGGGAATTGTAATTGCTCCTCCAGGTGTACGACAACGCGACTCATGAACCTATTTGTTAGGGAACTAGAGTCTTTTCAGGGGGCAAATAAATCATAGAGTTTCTAACACGCACCATAGTCGCTCGGCAACCACCAAAGATCCACTATCAATCGAGAGCGCGACTTCATCAAACAGGCCCCAATGGCCCTCGAGGAGCTCTGTCTCCTTGAAATAAATCCCCTTGGCCCCGCTCTTCAGCTTCTTGCTCAACAAGCGGAAAAAGATTCGCATTGCCTCGAGAATCACTTTGTCGTATTCTTCGTCAATCCCAGATGAAACGTCCCACCAGCGTTCGGGGTCTGGCGCAACAAGAGCCTCATACTCCCGTTTCAGCGTGCAAGCTAGGCCAATGGATACCATATAATTGTCCATCATTTGTTCAAGTTGCAACAAGTTCGGATCGGAGACATTGTGAGAGAGCCCGAGTCGCACCTTGATGGTCTCCTTGACCAGTCGCGTCGGGAACGAAATAATCATCTCTAGCTCCTCTTGAAAATTTGGTAGTCGAAGTCCGTGTATGTGCTTGCCGTTTGTGATATACATCTCCTTGGCTCGTTGGATGCATGAGCTCAAGGTCTGGAGCGCGCCCTTTTCAAAGGATATCTGGAGAGTGTCTTCCTTGAGGATACGCTCGACAAAAGAAGTAGCCTCGGGTTTCTCCAAAGTGGACGACTGGCCATCTTGTTGCGGGCGAAGAGGTAAGCTTCCCGCAGTAGTCGGCGCAGTAATATCTAGAGTATCACTTCCCGTCCACCTCTTGAGCATTGATATTGCACCAGAAAGCATATTGAACATGTTCGACCATTGAATAAGCGTTTCGACCCGAGCGATAAACGTAGGCTCAGCGCAAACAGGCTTCGCGTCTTGCATAGCGGCCAGCGTGGGATACAACGACTGTGCCTTTTCGAGGCGCCTCAGGAGAGGGTTGATGGCTTTGACAGCCTCAGTTGTGGACACGGGTGGACCATCGTCGTCGCCCAATTTAAACGAGACTACCTCCTCGAGCACAGGATCGACAAGGCGTAGTCGTTTATCGTTTAGACGCTCGCGTTCCTGGGCCTCGGTGCGCCCTCGTAATCTAGCTCGAATGCCGAGCCAAATATTAATGTGGCGCAGGCTACGCTCCCCGACGTTTGGTTCCAACGCACGTCCTATTCGCGTCGTCTCGGACCTAAGAACTTCACTATCTAACACAGACATGAGCATCGTCTGCCATTCGAGGCGTTCCCGCTCCGCGGGAGTCGGTTCTTGTCCATCGCTATCTACAAATGGCTCAACGTCG
Organism: Ceratobasidium theobromae; assembly: GCA_037974915.1. Lineage (NCBI taxonomy): Eukaryota > Fungi > Basidiomycota > Agaricomycetes > Cantharellales > Ceratobasidiaceae > Ceratobasidium > Ceratobasidium theobromae. The sequence continues at coordinate 163,182 of JBBBZN010000009.1, forward strand.
ACAGTCGAAAACGCAGAATTGGCATTAGTAGTCGAATCTTCGTCGTCGCTATCCCCTTGGTCGATCAGTTGCCCGAGTCCTCGCTGGATAAGCTGGTTTGGGTCGTATAAATCGTCATCGGCGACCTTGTCTCGAAACTTTTTCGTAAATTGTGTGTAAACGCTCCCCGAGATCTGCGATGCCCGAGGAGTACGCAAGCCAGACCCGGGAGAGGTAATCAGACTAGATGGGGAACTATACGGATTTGAGACTGAGTATGAGTTGGGGGAGCGAAGTTTGAATCGACCACTTGGAGTAGATGAAGAGGGCATGCTGGGGGTACCGTATCGGGAGGTCGAGGGATAAGAAGTATCACGCTCCCAAGTTTGGGACGCCTCCTTTTCGTCGTCTGCATCTTCCAGCTCATCTGGTATGTGCTGGAGCGTGGGCATGTGTCTCCGACTCGTTCCAGCTCGCATTGGCATGATGGATATGTAGGCTGAGTTAAAGTTCAGATGAGTCCCAAACTATGGTCAATAGGGTGAAGGTCGCCTTCACTGCCAGGCTCGCCTCGGCTATCGAGGACTGGGGGCGATCGCGTCAGAATAGGGTGGTCGGTGTCATCAAAACGTCTTCCAACGTAAATGGAGGTGTATTTGAAATCAAGTGACTCTATCTCCTCTACGATATATATACTGTACATATTCCAATCAAAATAAAGTGCTCCATCCACCAGATTAATAATGTATGCATACAAAACTTCCCGCCGCCGTCGTGGGTATATCTGGGGTACTCGCCCTTCTAAGTAGGTGCTGACTCGACACCCTCTAGTTATCTAGGCGCGCTTTCTTTCTTCTACCACCCGCACCTTCTTCTAAAGCAAGCCGCAGTAATCGTTCTTCCTCGGCCGCGCGCTCGTCCTCGAAGCGGACATTTTTCAATACAACGCTTCTTACGCCCGCAGATCCATCACCGCGGTTCAACCAAATCCACCTAAAGCAAATCAGTGGGGCTCCTAAACGCTATCACTTAACTAACTCACTTGTAGCGGGTAATTGTGGTAACCATAGATGACCAGGTGTTCTCAACATAGTTCTCCTCAAAGTCCCAAACGATTGGCTTATTTTGGCAGTTGCTACAGCAATGAAGGGTTAATATCCAGAAGGCGATGTCATACTTCTAGCGGACTACTCACAAATGTAAAATACCAGGAAGTAGCTGGTTATATTTCTCCGGAGCTTCTTCCATGTAGAACTGACTCCTGACTTGGTCAGTTTCAGACATCTCTTCACCCCCCGCTTCGTGCCAGCGACCCAATTTCAAGCCGTAACCCCCACGACAATGTGTAACGTCCCATCGGAGACTCAAATGGGCAAATAGTTCAGGGAAATGTGTCCAAATTATGTGGTAGATCCCCTGGTCGCCATAGAGTGGGTTCATGGGGTTGAACTTGACGAGTTTGGAGCGCTCGGCAGTTGGAATCATACCGTCACCCCTGAGCGCGAGCTCAAATGCCTTGCCGCTAAGACCATTCTTCGACCAGCTCGGGAGCAACGTGGAGGACATGAACGGACTTTTGGGGTTCCGCATGGCAGCAAGGTCGAGAAGCATCACGCAAGTGCAAATGCGTGAGGCGTCGGACTTGGGACCCAGAGTCGGGAAGGCAATCATTTGTTGAGGTGCCAACGTGGAGAAGGTGTTCCAGAGAAGAACCGGGTCCACGACAAAGAGCATGTCTGTATCCACAAATATGGCTCGATCGACATTTGGCAAGAGCTCGTGCAAGAAAACCTGTATTTGATATTACGCTGTGCCCAAGGCAAAACAAAGTTCGTGGAGCTTACCTTGACGAGACCTCCCATACCTGCAAAGTATTTAGTACCCACACCTGACCGGTCAGCACGGGCCTTGATTGCCTCCAAGGAAATGGGATAAAAGACAACATCCACTGGATATGCCGGGCGGTTGAAAAGACTGAGTTTGTGCTCAATGATAGGCACAGCGTCGTTGCTGCAAACAAGGTGAAAAGAGAGTGGGCGCGAGGAATGCATTATAGCACTCTTAATGGCCATAGTCCCCTCAGTCGCAGAGTCCGCGCCAATCATGACCATGACAATTTCGATTGGCTCTAGCCGGGTTGTGAGGTTGTGGTGATTTGGTCTTGAAGATTTTGGGGGCGAGTGATAGGTAACCGGCGAAACATCCTGTATGTGGGAGTGGATGACAACTGAGGTTGACTGGCCTTGGGTGTAAAAATATGTCCAGGCAACATTGTTGAGAATAAGCAAAACAGCAAAAATGAGTGTGCGAGACCATCTAGTGTTCATGCGACTGGAACGAAAGTCATGGTGTTCGTACGAACTCGCGTTTTCTGGAGATATTAGAGGAGTCTCAGAGGTTGTCGGCATAGTTGGCTAAAGAGCTATTATCTTAGATATAAACCGGAAAATGATTATATACGTACGACGTGGTTGCCGCCGCGGCAGTTGGAGTCCGCAGCGAGAAGGTTACGGATGTGAACAGGAATAGAGTGGTAATATATATAACGTTGTTACAGCCGATTTGACGCGTCGGTGATGGTGTCGAACCCCAACTCAGGGCCCGATCAGCGATTACTCGGCGCTTACTTTTACCTTTCCACCACCACAGTACATCGGATAGATCATAAATTGCAATCATGGGTGTCTTAGAAAAGGTGTGGCTGGTGGCGAATTCAAACCCATGTGTGATCTCACCCATGAAATAGATAAAAGAAATCGAGGGTAGGCGGCCGCGAGCAAAGGTGACAGGTCTAGCTGACGTGAATCATAATTGCTCAAGAGGAAATGGCGAGAAGTGAGTTTCAGGACTGAGACACCCGGCTTAGCAAGACAGTTATCTTATTTTCATTGATCCCCAGCCCAAAAAAATAAGGTTATTCCTGCATCCCTACTTGTCATTGGCGCTGCTGACGCTCTACTCAGGCCACGGAGTATCACCTTGGTCTGCTGAAAGCCAAGCTTGCCAGATATCGTGCTCAATTATTGGAACCCACGTCAAAGGGTGGCAAACCGGGAGAGGGTTTTGACGTCCAGAAAAGCGGAGGTGCGATAACCGATGCGGTCATCATATCCCAACTTAATCCCCACTGACAGATGCGCGCGTGGCTTTGATCGGCTTCCCATCGGTGGGAAAGTCTACACTGCTCTCACTAACGACAAAGACAGCTTCCGAAGCTGCATCGTATGAATTCACAACTCTCACCGCTATTCCAGGTGTGCTTGAGTATGAGGGTGTTCGTATTCAATTACTTGATCTCCCCGGAATTGTTGAGGGTGCCAGCCAAGGTACGCTTGGGTATCCATCAGTTTTCGGCTTCCTCAGTACCTGAACCGCATTATGCCCGGCAGGCCGGGGGCGTGGACGCCAAGTTGTGTCGGGTGAGTTTGAGTAAAAGAGCTACCAGATCGAGTCTGATTTGCGTTATAGTGGCCAAAACCGCAGACTTAATTTTGATGATGCTTGATGCGACAAAATCAACGGAACAAAGACGACTCCTTGAGTACGAACTCGACGCAGTTGGTATCCGGCTCAACAAGGCGAAGCCTGATGGTGAGAACCTGGTATTTATGCCGAACTTAATCCCCTGACAATTGTGTGCAGTGGTATTCAAGCAAAAGACGGCTGGCGGTGTGAGTTAACTTGCTCCGTGAAATAATCTAAACTAATACATCTATACAGATCACGGTATTTCAATAGTAATGGTTAAGACCACGAAGTGCTAACCCAAAGCCAGATCAACAACACAGCAAAACTCACAAAGATTGATGAGAAAGCTATCAAAACTATCCTTGCTGGATACAAAGTGTGCATTAGTCATCGCTCTCAAAATAAATATCTGACACACCCCAGATCCATAACTGCGACGTAATGATCCGAGAAGATATCACAATAGACGAATTCATAGATGTCCTGCTTGGTGCGTATGCCCGTTTACGACCCAATTCCCATAGATTTATCATCCTGTATAGGAACCAGAAAGTATATCCCTTGCTTATATGTGTATAACAAGATCGATGCTATCTCGTTGGAGCTCATGAACGAACTCGCCCACCAAGATCATACCTTGGTGATAAGCTGTGAGATGAACCTAAAGTATGTCTCGTGATTTTTGGGTTAGCGCGGGGTGTCGAATTTACAAGCCTACAGCATCGACTACCTTCTCGAACGTATCTGGGGTGTAAGCATGGCTTTTTTCGCGTTCATAGGATAGTTAAATATGACCCACGCATTAGGAACTCGGCCTAGTGAAAGTGTACACTAAGAAGCGAGGCGAGCATCCTGACCTCACAGACCCAATTTGCTTGCGAAAAGGGGCGACCATCGAAGTGAGGAGTCTATTTGACCGCCAAACTGAAATGTAACCTCATTTTTTCCAGCATGTATGCCATGGGATTCACCGGTCGCTCGCTGAAAAGTTCAAATATGCGCTTGTCTGGTAAGTGGTTGAGCCTTATTCACGGTCATAACTAATAGATAAATGATTGATAGGGTATGCCGCTCTTCCAAACCTGTCAAGGAGTACATGGTACTAACTTTGAGATCTTGCATATAGGGCAAATCCTCCAAATTTTCACCTCATGCACAAAAGGTTTGTTTCGATGCATGCTAGCTTTTATGGCTAGACTAATCAATATACTAGGTTGGGTTGACACACCAAGTTGCAGATGAGGACGTAGTTAGTAGTAAGTCTCTTTCGCCTTACTTGCCAATAAATGTTTACCCCGGTTTCCTAGTCTTCACCAAGTAACCATTTATACTTAGCAATGAAAATCTGCATTGAAATGATACGGCTTCGCGGCCTCACACATCGTAAGCAATGATAGATCCAGGACAACCGAGACTATAATACAATTACTCTATACTAATGTTACAAAATGTCTCATCAAGTGTCTATCCAAGTCGCGGAGTCCTCAATACCTTTGCGATTGCGTCGTACGGGTTCGAAACAGCATGAATCGTGGGACGCGTCGAATATGGGATATTTGGTTTAGTTGGGGACGAGGCAGTTGATTGACACTCGAGTTGAGGCTGCGGAGGATCTGGGAACTCAAATCGGGGTGCAGGTTGAAGGGCCGTGACGGGTACTTGGGGTCGCGCCACCCGGAGAGACGCTGGCAGCACTGGGGGTAATTGAAGTCCATTGTGCCCCACGCTTAAGGTAGAGTGTGGCACCGGCGCGAAAATAGTAGGCGGGAATGTAGTAATGGGGTGAGTGAGCGTGTTGGCCGCGACAGAATTTGAGGCAGTTGGATCTGTGGGACAAACATATTGCTGCATAAAAGTCGGCGGTCTTGGCATGTCCACGAAGGAGAAGTCCGATACTCGTTTCACGGGCGGCGGAGTCTGTGGCGCATGGGGATAAATTCCAGTCCCTTGTGACATGACTGGATATGTCGCGGAGTTGACCAGTGGCTTCACGTGGGGGGCGGCCGGTGGTTGGTACGCTGTTGGCACATCAGGAAGTCCGGATGGATAGATTGCGTGCAACATTGGACGGCCCTCTTGATGTATCACTGGAACTATGCTGGGCTCGCTCGCGTAGCCCGTCGAGGTGCCGCGCATTGGAACTGGGTGATCGCATTGCTGTTGCGCTGGCTCTGAGCTCATGGGTACCGCCGCAAACTCCTTAGATGATCCCTTGGTTCCAACCGAAACATCAGCGTGGCGCGTTCTATTCTCTCGCCTCATGCACCGTTTGGACTCGATGCTGGGTGGGAGCGGTGTAAGCCTAGGAGACTTGGGTACTTTGACTCCTGCGATAAACTCCATCGCCCACTCCAAATCCGCGACTCGCGACCCTGCACAATTACCGCTTGCAGAGCTGGCGGAAGATTCTTTGCTCGTTGTTCGTTCCAGTGCTTCCTTGCCTCGACCAACGTTGCCATGAGCTTGAATCTCTTTGGTTTTAGACCGTTGTCTCAAGCTAAATATCAACCCCGCCAGAGCCGTTGCAAAAATAGCCAACGGGACAGCAATAGCTGCCGCTGATGGTTTATTATCGCCCGTGGTACCAACTAGCGATTTGCTAGTAGTCGAAGGTGTCAGAGCTACGGTCGAAGTAGTGCTGGTGATAGGAGGCAACGTTTCTTCGCTAGTCCTGTTAAGGCCAGCAGTTATAGTACTATTAGCCTTTGGGCTACCCCCTAAATGCATGGAATATGAACTTGCTCAGACTTCTGTGGGAGGGTCTGACTCACCTGCAACTTTGGATGAATAATTATTCCCTTCGCTGCCCGACTGAGATTTATCTTTATTCTCCCCATTTGATCCTGATGAAGTTGAGCCAGAGTTGGATGACCCAGAACCAGCGGAATGAGGGCTTATCGAGTCTGGGCCAGATGAACTGGAGCCCGAGCCCGCCGGCTCTGACAATAAAGAATCTGGCGACACCGGGGGTAAACTTGAATCCGAGGAGTCTTTGGATACAGCTGTTGTCGTAAATATGGGAGTTTTTAGCGTTCAAGTGTGGTACTAACCTTGGATTCTGAATTCAGGGGTGTCGTAAATTTCCCCATTATCGTCCTCCATACGTATGAAAAAATCATTATCAGTGCCTATCTTTGGAATCTTCCTGTCAAAGAAAATATTAAGCATTTCCTCGCTAGTGCCACGAGACCTACTTACATGTTGATTGTGTATTGACCGTTGCGCAGCTTTTTAACTTTTGGCCAAACGGTATCCCCGCATTCGTTTGTCTCTGCGAGGCACAGTTGAAACGAAGGAGACGCTACTGGCTCTGAGGACGTAGACCTGAGAGCATAAGCATCAGCCAAACATAGTTGGGTATGTGGCTCGAATTCGAGCACTTACCAGGTGGCGGCCATCTTGCTCCCAGAGGAAAACACATCATTCGACGTTGGTTTCACCCAACTGATCGCTGATGGCGAATCATTATCCTCTACCCATGTTGCTCTTGCTGGATCGGGCCATGATAAAATCAAGAGTGCAGCGCTAAGCAGGAGGAGTGGTGGTGGTAGTGGTTTGGATTTGTAGGTGCTTGTGTAGAGCGCCATTGGTTAATCTAGGTTGACGGTCGTAGTGAAGTGAGGAGGAGGGGGGAGTTAACGTTCCAGCCCCGTCATGGGAGAGGATGAATGGGTTTAAATAGTTTTAGTTGGGAAAAACAATCGAGTTTTTGGCTCCGTTGTTTTGAGAGGCCAAGGTCGCATACATGCGGGTAAATAATTTGCAATTACTAGATATGGTAATTCTACTCGGGAATAAGTCTATTCATTGATAGTTACTTCTAGCTTAGCCCCGACCCATTTAACTGATATTCTAGATGCGTTCGAGAGTTTAATTCGAATGCTCTTCGTTGCTTGTGGGTATAACTCACTTGGTCAAATTCTCAACAATAAAGTCAGGTTCCCCTTTCTCCACCGTTGAACGAGGCGAACTGGTACAAACACCAAGAACCTTTGCCCCCGCAGCTTTACCTGCTTTAAGGCCTGAGACGGCGTCCTCTACCACGAGGCCTAGTAAGAATCATGTAATGAATTCACACCAATTGCCAGCACAGCCTGACACAGACTCACAATTCTTGGGGTCAACGTGACAGTTCTTCGCACCTTGAAGATACGGGTCTGGGTTTGGCTTGCCATGCTCAACGTCTTCAGCCATGACCATATGCTTAGGAAGGGGTATGCCGACAGATTTCAGGGCCTGGGGAGCATACCATCTTGTAGCTGGCAGAAGATTAACACTTAGTTTCAACAGTAAAATGCACTCGCTTACCACTAGTTACGATTGTCCACCCGGGGCGTTCCTCGGTTTGGCCCTTTTTAAGCTAGGAAATCACGAGTCAGATACATAGATCGATTAGCAATTAAAAACTAACGGTATCAAGCAGTTCTTGGACTCCTGGAAGGAGTTTTAAACCGTGTCGAATAACCTCGGACTCGAATCGTGTTACTTCAGCCTGAATAATTGTCAATCTAGAGAGGTCGGAATGCTACAACGTCCTCGTCACCTGGAGCTTTTCCTCGTTATCTAGTCTAAGCCAACGGCGTAATGTATCGATAGAGCGCACTCCATGAGAGGCTTTCGCAACCAAGGATTTCGTTATAAGTGCGTCGCAATAATAACTTTGGTGACTCACTTACATTCGAGGATTTCTTTGATATTCAGGAACTGATAGTCCTTACCAAACTGGTCCCAGGCTCCCAGGACGCCAGGAGTGGAGTCTATCAAAGTCTATTCCACTCATGTTAATAATATAACTGAAATAGGAATCTAGTACACGCTCACCCCGTCCTGTGACGCAATACAGCCGAATACATTGACAATATTAATTTTGGCCAATAAGGGGATAGTGCCAGACACCCCGCACTCACCATATCAAAAAGGATCGCATCTACTATAATGGCCACCATCGTAGACAATTATACACCAGACTATTCACACGTCGAATTTATAGGCTCTCACGGTTGAAGTACTGGAACAAAGATCCCGATATTGATTGTCCCATTTATCTTGATTAGTCACCCATGGAAGAAGTCTAACAACTTGTACACACAACCACGCGAACGAAATGAATTTACTCAGGCCATACGTGCCCGTGAACGCTGGTGGGTGTCCCTGCCGCAGATGCACCATTGCTAGCTAGGCCCGTAGCGTGCAATCCCGAAGCTAATATGTGAGCATGTGAACCATCCGTAGCCAAGTTTTCCAAACGTTCGTACTGCGGGACCCTGTTAGATTGAGGCTCGTGACCGGGTGAATCTGCGCACCTCTCTCAAAGTCCCATCCACCCAACGGCCCATATCAGAGTCTCGTAGCACTTTTGCTAATGCAGCGTGCAATAAAATGTATCTCACCGACGGAAGTGGTAGATCTGTATAGTAACTTAGACCGTTCTGGCAAAAATGGACTAAAGAGATGGTCACTAACCGGGATCTGTTGTCGTTAATCGGATTATCGCACCGTCCGGTGGACCTGACATATCAACTTAAGAATACTATCTCTTAAACTAAATAATTGGCATACCAGGCAAGCTTGCCAGCTGCTTGCGATACCGGTATACATTAGGTTTAGGATTTTTCTGTTCAGGAAGAGTTGGCGTGGCGTCAGCATCGCTCGAAATGTAGCCAAGAAATAAACAACATACCTTGTCAAGTTCAAACCAAACTAAGAACCGGCAAAACGCAACATGGATGTCGTAGGTGAGGGTAATGATATTAGTCAAATTGCTTATCCGATGCCCATGTAGCTCATCTAGACGGAACCCTGCAAAGCGTTCGAGCGTTTGCCAGGTACTGGATTTTGTAGTCGCCGAGAGGGGAACGACATGCGAAGCGTACGTAGGTAGCCATTGGTCGCCAGGGTTCCACTCGACGGTTTCAGGGGTATCTATGGAAGGGCACGTTTGGGTTAAGCCTGACGTCAAGAGTCTGGAGCAATAATCTTACAGAAGTAGCCGATGTCGACCCCTCTTGACACTACACAACGGTAGTTATCTCGGGATAATGCCTAAAACCCCGCCATCATAGTAGTAGTAAGCAGTCGTGCGAGCAGTCTAATGAAATAAGACGCACAAGCTGTTTGATTTCTGAATGGGCGCTCGGAGACACGTGGGCTTTAGTACCCAACGCAACAACTGGAAGTGGCAATGGAGATCAACTTTTTAGCTCACAACATGTGGGGAACAAAAGTGCCTTACTTGGTAGCAGCAATTTACGCAAGGTGCTATCCGCCACATGCTTCATCCCAGCTGGATCACCCTCATTTTTCAGTATTTCACCGCGAATATAGGCTCTCCCCTCGGGTGTGGGTGCATAGGTGAGCAAAGCTAGTAGAATCACTCTAGCAAGTCTCCGTTTGTATGCCATTGGGTGTGTGGTCATTGATCAACGTACCTAGTGTGATCCTCGTGATCCGCTGCCTTGTATCCCTTTAAGAGCGCCTCTGCCTTGACGTCGGCGTCGGACAGGTTGATCATGGTGAGAGGGTGTGGGAAAACGAAGGTCTTAGGGCTGGTCTCAGCGCCGACAATATGTGCTCGGGGCCCCAAACTTGGGCGCGAATAAGTGACATGAGGCGGTTCATTCTACAACGGCACGTGATGTAAGCAGCATACAAATCGGTCATCAACAACCCTCGAATGATGTTCAAGTGATGCTCTCTCCCGGATATGTGGGGCTAGGTGACGTAGCAATAAGTATGTTTTGTATATATGATATCCCGACATATGAATTGACCAAGGAAGGATATACATAGAAAGAAGTGGGTCGTCAATGTGGGACATTACATTAAGATGCGTCAGGCTGGTGTTTAAGATGTCACTGACGAGCGTTGTAAGCAAAAAAGACCAAGTGGCACTGGTGCAAAAGGACATACTGTAGGTACTAGCGTCAATGGTAGCTGGTAGGTCGGTGACTTTAACCTCGAAGCGACCTTGGATTTCCTGGAGGACTTCGGAATCCTGGGGTGAAGACACAAAGGTGATCGCGAGACCCTTGGTACCGAAACGACCAGCACGTCTGTGGGTTCGGTAGGTTAGTAACAGAGCGACTGCTCTGCCTAAGAACACTTACCCAACACGATGCAAGTAACTATCAGCCTCAGCGGGTGCGTCATAGTTGATGACGATATTGACACGCTCAACATCAATGCCACGAGCAAAGATATCCGTAGCGACTAGGATACGTTTTTCGAAATTTTTGAAAGACTGGTAGCGGTTGATACTAAAATCCCATGAGATATGGCGGTAGCCTAGGCGGCAGGGAACTTACCGCTCCTCTTGACCAATTCCGGAGTGAATACAAATGCTCGGGAAGTTGCAATTGTTCAACAACTTGTTCAGCTCGTTTGCACGAGACAGAGATTTTACGAATATTACAACCTGAATAAAAATTTAGTGGAAATTACCTTGACCGTTTAACTACAAACCTGGTTGAATTCGAGCTGGTCCAATAGATCGTTGAGTTTACGATTTTTGGCGATCTCCTCCAGATTAATGTAGTGCTGCTGTAACCCGTGCAGAGTGAGCTTGGACTCATCGTCGATGAAGATTTCGAGTGGCTAAAGGGAGTCAGTATGTGTGTTTCTTAAACGTAATCAAAGACGTACGTTTGCCATGAATTTCTTGCATGTGACACGGATATCCTTAGACAAGGTGGCGCTGAACATCATCACTTGCTTGTGGTGGGGCGTAACTCGGAAGATTTCTTGGACGTCGCGGCGCATGTCTGTGATAGGCCATTGATAGGGCGGGAAGTGGGAAGGAAGAGGACGATAAGAAAATGCGCGACAAAACAAGCCAGAGACAAATAAAGACGATTCAAGAAAGCAAATCAATGCTTGACGGATGTGCTTGAAGCCCTCTTCAAACGAAAGGCCATCAACTATCAGGAGACGGCGCGGTCGAGCGCATCGCTTGAGTCCAGGTGCCCGGCAGCATCGTCAACACATTGAAGTGCGTGGAATGACCAATCGAATCCGATTGCCTCAGCGTGGGTGCTCGCGCGCAGGGCAACCAGTCGGAATGGCCACCCCACAAACGGGACACAAGAAAAATCGGGCGAATGATATCGAAGTCGGAGGGACTAACCAAGTTGCTCCAACATTTTGTCGCACTCGTCCAGAACGAAGTGCTTGACTTTCTTGGGGTCGAGATGTTTGTCACGAGCTAATGCGTTGAGTCGTCCGGGAGTAGCCACGATAATGTGCGGGCATTTGGTCTTGTCTTTGAGTAGCTCGATGTCCTTTGCCACGGGGGTGCCACCAAAGAAGACAGCAGTGCGAACATCGGGCATGTACCTCGAGAAACGCGTGTACTCGTTGCGGATCTGGTAGGCCAGCTCGCGAGTATGGCAAAGCACGATCACGGAAACCTCTCCGTCTACAGGCTCTAACTGTTGCAGGGTTGCCAGTACAAAAACGGCGGTTTTTCCGTGACCCGACTTCGCCTGGCACAAAACGTCCATGCCGAGCACAGCCTGAGGAATGCATTCTTGTTGCACTGTAGTGCAAAAAACAATCAGCGCAACCAAGAAAAACGCGTCGGTTCACGAACAAACCTTCAGAGGGGTGTTCAAACCCAAGATCACTAATCGCGCGTAAAAGCTCCGGCTTCAATAGGAAGTCGCTGAGCAAATTTTAGAGGGATCGAATTTACTGGAATAAAACAAATGCGCGTACCGGAAGCCCGTAGTGTGGACGTTGGCATACGTCTTTTTCTCCTTCTCCCCATCGGCGGGCGCGGCTGCAGCGCCATTGGCGCCAGTGGTGAGACCCACATCGTGGTCGTCTTCGTAGTCAATGAGCTCTTCGTCAGGCTGATTGATGGCGGACATGACGACAAGTGGGAATGAGTTTGTGGTGGGTGAGATTGGTGGTGGACGCAGGCAACAAAACCTCGTGGCGAGTTAAATGACTAAGCGTTAGTCAGCATGCGGCTATGTTTGCTTGTGTACTGGGATAGGAAACTAGCCTTGCGTATCTTGCAAAGTTAAATTAGTTTGAAAAGTTTAAAGATAGATCCGAAAGTCACTTTCAGACAACACGTTAATCAGAGTCACTCTATGTCTGGTTAGAACACAATGTCTGGCCAAATTCGCACGACCCGGCATGTTACTAAATTTGTGCGATGTGAAAAACAACCAAGAGAACGAGCACTTAAACGCCTGTCACCTCACTTCAACCTCAGTTGATCTCTCCGCTCTTTATTTCATGTTTCCAGCACCTCTCTCTTAGACACATCGTGATAGAATGGCTCCTTCGAATAAAATTAGAAAACAGCCTTTCTGGTATGTTGTTCACCGCCATCTCCGGATGTTCTGACTCGATTTGTTCAACCAGGCTCGGAGGTAAATATTTTGGCATGAATTAACAGGCAAGCTTACAGACCTAACCGCATGATTTCAAGGTGCCGCCGCATCTAGTAAGTACATAATTTTGCTACTCTATATTCTGGCTCAATTTGTGTTTGACCAGTGGCAGCATGCTTCACGCACCCCCTAGATCTGACTAAAGTGTAAGCACCATCGCCTAGAGTTGTTCATAATAACATCCTAAACACCCGAACTTTGCTCTTTAAAGGCGAATGCAAACACGTCCCGGTAGTGCCTCAAAAGCGACCATGCTCGGTACACTTTCGTCGTCGATCCGTAACCTTGGCATTCGGAGTGTTTATACTGGTATTTCGGCGGCTCTGATGAGACAGATGTCCTACTCGATGGTTCGATTTGGTTGCTATGAGCATATCAAAAGTGTTATTACAGAGGGAGGCAGTGAGTGACCAAACTTCTGGTGCCCCTTTTGCTTGCTGACCGAGTCACCACAGGGAAACGCCCGACTGCTATCCAACTAATTGTGGCTGGAGGCATCGCTGGTGGTCTTGGTGGAGTTGCAGGCAACCCTGCAGATATTTTGCTGGTTCGGATGACCACAGATGAAGTTCGACCTTCAAAGGATCGATTCCATTACAAAAATGCTATCGACGGATTAATCCGCCTGGTTCGTGAAGAAGGAGTCTCAGCACTAGGGCGGGGGCTGAGCGCTAATGTTGTAAGCAGTCCTTGTTACAACGACTCGCACCATTAGGCTTCAGCCGCTGACTACTGATCCTAGACACGTGCTGTGCTCATGAATGTGCGTATTCCTTTAGTTTATGGACCTATGTTTACCGATTTTACCCGAGCCAGTGTTCACAACTTGCATCGTAAGCTATCTCGGTTGCATGCCGCGAGAACCATGACTAAAAATTCATTTATAATTAGCTACGACTTTTTCAAATCGTTGATCTTGCACTCGGCCCGGTTTGAGATTAAGGATGGAATTGCATTGCATGCATCCTGCAGCGTGATGTCTGGGCTGGTTGCAACTAGTACGTCACACAAAAAGTTAAAACGAATGGCGACTAATCCATGATGATAGCAATCTGCTCCCCTGCAGATGTTATTAAGTCTCGAGTGATGCAATCTGCCAAAAATGTAAGTATTACCAGTATTCTGCCACCACGCCCTCACGAGTTACAACCAGGCGTCTATGACGGAGGTCATCACAACTTCTCTGAGGACAGAAGGTGTTCGATTCTTGTTTAAAGGCTGGACCCCCGCATTTGTTCGATTAGCTCCCAATACTGTACTTCTTTTTGTCTTCCTGGAGGTGAGTTTGAAGGCTTCTTGACATTAGTCCATTCACTAACGCACAAATATAGCAATTGAAAAAACTGTATGCGCAAGTATAATATTCCCAAACCGACATAGACATAGCGATTATTGTTAGTTTTTTTGATCCAACGCCAATATTCCCGCATGCACAATCTCCATACATATGCGCACTACTATGCGCAACTCTCTACACATGTCACCTCATCTATCTTCATCTTCCCAATATATTCTTGATTATACCTCTACAGGATACTGAATAACTTATGAGTCCTGGTCGCCAGAATCTCCTGATTTAACGCCGCTGCCCTCTTCCTTAACAATCTTTCGCCGTTTGCTGGCTGCTATCATGTCCCTGCGACGGATTGCATCCCCTTTGCCAACCGAGCGACCCGCAACTATACCTATATCCTTGCGCTCAACTGGTTTGCGTTTCAATGTGCGCCTCTTCATTTTAGACGGTTTTGGCAACTTCAGCATCCACTCTGGAACTGGATTATTGGAGGTTTTCAAGACGTTGGCAATCCTGAGTTAAACACAATTGTGTCATTAGGGAACAGAATTGTGTAGGCCACGACAAACTTACATTTTAAGATAAGGTGCATCAGCATCCGTAAAATATGTGAGAGCCTCCCCCTCTCGTCCAGCACGACCAGTACGACCTGTGTGTTGGAATAAGTAACCGGATCCACGGAATGTAAAATTCGCCCACCGATCCTGTGAATATAACTTTGCACCGATTGAGGGAAATCATAATTGATAACCAGTCGCACGCCGGCGAAATCCATCCCGCGAGACATAACCTCAGTTGCTACTAAAATATGACACTCCCCACGCTGGAACCTCTCGGCCGCATCAGTGCGTTGTTTCTTTGTTCGGCCCGAGTGGAGCGCATCGACATTTCGGCCATCATACAAGAGCTCCTCAGTCAGCTCTGTCGCACGCTCCTGGGACTGTACAAAGACAAGGACAGGCGGTTGGAATCCAGCGGCGAGCTGCTGCCGGAGTGTAAGAAGTTTCCCTGACTCGGATCCCACGAATATGAGTTTTTGTTTTACGGATGATGTAGCCGAATCCCTGCGAGTAAAATCAGCGGGTTAGTTATGAGTACATGCGTTTGGGATGCTTACTTGAGCCCAACTACTATGCGCACAGGCGAGCCTAAGTAACTATTTGCCACTGACTCAGTACCCGCTGGCAATGTCGCGCTAAACACTGCTTTTTGGAGGTTTGGATGTGTGCATGACTTGACAATTTCCTCAGTCTGGGCAAAAAATTCGCCCTCCAATAGTCGATCTGCTTCATCCAAAATTAGGCATCGGACACTGGGGAATCCCGCTCTAGTTTAGCCTTGAATGTATCCGATCTCGCTGCGTGGCTTACTTATCCAAATTAATCATTGAATTTTGCAAGGAGTCGACCATGCGCAAAGGCGTAGTAACAACAATATCTACAACACAAATAAGGCGCTAATCGATGGTTATCATAAACAGAACTTACCAACTTTATCCCGCACCTCGGGTTGGGCCAGGGTTGCGCTCGCAGCCTTCCCGTACAGGATAATTCTCCATTTTCGTCCTTCGGCAAGTTTTAGACACTCGTTGTATATCTGTGCAGCGAGTTCCCGCGTAGGGCTAACAATGACAGCTCGCACGCCTTTCCCAACATCCTTAGGAGGAGACTTAAACGACGAAGGGGCTTCAAGCAAACTGAATATGGGAAGTAGGTAGGACATCGTTTTGCCGGTACCAGTTGGAGATATAGCAATAAGGTGCTTCCCCTATGGGCCGACGCTGTCATTTAAGACTACCTGATATAAACATAAACAGCTGACCTCGAGTAATACGGGTATTCCGTGAGCTTGTATACTAGTGGGTGCGTTATATCCACAACTCTGAATGTTCTGCAATAAGCGCTGAGGAACGCTGTATCTCGAAGGTAGGTCGTCGAAATCTGATATTGGATCAGGTAAATTTTCTCCAGATAAAGTCACGCGGTGTTTCGGTGGTAAATCTTCCACTTGGTAAGATATCCAACTACCAAAAGCAGTATAAATATTACTCACTGCGCTCCTTGCTTCGCTTTCGCTTCGTTTCTTGACTTGAATTAGTCTCTTCGTTGTTCTTGGTAGGGTTTGCAGATATAGCAGGTCCCGATGTGGAGCCTCCTGGTGCCGCTTTAGCGTACTTGAAGAAATCGAGCTCTGGGGGTAGCTGCCCAGAAAGGCGTTCTGTATTTTGCTTTGCATTATTTCTGCTCCTATTTGCCTCTGCCTAATCTAAGTATAAGTATCAGTCTAACAAACCTACCAAATCCAGGTCACCCACATTGAAGAGCGTGATGTCATTTTGGAATCGGTTTTTGTCAAATTTTGTTCCCCCTCTCGATAAAAGCCTAAATGCCTCCATGAGGGTCTAGTAGTTGTCCCCGAGATATTTCTGAACGAATGAAGTGGATATAGGACAATTTACCCCGAACAAATAGTGCCCGAGTGTAGGACAAGTTTTGGATGCCGGCGATCACCTGACCAGAATGTGATAAATTATGATCGTGACCTCGATCTTATCAGACAATAGATTTTTCAACCATTTAGAAACTTAAGTGCCCGGCGTGAGAACGCCCTGATCGGCTTCCAAGTTCGAGCGATGACACTTCGGACATGTCGACAGGCACTTTAGTACCGAGCATCAACCATCAACTTCCAGAGCAGCACGCAATGGACTTTAGCTTATTTTCATCTCCCACGCTGCGACAGCGAAGCGGTGCCATCGCGTCCTCCTACCGACCCACCCATGGGAACGATATTTTGAGCATTGTTTGCCCAGGAAATGTGTAGTTTACGACTGGTGTACGTCGGATGTTATCCTTTTTGAGGCTCAGCAGCATCGTGCGAACTTTCGGGCTTCGTCTTCCGGATGAGGTCACATTTTCCGTTCTCTACCGTATTTATACGCAGTGCGCATTCCACCATCCATCCATCACTCCATCCATCACTCGCATTCATCCCTAGTTTCTCAACGCTATGTCCATCCACAACTCCAACGTCGCTTGCTGCTCCATCCCTACGGTTGTACCCAAAGAGAAGTACAACCAAAAGGTACGCATTTACATGCAGCTCGCGCCTGTTGACCAACATATGCCTCTGCCGTAGGGAGAATACAAGCCATATGGTCCGTTCAAGAAGGCATATGTCGTCGGAAATCCCGGAACTGGTTAGTTCTACATAATGCATGAATATATGCCTCTGATCAGTAACGATGTGCGCGTATGTAGGCAAAGCCATCATTGGGAGCTACGATATCTTCGGTTACTTCCCTCAAACGCTACAGGGAGCGGATATCCTTGCTGAGACGTATGTGTTTGTTACATCCCTTTAGTTGGAGTAATTCTAATATCGCGTTAGACTAGACGCTTTGGTGATCTATCCCGATTTCTTCGACGGGAAACCATGGGACAACGACGCGTTCCCCCCGCGCAACGACAAGGAGAAGCAAGAACTCCAAGATTTCTTTGGAGGAGTTGCTAACCTCGGCGACCGTCTTGGACAACTGACCCAACTGGCTGATCAACTTCGCAAGGAGGGTGCCACATTTATTGGTACCATTGGATTCTGCTGGGTTTGTTTCCTTCTTTCATCTAACTTCACCATATTGACCAAACCTTCATGAGATAGGGAGGCAAGCTTTCAGTCCTCGCTTCGGGAACCGGAAAGACCGATGCGGGTGTTGCGATTCACCCAGCGTGAGCACTAATATAAGCAATATGTATGATTACTAACGAACTGAATGCAGGATGGTCGATATGAAAGATGCCGATGACCTCAAGGTCCCGCTCGCCATCTTCCCTTCTAAAGATGAGCCTTTAGATTTCGTTCGTTTGATTATTCAAATATGATAAACTACTCTTACTGACAAGCTATGACTGGGTAGTACGAACAAATCTTCAAGGCCATTTCCACCAAAGATTTTTCGTCTAAGAACGTATACAAGGTCTACCCTGATATGCATCACGGATGGGTAGGTTTATAAGATATGTCTGCGGCGATCAGGGTGAAAATACTGACCTTTTGTGTGCCTAGGCCGCTGCTCGCGCAGACCTTGAAAACGATGCCAATAAGAAAGCATACGAGGTGATTCTAAATGCTACATGTTAGTTATTACATGCTGACCATTTTGGAATTCTAGGATGTCTACGGAACCAGTGTGGGTTTCTTTAGGAATGTGATTGCTGGATAAATTTAGTTATGTTGTGTACAACAAGTACATTTTGTGTACCGTAATAAATTGAAAAGCTTCTTTTGGTATGATCGATGGCCCGTGCACACATCCGCCGGTACAATTTTAAAAGGGTCCAATGAGAATTTTGCATCCAATTCTCACCTCGTCGTCCGCAACGATCAGATTCAACTTTCGTTGCAACTTCTTGCTTGTTGACCAAATACTAGAGGTATAGCTGGCGATGGGGAAATGGAAATGCGCTCAATTAAGCCGGAGTACTGTCTTTATGGCTTAGCTATTTGCTTTGTTGTTGTGGACAGAACTTGACTTTGAAGCTCAGATATATTCCAAGTGTATATACAACTGTTATGCATCTTAATCAATTTCGGTCATTCTCTTGCTCGGACTAACGTTTGCAAGTGCGGAGGCCAAGCACATTATTCTTTCCTGTCTAAAATGATGTGTCTATTGGAGGGGGATGTAAATGAATGAACGATTGAAGGTAACATCCACTGAGATGTACCGAGACAAAATGTGGTATACACTACAGTAACAATTATGAGACATAAGATAAACCCATTAATGCCATTGCGGCTAAAAAGTAAATAGCTGTGAGTTACTATTACAACACTGAGATCATCGAGGGACCGCACCTGCATATCCATCATCGTCAACTGGTGCTTCTCCGGAGCAAGATCCAGTCATTTTTTTGGCCCGTTTCCGTCGTTTGCACCAGTTATCCATCATATTTTTTGCACGAGCTCGATTAGCTAGTCGGGTGTCGACGCTAGCTTCAACGTCCGTTTTTCGCTCGTACAGGGAATGCCATTTGGTGTATTCTTCCTCGGGAACCTCCAGCGTGTTATTCGAAGAGTCAACAACCACCGTATGGAAACCGGGTCGGGAAGACACGACAGTTCCTCGCCCTACAGCCAAATGCACGATAAGGCTCGGTGAGGCGAGAACCAGGATACGTCACTCACGAAGGCGTGTTTTAGGGGTTTTAGGTAATGAACCTAGAATGGATGACAGTTAGACGGTGAATTGGTCATGAGAGTATATAAATGAGGCACCAAGGTCGTTTGGTAGATCGCCCTGACTGGAGGCAGGCGAAGCTACGTCTATGGAGTCGTTAAGCATGTCGCATGCACCCCTTTTACGAGTGGGTCTCGTCTTTTCGGCTTCTACCGATAGATTGGTTAACGTGGCTGCTCAATAGCGCTAAGGTTGGCCACATACTGCCTTTGCGTCGCTCGCACCAACTAATAATATTCTAATTAAGTTATAAGGGCATCGAGGAGTCCCGAGTCGCACTCACCGGTTAAGGATGATTTCAGCCAGAGAGCGGGCGGCCTGGCGGGCATCCTTGCTCAGGGTACGATCACGCTTTCGGGTTTCGATTTCGAGAAACCTAGTTAGTCGGCTTTGTTTGAGACCATTGACCACTCTCAGATTGCGGTGGGTGACTCACCGGGCATATTCCCATTTTGGAACCTCCAACGTGTTGCCTTTCACGTCAGTCACAACAGTGACATGACTAGAATCAAGGAAGCCTAAGCACACAACAATTCGAATTGTGTCTTTACTTACTCATCGCGCTCAGCAACTTTTGAGCCTCGTGGAATTACTGGCTTGGGGGTATATGTTGGAGAGGACATTGTAAAGGGACGAAGCCCACAAAGGGAGTGTCGGTGGAAGAATGTGGAGGTCGACTCGCTGGCGCGTGTTGGTCGGGAAAAAATATCAGGGGCGTTTGGCGGCTCGATCTAATCTTATCTGACCAGGTTAGATCATGTCACGTGAGAAAGCACATAATTTGCTTTCAAAAGTTGCGACCACGAGGTGGGGATCGGCTGCTTACATTTCTTAAAATTTTGGTGAAACCCCATATTAAACACATGTCAATCCCTAAGAGGGTTCCTTGGGCGACCTTGGCTGAGCTGGATGAACTTTGTGCTTGGATATATTCTGACAATTCGGACATTACTCGCAAGCAGCTCGCAAAAAACAGGGTATGTAAATAGCTCCGGGTGGCGCTTTGAGGACTCAGATTAGCCTTTTAGCTTTGTGCCTGGCAATTAAACACACCCCTGCCACATGCGCTCGAGTCTATCTTATATTTCCTCAATGCCATACTTTTGGATTCAATCAACGCGTCATCATCGGCTCTATGTCAAGCTTATGCGCTAGCTTTGATTAGATTCGTCAACGGGCTCGTGGACCCTTTGCAACAGGGAGTTTTTGCTAGGCCTATCTATAGTCTAGCTGCCCAGATCGGTCTTCCAGCTTGGATAGTCGAGCTCCGTCACCGATCAACTCATGAAGATCTTCCATCTATCGAGGTATTGCGGGAAGCAACGAATCAGGTTATTTTTTTTTGATATCTCTCGTTTATGAGTAACTGACGTCACCAGTCCATGCAATGGCTTCTGAATCGCTACTTTCTGCCTACTCTCTCGCCTACAAGCACACCAGGTTTAGAGAGCATAGATGCGCCCTCATTAGAACCGCTGTTGGCCGAGTATAAATCGTTCATGAAGACATGTACTAGAGATGCATCTCTTCTTGGGCGGAGCAAACCAGACATAGACAGACTCTTAAAGGGATTCTCAGCATGGATCGCTGATGTATCGACACTTTATGCTGTGGATTTATCTATTCAGAACTCTGGGTCCAATATAACTGCTCGGAAGCTCAAGTTTGCGACTCAAACATTCTGTGAACGATTATGTGAGAGGAACGGATTGGTCCCACTATCCAAAAGGTATGTTGAGGGGTCATTTCAACCAACCACAAGGTCTAAAACCAACTGTGCAGCAAGCGTGCGCCACTTGGCACAGTCCTCAATCATCCACCTAATAAGGATATTTGGGCAATTCTAATACAGCACTTTGATAAGCACAACGAGTATTTTCTTGAAGAGATTTTGGCACGTATGGTTCTAATCGTCAATGACAATAAGATTGTAGAAGGTGACCCGACTTATCCGGCAACTATTGCTTCCTGGATGCTTTGGGTAGTAGACACTTTGGGTGACACTGTGTTAAGGAAAGACTGTCTTCGGAGCTTACTGAGCGCTGCTGGTCCCGAAGGAGGAAACTCGGTGTGAGTATTGTGTAAAACCCAGCCAACCAGCTCGTTAAATTTTCGTGTTGGAAAGGGTGAAACAACTTCTTAACTCCCTGGTTTACCAGGACGAAAATCTTAGAACATTAGTGGACGGGCTATCAGCAGGAATAAAACCCAAGCAGGAGGTTGGGGGCTTCCATGATTTAGCCCGTCATAGCGCGCTCACTTTTTGTCGCCAGGTAATATGGCAACCTGATTCTATGGAAGAAATTGAAGCAAGGCGGTCTCAGCTGGAACGGGCACTTTTACCGGAGGTGGAGGTTGGATTGGACCAAAATTCTGCTCGCCTAAAGGAGCTGCCCGTTGATGAGAGGAAATTACTTCCACCTGGTTGGTGTCAGGTTCCTCAATCGAGTTGGGTTCCGTGTCCAATTGGGATACCGATACAATAGGCTCTGTAATACCGGGTCTGACTCCCTCCAATCGAGAGGCTAATCCTGGGATTAGCGGCCCGCCGACGATACAACGAGAGCATGGTAGGAAGACAACGATGCTATTGTCTTATATATTACAAGTCTCTGTATTAGAATATATATGCGTCTCATGACAAGCGCGGGGTACTCTACTGCCACAGTGTACACTGCTTCTCTGGGTTCATCTGTTGAAACAGTGGATACGATTAGATCCTGCCTACAATCCAATCCTAGTCAGCTTACCCTGGTGTGCTTCTTACAGCCGAATGCCTCCGCGAATGCAGGTATATTCGAGAGGGTGCCATCAACGCGATATTGTGCGGGTGAATGAGGGTCTGTCCTTGCGCGTTGCACCTATACAATGGTCTGCTTTAGTAACCGACGCCCAGTGTAGCGAGCTGGTAAGAGTACGAACCGCGTAGGCGGACTTGATCTTAGTCGCCCAGATTCTTGCGAATGAGAGCCAGAAGAGTTGCTCACTATCGGCTAAGTTAGCATAGATTTCGTTAACTGATTGATACGCACTATGTATAATCTAATCCAGGCAACAAGAAATCTGACTTCTTGTTCGACACAGACTTCCACGCTCGGTATGCTTGAATCACACCACTATCTGCAAGATTCTCGCCGAGAGTAAGGTTACCCTATGTGCCTAGATTATCAGTTAATCCAAGGATAGGTCGAATCTGGGCTCACGTTGAGATGTACTTTCCCACCCTTGCCGTCATCAACCGTGTATTCTGTTCATACATTGTAAGTGATCTCGAGTTTCCCAAAGCAGGGTCACACCCACCAGAATACTGTCTTGCATAACATTGGGCACGTTCGTCAAACTGCTCGCTAGTCTTGTTCGTCCACCACTCTTCAAGCTTGCCGTTCTGGTTATATAAACGTCCGGCTGAATCAAATGCATGCTATTTCCGTAGCTCAGTCAGCCGCTGAAAAAATTGTCTTGACTAGCTTTGTACACACCGTAAGTTCGTGGGCGGCAACAGCGCCAAACGCGCCATATTGCATATAAAGTGGCCTTCGGGCTGGTTAACAACCTTTACATTACGTTCTAGTGGTGATCGTGCATACCAGTCCTTTCCGAAAAACGGCGGTTGCAAAATTCCAGCAGGGAACACCAAGGAGTTTTCGGGAGGGTTGAAGTATGCGTTGACCTCACTCGGGATCATTTCCCATGTTCCCAGGTCGCGGCGCCTGCCCAACTTGAGCCACTCGCGGAAGTTTTCCGTAGCGCGAGCAGAAAACATATTCTCAAAGAACTCGTCCTCGCTAATCTTAAGAGTGCTATAGTACGCAGCGATGGAGGCATCTGAAGTTGTGTTGGGTGACGTCGGATACCCGACCTTAATGCGGATTGCAGTGGCCTAGAGCACATCTGTGAGACGGCGCCTACCAATAAAACCTGGAAACATACCTTCTCATGTGCCGCCTTGGATGATTCCTTATCCATCCATTCAACTGTCTTGAGGGAATTCTTGAAAGCGCCAATAACATCTAGGCAAAACGTGTTAGTCAATACAATCGAGACGTCCGGGGTGACTCACTCTCAATGACACTCTCGGCCTTCTTTCTGGCGTCACCCCCGAATGTCTCTTGAACAAAGAACCTTCCAGCTGCGAAGCCAAGTGCTTCTTCGACCTTGCCGAGACACCATTCTCCCCTATCTCCAACTACACCCTTCTTCAGCCCTTGCAAGGTTTCCTGTAGACTTCTCACTGCCTTCCAAACTGCGGTTGAGGTACCGAGGTGGGGCCCGAGCTCGAGAGACGTATGAGCAAGTAGATATGCCTCGACAATGTCATAATCGGTTGAGTTGAGAATTCCGTTGAGAAGCGAGGCATAGGCAGGATACGAGGCGATGAGGCGAGACGGGAATGCGCGAGGTGTAAAGGCGGAGAAATAAGCCGGAAAATCAATTGCGGGGAGGGCAGCAGCAAGATCGGTCAAATTCATGGGGTTATATGTCTCGAATGGTTGACCAAATAGTATGTCCCTAAAAATCGAATATCAACCAGATGATTTCCTCACAAGCAGAGTGAACATACAAGTCAAGGCCGGCCTTTGCGAGGCGTGTTTCGAACTTAACAACGCCTTTTGCAAGCCTATCCGCCCGTTCTGCTGGCTTTTCATCGTCAGGCTTGGGCTCGCCCTGGCGTCGGGGCATAAGCTACGTGTCTATTGAATACGCTATATCACGCACCCATGGTGGCCATGGCCAAGGTGGCCAAACAGAATCTTTCGGCTCGAGTTCAGAAACATCCCCAGTAGCTAGATCCGAAATCCTGGAGACCAACTTTTCAACCCACTGAATTGGTTTAGTGTACCAATAAAACTGAAGTCCCAGATTCAGAAAAAAAAAACAGTAGCAATATGTTGCGCTTACTTGTTCCGACTTAGAAGACTCCTCGTTAATAGCCAAAAGGATTGCAGAGATGGTTTCAGTGTAAACCTGGACTATTTCTTCATCATCATAATATTCCTAAGAATTTGTCAGACTCATGTCAAAACGAGTTGCAGTTACGTACTTTGGAAGGCAAGCCAGTACCGCCTTGACTAAATTGCAAGGTCATCAGATTCGGATCAAGACCAGCGTCGCCATCAATCCCGAAGCCGAACAAGACATCAATGCTGCGAGAATGAAGGTAGGCAACGGCAGCTGTCAAGCCCTCGACTGTAACCTTGCGTGATGCATTTTCCTCGTCCTCAAACGGAGCGGGAACAGAGTACTTGCGTCCTGGGCCTTTGTAAATGGGCGATTTCAAGTCGCCATTTAATAAAGCCTTGATCGTGTCTACTACTTCGAGCAGTGGGCGAGAGCCGATTTTGTCCAAAAGTGGCTCATTTACGCAAGATTGATACAACCCCTACAGGAACAGTGAGCCCGGGTATTCATTATACCAGGCTAGCCCACCTTAAGCTTTCCGAGAGAAATCGCATCGGGAGAATTGCGATCCTTCGGTAAAGGAAGGTCCAATATGGACTGAATGACCCTCTATATGGATTGTATGTCAGGCAAATGTTCCTGGGTTGTATCATGAGTGCACTTGCCTTGTTGTTAACAGCAAGCTCATTAAATTGCCCATAAATTGGCTTGTCGATAGGAAGTGGATGATTTGAGAGCCAGCCACCATCTTTTCAGGCGTAAATAAGTGGGCGCGTACCAAAGTTAGGTATTTGCACTTACTGGCGTAATTATAGAAACTTTCACACGGATCCTGGGAAGTATCGAGAGAGGTAATAATTGACGAGGCGACGACGATGCACTGTGGCGTCAAGCAAGGCAAAGGATCGCTAGTTGGAACTGGTGCCCCAAGGGTGACTGTAGTAGTAGCCGTAGTTGTAACCGTGGGGCCGAGAATAGTAGTGGATTCGGTGTGCGTTTCGGTTATACTTGAGGTCACCGTGACTGTCTCGCTGGGCGCCAGTTCCTTGATCCGATGTTGAGCTCCGGCAAAAAGGCCAGCAAAGACAGAAGACAGTATGAGAAGTATGAGACAGAGAACTAACAAGGACGCTGTCAAAACAGAGACTGGTTCATGTATGGAACGTGAGAAACGACTCCAAAGAGAGGGTTTGTTGTTGACTGGATTGTCGCCGTTTTCAGACCCCACGAGCAGCGGTGCTGCCTCTGCAATAAAATAACAGTTTAACACTATTTTTTATGATATGAATAATATACCTTGGTCCGTAGACGCACGCGCCTCCATAGCGCAATATCAACGGGGGTGTCGTCGTCCGGTTGGTGTTCGCAAAGGCTCATTGCCCCCTCGTCATTCAATGAGGCGGATTGCTGACTCACCCTGAGTAATCGTCAGGGTCCGAGAAAACACTTTCCCCACATTCGGCCCAGACGTGGGATTCCTAGGAACAAAATGGGCGCCGCATATATACCCATCGTCGAGTGGTACTTTGATTTTGATTACCCTGGCTCCAAGAAATTTGTCTGAGTCCGCTGCTTTGGGCCACCACCATGAGTCAAAATCTGAGGTTGGCCCAAACTCACTCTGTTGAACACTCGAGCGCACCTCTGGCAATGAGCGAACAGGACAAGGATGCTGCTGCTATTTTCTTGGCCGACCTGTCGAACCAGGGTGGAGTGATCGAAAATGTTGACCCCGTAGCGGAGCGTCGATTGCTCTGGAAGATAGACTTACTGTGGGTGCTGGGTTGCAGTCGACAAAAGGGTGTTCTGACCTTATGCCTTTGCATCTAGGCTAATGCCATTATTGACGATGTCATATGGACTGCAGTACGTGAGTGAATTTAGTAATCTCTTGAAAATTCACCATTAAATCAACCCTCAGTATGATAAAGCCATTTTTTCATCGGCATCAGTATTCGGACTTCTTCAAGACATGGTATGATTACATAGTTGGCTTTAAGAGTCGACTCTTATTGATCATACCCCATCAAAAAGGATCTCATTGTCACTTCTGGTAATCCTCCTGTCTCTTCGACCACTCGCTTCTCGACAGCAACAGCTGCATTTTACTGGGGATTCCTGATTGCATCGTACCCTATGTCCTTCCTTCTTCAGAGGTTCCCGGTAGGAAAAACTCTGGCCCTTATGGTAATCCTATGGGTATGTAATGCTGGCGAGGGTATCACAATCCTGCTACTAACTTGTTGAACCAC
Organism: Ceratobasidium theobromae; assembly: GCA_037974915.1. Classification (NCBI taxonomy): domain Eukaryota; kingdom Fungi; phylum Basidiomycota; class Agaricomycetes; order Cantharellales; family Ceratobasidiaceae; genus Ceratobasidium; species Ceratobasidium theobromae. The sequence goes on from JBBBZN010000009.1 coordinate 189,714, forward strand.
TTTATAGGGTGTTGTTGTGATGTTGACCATAGTGGTCAAATCCTACCATGGAATTATAGTACAACGAGTATTCCTCGGTGTAATTGAATCTGCAGTCTCCCCTGGGTTCGTTATTGTCAGTTCGATGTGGTATAAACGCAGTGAGCAACCGGTGCGCATCGGGTAAGCCCTAAATTCCCGTAGCTATCTACAACTTCAACTAACCCACGCGCATGTATTAGTATTTGGTACTCTGCAACTGGTCTATTTTCTATCTTCTCGGGCGCGGTCAATTATGGGATAGGAAAGGGTGCGCAGAACGCACCACTTGCAACCTGGAAATACATGTACATTTTCGGTACGTCAAAATAAACGAATGACCATTATAGAGGTTCCTAATAGCGATGTCGGGCAGCCGGAAGCTGGACGATAACCTGGGGAATTTTGCTCCTCTTCCTGCTGCCTGACAACCCGATGTCTGCTCGGTTATTTTCGCTCGAGGAGCGCATGCTTGCTGTTCGCCGGTTGCGGGATAACATGACGGGTGTTGAGTCGAAAAAATTCAAGCGAAGCCAGTTTATCGAAGCCATTACCGATGTCAAAATTTGGATATTCATGCTCATGGGGTGAGTCTGAAGTTTCCGAGTGTTTTCTGGAGGAGTTTAAGTTGTAAACCGAATAATTCGCAGTGCAGCGCTTTATGTTACGAATGGGGGTGTTACCGCTTTTGGTGCCCAAATCGTCAAGGTACGGGGACCGTTAATATTGATACTAGCTACACAATACCCTCAACACGGTCCAGTCTTTTGGATATAGTTCACTCAAAACTATCCTCATGCTCACGCCTGGAGGAGCGGCTACTGCCGTCAGTATATATGTTACAGGGTACGCTCGACCAAATCCTAGCTTCTATATATGCTAACGCAGCTACATCCAACCACTAGACTAATAGCTTCGAGGTGGAAGAACTCGCGCACCCTACTCATCCCAATTACATGCATGTTCGTTATGGTCGGAGCTATTGTTATTTGGAAGTACAACTGGAGCCATAGGGGACCATTGCTTCTTGGTATGCCAGACTGCAAGACGGTGGGGAAGTAACTGTCTAATCTTACTTGTTCAAGGCTACTACTTGCTTGCCGTAAGTGAGCTTTGAAGCGGAGCAAAATGTCAAATCATTGACCAACTCTGTTTAGGTTTTTGGTGCACCATACGTGCTCCTCCTCGGCCTATCAACAGCAAACGTTGCGGGACACACCAAAAAAGTAAGAGAAGGGAAACGACAATAGCCCTGGCGTTAATATGACATCCTTTATGCAGACATTTTCTGCAGCTGCTATTTTCATTGGCTACAACGTCGGAAATATCATCGCACCCTATCTTATCGATACGACCACAAGGGCCCAGCATTATCCCAAGGCCTGGATTAGCATTATAGTTGTGATGGTGTTTTCATCCGTCGCTTCACTTGTATTGAGAGTGATGTTTATCGCGGAAAATAATAGAAGGGACCGCATAATGAAACAAGATGTTGGGGATGAAGGACCTCCAAACAAGAAAACTAGTGGAGAGAAGTACTTGGGGAGCAAGGGAGTCGAAGATGCTGCATGGAGTGACCTCACCGACATGCAGAATCCGTACTTTCGTTATGTTTATTGATCAATTAGTGATAGAGTAGCTGGATTTAGAATAAATGCAATTTTTTTCGTACTTCTGGCCACCTCAGTCTGCAACCTAAATTCGGGTAATGGATGTTACAAGTTGGTTGTGCTATAATGGGACGGTATATTGCTAGAGTGCACCTGCTTCGCGTAACTCATCGAGCACCAGGTGATACCTTCCATTGGTAACAATCAGACGGACCGTTTGGACAAAGTTTATATCGTAACCTTACCAGTATCACGCCATCCCCTCGAACAAATAACATTTCTACATTCCTTTTCGCAACCTACGTACGTGGCGATCATAGTGAGTCGACTAATTTGAGGATCACCACGAGCAAAACCCACCTTAATGTTGGGATTCGCTGGATTATCGGGATTTTCTACTATCATAATCGACTCTTCTACGTCACTCATGATCAAGTTCATATGGCCGTCATATGCCTAAATTTATAATGCCTACATGATAAGATGCTTGCACCAGGACAACGACCCAACTTACGTGCAGAACCCCAGTGAGCTCCCTGTCTCCTCTCAGTTTCACATAGACTCTTTCGCTCAAAGAGAGCCTAATCAAGTCGAAGGGTTCCTGTACTGCCCCAGATCCCGCTACGTCTGCCATTTAAGCTGAATGGGTTGGTGGAATATAGGTTTGGGCGTATTACAAATACAACTTGAGGAAAGTTCACGAGTCCCGGCGCTTGCAAGCTGCAACCACACCTCACTCGCCACAAAAATGCCAAAACACTACTGCGACTATTGCGATGTGTTCTTGACTCACGATTCTACGTCTGGTAGGGTTTGTTTTACACTTATGCTAAACTTTACTGACAAAAATTGGCTGTTAGTGCGGAAGGCCCATAATAGCGGCCGGAATCACCTCGCTAACGTTCAGGAATACTACGCGTGTAAGCTGCATAATTGATCGTGCAATTCAATGCTAATCGTTACTTTAACAGCTCTAGGACACGACAAGGCACAAAACATCATTGACCAAATTACGTCGGCATATGAATCAGGTGGAGGTCCTCCTCGGGGAGGCTTCAACTTTGGCCCCAACGCATTTGCCCCCCCAAGCTTTGGTGGGCCCGGATTCGGGCCACCACCTATGGGCTTTCCAGGTGCGTTTTTGAATAGTAGAGTATAATAAATCGTTGACCAAATGTGCACATTAGGACCTCCAGCAGGCTTCCCTCCCTTCCCCCCTGGTGGTTTCCCTCCTGGTGGTCCCATGCCGCCAATGGGAATGAGAGGTAGGCATACTCACATACAGTAAACTATAAAAGTATTGATCGGCGTGGTAGGTCCCGGTGCTCCCCCGATGGGTGGTAAGTATTCATTATCTACCGTATTGTGTGCGACTTTTCTAATGACTTTTTTCGTCGCAAAGGACCGCCCTTCTTGCCTAACGGCGCACCGCCCTTCCCACCGAACGGGGCTCCCCCATTCCCTCCTAATGGTGCTCCGCCTTTCCCGCCCAATGGCGCGCCGCCCTTCCCACCAAGCAATGCCCCACCCTTTCCGCCTAATGGAGGTCCCGGCGCGCCTCCGTCTGGACCTCCAGGTGTTCATCCAGGTTCGTAAAAATATCCTCTTGCCCCTCATCTCAGGCTGAAGTTCTCGGCACAGATCGCATGCGAATGATGGGAGGAAACCGATGAGAGTTCAGGACTGCATATCTCCAGATTTCTGTCTAATTATCTCGCCTTACTAAGTTCACTTGGTCTCGCAGACATTCAATCTGTATCAAGATGCATGGTCTTCAGCGTGTTAATGACGAGAGGGCCGTATATCCCTTTTTAAAGCACTAGCCTAGCGGGTGGGAGTGCAAATGGCAAATAAGAAAATTGTCACTAGAATAACATTTCACAGGTGGCTAATAAACGATTACAGTATTCGGCGAGCAAGAATAGCGATAAAAATCGATACGAGAGATACGATGGCCAAGTCCAACAAAATAGGGGGACGAGGAGATGGGCGAGCGGCTCGAGTCGCTTGACTGGCACGTGGGTGATTATGTGTTGACGTAGTGGCCAAAGGTACGCTCTCCGGTGGCGATTGTAGAATAACGGCTGTTGGGGGAGTTGGCGAATTTATCGTGGGGGTTGGATGTGTAGGTCGCGCCGTGCTCTCAGTACTGGACGGGTCTGTCGTAACGATGGCTGGAGGTGCTAGGGTTTCTATTTGTTGGGGCTCGATCTGCGCTTGTTCAGACTTGACTTCTGCAACCTCAGTGGGCTTCTCGGTGCTATCATTATCTGGTTTGGAGTCCGACTGAGCATTAGAACCGGAAGAAGCTGGAGGATCAGGCAACATCTGAAGGTTGGTTTGTTCGCAGTCGGGACAATACCATTCACGAGATCTAGTAACCCGATCAGAACAAGCTTGCTCGGACTCGATCGCTACTCACAAAGTTGCTAGACGTTTTCGCTCGGAGATGGGATACTCGAGTGCTCCCACACCCACTGCAGACTCACCCTTGTGAGGGAAGAATCCTTGTAACCCTATGATAGCTGCAGATTGGATCCATAGTTAATGGCAAATATCACTGGCTGAGTTTTAAATCGTACCTGTCCGAACCCCCCAAGCAGGCTGCCACAATTCCTCATGGTCTACACCGTGTGATAAGCAATGAAGTGCGAGAAATGTAAGAATTTAACTTACAGTTGGTGAAGCTGATACAAATCTAAGGAGCGAGTCAGGATGAGCCGGCCAGTCCTGAACCATACAAACTTGCCTTCTTGTTCAATTCGAATCTCCCATTTGGTGTAAGTAGCATAATAGAAGGTGGTCGAAATGGATATTCCGAAGGCAAGAGTATACGACAGTGGTATAGACCTCCTTCGAATTCAGTGTCAGGAGCGCCTCGTATGGTTGCATGCCATTCCTAAGAGGTGTTTAAGTTTAGGTGCACCGGGCGCTTCACTCGACTCACAAAGATGTCATTCTGAAGATAGTAAGGAAGGACGTTAACAACGAACTAGTATGCAGATATGACATCACTTACCTCTAGAGGCCCCGCAGAATACTCATGTGAAGGGTCGCTCTGCAACTCTTTGGCCTCCTGAAGAATTCGCTTTACGGCTAACAAGAGATCTACATGAATGATTCAACGCAAGAAAACGAATACATACCAGAGTTATTCTTATTATGTGAAGAGCGGGTGGCCATGGCTTCAACGGAGACCAGTCTGAGTCTCGATTAGGCTGTTGGGTGTGCGGTTGATAGGGTGGTGGTCGAATCGAGGCTGTGGGTCGGGTGTCATCTGCGACGTGGTCGGAATATCCCACGTGACGTTCATGCCGCCCATTAGATTCAATTTGAATTATCTGAACTCAATGGATAATCACTAATATTATACAAGGAAATTATACATGGGTGATATGTGGTCATTTCAAGACCTTACAGATATCAGTGTTAGACTGGATGATTACTTAGTTGTGGCGACCAAGGCCCCTGGCTTGCTTCCCAAGTCCTTGGGCTTCAGCGCGTTTCATCTTGGCAATGCGAGCTCTGAACAGTGCAGCGTGAAATCACGAAATAAGCCTGATGTGTAATTAGACTTACTCTTCGATGGCTTGGGCTTCGAGTTGTTTGCAGTGGTTCCGAGCCTCGATCACAGCCCGCCGAGAAGCAGCGAGAGCGCGGTCAGCTTCCTTTTCTGCGTTTTCAGCAGCGGTGAGCTTTTCGCGAGCCGCAATTACTCCAGGGTCCCTTCAAGTTTGCAAGATGTAAATATTCAACTACAAATAATACAGTGACGTGCAGTGGATCTTACCTGGCAATCAAGGCTTGATCAGACCTACGACTGCTCCCCTTATTATCCCTATTAAATAGTCCTTTGCGATGGGACGAGTTCGCTCCGGCTTGGGAAGGATTATGAGTATCAGAGTGAATAGAACTTGCGCTGCTAGCACTTGAGCGACGACGCCGAGCAAACAGGGAGCGAGAGCGGCCAGTTCCAGAACCAGCACTAGTGGTGGTATCAGGAGGAGCGGTACTAGTGGTGGAAGGTGGGGGCACCTGAGCGCTGCGGTGACGGAAGAGAGGCATCTTGATAACGAGACGAGGAATGCGGTTGACTACGAATCACGAGAAGTAGCGTCAAGGCTCGCTTATAAAGGCCATTGTGGAGCTGCCTCACCAGCACATGTACCTTGGTATTACTCATAGGTGACGTCTTCCATACAAAAAGTCGAGGACGGAGATCATGACATCAGGTTCAGTCTTGGAGCTGGCGCTTGCACTCAACACACTGCATATATTCTTTTGCGCTGCATACATGCGTCGCTAATTGAGTCTGAGGTGGAGGTTAGTCTCAGACCAACCGGCTCATTTATCTCAGGCCTGCGATAGATGGAATAGTGCTGCACTAGCGGTCGTATAAGTGCTGGGCTCCGGGATGACTCGAAGCAAACCAAAAATGTCTAAAACATTACTCTTAGTTCCCTCCTGGTTACCAACATACTGGTGTATCCTATGTTTTGTTGGTTAACAAATAGCCGCAGATACTCACGAATGAATGTGTGTATTTAGATTTTCTGGTTAACTAAATAGCTACACGTGTGGGAAATCTAAGTCTGATAAATCGAGGACGACTACGGTCGGACAAATTCAGATAGTGTGAGTGCGGCAGCTCGTACGCGCGCGTCCCAATGAGAAACCAGTAATTGCAATTCCCATACGGAGGATGCAAATGCATTCGCGAGCTGAGGGTCTTCTACATCTGGTCTATACACCCCGCTTGCTGCGCGGTCATCTGTCCCCAACAGTGCATCGAGCTGGGGGTGCTTCATGAATAACGAGTGAACAAACTCTAGTGCACGCACAGCCGAGGCAGAGGGGAGGTGTGTTGCTGCAGTGAGGAGGCGTTTGGCGAACGCAGCGATGCGCCATGGGGGATGGGCCGATGACGTACTATGAGGGGCGAAAACCTTGCCAAGAGTGCGGTAGAGGAGGTCTGATGAGCTCGCAAGGTGTGTCGGTGCACCCTTTCTCGTCGGACTCGGAGGGGACTCAAGATCAGAAGAAAGCGAAAGAGGAAGGATAAGGCTATATAAGTGCTGTATGAATTGGTCGAGATCGATATTCAACGATTCGCCTGTGCGAAATAAAGTCAGAGCGTGGTCAAATAATTCAATCGCATGGCCCGCACCTTGTCCGCTCAGTAGTTCAAAGGCAGTTGATATGCATAGTAATTGCTGGCGTAGCACCTCCGACTCCTTCACTAAGCCATGTCCACCTTCTTTATCTTCGTCTTCCTCGTGGAAGGCACCCCGGTCAATTAATTCCTTCAAGACTTGTAGCAGATCTTTAAAGAAGTCTACATTGACCATATGAGCGTATCGAGAGATCCCTTCCAGCGCGGCGGGTAACAACGGAGTGGGTTTTGGATGTTTCAGGATGCGGAAATATAACACAAACAACAGTTTTAGTGTTTCTGTTTGCTGAGTTGTACCCACATAGTGCAGATCAACAATCTGCCAGCCACTCCATATCGAACCGAACTCACCTGTTGCGCGCGCTCTTCCTTATCAACTTCAGCTGCCGCCTCTGCCATCTCGGTCTCAATCTCCTTATTCGCCTTTAAGACTTTCTTTGCCTTCTTGCTCAAATACATTTGACCCTCCTTTGCGCTCGCTTTCTTGCCTTTACGTAACCTTTTTCCCCCTTCCGGTTTGCTTCCCTCCCGATCAATGGTTTCTTGATTTGCTCGGACCCCGAGCTCGGTTTTAAGCCGGAGGTGCAATAGGCAGCTGAGAACTTTTGGATGGATTAGGAAACGACGTTCCTTGATCATCCGGTTCAAGAGCCGAACGGTTTCGAGAGATGGAGCTCCGGTGTTATCCTCGCGCAACATTGTGATTAATGTGCTCAAGCACAATTCGGAGGTCTGTATATGCAATATCAGATTCTAAAGTCCTTAGTCTACGATCTGTAATAGACTTACTTCGTCCCAGGAACGTTTGCTAAGGCGAGCGACGATGGATGCCATGATATTAGACCGAAAGTTGAAATGTGTAATGCTTGTTAGGAGCGTGCACATGCATTTGAGGGCGACCTGACCGAGCTCGGATTTGGCTAGTTCTCCCGTGCGTTATTTTGCCGATCAAAACATGAGTCAAAGTGAAATTACCTTTCACTTCAGCTTCGAGCAACTTCAAGTAATTTTGATAAACTCCAACAAGCCCTTGCTCCCAATCTCGAGTTTTTTGTACCATTTGAGATACCTTCTCGGCCTTTTCGTGTTCTGTAAGCGCGCGAATGCGGTATCCCGGGACGATATCTTTGAATATCGCCAACTGAGAAAGCAAAGCAAGAGCGCGTATTCGAGGATCGTTAGGAGTTGGAAGTAGTTGTTCGCCGCTCCTGCTTATTGTCCCTGAAATTTCTGGCAGGGCGAAGGTATGTAAACGACGGAGTAAGCCCAGCTGCAAACAACATGTAAGTGATCAGGTGGAGGCAAGGGGAACTAAATGCCTACACTATTTTCTGGTTCCGCCATGATCTCTTGACATATGCTTGCCAGCTGCTCCTTCGCCGCTTCAACACGAGCCTTCCGAGACTTACGTTGGACGATATCTCGTACTGCTGGCCGGCCAAACCTGGCACCTGTCGACACATCTTCGACGAACGATGGCTTGAACTCGGGAACAGGCGAAGTATCCACTTCCGACTCCTCTGACTCTGAGTATGGGTCAACGTCTCGTGTGCCGATACTTTGCACTCTGCCGTTCCCGAGTTTGATAGGCAGTCGTTCAGCGGTACGTTTTGGCGAAGGAGGCTTTGGTCGACCAGCCACTTCGTACGGAAGCTCCTCATCCGAGTCTGGTTTATTTCGCATGCGCTTTGAAGGCTCCTCACGCTCGCTCTTGAGAGACTCTGACTCTAAAACATCCGAATCCTGGTCTGAAAGGGCATCCAACCCATCACCCAACCCAGAACTCCACTCTTCACCATCGTCACTATGTGATTCTATAGAAGGAAGGTCATCTTCGACATGCCGGGGTTCGTGAACGGGTTTGCTAAGCTTGTGTAACCGCTGTGTTTCTTTCTTGCTCCTAGAAAGTTAGCACTAGTTCAACTACTATATCACACTTCATGGCCAGTGCGAACCTAGCAATTCCTTTCTTGTCGAGCGTGACTAAAAACCGCCCAGCCCCATCCTTACGGAAAATTTTGATATCTTCTTCCGAAAGCTCTTCATCCTTGTCTTCCTCGTCGTCGTTCGTACCAGGAATCGGAATTGTCGGACGCTCAAACGCTCGTTCCTTGCCTTTGGCTTTTAATGGCTTCTTTCCATTTTCCTTCAAGCTAATTTTTTGTTTCTTCCGTATTTTACCCTATAGCTATTTGTGTAAACGTATTAAAGTTAATTCTGCCTATGCTCACATTTGTTACGGGCGCGGATCGTTTGAGCTTCATGAGGTTGTCCAAAATTATAAAATCAAATTTTGCCTCGGGTCGATCACATTACAATTCAGGTCATGCGGCGTATTCCCACCCTTGCCCTCCGCGTCCCAATGTCGACGCCTGTGACCGCGCCTGTACCAAATGCCGCTACGGTTCAGCGTATACCACTTCACCCTCGGGATATTGGTGTTCTTAGTGCACTGATATTATGCTTTCGTCCACCCACTTCAACCTATGCGAAGGCTCCCGCTGTGACCACCAGCGTGATGATCCATATCTTGCGTGTTTGTGCTCTGGAGGTCTCCAATGTGAGTACTGCTCATCGAGGTGACAATTTGGCCAATAAAGCCGTTGTCGTAGCTGTCAGAACCGTCTTCCTACAAGGCTCTCTTACGCAAATTCTCTGACGCACCTCGCAAGCCAAATGACCGGCTGGAGGATTTTCTTGCAATATGGCAAAGAGACGTATGCCTTCGAGGTAGTTACTACACCAGACGCTGAGTAATTTTAGTACAGAGAAAGCACCAAACAGATCCGAATAGCATGTCCGATATTTTTTGGAGTAAGTGACCTGTTCAACTCCCCAAACCATGCTAAGGTCTCGAAGACGTTGATACACTGGTGAACTTTGACGGAGACGTAAGTCGATTCATCAAACAACAATATTTATTATCTAACCTGCTCTCTTAGAACACAAAACAACACTTCCCACTCGTGAGTTTCATCGACCCCGAACAACATCGATCCCAATATAATACGCGACACTCAGGATCGCCGCTCCCTCTTTGGCATTTCAGTTCGTCGAGCGCGGCTCAATTGGGTCAAAATGTCCTTTCAGGGACAAGTGGAATTCGTGAAGCGATACCAGGCGTGGCTGAAAGGAGAAGGTCCCAAAAAGAATCCCCCTCGCAGCGAACCAGGTATTTACCAAAAGTTAACCACCCTTCTTCAGTCTAACGCTACCGCCCCTTCAAGCCAAACTACTATTGTTCCCGACTGCAGTAGACCATGTCCACCATGCACGCACCCAGGTCTATGAAGAGTAAGCTGAAACAATTATGAATATTACACACTCATAGGTTCGCTTGTAGTTATCTTGCTGCTGTCGCAACCGGAAACACTCAAACGGCCGCAGAAAGTTTGCGGCGCTTTTTCGACCAGCCCCTTACAGACAGTGACGACACGTGAGTGCAACACAGTTAGTGTAAAGTGAAAGACCTTGACACCTTCTTTAGAGGCCTGCATCAGCACGCTTTGCTTAACCTTGCGAGGTTGCATTATTGCGTCGGAGAACTTTTGGGTGCACGACGCGTGAGTCTGAATTTATGTGCGCTGGCAATACACCCATAATTGGTCTCTTTCAGGCTTTAGAAGAGGCAATCAAAGTATCTCGAGCAGCAAATGATAGAGATACCTTACAAAGATGCATGGCGTGAGTGGGAGTTGCCCTACCTCTTATAACAAATACTTACCCTGGTATAGGTTATTACGCCGTATCGCCCCTTCAGCAGAATCGCCCCAGGTTATTCAAAAGGGTACCGATCCAATCGACGTACTTTGGGATATCAAGCGCTCCATGGATATGGTGCGTGTGCGCCCCGTCGAGCAAAATACTACCTCTTACTTTTGAATATAGGGTGAACCCATTCAAGTTGGGTTTTCAAAACTGTTCGAATGCATGGGATGCGAACACGCACTGCCAACAACTGCTATTATTGATTACTGGTCAAGGTACTCTGTTCGAGGGGCTCTTTGGCGCCTTGCTGGTTTGTTTTATCTCTTGCTGATGCCCTCTCTAACCGTGCTCTTGAACGAACAGGAGTGGACTCGCTGGCCCAGACCCAAGACAATATGATTATAGCATTTACCTTCCCAGGCCAAGCCTCCGAACCACGCCTCACCTCACAATTGGCCCGCGCACGGCAACTGTCTCGACGGGGACAGGCCATAGACGCAATTGCTGGACTTTTGAGTCCGGGTGTTTGGAAGGGGCTCAACGCAGTGCAAAAAGAGACGTGGGCAAGGGAAATTTGGATGATCCTAGAGGGCAGAGCTAAGAGAAGGTATGTAGCTATGCCTCACGATAATAGAGAGAACTAAAGATCTAGGACAGAGGACAAGGGCGTTTGATTCGAGATTTCATTCGGCCCCGCCGCCCGGCAGATATGTTACCGACTCAAGTACTACGAGAGGACCACATGTTCCTTCGACGGTTAGACCCACTTCAACAGTTGCAGAACGCGATTGATGTTATTGTAAGTAAATGCGTTGGCCATTGTAATACACCTTAACCGGCTGTCCACCAGCACTCCCAACAAATCCCCCTTTCGCTCCAACCGTTGCTCGACGCTCTATGGACAACAGAATTTCGAGGAACATGGAAATGGTACCGCATAGGCATTGCGTTGCTTGCGGATGTGGGCATTGGATTGGGAATGGCGCGATCTGGGCGAGAATTTTTGGAAGAGTGCATGTCCCAGGTTTGCTCACTGATGCCATCTTAAAGTCCAACTAACTCCTAGATAGATCCTTAACAGCGATGACCTGGAACAGCGGGGATACGCATGTTTCACTCTAGCCAAATGTATCATGACCTCAGCCAAGGGCGATGGTGCGTACTCACCCTTTCGATGTCGAATAGTGCAAAACCTTAACATTATTATAGAAAATCCAATACCTCCAGCACGAGTTCAGGAACACCTCAGGCTCTCGCTTTTCTACTTGCACCAGGCGGAGCAAGACTATGCAGCAATCGAGTTTTACGCTGGGAGGCTGGACGTATTGTACACGCTTTCGGTCGTGTATCACAACTTGGGCATGGTATCAGAGCGCAACCATGCTGCGGAGCTACACGCCCAGGTCGAAAAAGAAAGGGTTGAAGCTCTAAATGCGGAGGTGGACGAAGAACTAAAAGCTATTATGGACCTGGTCACTGAGATTACTGCACGAGGATGAAGGACAATACATCACTTTGACACGCGCGAAGAAAATGTGGAGCATGTGGCGGAAAAAACTAAAAACAAAGCACCGCGGCACCTGAAGTGCACATGGTGACAATTGAGTTACCCGCGTTTTGCCAATCTCGCGAGGTGATAGTTGATAGTAGGTTTAGGATCTTTCCTTTTACCCGCCTGCAAATAGAAGAATAAAATACGCATTTCGACCAAAAATAACTCGCTTACGGAGGTGCGCATGCATTCATGTAACATTTTGGCAGCCTCCGCACATGAACCGGCGCTCCTAATGTCACCAGAACTAGCCCAGCAACCGAGCATTGTCGCCAATTCAGCTGCACATGGTGTATTGACCACAGCTGTAGAACATTGTTTGATTCAATTGGTAACGCTTGGTAGACTGCAGCCACTTGCCTTTTCGTGGTCTTACCCTCAGGCGCTCGATCTTCATGATTGAAGAAAAAGCAGAGTCTTCTGGCGCTTATTGATTGGTTGCTCGAGATTACACAATAAGTACCTGTCCTAAAAGGTGAAGTATTACTGATTTGAGGCAGTTATGAGGCGCACTGAATGGATTGTCATGGCAAAACTCGGCCATGAGTTGCTAAATCGTTGGATAGTATATTTAGACAAAGACTAGTTGCTAGCACTACTCATTTCTATCAGAACATTCCAGGCTCGTATTTTCTGCCATACTGTACTCTCGTCGGTAGTTGCGTGTAAAGCACACCCCACATTTTTTTCTATCTGTTGGGGTTGAAGCCAGTTTGGCTGAGACGTGCGCGGAGCCGTCTAGGTCATGGCAATGGATTGAGCGGACTTGGCAAATCACATTGGCAGACAGCTGAAACGTGGTGTCATGCGTCTCACGTTGAGTCGGGACCTCGCATCAGAGCGTGAAGAAGTTTCGAATCATGAATCGCCCTTGGCAAGAAACTTGGAGCAGCATTTGTCCCGCCGGCTGAGCAAAAAAGGAAAATAAAGACGCATAAAATCGCTGTTATAAGATAAAACGAGTTAGAGTTCTCTTTGGATAGTGTCGAAATGTGAGGAACTCGTTGCAATGGGAGCTTCTCCTGGATAGGAATCGCGGTTGTCAAGGAACAAGCTTGCCCTGTGATTCCATTGGCAACAGAATTTGCGTTTGCAGATCTCCGAGGCTCATATAATGCGTGCTGATCGACTCTGAAACCTTGTCCTCTGGCCACTTCCCTCCTTTCGTTCGAGTTGATTCTCGGTTGTTCGTGGGGTGAGTCCAACTTTTGTGTTGTTAGCACTTGCTGACCGTAAACTAGTGCTCTTTGACAGAGTCTATACACTTGTCTATCCGCTCATTTCCTCTGCGAGGATCTCATATAACGCACGGTCGTTATCTTTGGCGTCGACACGAATACCTTCCATATCCAATAATGGTTCGAATTATCGCTTCCGTCCTTTCGGCCCTCGCGCTCTCTAGGGCAGTTCTTGCGAGTGAGTTGTAGTTATTTCCTCTAGCTTCAAGTTCATACTGACGCATGCATATAGTACCGACGATGAGGAACTCGTTAGTGCATCTCCTTGAACCCCAACCCCCCTATTAACTTGGTTTTGTTACAGTGAATCTTACGACAACAGCCCTTCTGGTAGTTCTTATTCCGGCGGTTCTGCCAGCAGTCCTTATGGCAATGGTCCCTCTAATTACAACCCTTCCCCGGTTGCGGCGAGCCCAGCCGTGTCTGCGTCCGAGTCCAAGTCGGTAACCCATGGGGCATCGACCGCTCCCCAGGCATATGGATCAACTACCTCGGCAGCCACGCATCACGCTACCAGCACTTCTGCTGCGCCTGCTCAGACCACCTCTGCCGCGCCTAGCTACGGTTCGGGATCTTCCAACTGGGGAACTGATTTGAACAGCTGTGTTCAGAGTAAGTTTGTAGCTCGTTATGCTAGATACATGACTAATTTGGATTGTTTAGTGTGTCAAGCCAGGTTTGGAATGTCTCCTCCAGCCGGGAGCCCTCCCCCAACGACTACCACTGCGGCCGCTCCTACTGGCACAGGTACTGGCGTTGTTCACACTGTCATTGTCGCGCCTAGCCAAGGTGTTCTCCGCTATGTTCCATTTGCGGTCAATGCCTCAGTTGGTGACACCGTTCGCTTCATGGTACGCTTCTATTCAAGTATCATTGGCAGACATTAATCTAACCTGTCTCTCCATAGTGGGGTGCTAACCGGCATACGGTCACCAAGTCGTCCGCGCTCACCGTCTGCAACAAGTCTGCTGATGCCTCGACTTTTGCTTCTGGCGTTCAAAATGCGACGTTCGTCTTCGACCAAGTTGTCAACACCACTGAGCCTACCTTCTTCTTCTGCGCTGTCCCCACCCACTGCCAGAAAGGCATGTTCGGTATTATCAACCCGCCAAGCGCTCCATCTGGTTCAGCCTCCACTGTTGGTCAGATGATGTCCACCTGGGCCTCCCAGAACCCCGACATTGCCAAGATGAGGACCGCCGTCGATGATATGACCAAGGGCACTCCTGCACACAGCTGGGCAACCAACCTCGACGTCTCGAGCATCCCCACTGAGGCTCACCAGTCGCTCGTTGAGAACGTCTTCTATACTCGGATGTTTTATGCTGCCAATACGGGTGCTTCTGAGGGTGCCTCTCGTCCTGACGGCCAGCCGCTGACCATCCCTGCTGACGTGAATAGCCTGGTCACCAATGCGCCCACGAGCTCTAGCTCCCCAGCCAACAACGGTAGCGGCACTTCCACGAGCGCTACGCCCAGCAGCACGTCCGCGCCTTCCAACTCTTCACCTCGCGTGAATGGCGCCAGCAATGTCGTGGCATCGTCCGCCCTCTTTGTGATTGTGGCCGTCGCCTCGTCGCTGTTCTTGATCTAAGACGGGCTCGGTACATACCTCGCGTTTTCATTTTATTCGAACCTTTTATTCGTTTCTTTGAGAGAGCCTTGAAGGTCCTTTTAATTCGTGTTGCCGTCGGAGGGTATTCTCCCTAGCCATATTGCTCTGCAAATGAGACGGACAATCTTGACTATTTCATGACTAGTGTGTATTCCCATATTTTGAATAAACGAGTTCCTTGCTACAATATATCCGAACGAATGAGAGCCACCTATCCAAATATGTCATCGATCTCATTCCGCACTTTCTTCCGCTTTGTGAGGTTCGGCGTGGCGACAGTGACACACTCGTTGCGAGGTTTGGTCGCCAGCGATGACGTAAATTCCGCCGGTGCCCCGTTTTTGATTGGTATTGTCCCAGTGTGATGTACTTGTGGTTGTTCCCAAGTGGTGATGGTTTCAATGCCAACTGGGGACCTGGGCGCCGAGCCATACGTATGATCGGGGGAGATTGTGCGAGGTGGTGGCGAAGATAACCGCGCGCGAGTAGAATTGGGGGTGCCTGGCACTGGGAGGGCGCTTCTGGCCACCGTGGAGCCGATGTCCTCGGCGTGGTCAATATACAAAGCCGCGTTTGAGGTCGTTGGCTGAAGTTGGGTGGGGCCGTTTATGGGATTTTGGGCGGCTGGTTCCAGTGAAAACCTGGTGATCAATTTGGAAAGCCGGCGTACAACTGGAATGGGAGGCTGGAGAGTGTGCGCGTTGAGACATCTGAATATCATTTAGTGTGGCCTGAATTACCTCTAAAATCTCGAAAACTGCATACACGCGCGGTATTATGGTCGATAAGTTGTCCAAAATGGTCGATGCCAGAGCATTGTTGCGAGAAACTATGCTCACGAGGACGACCGTAAGCTGGAGGAAAGCTGTGTTAGGCAGGGCCAAACAAAACGCGCTTGGTTGAAATTAGTTTAATTAAAAGTTAAGATGGCTATTGCGAACTTATAGGCTTTCTGAAATGCAGTTATTGCCTAGGCAGAGTCCTCGTCGATCATGCAAATTTTTCCATGTCTTGGACCTACTTACAGCTTTGAGTAATTCACCAATGTTCAAGAGTCGTTCCAATATCTGGGCTATAGTTTCAGGTGGGGGAACTCGAGTCCATGCGCCGCTGAATACTTTCCGTCTGTCAAGGGTGGTTCGATTCGGGCTGTAAACTCGACAAGCCAAATGTGCTTACCCTTTGAATGGTTCTTCATGGAATATGCTACTCAGGATCTCGAGCAATCGGGGAAGGTTTGTTTCGTAAATGCGTGCAGTCATCCGCCTCGCGGAAACAACACTTCTCCAGAACAGAGATGAGCCATGCTGATTCTTTCCTTTGTAGTAGACTCGCTCCAAGAGGTGCATTTCAGTAAGTAAACGTTTTTGGCTCGAGTGCACATTTTTGTGCACGGGTTTGAGTTGCTTCAATAATAATGTTATTGCTGGTATGTCGAGATTATCCCGAGGTTTAGAGTTGTTAGAAATAACGAGTCGGAAGCGTCGTGAGATCATTGCCTGGTATAAATTTCTAATTAGTTTGGACTCGATCTAGGGCGTCGACTTATGGAAAGAGTATAAGCGCCGAGTCCGTGGACACGATCTGGCCAGACTGGCGCCGCGTTCCTCAACACCCTTTAGGCCCGGACTCTCTTTTGGTACATTGGAACTTTAACTTTGGATGGCTACTGGAGGACAAGATGCGAAATTCTTTGCTCGTGGAAAAATCCAAGAGTTTCGCAATGAGCTCAAGGAGGCCGAGTTAAAGGACAAGAAGTTTGTCAAGCGCAAGGTCATTCTCAAGAAGATAGTTGCTAATATAACGATGGGGAATGATAGTAAGTCCATTTAAACCCGTAAGCTAAGTTCGATTCTTAGCACAGTTGCTTGCTCCTAGTGTCAGCATTATTTCCAGATGTGGTCCAGTGCATGAGCATTCAGGTCCTGGAGATCAAAAAGAGTATGAATCACCCAGGAGACGCGTTTCTGCGCTAACGCGGACTCTAGTGGTGTATCTTTACCTCGTCAGTTATGGAAAGGGAAAGCCCGACCAGATTAACTTTGCCGTTCAGCATTTCCTTCAGGTGCGCCCTTCATATCAGCCCCTGCAACTTAAGTCAACTGGCCAATAGGATTGTGCAGACCGCAACCCACTTATTCGTGCGCTGGCCATCCGAACCATGTCTTATATTCCCCTTCCAATCGTAACCACCAACCTGATCGACCCCTTGCGACATTGCTTAAAAGATCAAGACCCATATGTTCGGAAAACGGCTGCGATTTGCGTTGCGAAACTCTACACGCACGACCCAAAGCTTGTAGACAAACATAACTTCTTGGCAATGCTTAGAGACCTGCTCAAGGACACGAATCCGACTGTAGTAGCCAACGCCGTGGCTGCACTGACTGAAATTAGTGAACGAAGCGATGATATTTCCTTGAAGTTGAGCATTGAGGTTGCCAACAAGCTTATCTCCGCGTTGGGAGAATGTTCTGAGTATGTTTTCGCACTATTTCACACTACAGCTAACTAATGAAATGTTAGGTGGGGTCAGATTTATATCCTCGACTGCTTGCTTTCCTTCGTGCCTCAGACCACCACCGACGCGGAAATCCTCGCTGAGAAGGTTTCTGTGCGGCTTCAGCACGCGAATTCTGCGGTGGTGTTAACGACCATCAAGATCTTGCTTTATTTGATGAATTACATGGAGAATCGAGACGTTATGAATCATTTGTGCAAGAAAATGGGACCACCTCTTGGTATGCGACTTTGCTAATTGTTATTGAGCACATGCTTAGGTTATTCTAGTTACTTTGTTATCTGCTGGACCTGAAGTGCAATACGTTGCACTCAGAAACATCCTCCTGATTATCCAAAGGCGACCGGCTGTCCTAAAGAATGATGTCAAGGTTTTCTTTTGCAAGTACAATGACCCCATCTACGTCAAGTTGGCGAAATTGGAGATCATGTACCGCCTTGCAAGGGAAGAAAACGCTAGGGCCGTCTTGCTTGAACTCCAAGAGTAAGTACTTTGAAGGTTTGCATGTATAAAAACTCAACCTGCGCTAGGTACGCCTCGGAGGTCGATATTGACTTTGTCCGCAAAGCGGTGCGGACTATGGGGCGACTTGCAATCAAGGTTGCTCCCGCGGCGGACCAATGCATAGAATCCTTGCTGTCTCTCCTTGAGACCAAGGTCACTTACGTTGTACAAGAAGCTATCGTTGTGATCAAAGACATTTTCCGGCGGTACCCCGACAAGTATGAGGGTATCATTCCAACGTTGTGCGAAAATATCGATGCATTAGATGAACCAGATGCTCGCGCGTCCATGATCTGGATTATTGGACAATATGCGGAACGAATCGACAACGCGGAGGAACTTATGGAGGATCTGACTTTGAACTTTTTGTCAGAGTCAGCAGAGGTTGATCGTTTGTTACTTTTGCTGGTCAATGTTCTTAACATTCGTTTACAGGTGCAACTTGCGTTGTTGACTGCGGTAGTAAAGCTCTTTATCAAGAAACCTGAGAAGGGCAAAGAGCTTGTCCCCAAAATCTTGAAGTGGGCTACCGAGGAAGTAGATAACCCAGATCTTCGAGACCGGGGGTACATGTACTGGCGTCTATTATCAACCGACGCAACCGCAGCTAAGGAGGTAGTATTGGCGGAGAAGCCACCTATTTCAACGGATACAGACCGCATGGAGAGAGGTGCCCTAGACCAGTTGCTCTTGCACACGGGAACGCTTGGGTCAATCTATCACAAGAATCCAGAGGTAAGTACTAAATTGCGCCACCGACTTTTATCCTAATATCTACACCATAGACCTTTATCCGGACGGCAAAAGGAAGGTGGCTTACTGACAGTCCTGCACTCAACCAAGCATCTCGCGTTGCGCTTGTGCCTCGCCCGGAAGATCTCCCACTGCCACCGGCACTCCCAAAGACCACCATTTCTCGCGATCATCCTCAAGATGCATCCGAGGAAATCGACACGCTCCCCTCGGTCCCTGGTCTACAAAATCGATATAATGAAGATAATGAAAACCCCGGACGTGCAGACGCAAATTCCTTGCTCATCGGCATGGGCGATGATGAGGAGGTAGACAACGGCAATGATGACGATGCAGATGATGACGAACGTATGCCAGTTGGGCGAGGAGGAATGGGTGGGAATAACTCAACTTTAGATGTCAGCGACCCTTATGCAGGTCTTGGGGGTGCGTTTGGGTCGGATGGCGCGGCATCCGCATCTTCACAAAGAGGGCGACAGCAGGAGGACTTGCTGCTGTGATGTATCTGTGTCGGAATTCATACTACTTGAGTTCTCCACCACGGGGCAACCACTTCGATATATTCAGATAATACTAGTAATACATTGTACTCTGTCGATTATGGCTGGTATCTATGACTTGAAAGCGGCTCGTACGTGGTCCATCCCTGGGATACGGTCAACTAATGTCCTGGGTCTGAGCGAGTTGTAATGCTAGGAGAGGTGGTGGTAAGTAGCTATGTGATGAAGGCAGACGCATACGTACCTCCCCTAATCCATACATGCGCCTGTGGTAGCTGATTTTAACCGCCGCACCCGGCTTAACCACTTGGCCTCCCTCCGGCTCATGTACGACTATCTTCTGAGGACCGGCCTGTATGACGTGGATAGGAACCCTGTATGCATTGGCCAACGCCATGATCTCTGGCTCGCCACCCCAGGTTGCAGTGTTTCGGATCTGGGAGCAATAGGCTTGGAATTGCTGAGGTGAGAGAAGCCCGGGGTTATCAGAACCTAGACCATCTTCGCCATCGACAGAAGGTAAGAAGGGTATGAACGAGTCGGGGTGGGCAATCATGTAGTCCGCCGCCGCGGTACGAGTTGTCACTGGACTAACGGCTGTGGGAGGGATAAGACCGAGGAAAGCAAGTTGATCAGCTACAGCAGTATAGAGACAATGACCATCTGGTGGAATCTGCAAAGGTCGTCAAGGTCTGTCTGTTTAGGCCTTCGTTCAAACGTACCTCAACGATAGTTAAGCCTTGAGCCTTGCACTCCTCAAATATCGTCGCCTCTTCTTCCTTGGTCTCACGTTCTATGCGCGCGTCAGCAGTTTCGTCAACTGGAGGTAGCTCTGCAGCACGCTGTTCTGCTCTTCTTGCCTGGTACGGAGGATCAGTAAATTGATCATATACTCTTAAGAATGAAGCTCACCAGTCGGGCTTGAAACCGACTCTTGCTATCTTTCTTGGACTTCTCGGTCACCTCGGCTATTTTAGCGTCCTCGATACTCTGGAGAACTTCAGCAGCTTCCTTTTGTGTTTCTGCATCTTTTGCATCGAGCTGAGCGAATAAATCATCCTCCAGTCCATCCTGGTCATCCACGGGACCTGGTTCCACTGGGTGTGGCGATATCACCTTTTTTATCTTGTCTCGTTTTCGGGCCATGTATTCGGTGTAACTTCGAGAAGTAGCGTAGAAATATTATAGTCTGAGAATCAGTGACGTTGGGGGAGGTTCGAAGCAGCTCTTGGAGCGCTTATTACATATAATTTAGGATATGTCCAAAGTTTGACGCGCAGAGTGATCGTAACGGTAATTCAGGCTTAGTAATACTTGTATTTCATCACATTTGTGCGCCTTGTCTCAGAGCCAAACTGTTACCAGGGAACCAAGGCGGCACTCAAGACTCTGGTAACAATCTGCTTCGCACAGTGGGGCTCTCAGTATGCGGTATCCGTTGGGGGTCGGGTGGTTTATCCGGGGGTATCCGACCGGACTTGGGCCATGCTCCACGGAATTCAGGTTCCACTCTGTCCAAGGCCTGTCGAAGAGCCACCGCCAAGTAAGCTCTCCACTCTGGTTACAGCCTATATGCGCCTCGCGCAGCCTCACTAATATGCTTCCACTCTTGGTACTGTATCACAAACTTTCTTGTATCCTCGTGTTTTGGGGCGGATATCCTTTAAAAGATCGATCATCCAGGCGTACTCTCTCCTGGTCTGTTACTTTACCGTAAAATCAAATACAGTTAAACTGGTCTATACCATTGGGCGAATCACGCGGTTCCATAAGAACCTTGCATTCACCCGCAACGTCCTCCCAAGATCTTTGCGTACACCATGGTATCCAAAGAGACTAGAGTCCCACTAATTTTTGGAACAATGACTATGGGAGCTCCCGGCAAGATTGAAGTCCGTAACTCTGACAAACAGGAATGCCAGGCCATCCTTGACGCGTTTTTTAGTCATGGGCACACAGAACTCGATGCCGCTCGGTGAGCATAGCCCCTTGTTTCTCCCAGCAAATTTTCTTAGCTTTGCCTGTTCACAGAGTATATGGTGAAGGTACCACTGAAGAGGTGAGGTCATGAGGGGGCCGCTCTTGTAGGCACATTCTGACTATAAGTAATCAGTACCTCTCCCAACTTAACCTAGGGAATGCAATAATTGATACCAAGTATGTTGATACTTTTTGATTGCGGAGAGCCAGTTCAATATTGTTGTTTCAGAGTATATCCCACGGAGCCCGGGCTACATGCCCCCGAACGCCTTCGCACAGAATTCATAGATTCGCTCGTGGCATTGAACCGTAAGAGTGTCCGGATATTCTATTTGCACGCACCAGATCGTAGCGTTCCATTCGAAGAGACACTCGAAAGGGTAAACGAAATGTACAACGAGGGCCTCTTGTGAGTTGCTCCATAATTACGTATACATGTGAGATAGTTTTATAAACAATCATTAGCCAGATCTTTGGCCTGTCCAATTATGCTTCATGGGAGGTAAGTGGTCCCCAGTTTTTACTCTAAGTGTCTCCGACACATAGCCATTTCCTAGGTTGCAGAGATAGTCGGTATATGCAAAGCCAAAGGCTATGTGCAACCAAAAGTTTACCAAGCCATGTATAACGCGATTACCCGCGCTATTGAGCCAGTAAGTTTATAATAGATCTAGATGAGATTTCAGGTTCTCATCAGCTGTCAAATAGGAACTAGTTCCCTGTCTGCGCAAACTTGGCTTACGGCTCACCATATACAACCCGCTCGCTGGTTAGTATTCCGTGGCTTGGTCGGTAAATTGATTATCGACTGATAGCATACAGGCGGGTCCTTTGCTGGCAAGCCGCATCGGTATGCGTGGCTTACCCTGTGACTGGTTTGAAGACTCATAATAGCGTAGCCCTCGTTTCGTGACAGAAAACTACTCTAAGGCGTTTGAAAGTTTGAAGGCTGTAGCGGTAAGATAGCATACAACTGTAATGAGTAGGTGGAGAAAACTCATCCAAACTCAAGGCTGCTCATAATTTGCGCCTTACCGAGGTAGCGTTAAGGTGGTGCCAGCATCACTCGGTGTTGACACCTGAAGATGGGATAATTTTTGGTAGGTTTTGCTTACCTATCATTCGGTTAGGCCGCTTGAACATCATAATCTCAGGCGCGAGCAGCGTGGCGCAGCTTGAGCAGAACTGCACGGACAGTGCCAAAGGCCCATTGCCCAATGAGGTAGTAAATGCGCTTGATGAGGCTTGGAACCAAGTCGGCGCCCAGTGTCCACTATATTGGCGCTGATTGCAGCGTCCAACCACAAACTTACCCAGTCATTGTGGGGCTATCCGATGAAGTACAGTAACCAAGCAGATCGCGGAAAGAGGTTGAAAAAGCGCTCAATCGTGCTTTGGTTGGCCTCAATACCTTACCACCCCACCCTATCTCTGCCCAGCAACGTACTAGAATGACAATGTGGATTGAAAATGCGAGAAAATTCACGGAATCTGCACTAGATGCCCACCTTGACGCATAACTAGCGATCAAAATACCAATAAACCCGCAAATAGCATTCGTTATCATGCGACTCGAATATCGTTAGACAGCATAATGGATGGACTGCTCATGGCCGCGCTGTACGACAAAAGGATAAAATAGTCCAAAGGGGTTATACCTTAAACCAGGAATGCCTATCCCTTGTGCCCATTAATACACTTCCCGGCGAGATCATGGCTCTTATTTTCTACTTTGCACTAGTACTATACCGAACGTACCTTCAGGGTTGTTCCTCGACAGAATGGGCTGATGCAACTACGTTACGATATGTTTTTAGTTTGTTCGAGCTCTTGATTTCATGTGTTGTATCCTCAGAAACTTATTTTGAGAATCTTCGCATACTGACTATTTCAGCGCTGAACATTAGACCAATGTTACCCCGAGTATCTACCACTCAGAATTCAACCTTGAATGGGTCTGGAGCCATGAAAAGTATGCATATACCTAACTGGCCAGTGGCTAGCAAGGCCTGGTAATACACCCCCAAGCTATAGCAGTTTTCGTAACAACTTCAAGCAGAATGCATGCGCAGAATCTAATGGCACCCTCCCTAGAAGATATAAAAGAAAATTCGACATTTTGCATCTTATTACATTTCACAAGCCCGCTTTATTCAAACGGGGTGCACAAAGCAATAGCCAAAGCCGGAGAGATCTACTAAACCATCTACAGGGCGGGGTTGGCTTTGGTGACCTGCAATATCCAGTGAGCACACCGACGCTAGATGTAAAAGTAAACAAGACTTACGAGGTCAACGAAGTAGGCCTGGAACCAGGTACCAGCCTCAGGAGCGGGCTTCTTGGCGTCGTTGAGACCGCAGGTAGAGTCGTAGCGGGTGGCAGAGGTGTCAGAGGTACCGTCGCTCTCACCACCGGGCTTAACCCAGACAACTTGGCTGAAATCAGAAGAGTTAGTTGACACTTCAAGCGAGTCATGCACGGGGTATTACTGACTCGATGCCGCTGACGGTGCTGGTTCCGGGGCGCTGACCGAATCCGGCACCCTCGATGTTGCACCAGTTGCCCCACTCGTCACGAATGTTCTGGACACCAGAGCGACCCTGGTCGACGATGAAGTGGGGAGGGAAGTTGTACTGCTGGAGGAGAGGAATGAGAGCGGAGATGTAGTGCTGCTCGTCGTAGTTGGCGTTGGACTGGGTGATTGGGTCGGGAGAGGCAGCAGTGATAGCGTTGTAGTTGGCGACGTCTATAAAATTGGATTAACCACTACTCAGGCGCATATAGCTATAAAGATGGACTTACTGGTAGCGAGACCACGAACACGGTAGGCACCACCGGCATCCTTGAGGAGGTTACCGAAGAGCTGAGCAGCCGGGGAGATGTTCGCGGGCCATCCAAGCCAACCGGCGTGACCAGCATCGAGGTAGAGGTAGATGTTGGGCTGGCTGAGTTTCTGGATCGCGTAGACGGTCATGCGTTTGTAGATGTCCGCGGCATTAGCGCAGCGCTGATCACTCAAGTTGGTAACCAAGTTGGCGAGCGAATCGGGCTCAACGACTGCAACAACGCGGACGTTCGGGTATTCTGCGCGAAAAACAACCATAAGAATGTGTACCACAATGCTTAGAAACATGCAGACTTACTAACGATCCAGGCGGCGATATCATCAATGTACTGCTTGTAGAGGGCCTCACCACCGTTGGCCGAGCTGAGCTCTCCGTTGGAGGCCTTGGCGTGGCAATCACGATCCGGAAGGTCGTAAACGACAATCTGGACGATCTGCTTCTTTCCGGTGCTCTGGTACTTGGACTGAGCATCTGCAAGGTATGTGCCGAGTGTGGGAACCTTGGCGCGAACATCGAGCCAGGTGAAGGTGGGGATGTTGGCAACCTTGGCAGCCTTTGCAGCGACGGTCGAATCGCTGATGTTCTTCACAGCAGCAGCGACCTCGGCAGCATAGTAAGGCGAGAGCCAGACGGTGTAGTCCGAGGTGTATGGGTTGTCAGATGGGCCGACGGTGCTGGTGGATACCGGGGCAGAGGTGGTAGAAGTGGTAGTACCACCGTTGCCGCTGCCGGCGCTGGTTGTGGTTGTGGTTGTGGTGGTCGCAGCGGTACCGGCCAAGCACTGATAGTACCAGTCGTTGATCTTAGTGCAGACCGCGCCAGACGCGCACGTAGTTCCGCCTGCCACACCGCATTTAGCTACCGCGCATACAGGCAAAGATAAAACAACATACCAGTCCAGCCAATACCGCCGCACTGAGCGTACAACGGCTGCTGAGCCATGACGCCGGAAGCCATATAGGCTACCGCCAACGAGCCGACAGTGAGTTTAAACATAACAGTCGAAACCAAGTGAGTGAGTAAGGGAAGTGCCCTGGTGACTCTAACGACCAAATCCCAAGGTTTATATATTCGACACGTCTTGACATTTCAAGGCGAGAAGAACGCGCTAGAGCGCACAGAGGTCGTCAGCCTCGGATTATCCGACATTTCGCAGGGTGTGCGGTGAAGAGCATCGTACATAGGGGAGTCGGCAAAAAGAGTCGGGAGCTAGTCGGGATTTGGTTAACGTTTAGGCGAGAGGATCTTGCTGATAGGCCGTACTCCCAAGCGCAGGGGCTATGCCAAAACCCAAGTTGTCATGGGGTTGATTATGAATAAATGAGAGTCAAGAGAAATGCATATATTGCCTAAATGCATTGTACAAACATGGCATATGAGAAGCACGCATTTCTCCGTGTTCGCATCACGAGGGACTAACCAAGACCATGTTGAGGTAAAATACCGGAGACCATCACCCAAGGAAGGCTTGGCGGTGGTGTCATATGTGCTTCTCAACCACAAGCCCAAGTTTAACAGCAATAACTAAGAAGTGGATGCCGAGTCCGAGCGGTAGGGTTCCGTGGATCGTATCCAAGCGAAAGACCGCAGCCAAGCGAGTCCGTAGATTGCCCGACGAACACAGCAGGAGGCAACCATCCGAATTGACACGCTCGCTCCGAGTTGGGAGCGACATGATTACAATGCTAATTATTAGGAGAACACGATAAAACCGATGGCATGGATCTGTCCAATTTGTACGCAAGTTGTAATCGATTGACCTGGTGTTCGTCAAGCGCAATTGCTCGTTTCGTCACGTGTTTGATCGTGAGCCATTAGAAGCGTCCATCGACAAAGGCTGACTTGCTCCGAGTCCGGGACTCGAGTGCCCGCCAAGGTATAGAACACCCAACTATAGCACTCACAGCGGCTTGTTAGCTTGGGTGGGAATTTCTTTTGTGTTAAACTCAAACAACTAGTTGCCGGGGGTGACCTGGAACCTCTGCGGCAGAACCGCTGGCAAACAAACCCAAGTCTCCAGTAGATTTGCACATGCTGCTTGGAAAACGATCCAATCACACCAGCGAGCTGTTGGCAACTTGCGGCCTTTCGACGCGATCAGTCGGTTCATTTCCGGGACACAACCACGCCCCAACCTGCAGAATTGCTCGAAAACCCCTGGGACAGCCAGGCTTTCACACCCAAGGAACCGCTACGATATTCAGGTGGACATCATGTCATTTCTATACCCAAGTTATCTACATTTAATACACCGCTCCGGGCCACCAACCCAACTCGTCTCGTCTCGTCACAAAAGAAGGTTGCAAAAATAATACACATGTCAAGCCAAACCATGAGCGCGCGAATAATCATTAACCGAGAGCCTCAAGCCTTGTAGGTCGAGGGGAGCTCAAAGCTGAGCTCAGCCGTGGGCGTTTTTGGTAGGTCGTCCTCTTCGCCACCGCTGGAAGGACTCCAGGCAAGGCCCTGGTCGCTGCCAAAGTCGGAGAGCGGAGGAGACTCGGGTCGAACTCGGCCAGATCCGAAGCTGCCCTCGGTGCCGCGGGGTAGGTTTACCAACTCCGAGTGGGAGACAACGCGGATCTTCTGGGAAGGAGGAACAGCCTTTTCAGACTCGAGTTCAAGACCACCGTGGAGAACACCGACGCGCATCATGGCGAGCAACTGGAATCAAGGTGAGTACAAGCGGGCCAACCATGGGCGATAACTCACGTTGTGGGCAGCATTCGAGTGGTCATAGACACCTCCGAAGAAGGCAGTAGTTGCGTCCTTGCCGATCATCTTGGACAGAAGGTGCTTTCCACCAGGGTGCTCATCCATAAACGAGGATACATCGTGGATAAAGCCGGAAACGAGGACCAGGTTGCGTTCCTTGGCTAGCGCTTGGACTGGAGCTTGGTAAGTAACGAGTCCAATGCGGCATAAATGCACGTACACTCTGCCCAGGAGATGACCGGAAGGTCGTTGGAGCTCTTTGGCCACTCGAGCTTGTCCGAGAGTTCCTTGATCTTCTTGAGCTGCATGGTCATCTGGCCCTTCTGGACCTCATTATCGGGGAAGACCTTGAGATGGCTTGCGAGACCCAACCAGGACATGGCAGTGATGAACCACTTGGTAGGATCATACTGGTACCACTTGATGGCATTGCGGTAGTCCATGGGGAACTGGTGGTGGAAGTTGTGGTAGCCTTCGCCAATGGTAACGAGCGCAGTGATGAGGTGGTCGCGGGGAGTGTGCTTGTCATCAAAGGGAGTCTCCCCAAGCCAGTGGGCCAGCGAGTTGACACAGAAAGTCGACTGCAGATGGTGAGTATTGGGAATAGGCTGATATAACCCTGCTTACGTGATGAACAAAGCACAGACGGGCAGCCCCAGCGTAAAAGTAGCCCCCGCGCCAGTCGCCCCAGCCGAGACCCGGGATGAGGGTGGGGAGGCCAAAGGCCATGAGGAGGATGAGCCACAGATACCAACGATGTTGCCACCTGACAATCTCGTTCTTGGAGAGATCCGAAACATCAGCAACACCGGGCTTGCGACGAGGCTTGAAGATCATCCAGCCTAGATTACTTATTGGTAAGTAGATGACCAATGCTTAGTCACTGTGCTTACCAATATGTGACCAAAGCAAGCCGTGATGAGCGCCATAGGGATCGAGGTCCGTGTCGGTATAGCGATGGTGGGCACGGTGACCGCGCGACCACCACTTGATGGAGCCTTGGACAGCGCCGGCACCGGCCATGGCCAAGGCGTACTCGAGGGGCTTTGACGCGTTGTAGGACCGGTGTGCCCATAGCCGGTGATATCCGGCAGTGATACCAAGGCCAGTGACAAAGTACCAAAAGACGGAAAAGAGAGCGGTTTGCCACTGGAGCTTGGTGGTGAATGCGCCATATGTGGCAATGAGGGGTGTGACTCCGACGAGCACACAGTTGAGATAGTTGAGCTCCTTCCACCTGCATGTTGTTAGCGTGCGAAAATATTAACCCGATAAAATTTACCAATTTTTAAGTGTGACTGGGGGAAGTGGTTTGGTCGTCTCGAGTGTGTGCTGGACATAGTTGTCAGGGATGTTCATGTCGGCTGGGAGCACATCGCGCTCGTTTTTGGCTCTGCGGTAGGCAGCCATTGGAGGGTGGGGAATTAATGTGGAGAAACTGGCCCTTATATGCAGAATTTGATACGCTTGTGTTGGGGCGTTTTTTTGCCGCCCCAACAGTCTGAACCGTCATTCCCCGCGTTCCTCAATTCGCATTTCCAGCGTGGAGAGCCGTTGCCGTACACACCCTGCATATACCCCACAATTCCCGCGCCCGCGAGCACCACTGGGTTCCGACACTAACCCAACGTTAACCTAACTCTGATGACCAAGAAGTCTGATAAAACCACATCAATCGCCCGATCTCACAAACACATTTCCTTCAACTCTGCATATACCCAATCAGCGACCGGCGGCTAATGAGCAGCATAGCCTCAATCTCATCATCGCGAACAGCCTCGCCGCTTCCCTTAGCTTCGACCTCGACGACCTCTATGTCCGACATCCTAGACGAGCCTCTCCAGACTATCCTCACCCAGTCAAAGAACGATGCGCCGGATGTGAACCACCTGGCAGCCTCGTTCCAGGCCATTGCAAATCAGCTTAGATCACCCACTGCAGGCAAGTCCACAAAACGGCCATTGAGCCACCTAACGCGGGTTTATGCTATCAGCCGCTATACGTGATAGCCTCGGAAAGACCCAACTCCCGGAGGCTTTGGTTGCCATCTGGAAATCGCTAGTAGCCGATACTAATATCCGACCGGCGGGGCCGGCTCGCGCATCCTTGTACGAATTATTGCGGGTGGCGGCGAACCTATGTAATGACAATGGTCCGTTCATATTCCCTAGCTTCTTTTATTTGTTCTGAGCAACCTTGCAGATGGAAATAGGCAGCGGCTCCTGGATGTTGACCTCATACAGCCTGTACTTGCAGCACTCGATACCTACGGTCAAGGAGAACCCGACCTAGAACTAGAAGATCTCATGGTAGCTAAGACTGCAATCGGTTTTCTCCTGAACGCGAGTATGAAAAATAGTGAGCTAGTTCAACAATCGCTCCATGTGCTGTATTTATGCGCCGCATTTTCTAGACACTATGCGCACCAAGCTAATAGAACTAGACACCCCCACAATTGTTCTGAAACTTTCCACCACGATCTACGCCGTAGGCTCATGGACACGAACCGTTTCCGGAGAAGAAGAGCCAGAAACCTGGACATGGCGCAGCGGTCTGTCATCCTGGACTCGCAGATTGATAGATTCACTCCACGAGTTGGGTAAGCAAACCCCTATCCAGGACGTGATCTATGCACCCATTTGCCACTCACCTTTATTCCATCTAGAGCCTGCGCCAGAATTCAAGCCCTCGTGCCTTCCTTACTTGCTCAAGCCGTTGGAGTTTTTTGCCAGCCAGGGCACCCGAACGCCCACTGCCACACATACCACTCCCAGTAAAGCATCTGAAACATCTCCACCCGACCTGATTGCTGCGGATTTAGAAGCTCTCGAGGCCTCATGCATGCTACTTGAATCACTCACGCTCGATTCGGAAGCTATCCGACTTGCTCTTGCGAGCGACGCGTCACATCTCCGGACCATTCTACGCTTCATCGAGTTTGCCCAACCCCTCCCTGATTGGCGGACTACCGATTCGACGGGCAAGGACAAGACGCAATGGGACAAGACTGTTGGTCTGTGCAAGGCCGCAGTTATCAAGGCACTCGTCACGGTTGCTGGCGAAGATAAGGCTGTATCGAAGTTATGGGACGACACGAAGCTTGATGGGGGCAGCCAAAGCGCTCCCGGCGGCTGGTTCGTCGCCGCAATGTTGGCATGGATTAGGCAATATCGCAATGTCGATCCAAGTGATGCGCGAGACGACTTGGTCATATGCGCCACACTTACATTGGGAAACCTTGCTCGCCGAGGTAAGTTGCTTGATCTCGGTTTGGACTCTAGAATGACCTCAATTTATGTGTGTAGATGATTATTGCATTGCGCTCGTCGCTCCGTCCTCTTCGATCGTCCCAGACCTCGTTCCGTTTATTACCCCAGCCACTGATATGAAGGTCAAACACGGTGTGTTGGGGCTCCTCAAACACTTGGCGCAACCGGCTCCAAATAAAACCGTGCTCGGAGATGCCGGGATCTTGGAAGCACTCGCCACGTCAGGTATCTGGGACAGCGAATCTGATCGCGCAGAAGCTGTCCAAGCATCCGCCGTCGGGATTGCAAAGCACCTGTGCCTCAGTAATGGTCAGTTACGCGATCCCACAGCCAACGTGTTTTCCTATTTTTTTTGTAGTGAGCAACACCATCCGTCTTGTTCTTCCCGCTCCAACTCCCCAATCTGCAATTTCGTCAGTCTCGTCGCCTGTCATTGACGACGATGGCTCAGACGACGACGACGTGAGCGGGATGGACCAAGTAATCAACCTATCGCACCGCTCTGACACTGTCTCACTCAAATCCGAAACCGCACGCGTCCTCGTAAACGCCATCAAATCGCTCTGGTCTGCCGCAGGTCCCGAAGAAAGCATCACCGTTTCGCCTGCACAGCGTAAACGAGCGGTACACAGGCTCTCGAATATGCAGAGTACGCGTGTGTTGGCGGAACTTGTTGGGAGGAGTAGGCGGTTTCCTGTGCTTTTGAATGAAGGGATTTTGGCTCTGACGTTGTTGGGGAGTCGCCCGGCTGGAGGTGAGTTTATGCTCTTTGGGTTGGCCTGTGGCGTGTTCTGACGCGAATGTTGGGTTGTAGCCCCTCATGTCATTAGCACCATTGAACGACCTCTGGATATACCTATGGCGCTGGTAACTGGTACCAAGCCCTCGGCCGAGTCGGGTGCTTCTGCCTTAGAACACCCGACCCTCCTCGACATGCTTAAGATCATTTTGAAGAATGAGGACAAGACTTTCCCATCCCAGTTGCGCGCAAATGTGTGCACACTTTTTGGGAGTGTGTCGAGCTTGGACGCGTCTTCAACGCGGATCTTGGACAAAGTCAAGGACGCGATCAAGCCGATTCTTGGTGACATTGTTGCAGCTGACAAGGAGAAGGAAGATACGACAGTACAGGCTGCAGCCAAGAAAATCGTGGATCTCTGGGCCGAGGATTAGGGTGCTACAGATGCTATGACTTTACGTTTGAACTCGATATTAATATTATCGGTAGTTGTCAGAAAATGTTCAATACATGAAACCTTTTTGGATATTCCAAGGGGAGGGCATTCGTACAAACGACAGAGACCATGCAGTGGTTTAAAATAGATACGAGTACAGTCCAAAATGGGGCCGTGTTGGCTATACGACTTCCGTAAAGTTTGCCGGGAAAATCCCTTGTTTGCCGTTTAGTTTTCCTGTCCACCTGGGTGAAAATGGTCAGTACGGGGTCTGGAAAAATATAACTAGGTCTTACCAATCGTCAATAGATTCTGTCTTTTTCAAAACAGTAATAACATCGCCCTTGTGGAACGACAAGTCACCAGACTAAACAAAAACGTCGTTAGTTCCAATACGTTGAGCCAACCTTTCCTGTCCTCACCTCTTGTGCAGCAAAATCGAACAATGCGATTACTCGTGCTACGCCCTCGCTCAAGGGCGCCCGCAAGCTAGGTTTCGTGGAAATCTTGGGTGCGGGTTGTTGGACCGGGCTTGTAGCAAACGGATTTTCCTCCCAAAGGTTCGCTTCGCTGTTGGTCGTATTCAGGTCTTTTTCGACCAGGCCAGTATGGAACCCTCGACTCCTTTCGCCGTTGCCGTGTCCATTGCTAGCGACGTTGGAGCTCCACGCACCACCATTACCACTATCAAAACTATCCCTCGCCCCAGTTCCATTCTTCATTGGGGGATCTCGGAAAGTGTTAAACGGATCCTCATCGTCGTCACCAGTCATCAGGTCAACCTTGTCAGTTTTGCGTTCGTCCTTCCCAGCAAAACGACTACCCCACCCTCCGACACCGTACATCGAATTTGGCCGGCCGTTACCAGACGATGCATTGTCCTTGTTTCGTGAAAAGAACGAGCCGCCACTCTTGGTAGAATTGTTTCGGCTGAGGTCAAGTCGCTGTTGTGCTGAAATATCCGCAAACTGAGTCTGAGTGGGCGATGGGCCTCCAAAAGCGCTGTATGGGGATGCATTTTGGCGCATTCGAGTCTCGTAATCTTCTACAGACTTGCGTGGGAGATCCTTGGACTGTCGGGTCGTTTCGGCAGCTCGCGGGGGAACAAAGTCAGACTCAAAATAGGTATCGAATCCGTCGAGCCGGTCTGCCTGTTTGCTTGATATAGACGTGGACTTGCGATGGTCTGCAAACGAGGCAAAAGACGTCCGCCCGGCGCTTGCAGTATCGTTGAACTCGTCATGCGTGTCTTGGAAATAGCTAGTTGCATTCTTCTTCTTTCCCCATGGAGGAGAGAATGCGCCTGACATTCGTTTCGTACGATCGATAATCCCTCCCCCTCTTGGACTTGACTGGCTGCTTGACGAACCCACGCCACCAAAGTGGTACCCCCCACTCGCATCGCTGCCCGTTCGATCTTCTTGTATCCACTTTTGTCCCGTTGGAAGGCCTGTGCATCGCTCTAGGGCGCGGACCAGAGTCTCAGCCCATGGTGGTGTTGGTATTACGCCACTCAAGAGTTGTTTAGACGTAACATCGGCCTCATAAGCGATCGCGTTGGCATCTTGCCGTTCGACAATGATAGAACCTTCCACGCTTATGCCACCAAATAGCCCCTTGGTTCTGCTGTATGAGTACATGGCAGCAACCTTGCCTTTGGTATTGAGCGTTAGGTCGGCAGAGCCATTTCGCCCCATTGGGCCAACAGCAAGACTCATATTGCCACCCAAGGTCAAAGAACCGGCGGACATGAATGACTTGACAGCCTAGTAAAATATCGTAAGATATTAGAGTTTAACTAAATAGGTAATATCAGGGGACTCACCGCTCGGGTGTTGAGTACAATAAGGAAGTCCGTCATTTCCGCGCCTGCTTGGCCACCGACCCCCATTCCCGCCGTACCGATGGCACTCGGGGCAGACCATGCTAGGAGTAATAGCGCAACGTTAGCAATGCTGAAATCGCGTTGCGGGATTCAAAACTTACTTCCGTCGTGCAATCGTGCGATGACAATTCCGCTTCCGGCTCTAGCGGAGAACAGAAAGCCAGCTTTAACGACTGTGAATATCGCAAATCCGTGAGCCTGTTCCAGCACTTGTCGTGGGATAAGCTATAATCGAGCGAATTAGCTATATGGCCCGTAGTCGTTCGACGTGTCAAGTGCTTACACCGTCAAGCCCATCGTTTCTCCCATCGACAAATGATAGTAATATTTTCGTCGCTTTTTCACATTCTTTGGGCAAACTATCAAGCTAATTAAAGAGCTACTCGCTTGAGTACCGCAACCTGGATACTGACCTAACTGGTAGGGGAGAATTAAACTTCATGTCGCGAGGGGGGATATTGTGGTGGTTGTAAGTGAATAAAGGATGCCTTTACTCTAACCTGGGAATATACCGCAGTACTAATGACGTTGTGGGGACGGCAGCCGAGACGAGGCAGAGATCAGGTCATGGCTCGGTCGGCGCCTCGCGCGGCGTGTGATATACGCGACGCTAAGCGCCCGGTAACCGGATCCTTTGAAACCACAATATCAGTCTGGATCATGCACACTAAGCTTTCTAGAAGCGATTATCAAGGAACGTTAATGCATTCGTGGACATAGTATCAGAAGGAGTGCATCAAGTCCAGGCTCCATCCACAAAAACAAAATTAAAGCGAAGCCATAATTGTCCGGTATATCGAGGAACCAGTACACCATCAAAGCATGACCTTCCAGCCTCATGCTGCGCTATTAATCACTGGCTTAGATAAAAAGCCAAGCACCAAGAGCGGCCAACGAGGCCCCGATCGAGAAGTTGGTCATTTGACTTGCACCATTCGGTGTCGAGGATGTAGTGCTAGCACGCGCCGATGTGGTAGTAGCAGAAGCGCCACCAGCAGAAGTACTACCAGCGGAAGTACTACCAACGGAAGCACTACCGGTCGAAGATGCAGCTGCAGAGGTTGGTGAGGTTGATGTTTCCGGTGTCGGGTTGGGATTAGTTGCCTCGGCGTTTGCGCGGAATTGGCCGGCAGTCTGGTCGCCTGTAAATGAATGGTGTCAATATTATTCACTCCCGAGCAACACACTCGTCACATACCAGTGAGCTCGGGGTTGATGGAACTGTGGCAAGTTGTCAAATCAAGTATGGAGCAAGGCAAGGGAGAGGACGTACAACACAGCACCCTTGCTGCATAGCCCACCAGCCTGGTCAAAGAACCACACGGGATTTGTGTCCTTGACAATATATTCCTTCGTCGGGAGCCCTGAAGCGTCAACCGGCGTGCCGTCAGCAACAGTCACCACACCCGAATCGAAACCCCCCGGTTTAGGAGTACATGGGTCCGTAAAAGTGGATTCTAGCCAAATAGCCATATTGAGAAAGGCCTCTATAGGATAATAAACATACTTACCCACGGCACTATGGCTTCCGGCGCGAAACTCGAATACAATTCTGTCTCCCGCCTAATAACAATAGATTAGCAGAACAATACGCAGTGTGCTCAGTTACACACCTGGGGGCGGACAGAGCTAGGGTCGAAACCCATCCCAAGCTGGCCACTGGTTCCAAATGGTTCAACGCTGCCCATCGCGACAAAGGTGAACTCACGTTGTTTCATCTTTTCCAACTCCAACGGTATAGTCAAATGCGAGCACAGCGGGTGCGAGCAGCAAAAGAGCAGCAAAGCGAGCCATGAGAATAATAGCAAAAACGGCGAAACGAGAGGAAAATCGAGGGTGAAGAAAGTCAAGGCTGAGAAGCTTGGAGATCAACCCGACTTGGCGTGGCTGTGTGGACTTAGCGCCGGCGCTTAACGCCGCGTGCGAATGAATCATGATAAGTAGGTCCAACCGCCCCTCTCTCGACTCAGTCACCTCCCTCGTTAGTTCCCCACCACTACCGACACAATCTTTCAAGCATCTAGCGATAATGAGCAACTACGTACAACTCGAGAAACTCGGAGAAGGCACGTATGCAACTGTCTTCAAGGTGAGTCGCTTGCGTGCCACCAACGATGAATGCTAACTATTTCGATAGGGACGCTCGCGGACGACCAATGAGATTGTTGCGCTCAAAGAGATCCATCTCGATGCAGAAGAGGGAACGCCCTCGACCGCCATCCGCGAAATCTCGCTCATGAAAGAGCTCAAACACGTGAACATTGTCCGTCTTCACGATGTCATCCATACCGAAACCAAACTTGTTCTCATCTTTGAATACTGCGAACAAGACCTCAAAAAGTATATGGACACCCACGGCGAGCGCGGAGCATTGGACCCCGGCACTGTCCGCAGCTTCATGTTCCAGCTCCTCAAGGGCACAGCATTCTGCCACGATAATCGTGTGCTCCACCGGGACTTGAAGCCACAAAACTTGCTCATCAATAGAAAGGGAGAGCTTAAGCTGGGCGATTTTGGATTAGCAAGAGCGTTCGGCGTGCCAGTGAACACGTTCTCGAATGAGGTAATAACTCGATTGTCAGGATGTGAATTGGCGGTTATTAATATCCAATCTTGGGCATATATATAGGTCGTCACCCTCTGGTACCGCGCTCCAGATGTCTTGCTCGGATCGCGGACGTATAATACGTCTATTGACGTCTGGTCATGCGGATGTATCTTTGCAGAGATGATTACGGGCGTGCCGCTCTTCCGAGGACGCGACAATCAGGACCAGTTGTTGAACATTATGCGCATTATTGGTACACCCGACGAGCGGGTGCTGCGGAAAATTGCTGCCGATTCGGTGAGTTCGCCGAGCCCTCTGAATTTGGGGGTGACTCATCTGTATGCGTGGGACAGCCCGAAATCCAGCTTAAGCAGTACCCAAGATATCCAAAGGTCCCGTGGCAACAGGTTGTGCCCAAGGCGAGCCCTCAGGGTGAGTAATGCTGCATACATTCACCCTACTCCAGCTTACCTGAAATCCCTCGTCAGCGATCGATCTCCTTGAGCGCCTCCTCCAGTTTGACCCCACTAAGCGCATCACAGCCCAAGAAGCCCTTATGCACCCATACTTTACTACTCCCGCTGCACCTTTGTACGGCCAACCGCAGTACCCTTACCCCCAGCAGGCCGCAGAGCACGCCTTTTCGACTCAGATGGCGGATGCGCGTCAGCAACAACAGCAGCAGCAACAACAACAGCTTGCATTCCAGCAACAACAGATGCAGCAAATGCAGCAACCGAGCGGGCCACCCAACCAGTACTACACACCCTCAGGGCAGTACGCGCAGCAGTATGCTCAGGGGCGTTGAGAATGTATTTCGTATCGGTCAACAGAGTGAGATTCTTAGACGAAATGCTCGGGACTGTCCATTGCTATTAAGTGATTCAAAGCTGTCTTTCTTTGTCTGGTGTACGTTTTATGAATCTCGAACTGTATAGGTTAGGTTAATTCTGTTCTTCATTAATGTATGTTCGTGAAAATATACCGATCAGTACGAACTTGGAGTAGCTTGGCACACATACACATAAATTCAGAACCTGAAAAGGGTTCCAAACCTACGCGTACAATGAGCAGCATGCTGCACCAAGTCCGCTCTCGTTGCTTGGACCAACAACCAACTCAGGAGTCCCTACATAGGAGGTTGATCGACATGACCCTGATTGATCAACCGGTTGAAAGGGATGTTTGCACTTGAGCCTCAGCTATGGCCCTTTATTGAAAAGCCATGGCGAAAGTCCATGTTCCCGCTCTTCCCTCTCCCCTATATAGGCCCCTGTGACGCCACTTTTCAACCAACCACTTAGGGGGAGAGATAAATAGACTAGAGGGCAGTCCGGCTCCATCAGTGACCACCTTCCTCGAGCCCCTTGTTTCGGCCGTTCTGACCTCGTTCCCTCGACAATGAGCGTCACGTACTATAATAGCTACGGGTAGGTTGACTACCACACCCTCTCACTCAAAGCTCGGCCGTCTGCCCGTTTGCATCCATCCCGAGTAGTGTGACTGTCCCCACACGCGGTTGACTATCGCACTGCGACAATTCCTTTCCCCTATGCATCCTAGGTGCTTCTCTATGTATAGGGATGGATACACGGGATTGTGGACGAACCTCCGGGCTTGGATTTCTTCTTTTCTTCTTCTATCCCGGGACGTGATGTACGAGTGAAGGTGCTGATTGTCCCAGTTCTCTAGCAGGCTAATGGTTCCACAAGACTCTGAACCCACCTGGGCGCTCTCCCAGGGTGGGTATTTTGAAGGTAATGTTGGACAGTTTGGGATTTGTGCGGGCCTCGGGCTTTTTGAGATGGGGTTGCATCGTAGTACCGAATACATTCTCTGTATACATGTTATACCCTGACCAGTTAATATTTATTTTTACCAATTTTAAACAGAATAGTCGAATAGACATAGGGTGCGACTAAGCAAAACGATTAGGCTGTGGTATATGCGTCAAAAAGCGAAAATCAAGAAGAGAAGAAAGTCACAATGCCACTTTCCGGGTTTTGTATACTCCGGATCAACGCCTACTTATTACCAGAAATATCTTTGGCGGTGTCGACTCCCCTGTGCTTTGGATCTTGATCCGCTTTGAGGAA
The DNA here is from genome assembly GCA_037974915.1 of Ceratobasidium theobromae. Lineage (NCBI taxonomy): Eukaryota > Fungi > Basidiomycota > Agaricomycetes > Cantharellales > Ceratobasidiaceae > Ceratobasidium > Ceratobasidium theobromae. The sequence continues at coordinate 227,420 of JBBBZN010000009.1, forward strand.
TTTAGCAAGCTAAACTCATGTTATTGTAGAATCAACCGCTCACCAATCTCCTATGCACGGCTTTTACCTCTTTCTTGACTTTCTTGGCCCCGGGCTCACCCTCAATCTGCGTTGAATCTGGCGGATCGCCTTCCTCCGCAGGTGCATCATCCGTTTTCACGGCACTTCCAGCGAACTTGCGCTTTCCGGCGCAGAATTCAAAGAACCAGCCTCCCCATCGTTGTCTTTGAATTGCCCTGCAGAAACCTCGCGTGGAAGTGAATATGAAGTGGTTGCTCTCGGCGTGGGAAATGTACACATACATTTTTAGTCTGTTCGAGTCCACCACATGGCATCTTTTGCAGTTCCTCCACCAATGTTGAGGCTCGCCCATCAACTGTAATCCATTTCATCTCGGCAACCCCACTGCTTGGCTAAGTATATTGTAGTTGGGCCAACCATAGCAGACGATATATCAAGTTGCTCACGAGGATTATCCCAGCCTGAGGCTTAGCCTTGCGACGTTTCCCCTTTCTCTATCAGATCCAACAACATCAGACAAAGTCATCGGCCAAAAAGACGATCAAGCACGCACCCATCGATGGTGGCACAACCAATCCGAAGGAAACCATGACGAATCAGCGTCAACAGCCACAGCAGTCACGCAAACCGACTTGGTCTGTTCAAACATGGCTCTAATTTGGTCCTCTGATAACATGTTCGCGTGCTGTTCTGGATGAATCTTTGCCTGAAATAATATTTCGTCTGTCTCGCCAGTAAGCGTCACAGTGGTTCTGAGGTGAGCGGGATGCAGGCGCACCAGCCACCCAATTGCCGATTCCGGCAATGAACCTCTGGTCCACCAATAACGTGATGGCAGGACAAGTTCGCCTAAGCACCACCTTCTTGAAATCCTCAAATTTGGGCATCAAGAGGATAGGATCGAATCCGAGCTCTGATATAGGCGGTTTGTCGAGGGGCGAACTGGCGAGCCAAATTCGAGCGTGTCGACGCTCGTCGAAAAATAGAATTTGGGTCGGAGCTTGGGTACCTTCCGTTTCTGTGGCTGAAAAATGCATGGAGAGCTAGATAAACGGCTTAGCCTCCATGATTTTAAGCTGAATAAGTGTCCTACTTTGATATGCCGCAATTGCAAGGGAGGCCAAGCGTTAACGTTCGCTGCGAGATCCTTGTTTCGACGATGGTACCAATTGGGTTCTGGACCTTTGAGCTATCCCCACAAGTTCCCATCAGAAAAGGTAACCACTAAACTCAAGCCACTAACTTGTATCGACCCCCCCACACCAAGGTATAACACAGGCATTTTCCCTGGTCCATTAAGCCCAATATAAAACACCTCACCATGCATAGCGTACAACACCAGTGACTTTGCGACCCGTGATCTCCTTGGCCTGAACCAAGTCGCTAATCGGCGCGTAGTCTACTCTAAAGTGGATAGTACTCACAAAATCTTGGTGTGTGATCCCACCAGTATACACAATCGGGTCATCATATGTTTCCACCTTTTCAATCGTTCGACCCAATGCGACGTGGCGCACCAACTTGGCAGCTCGCTCGGTTTCTACAAATCCATTCCAGTCTTGCAAACTAATCAACAAACAGTACGTACGTACCAGGTAGCCCCGCCATGTGAGGTTAGAGACCGTGGTCGCTTGAACTTAGACTAGCCACCGCGTCCAGAACATCTCGATCAACATACAGTCAAACCCGTTGACATGCAAGTTGAAACGAGATGGTGCTGGTTTTGCGCTAAGTTTTAATTATAAACATACAGCTTTGCAGAGTAAACAATTCAATCCCTGACCGGTTTGACTGTAAATCCCCCGCTCATCCAACGATCGGAGATCACACCGTCGGGGATTTGTAAAGGTCAACGGCAATCCATTGCAGTTGGCTCAGATAAATTACCTGCAAGCCAAAAGTGAGAACAGTCGGCAGCTAGGCAACTTCCTACCCCTCGCATATACCTCGAATGGCACGATAATCTCCGCGACTGATTATCATACTGCAACATTTTCTCCCCATTGTACATCCTAGGTACATCTCTGTCGAGGCTGTATGCGCGGGATTGTGGACTAACTTGGATTTTACCGACTATAATTCGTTGTACCTCGGGCGAGCGAAGGTGTTGAACGTTCCAGTTTCTTAAAAACCTATCGTTTCCTCGAAGTTTTGCAGCCTGGAGGCTATCGCAAGCTGGCCACCCTGGAAACTATGATCGGTAATTGGGGCTTGGGACGCGCTCTGGGAAATTAGGAATGAGATTGCACTATTGTATCCGAACGTATCACATATGTACACATTATATATACAATTCTTAACTTTCACCAACTTTATGCACAAGAACGGACAAGTTGTCACGAGTCACGATGAAACAAAGCGATCGAGTTAATATATGCGTCAAAGAGCAAAAGCCAAGAAGAGAAGAAAGTCAAAAGGCACCTTCCGGATCCGCAAACTCTAGATTAACGCCCATTACTTATTACCAGAACCTCCCTCGACTCTTGCTTTTGTGCCCCTGGTTACTCGCATGGCGCTCGTGGTCTGGGCCTTGGCCCGCTTTGGCAAACTTATAAGTCAAGTTCATGTTACTCGAGTCGGCCACTCACTGAGCTCTTTCGTACGGCTCTCGCCTCTTTCTTGACCTTTTTGGCCCTGGACTCGTCTTCAACTGGCATCAAATCCAGCGAATCCAAGTCACCATCCTCCACAGATGCATCATCCGTTTTCCCGACACCCCTAGTAGCCTTGCGTTTCCCATTTTTGGTCTGCGCGGGGTTTGAAGGGCCGGCTTCTCTGTCGCTGCCATCGGATTGCTCTACAGAAATCTCATGTAAGAATAAATATAAGTTGCATTAAGCTCGGAGAGAGGACGCATACATACTTTTTTAGTCCTCTCGCGCCCCCCTGATGGCATTTTTTGGAGCTGTTCCACCAGTGCCGAAGTTCGTCCACCAACAGTAAGCCACTTGATCTTGGCAATCTGCCCATCCGGCTGAACGAACCGCACTTTAGCCACTTGCACCAAACAGTACAACAACTTGCTCACAAGTGTCAACTCGGACTTGGTCTTTTGACCCTTTCCCTACACAAACCAAACGACATCAGAACAAGGCTAAAAGACAACCAAGTACGCACCCATCGATGGTGAAACAGCCAATCCAGAGGAAACCGCGACGAATCAGCGTCAACAGCCACAGCAGCCTCGCAAACCGACTTGGTCCGGTCATACATGGCTCCAATTTGGTCCCCCGATAACGTGTTTGCGCGCTGTTCTGGATGGATCCTCGCCTGAAACAGTATCTCGTCTGTTTACTCATTAGATGGTGAATGTCGTACATGTGGCAAACGCAAACGCACCAGCTACCCAATTGCCTACTCCTGCATTGAAGCTTTGGTCCAACAGCAGCGCCTTGACAGGACAAGTCCGCTTGACCACCATCTTTCTGAAATCCTCATAGTCAGGCATCGACAGGATAGGATCGAACCCAAGTTCTGATATAGGCAGCTCTTTAAGCGGCGAACTAGCAAGCCGAATTCGACCGAGTCGGCGCGCGTCGAGAAACGCGAGTTGGGTCGGAGTCTGGACGTCGTCCCCTTGTACAGCCGAAAAATGCATAATAAACTATATAAACGAGTCAACCCCCACTGCGTTTGTGTCCAAGCGAGGAGTGCGCTTACTTTGAGGAACCGCGGGGGAGGCCAAACGTCTGCTGCGAGATCCTTGTTTCGACGGCGGTACCAAGTAGGCTCTTGACCTTTAACCTATTGCCACATACACAAGTTCCCGTTAGAACGGAGAAAGCCTTTCAAACTTGACGGTCTAACCTGTATCATCCCCGTCATACCAAGGTGCAACACAGGCACTCTCCCTTTCCCATCAAGCTCAATATAAAACACCTTGCCATAGCGTCCAACGCCAGTCACTTTACGACCCGTAATCTCCTTGGCCTGAACCAAATCGTCAATCGGCGCGTAGTCTACTCTAAAGTGGATGGGACTTACAAAATCTTGGTGTGTGATCCCACCAGTATACACAATCGCGTCCTCACACGTTTCCACCTTTTCAATCGTCCGACCCAATGCGACGTGGCGCACCAACTTGGCAGCCCGCTCAACCTCTACAAATCCAGCCCAATCTATAAACTAACCAACAAACGTGCTAGAGCTACACGTACCAGGTAGTTCTGGCATGTCAACAAGTCAACAAGTGTGTGAGCCGTGGTTGTTTGGACCAGCCACTAGAAATCCTGCACCCCGATCAACACAATCTCCCACTTTATACTCACAACGATCGGCGATGACTCGACGACGATCGGACTCGGACCCAAAGCATAGCTAATTCTAGCACGCATCGATTATTACAAAATTCCCATAAAATCGAGACACAGAGTTGCTCGAGACCACGTATAAAAAATCAACAACAGAAAAAAAGAAAAAGAAAAAGAAAAGAAAGAGTGCATGGCAAATAAACGTGAAGAAATGAACAACGAAGCGAGTCAGAACCAATACTAGAAAAATCGAACAAATGCATCCTCTCTGTCCAACTAGGCTGGCCGAGGCGTGCTGGGCGTCCCCCCTCTTGCACCATTCCATGCGCCATATGCTCCTGCGACGGGTACTGCGGCCGCTTGGGTGGGAGGCAGGTACGCGGTTGGACTCGCGGGCGTCCCAGGCATAGAACGCACATGGGGCGGGATCGGACCTCGCGGGCCGGGCTTGACTGGAGTAGGCGCGTACGCACCCACAGCAGGGGAATAGGCCTGACCCGGAGTCGCAGCGTATCCTTGCGCCTGCACAGCAGTTGGAGAAGGCGTGTAGCCCGCACCCGGAGTAGCAGGAGTATAGACCGGGTATTGTGTTTGACTACTCGCAGCAACAAGAGGATTGTACGTACTACCACTAGGGAGGGTATATCCAGCCCCAGGGGTAGCAGTTGTCGGCGTCGCAGTGTACCCCTGCCCAGGAGACCAAACACCCTGCGCTGCAGGCTTGATAACATTCGTAATCACACGAGGTGTCCCTCCTGCAGCAGGCACTGGAGTGGGGTACGCTCCTGCTGTGGCCGGAGCAGGATAACTCGTAGCTTGTCCCGGAGTTGGCGTAGGGTACACGGTAGCCTGTCCAGCTACAGGCGTTGCCCCCGCTCCAGGCTGAGCGGCAGCAGTTTGAGGATAACCGGCACCTTGAGCTTGAGCATTGAGATAAGTATACGGATAAGGATATTGCGGCTGTCCAGCCGCTGCCGCTGCCGGTGTCGCTGGGTACTGCACTGGCTGAGTGGCAGAATATTGACCTGGCTGCTGTGCCTGATAACCAGGATGCTGCCCCTGGGGATAGACGCCCTGGCCCTGTGAATACTGTCCAACCTGGGCCTGTGGATACTGCTGTGGATAATAGGTCGATCCTGCAGGTGGGACAGGATAGCTTGGTCGCGCTGCAACCGGTGGCGCTTGTCTTGGGGTGGCAGCTGCGGTAGGAGCAGGAGCAGGCAGAGGAACATGTGCCATTTTGATGGTGGTGTCGTCCCTAAGCGACGTGTCGCGCCGTGGGTCTAGCGTGCCTCGATACCCCGGTGAGGGCTCGGTTGGGAGTGTGCGGTGGAGTGCACGGAGGGCAGAGGCAGGCGGAATGAGCGAGGTTGGGGCAGGGGAAGAGTCTGGAAGGGAAGACAAGATGGTGCGGGGTCGAAGGGAAGCCAAGAGCCCGAGAGTCTTTTCGATGCAGCGCGCTAGAGAGCAGTCAGTCGGATTTCTCAACAAACGGAAGCAACCTACCCAACTCGAGCTCTTCCGAGTCGACGTCCAAAACGGCCAAGTCTGGCTTTTTGCTATTCCATCGCTGGAAGCGTTGGTTTTGGATGTCGACGAGTTGCGTCATGGCGCGGGCGTTGGATTGGAGCAGATTGCGAACCGAATCTTCGAGAGCGAGTTCTTGGAAGGCAGCATCGAGGGCATTGCAGAGATCTGGATCGAGGGTGGGATCGAGCGCTGAGGCGAGCTTTGGCGTCGAGGGGGAAGTTGATGGAGAAGTTGGTCCGAGGCTGGGATCGAGCGCAGGAACAGGAGCGAGGTCCGGGTGTATGGGCGGATGCAGCGGCTTGGGATCGTCTGCCATGGGGGTGTCTGCTGGAAGCGGGGGCGGGAGAGGGGGCGGAGGACCAAAGGCGCGGGAGGGCCTATTCCGGCGGGCGACAAGCGAGTCGATTTCGGATCGGGTGACGCTCGAGCCCGAGCTGTCGTAGGTTGGAGCAAAGCTGGCGCGGGGGCCATAGGACAGCTCGAGCATGGCGGGGACAGTGGGCCGGGGACCGAGCCAGGGAGAGTGGTACATGACAGGCTTGCGCAAATAGGCAGCGAGGGTGGGCATGGCCGAGGCGGGAATGGGTGCAGCGGGGATTATTGCAGTGAGAGAAGCTTGGCCTGCACAGAGTCAGAGGGGCGAACAACAGCAATAGGACGTACCCGTGGCCAAAGTCGCAGCCTTTTCGCGGGTGAGCGAGTCTGCGCTGATGCTGGTGTAGTAGTCGGTGCCATATATGGTCTGCTGGAGTGCATAGCGAACGGGCCTGTCGTTCCCCGTGTGTTCTGCAGAGTGTGAGCGCAATCCAACAAAAAGAAATGACCTACGGGATGCCTGGAATATCGAGGTGCGCAGAGTCGAGGCAGGGCGCTTTTCGGATATCTCGTCGAGCAGGCCAAGTGCAAGATCGCAAAAGGTGCGCTGGGCCGTCTGCTCGAGCGAAAGGGCGCGGGGGGACTGGGCAGGCAATAGGGCTGCGACGGCGGCCTATTCCAAGTCAGACACGCAGATAAACGGCAGAAATACGCACTTTGAGCGCGCGAATCGAGCAAGTCGACTTCTTGAGCATCGCGCGCAGAGTCGAGTTCCCAACAGTGCGCGTCAGAAGGCCTTGAGTGTCGAACCTGCGGATTGTCAGCAACGAACATGCAATCCACTCGGCTCACATCTCCAGCACCGTCAGCAGCTTGTGCGCGTCGCTCGCAGGCGGGGGCTGGTCGCACCCGTCCACAAGGTCGCCGTTGGGCTCGTCGCCGTCGCCGTTGACCCCGTTGTCGTCGCCGTTGACCACGTCGCCGCCGTCGAGGTCGTCGTCCTCGTGCTTGACGGCGGGCGACGGGGCGAGGTCGGTGAGGGGACTGGCCGAGTCGGTGTCGCGGCGGGGAGCGGGTTGAGGGCTGTGGTCGTCGTCGCCGGTCCGTTTGCGCTTCAGCACGCGTGTCCGACCCGCTCCATTGGGCGTTGCAGCCGCACTCGACGCGCCAGACGACCGCAATGCGCGCGCCATAATACTATTAGTCGACGGACACTCTGTCTTGTGGCAGTTGTTGGCCTTTGTTTGTTCGGCGCTAAAATTTACACAAATAATTATATTCCCTCAGCCCGCCACCCAGCCTTCCTCAACCGTCGTCCACCGCTCCTGCGCTGGCAGATTTGCCACAGGACCCCACTGGTCCCACCAGCTGACGACCGGATATATCCTTCTTCCCTATTTGTCCGCTCCGCAACATTCAAATCCAGAACATGCAACTCGACGACCACAACCACTCGCCAGAATTGCATTTGATTGAACCCTGTTGGGGAATCATCCAATCGCCGATCACTCTAATGATCTCTGCTCTAATGATGTCATCTGCTCCAACCACTGCTCTTCAATGCCCAGGAGAGACCATCACTCCTTGGTCATGATGGAAGGTCACCCCACCCATAATGCTAGTCAAGGACCGAACCCAAATTCCAAGATGTATTCAGCCCACCTCGATGCGTGTCCGCGAGTCACCATTCCACAACTCTATCTCTATGAAAAGGTTGGGGTGAGGTTACTAAAGTCCAGACAACGAGTTTGTCCAAACCACACAACTAGCCACCCTGATTTCGCCATCTGGACATGGTTCTTGATTAACTCGTCAGTCGACTGTTTTGACCTCTGGCTCACGCCCATCATTACGTCTCTCTTTACGTCCATTTCTGTGTATTGCGCCCGCGGGTCTATGACCGGTGTTGTGGGTATAGACAAACCAACCAAAGGTATAGTTCATACTTGTCTACTTGGTCCATAGAAACCAACAGCCAAATGCACCTCGCTGTTTGCATCTGGCACGCCTTGTCCACAACCAGTGTGGATTGTGTTCCTTATTCCACGAGTGATTATATCTAAAAATACATCGGATAAACCATTCATAAACTTGCAAGATTATGCGCCCAATTACCCAAGCGAGATGAGAAACAACAAGCGTCAGGTCAAGCGAATCTCATATTTTCTTGAATTTCAACATTTTACATGCTCAAGCTGAGAGTAAACAGGTTTGGCTTATATTGATATATGCGCTAAATCTGTAGACTGCAGGCGTTAGATGAGCATTAGGGGGGATCCGACTTGCGTCATATAATTATAATATTGAGTGTCGACACAAATAGTGAGTCTCGAATAGCATCGACCCTAATGTTCATAGGACGTAGGTATGGTTCAGACCAAGTGGAGCGTAGAAAGTCATATGGGTCTAACAAGTCGGAAATCTTGTAGTATGGAACAACGCCGAATAAATAGAAAGTTGCACTGTCACTAGTGTCACAGAGCTAGCAGCCGGAGACCGAGGGCTGAGTTTTTAATTCCTAAATCTATCTAGTGCATGATATGAAGGCAAGAGGCTAACGCAAGAAACACGTTTTTATCACTATTTTATAGTAAAACCAAAGGGTAGGCAAGTAAGACGGATCTCGGCCCGTGTGGACTAGGAACCAGCGACAAATGAGAATGATCCGTTTATGGATTGTAATTTACCTGTGTTAAAATTGACAGGGTCCAAATAAAATAAAACCGGGACCTGCCACACCCGCCCTTTGCACAGGTGCCAGGCAGAATGTCACGGATCCCCACTTTGTCAACTTCACATCTTCACTCGTCACCGAGCCGCACGAGCCCTTATTCGGAGCGCCCCTCTTCGCCACATCATTCTATTTCCATGGCAAGCAATCTTTCTGCAACCAACATGTCCGACACACGTAAAAAGGCGACTCGGCGCGACGAAGTTGGTCCATTATACTTTGTATTAGACATTTATTGACTTTGCTGCAGCAACTGAGGAAGAAACTCGAGGGCAAGCTCTCGCTCAAGCGCACGATATCCACCAATGTGCCGCGCCCGCGCAAGGGAAAGGCGGCCGCCAAGGGCACTGTCGCAGCGCTTCGGCCGAGTCCGGCGCTCACGGTCCCCGAATCGATGACTGTGTCCGACGCGAGCCAGCTATGTGCCGCCAAACGCAGCGACTGCGTGCTTGTTGTCGATGAAGAAGAGGGCCTTAGCGGTATATTTACAGCGAAAGATCTCGCATTCCGGGTGCGCTTAATTGGACAAAAATTTGTCCGATGTTGCTGATCGTCTGCGTTGTAGGTCACCGCAGAGGGACTTGATCCGAGCACTACTCCTGTCAGCGCGATCATGACTAGGAGTCCGATGGTCACTCGCGATACGACCAGCGCGACCGAGGCTCTGCAGCTCATGGTCCAGCGCGGGTTCCGTCATCTTGTACGTCGACTATCCCTACTTGATACTCGGACTTATGGTTGTCTAGCCCGTGTGCAACGAAGATGGCAATGTCGTCGGCTTGCTTGACATTACCAAGGTATTCCATGAAGCTCTCGAGAAGCTCGAGCGTGGGTCCTCCGCCTCGGCCAAGCTTCATGCCGCTCTTGAGGGCGTACAGTCCGAGCTTGGCAATGGTATGAACCCCCAGGCATTGGCTATGATGTCCTATGTCGAATCTCTGCGCGAGAAGACCGCTCTTCCCGATCTCACTTCTGTTATGGACTCCCGCACCCATCCCGCCATGGTCGGGCCTCACGCCAAGGTCCGCGAGGCCGCCAAGCTCATGAAGGAGAATCGCACTACGGCTGTCTGTGTAATGGAGGCCGGTCAAGGAGGCGGCCATGCAAAGATCGTCGGGATCTTCACCAGCAAGGATGTCGTCTTGCGCGTAATTGCTGCCGGTCTCCATCCGAATACGTGCAGTGTTGTCCGCGTGATGACCCCTCATCCGGATACCGCTGAACCCACGATGACTGTGCATGACGCGCTGAAGAAGATGTATAGTAAGTAGCCTGGTACTGGTCTTTGCGCCGGTGCTAATGTCGTCCTAGCTGGGAGGTACCTTAACTTGCCGGTCGTTGAGGACGATGGGAGGCTCGTGGCCATTGTGGATGTACTCAAGCTCACATATGCTACGCTCGAACAGGTCAGTACCCACGCTTGTTCCCCTGGTTTGATGTTCACCCTTGATCTAGATCAATTCACTCAGCGGCGGCGATCAGAGCGAGGAAGCTGGTCCCATGTGGAGTCGTTTCTTTGACTCGATCCCTCAGGCTGACGACAATGAATCTGCGGTCTCGGGATCCAATATGCCCACTGATTACAACTCGAGTGGCTTCCAAGACCCCAATCGCAGCATCGGACTTTCACCGCACTCGGAGGTTCATCCTAATGACTCGGCCTCGGTCGTCGAAGAGCATCACCACCATAGCTCAGTCCTTGGTGGGATGCCATCCTATGAACCCATAGACGATGGAACCTACGTATTCAAGTTCCGCACGCCAAGTGGGCATATGCATCGTTTCCAAGCACGCCAGGACAACTTTGAGAATCTGAAGGATATAATTACTGGCAAGCTCGAAACTGACCCATTCTTTGAGGTGCCTGAAGGCGCCCCCGAAGATGCGCCACGTCCTAATCCAACAGACTTTACGATGTCCTATACGGACTCGGACGGAGATACCGTGGAAATGACGTCCGACTCGGATGTTGTGGACGCGGTGCGGCACGCGCGCCAGGCTAAAGAGGACCGAGTAATCATTTATGTTCATGGAGGCAAGGCTTGGGATCTTGCGGGGCAAAAGGATGCAGAGAAGAAGGCGCAGGAAGTAAACAAGGCTGCACAAGAGGAAGCGCGGTTGGTCGAAAAGGGTACTCTTACGCCTAAATTTGAGGTGTCGACACCCACACACCCACATGCGCATGTGCCTCCGCATGCACAAGAAGAAGAGAAGCTGTTTGGTGTCGTGCCGAGGGATATGGTCTTGCCAGCAAGCGTTGGATTTTTGGGTGTGGTGATCATTGTCGTATTTGCGATGTCGAGGTCATCCAGGTACTAGAAAGAACCACCATGTAGGGGATAGGTTTGTTCGTTATGTTTTTCTTTCTTGCTTCAATAATTGTGACATGTGCTACGCTCCCATATTCCACCCTTCAAATACATAAACGAATTGTTAGAAGAGCTGTATAGAATTATATCTTTTACAAAGCGTAAGTCTTTGCTCAATTGGAGTGATGAACAAGGCCGCCTGGCGAAATGGCATCGCGTCTGACTACGATTCGTATTAATCAGGAGATTGCAGGTTCGACCCCTGCGGTGGTCATTTTTGCGTCGTCGTAGAACGTCCATGATAAATAGCTTTGAGGAATGTCGGACTCGCTAATAGCTTGGTTCGGCCTCTGTCGGGTTATTGTAGCTGCGTTGGCATTCTTACCAATTTTAGTACCCACAAGTATAGGGCCGCCTGGCGAAATGGCATCGCGTCTGACTACGATCTGTATTAATCAGGAGATTGCAGGTTCGACCCCTGCGGTGGTCATTTTTGTCCTGTTCGCATTTGTCTATGACAAGAGCTTTGTCGTTCAAACGGATCCAACAGCGGAATCAATCGTGTCCAAAGCACTGATATGGTGCCTGCTACAGCGCAAAGCCAAGCCCTTGATAATCAGACATGTTTGTCAATTACCGTCACGTGAGTTGTGTCACTCCCCTTGAGTCCCCCACGACGAGAGCGGCTATTATGTCTGACGACGAAATAGACGCCTTGGTAAGCGTTGACCATCCCACATGTGTATCACTAAAATAAAAACGAAAAGGCAAGCGGTATCTTCGATGTGATGCTCGAAGACATGATACTAGGCATTGCCCTTGAGGAGCACAAGGCCGGAATGAGAAATATGGCAGTATGTGCTGTCTGCCATACAAGGTGCGCATCGCCATCTACCATAGAATGATTTATGTTCTGATCAACTGGCAAATGATCAAAGATGTCGACTTGGAGGTGCGCTTACTCCAACCTAGCACGAAAACCCGCTAATTCGGACGAAAAGAACATATTAATCAGGGTGTAACCAGTGGGTCGCCTGGAACACCCTCCGGAAATGCTGCTGCGACTGGGAGTACAAATGGGTCGGGGTCGGTTCTTGTAGATTGTCCAAAGTGTAAGCGCCATGTAAGCACAATTAATGATAACCTCAAGCTTAAAGTACTAACCTGCATGTCATAGGTCACTCCGAATAGATATGCGCAGCATCTCCAGACATGTCTTGGACTTGGAAGTGCGCGTCGGGCTGGTCCCAGGACTGCCGCCAACAAGGCACGGTAAGCCTATCCCCTTTTTATCACTGACTCTCATTGACTTTGTTATACAGCACTGGCGCCGATTCGAGTGTTTCTTCCCCAGTACTGCGCTCTGGGAGCGTTCATAGCGAGGAATTGGCCCCCGCTCCAGCTGCGAAACCGAAGCCTTCAAAGAAGAAGAAAGGTGGGTTTTTATGACCATTCGTTAGACTGTGCGACAAAGATTTTAACCTATGAACACAGCTGCGCCAGCCACACCCGAGTCTACCAATGAGAATAATAAGCGAGAGGGAGCGGCGCCATCGAAAACAAGCAAAGCCAAAAAGCAGAAGGTTACAAAAGGTGCGTTTGGAATTCAATTTTTGCTGCGAGAGTTGACCATTGGTCGAACGATATAGCTTCTAATGGTAAACCGATGCCGTTTCAACCGAGTGACCTGGAAGGATCGGCCACAGTGAGTTGGTTTTTTAATAAAGCATTCAGCAAATTGATTTTCCTCGATCTAGCAGGCCTCTGTTCCCTCTCCCCCTTCAAAGCCATCGTCTACGATATCCCGCATACCATCCAAACTTCAAACATCTCAAACGCCCATATCACCATCTGGATCAAGCGCGACCACCCCAACCCATACACCACGAATACCTTCTGCAGCTGTGCCTGCTCCTCCAAGAGTTGTACGTGGAACAGGCCCACCCCGACCGTTGCTTGGCCGGGGCCCCTCGGTGCCAAGAATGGCTGGTATTGGTGAGTTCAAGTGGTACCTGAGGATTCGATTCGATTCCTAAACTAAATTGTGTAGAGAAGACTCACCCACCGCCACCGAGCCGTCAGCCCAGTGCTCGTACCGAGGTCGATGGGGACTTGGACGATCTCGTGGATACTGCTTCGGATTCGTCCGACGACAGTTAACCCTTTGTTTCTAATCCTACTTTGCATTGCCGAAACTGTACAGTACTATGGTTTCTTGGTTATGTATTATTCTGTTTTATCTGGATAGCTGTTCAACTAAACTAAATCCATTCAGACGCGGTATTACAATCCCAAAACATTTTACAAAACCTGTGAAAGATATTAACCAGAACCCTAAATTCGACTTTTTTCGCCACCACCTGCGTTTTAAGCAATGCTGCGCGTGGGGAAGAGGCACCACAGCCCAGCCATGACAGACAGTATACCGAGCATCATGGGCTGAAGAACGGCAACTCCTTTTGCGCTGGCGAGTGCGCCAGTCACGAACGGGTAGAGTGCTGAACCGATACTGGCAAAGCTTGACATGGTTGCGAGCGCAGTCATATGAATCTCGGTTGGGAGGAGCTAGTAAACAGTAAGTATCTGGAATGATCAAATGGCAGAGGAAAAGTTGACCTTGGTGGCTAGTGATAGGCTGGTTGGGAAGATCGCTATGCAAATGATACAACTTGAGATCTGGCGGGGGACCTAGAGTTGTTTCGACTTACGACCCAAAACAAATCCGACTATTGCGGTGCAAAAAGCATTTCCCACAAACGAAGGGACTTTCCATACGAGCACAGTCATCAAAAGGGCGATGCCTGAAAATCGGTTGATAAGCGTGTATGCATGAGGACCTGGTCCCAACACGTACCGATATAAACATGCACCAGGTGCTTTTCGCGCTTGAGACCGATACTAACAAAGGATTATAAATTTTGGCTCAAAAAATCATTCATGCACATACTATGGGGACGCTTGGCCTAGGCAGAGTCGACCAAGGGCAAGCCCGCCCCAGAAACCTAGCAATAATTTAAGCCAAAAAGATAGCAATATAAACGGAAGAACTCGCCGCTTGCAACGTAACCAACGGTATTCGGATTTGCGTTGCGCTCTTTCAACAAGAAGGTGACGACTGAGAAGTGCGTGGTTAGACACGATGAGCGAACTTCAGGTCACTTACTCCATCCTCCGTTGGTTGTTTCGCTCTGTGAGCTAGGTAAACTTGCGGAAAACGAAATTTCACGGAAATACGCACCCCAGTATACGTGCATAAGAAGATGGCAAAAATCCACACAATTGGCTGGGCCAGTGTTATCCTCATCGCTGTGGTCAAGCTTTGGTACAGTTGACAACATTCTGTTGTGGGAATCCTTACCGCTCTTTGCACCAGCACGCGATCTTGAATGCTGGCGCCCCCGTGAAGGCGACCCTTCCTCGGAAACATCAACTGTACGATCCTCAAGTTCAAATGTTTCCTGTTCTTGACGGAACAACTCGATGGCCTTGGCCTTTTCCTCTTGGAACTCTCCCTTTGTTGTGTGGAACGTATATGCGATCAAGAGGGTGTTGGTGATGCCCAGACAAACAGAGATGATAAAGAACCGCGGCCATTCCCAGCCTCGAGCAAGCAAAGTTTGTCCAACTAGCGGGGAAGCAAACGCACCGACCCCTTAGAGAATTCAGTTAACCTCGCGAAATAGTTGGCTAAAACGATAAATGCAGACCATAGAAACCATGCAGCCACCCTGTTTATGCAAAACTAAGGACGTGAATGACATTATTCGATTATAATAGATATCTACGTACCGAGGTATCTTCCGGCAGATTTCAGTGCAGCAACATAAGCATTGTATTGGCCTGAATGGTAAGGTGTTGCACCATCACGACATTATGTTGTATCGAAGGTAGCTAGACGCTCACCACTGAGCAACGATATCCCAACTCCTGCAAATCCAAATCCAATAATCATCGCAGGGAAAGGGCCCCTGAAAGCAGCAATCGAGAAATATATCACCTGGCATAAGCCTCCAATGAACAAAACGCCGCAACGACCTTGGGATACTGAAACTCCTGTTTCAACGCGAGATACATTCGAGGGAAAAACTGGGAAGTATCGACGATGGCGCGCGGCGAGTGAAAACCTTCCGAGTGTATTGAAGAGAGGTTCAATGATGACAGTACCAATGATGAATCTTAATATCTTATTAATAAACGCAAGATCAAGTACTTAAAGAATCCCACTTACCCAACAGTTAACGCGACGAAAAGAAGCGAGACCGTGAGGTAACTAACATTATAGGTCTCCTCAAAGCGGGGAAGCACGGTTCCGGTGACTGTATGCGGGCGTTAGTTTCAAATATACTGGTAAAAAAACGAATGACTCACTTCCGTCAGACCACCCGGCACAGAAGAAACCAAAGAAGGAAAGCGCCAATCTTCGTTTGAGACGAGGAGGATCTGCTTCGCGGTCGAGTGCTGGAGTGCTGGAAACGAAAGAATCTTCAAAGTATGCTTCACGAGCATTGGTGCCGGGGGTGTTAGCCGCAGAGTATCCAGGAGTCAGAGTACCAGGTGTATACCCAGAAATACTAGCACTTTGTTTGTCGATGTATAAGCTAGGCAGTTGGGATAGAGTAGGGATATTGGGTGTCGCAGTAAAATCCTTGGGTTCTTCCTTGATAGGATCGATATCTTCGATGTCCAGGACGGTATTTTCTGGCACGGCAGTTATCCCTCTCATTCCAAGGACATTTTGAGCATGCGGCAGAGCATGTGCGCTTGGCCGACGCTCTCTTAGGCCGGTTGGAGCGACAGCAAGCGACACGCTGGTATTTGGTTGCGATTCTTGTGTTTGGGAAGACATGGTGGGATGGGGGCGGGAGAGGTGTGGAGTAAAAAAACCGGTCATGGGTTGAAATACTCTCGGCCAATGAAGACAGACGTTCACTGATTTGCCTCTTGGGGTCCGTGTAGAACGGGCAACGTGTGCCTACAATCCCTGTTTATCAGCTGACGGGGCTGGTTGGTGCTGCCTGGACTCCGAATCCCACTCCGGGGGGTAGGGGTGTCCCTGGAATTATCGGTCCGGATCCGGTTTGGTGTCAAACGTTAGTCACTTTTGACCTCAAATCCTCCCGAAAAAGAGCAATTTGGGCAGGTTACAGTGGGATGAAAGTCTTTTGAGAGTGGCCAAGGAGTCTAGACACAAGGCATTTGCTTCAATGAATGGGACATTGTACGTACATTGGACAAAGAAGCGTCCTTTTGACATGACTCGCCGTTCGGCAGCAAAACTTTTGGAACCAGCCACTGCGGCGAGGCAGCAATGTTTGATAACGCATATAGTTAAATCAGCTAGATCTAGGTGTGACATCCCTTCCGTTGGGTGGCATCGAGGCGGAAAGTTTCAATACTAACTCAATTGCTATCGTGTCTATTCTGCCGATGGGGGTCGAAATTTGCCGGCACACGTGCACGTGACTTTGACGGATGAGCCAGACACCATGTCGTCTCACTCACAAGGTGAGAAATTTGCCGGCGAGCTTTGTCATTCTTGATTATTACCACGGGGGAAATGTATAGTTGGGCTTGCAGTAGCTATTGCTCTCGTTTCGGCGACCATCGGTTATTGGGCTGGCGTGGGGTCCACCTTAAAATATACCAATGTGACTCCAGTACAAAGCCCGGCGCCATCCAACAAAGGCGGAAAATCAGATAATGAAGACTCTGATGATGAGGGAGATGCAGATGGGAATCTAGGAGAGGTGAAGGCTGGATTCATGGAGGAATGCAAGTTGGTAAGTAGATTGCCATTTGGGTGATTGGCGACCATTGATATTAGTTGGCTAGGTGTTGGTAGTTCGCACGGACTTGGGAATGACTAAAGGCAAGATCGCTGCGCAATGCGGGTAAGTTTCAGCGCACAATGATATGTGCATAAACAAACGACGCATGGTAGGCATGCTACCTTGGCATGTTACAAAGCCTTATCTACCGCCAACCCGGCGCTACTCCAGCACTGGGAGCGATCTGGACAAGCCAAAATTGCGCTCAAGTGTGATTCAGAGGAGGAGCTCGCACTCTTGCAAGCAATGGCCCAGAGCCTCAATCTTTGCGCGAGATCCATTCGAGATGCGTATGTGACTCCGGCAATTATCTGAAGAATATGATAACTAACGATTGGATAGTGGGAGGACACAGATTGCCGCGGGCTCGCAGACTGTGCTTGGCATCGGCCCAGGTACGCATCTGAGTTATGCGGGAACCGTTTGTAACTCCTATTCATATATACCAGGTCCAGTAAGCCTCATCAATCAAGTCACAGGAGAGCTAAAGTTACTGTAGTATAATCTCGGGTGTGCTTAGAAATAAGAACAGTCATTTATTCTCAAGCGCTCGTGTCACATGTAACTTGTTTGGTCATATTGATAGCGCGTGCATCCAACGCGCCTCACTCTTTGCTTGATCAACCTCAGCTTCAATATCCCTCGCTCGTTCTCGCAGCGTTCAACATGGCTGAAATAGCAGAACCTAACCTTCTCGATGATGTTATGCGCGACAGAGCTCGTGTTCTCCAGGAGTTCTTGGAGGATACCTCGCGTCCCGATTCCACAGACTACATCGCCGAGATAGACAACATGCTCAGACAAGAAGAAACACGCCTTATCGTAAATATAGATGATCTACGAGACTATAACCCTGAACATGCCATTGGGTAAGCCACACGGCTGCTTTGGTTGTATCATAAACCTTTGGGGTTTGTTTTGACGTCGGTTCTCAGTCTGTTGAAGCAGCCACACGAATATATTCCAGCGTTTGATGCGGCTCTTCTGGAGCGAGTCAAGATCCAGTACGATACAGAGAAACATGATATCGCTGGGAAAGAGTACCATGTTGGCTTCCGAGGGAGTTTTGGTGATCACCATGTTAACCCGCGCACCCTTCGTGCTTCGCATATTGGGAAGATGGTTAGCTTGGAGGGGATCGTCACTCGATGTAAGTATGTCTTACCACGTTCATAACAAGTATTTAATAGTTATTTATTCAGGCTCTCTTGTTCGTCCTAAAATGATGCGCTCTGTCCACTACTGCGAAAAAACAACTACATTTTACAAGTGCGACTATCGAGACAGCACGAGCCTCTCTGGGCAAGCTCCCACGTCAACAATTACTCCGCTCGCCGATCCGGATGGCAACCCCCTACAGATGGAGGTTGGGTATAGTGTCTTCCGTGATCATCAGAGAATCAGCATACAAGAAATGCCTGAGCGCGCCCCGCCGGGGCAGCTGCCGCGCAGCGTAGACGTGATTATGGATGATGACCTAGTTGACAAGTGCAAACCGGGGGATAGGATTACCCTGGTGGGTGTTTACCGCGCAATTGGCGGTGGCGGTGGATCTGGTGGATTTAGGTAAATAATTCAACCCGGGTTTGCTGAAAACTTACTCACCAAATCGACTCAGGACGTTGATCTTGGCGAACAATATTGTACTACTCTCTACAAAGTCCGGAGGCGGAATTGCGCAGACTCGGCTCACTGATACCGATATCCGTAATATTAACAAACTCGCTCAAAAGCGAAACATCGTAAATCTTTTATCCACATCGCTGGCTCCGTCTATCTATGGTCAAGAATATATCAAGCGTGCGATACTCCTACTTCTACTTGGTGGAGCAGAGAAAAATCTTTCTAATGGAACTCACATTCGTGGTGATATCAACATTCTCATGGTTGGAGATCCCAGTACTGCCAAATCTCAACTTTTGCGCTTCGTACTCAGCACTGCTTCGCTGGCAATTGCTACAACAGGTCGAGGAAGCTCGGGTGTGGGTCTGACGGCGGCGGTGACAACCGACAAGGAGACTGGGGAAAGGAGGCTTGAAGCGGGTGCAATGGTTTTGGCGGATCGTGGAGTTGTGTGTATCGACGAATTCGACAAGATGAGCGACGTGGATCGTGTCGCAATCCATGAAGTCATGGAACAGCAGACGGTGACAATTGCTAAAGCAGGCATCCATACTAGCTTGAACGCAAGATGTAGCGTTATTGCAGCAGCCAACCCAATTTATGGCCAGGTATGTCCCCTAGCTATAATATTAACCATGTTCTCACTTGTTTGGGGTTTGACATAGTATGATGTTCATAAAGACCCGCACAAGAACATTGCCCTACCAGATTCTCTACTATCTCGTTTTGACTTGCTCTTTGTGGTGACGGACGATGTCGAGGAAAACCGAGATAGGAAGATCGCCGATCACGTACTTCGTATGCATCGTTATATCCCACCCGGTCACGAAGAAGGTGCGCTTGTATTTGGTTTCGAACCGCGAAATACGACTTATATTTTTGTGCCTGTAGGTACACCCGTAAATGAGAATCTCGCTCAAAGCCTTTCCGTCGAAGCGGCTGCGACGGCAAACGCCTCTGGAACAACCACTGAGCCATTTGAGAAATACGATCCGCTGATCCATGGTGGTGCGGCTGCAACTGGGGCAAGCACTCGCTCAACCCGCGCCGCTGCTAAAAAGCCAGAAATATTGTCGATCCCTTTCGTCAAAAAATACATTCAGTATGCCAAGGCGAAACCACAGCCTGCACTTACAAAGGGGGCGGCCGACTGGATCGTCCAAGTATATGCGTCCCTACGAAACGATGAATTGGAAGGAAACAACAAGAAAGTGGGTCTTCCAGATTAGCTCCGAGTCTAATTGATGAAGCTAACTTGAAAACCCCAGACTTCGCCATTGACTGCACGTACACTCGAAACGCTGATTCGTCTCGCCACTGCTCATGCCAAGGCAAGACTATCCTCTAAGGTTGAAGAGCGGGACGCCATGGCTGCAGAAGAAATCCTCAAATTCGCCTTGTTCAAAGAAGTGCTGAAGCCGGAACGCCGTAAGAGGCGTAAGCTCAACACTGGCGCTGCTGGTGCTGGTGCCCAGAGCGATGAGGAAGAGAGCGACGAGGAGATGGAAGCTCCCACACAAAGAATGGAAATGCCACAACAGCAAACTAATGCAGCGGCAGCCAAGGACAAAGGGGGCGCTGATGGTGTAAACGATAGCCAAGGGGATGACCTCGAGACAAACGGGGCCCTTGACTCGCAAGGCTCACGAGGTGTCGCACCTGAACGGTGAGTGAATTGCACTTATATCCTGTGTGTCCTTGTGCTAAAGGACGATTTAGAATCGTACTCTTCAGGGGTCGTCTGGCCCAGTTATTCCAAACGCGGTTCGCAGAGGAAGAAGCCATTCCGATCGAATCGGTTGTCGAAGCAGTAAATGAAGGGCTTCCAGTTGACCAGCTGTTTGGTCGCATCGAGGCTACTGAAATAGCAGATGTTATGACTGCAGCAAACGATATTATGCTGAGCGACGGAATCATCTATAAACTCTGAATGTATCATCCATTGTCGCTCTTCCGCGTATTTTGTATTACTCTGGAATTAGGTTGGTTACTGATTGCCAGCGCCTGAAGACTCAAGAAGTCCGATGTAATAAATGACAAATACTGGTATGCGGACTGATAGCTAAGTAATGCGGCGAAAGAACCAGACAATTACGAAGAAACACAAAACCAGGAAAATAAAAATCATGTAGCAAGCCCAACGACCACCTTGTCGCGTGGCCATATTGTTCATACGACGGAAAGTGCCTCCCAGTATTCCAGAAGTTTCAGCAAAAGCATCATTCTAAAGTCCAAGATTTTTAGTAATAATTAGTTTGATGCCCCCACTTGTATACCCACCATTTGACTGAGTTGTATGGTGGAGTCTCGGACCTCGTTCCCAATACCAATTGTGATCTGAATAGAAGGGTTGCTACATTTTTTGCCCCCTGTATTAAAATAGAACGTACATCTTTCAACAGCTTTACTTTTGCTGTCAATCCCTCTAATCGTTCATCATTTTGTCCTTCAAGATCTTCCGCGAATCGCTGACCCTGGGGTGGCGTGTTCGAATGAGGGTAGGGCGAAGAACGACCCGAGTTGTGTCCTGATGGAAGAAGAGACGAGCGGTCACGGTAAGAGAGTCCATTTGGTGCTGTTAATCTATTTAATATATAAGTTTATTCTGCGCAAGTTTATTTGGGAATCATCTACCTTGTGGTCATGGTATGCTTGATTGATGCGCCTGCGCTAAGCTTGGGTGAGAATGTTGACGTGGTGATCAGGAGAGTCACGTGATCGTGGCGCCGTGGCTCACTCCTTGCTGCATTTGGCGCCGGCTGAAATATCCACTGAGGCAATCCTGCACATGTGACGATCCCAAGGATGACTTTATCCATCTACGTCCTTGAATCCCTCAGTTTCCACCCCTTTCTCATCAGTTATAGGTCTTCTTTCCATTAAAATTTGTCCGCGCTTGAATAAGTCATGGCCCTCGGAGAAACAAGAAGCAGGTTCGGGGTGCCTGATGGGGAAAAGTAATAACTCTTCAGGTCGTAAAATCTTCTTTACCTTTTTTCAGTATCTCGACCGTCATGAGAAATGCTGGGCTACCTTTCGGGGTTGACCGATATATCATATAAAAGCTTGGGATGCTGCTTGCCGTTCAGTATAGCCTTGCCCGCTGGAAACATGAGGCTCTCCCAGGTTGCAGCATCAGCCGCTACCATACTCCTGGCTCAGTCTCTTGTCACCGCTGAACCTGTTATCACTCGTGCTACCGATCTTTCCTCGAGCGGTTACACCAATGCTGTTCAGTGGGACAAGTATAGCTTGCTGGTCCGCGGTCAGCGAGTTTTTGTCTGGTGAGCCAGGTTTGAGCCTGATACCCCTCTTAAGTCTCTAAAATGCAAATGCTACGCAGGTCTGGCGAATTTCACCCATGGAGACTTCCTGTATGTATATGCTTTGTCCCATTTGTTGCGTCCGCCTCATTTTACGAAATTTAGGTTCCTTCATTATGGAAAGATATTTTTGAGAAAATGAAAGCTGCTGGCTTTAATACTGTCAGCATCTATATCCATTGGTACTTACGCCAAGATGGTTAGCCTCTCGCATACTAACATCGGTTATTGAATTGCGAAGGGGAACTATCAGCCCCTCGCGGGATGTTATAGACCTGGACGGCTACCGTGACGTCAAGCCCGTATTCGAGGCGGCAAAAGCTGCAGGGATTTTCCTGATTTACCGCCCTGGGTGAGCTACGTGGTGATGCTTTTAAATAGGCCTTTAGCCCTGAGCAGTTTAATAGGCCATACATCAATGCTGAGACCAGCGCTGGTGGAATTCCGCACTGGGTTACCGCCGAAGTTGCAGGTCACTTAAGAACTAATGCCAGTGACTACGCGGTAGCATGGGCACCATATGTCAAAGCTATCAGCGAGGCCGTTAAAGGATACCAGGTAAACGAGGGCGGCCCCATAGTAGCAATACAAATAGAGAACGAGTACCCACAAACAGAAGACCTAGGTGAGGTCTATTCTAACCCCCGGGTTTAACTTCACTAATCAATGCGGACAGGTAACCCTGGCAAAGCTAAAATGATGGCGGACTTGCAAGCTGCAGTCCGTAAGTACGGAGTGGTGGTGCCTACAACATTCAACGATGCGTAAGTTTTATCAAAATCTACACCATGGATTAAGATTGATCGTGGACGTACAAAGCTACATGGGTTCCAACTATGCCGCTGGCCTCGGAAAGGTACGTCGGCGTCAGAACATTCATATCCGGTTGCTAATGGGTATTGGATCAGGTTGACCTCTATGGACTAGGTAAGCATGCTCTTAGACCTATAGGATGTAGGATGGACATTTCACTCACTAATTTCCAGATTCATACTCAAATGGCTTCGATTGCCGAAACGGAAGTTATCGAGCACCAGTTGTCGAAAACTATTATTCCTTCCATTTGACCTCTAATCCTAATTGTGCGTGCACCATTCCTCCAGGCAATAATGTACTGAAATTATTTTTAGCTCCACATTTTATCCCCGAATTCCAAAGCGGAGCCCTTGATCCATGGTATGGGGGTTTACTATCATCGTATAAGAAAAGACCACTCACAAACGACCTCACACAGGGGACCCGATGTAAGTTAATAGCCGCGCCTATATACGCTGTAGTATGCTAACTCTCATAAAGTCGCCCGGGCTCGATGCGTGCTACAATCTGACTGGCCCAGATTACTTGGTGGGGATATCCCAAATGCTAACCTCGATTGTACGCTCACCTCAATGAATAGGACGTGTTCCACAAGAATTTGTGGGCTCAAAATGTCAAGGTATAAACTACTCGAGGCAGTTGATTTTACCATTGAATTAACGCAACTCGGTGCCAGATGTTCAACGCATATATGTTGTATGGCGGTACTTCTTGGGGACATTTGCCATTCCACAAGGGCTACGTGAGTGATGATCATTATAGTTTAACAGGATCATTAGCTTATTTGCCCTCATAGACAAGCTATGACGTGAGTTCCCTTTCAAGATACAAGGTGGCGTTATTTAGTATTTGTTTCACAGAATGGCGCCGCAATCCGCGAGAACCGCAGACTAAGTACCAAGTATACCGAATTCAAAAAGCAAGGTGCGTTATTGTAAAGCCGCCAAACGTATGTGTAAGGTACTAATGCTTGGGTTCAGGGATGTTCCTCCGTAGTGCGCCCGAATTCTACAAGACCGACGTTGTGGCTAACAGCACCAGTGGTGTAACCGTTAGCAACTCGGCAGCATTTGTGACTGAACTTCGCAACCCCGATACAAATGCAGGCTTCTACGTCGCTCGTCAAACCTATTCTCCCTCGACGTAAGTCTAGCTTTGTCGATTCTCTGAAATATGCTAACATTTGTTCAGTACAAACCTAGTCTTCGATCTCACTGTCAAGGCATCTACTGGATTGTTTCCCGTACAAGTTACTCTAGCGGGCCGCCAATCTAAGGTCATTGTGACCGACTTTGCCTTTGGATCTTCGCGCGCGTTGTATTCTACTGCTGCCGTTTTCTTCGCTGGCAAGCTTAACGGCCGCGACGTGCTCTTCGTTCACGGTGATGTCGGCGTCCAGCACTCCGTTGCAGTGAAACTCCCGGGTACCGCAAAGATCACTGGGAACAAAATCGCCACGACGAGCTCCGGCCCTTCTGGATATACCGCCATCACATTTAAACCTACATCTGAAGGATTGACTGCCGTATCATCTAGCTCTACTGGTCCTTTGGTGCTGTTTGCAACCACTACCACTGTGGGCACGTTCTGGCAACCTACCATCAATACCGGCAAGGGGAATTATTGGGCGTTGGATACGAATAGCACTCTATTGGTCAGCGGACCTTATCTCCTTCGTTCGGCTGAGATCAAGGGCAACACCGTCGCGCTTACGGGTGACTTGGACGGGGATACAGTAGTTTCAGTGTACGGCGCATCCAAGGGTGCAAAGGTCACCTGGAACGGCAAGAGTGTATCTGTCTCAGTATCGAGTGTAGTGGACGGACTTGTGGAGGGAAAAGTTACAATCTCTAAGGGTCAAATAAACGTCCCAACTCTATCAAACTGGAAATATTCTGACAGGTAAGTTCTACGAGAAAATGGTCGTATTACGCTAACTTTGGGCATGTTGTGTTTCAGCTTGCCCGAGATTGCTACCAACTATGACGACTCCGCATGGGTTGTAGCAAACCATACCACTACCAACTCGCCGTTCAAGCCATACTACGGTGATGGGCGTGTGCTATACGGATGCGACTATGGCTAGTATGTACTTCTTTGTATTGTGCATCTATTGTGTTCTTATGATAGGCATAGTTGCGAAGGTTCCATCCTTTGGCGCGGCCATTTCAATGCCAAGGGCACAGAGAAGAGCCTTAATCTCAGCATTAATGGAGGCGAGGCGTTTGCAGCGTCTGTGTGGTTGAACGGCAAATTCGTCAAGACCACGTACGGCAAATCGACCTACCCCGCATACGTCTACCCTATCCTTAGTCCCGCAATCGAAGAAACCGATGAGGTCTTCAATTTCCCTGCTGGGTCTTTAGTTGCCGGAAAAAACGTGATCACTATCTTGCAGGATAATGTGCGTGCTTGGCTATATCCTCGACTCAAGTTACTGACCTGATCACTCGCAGACCGGTCTTAACGAGACTAACGACTGTACGTCTGAATATTGAACTGATTTATCTCTGCTGACCTCGGCGCATTTAGGGAACGGTGACACCTCCAAGTCTCCTCGTGGTATTCGTGGCTTCCAACTTCCCGATGGCGCCAAATTTGGCGAATGGAAAGTCCAAGGCAAGCTGGGCGGCTACACCAAGTACGTTATCCCTTTCTACCCGCTTCAAATTTAACCTCAGACTTGATACCAGCTTCCCTGACAAGACCCGTGGCGTCTTTAACGAAGGCGGCCTTTATGGCGAACGTGCCGGGTGGCATCTCCCTGGTTTCAACACCGCCTCCTGGACAAGCCGCTCGCTGAATCAGGGCCTCCCAGGCGGCAAAGCAGGCGTTGGCTTCTTCCGCACCGGGTTTAACCTGAACATTCCCAAGGGTCGAGACGTGCACCTTAGTTTCGTAGTTGGTGGACCAAAGGGACCGTACCGCGCGACACTCTTTGTCAACGGATGGACCATGGGTCGGATAGTATCCAACATGGGACCTCAATACAAATTCCCAGTTCATGAAGGAATCCTTAATTATCAAGGCAAAAAGTACGCACTTGGCATTTTAATGGATTTATCTCACGGGCTAACCCGTATCTACTTTGCAGCACGGTCGCCTTTGCTCTTTGGGTAATGGAAGATGAAGCAGTCCAACCAACTCTCTCGTTGGCCGTCGATGGGTCGTACGAAGGAGGCATTGGTGAAATTGAACTTAACAACCCAAGCTGGGCTTCCCGTGGAAAGGTAGTTTAGAGTGGTCGGCTATCAAACCTAGTATCTTTGCCTATTCTCAAAAATTGCACTGTAGCTATTGAATTGATCCAAAGATTGTATAATGCTGTGGAAAGGGCCGGATTCGTCAGGCTGCGGTTGAGAAGCCACCAGGGTTCTCAATCTTCTGTGGGAACGAGAGAAAAAGCCGAAAAAGAATGACACAAATTTAATGATATAGAAACACACTCGACATACGAGAGGTATAATGGATCAATGCAAAACAATCATTCAAAGTCCTGTAAGTTCAACTGAACGAAAAACAAGTAAAAGAAAGGACAGTCTCAAGTTATGGCAACAAGCGGACCAGGCTGAATACCAAATCGAATATGTTTGAGCTTTAAGGAATGTAACTGGGGCCAAGGCTGGGTATTGAGACAAATGGATCGAATAAATAGACACGCACGCGAGTCGGGTCAAGGTGTCGTTAGGCATCATGATACAGCAATGGAGCCGGAGCAGGAGGATATAAGCGCATAGAGATCGAGATACGAGGCAAAGCGAAAAGAAAGGCGAAACACGGAACCTCATTCGATACTCATTCGGTTGTTCCGCTTTGGTCCACCTGTGCCATTCATCATATAACTTGATACTGTTGTTCCCGTTCGCTTATGTCCGCTAGCCTCTAAGCTGTCTGCTTGCTTCTTAGCATGGTCGGCCTTGTCCACTATAATCAATAAGGTTAGTGTAAACTCCTGCGGAGATGAATAGACCATTCATACTCTGCTTCTTAAGGCCTTTGCCAAAATTATTCCATACGAGCAACCCTGAACCGAATGTAATGACCAAGAAGACAATTGAGATTGCGGCTTGAGAAAAATTAGCTATTTAGGTTTAAACTACGGGTGATGCATAGCTCACCAAAAATTGAATGCGACTTGAACACGCCAATAAACTCCGGCAAATGACGCTGACTCCAGATCCGATACAGCTACACAGCACAGAGGAATATGTCAGTTGCTAGGTTCTTTCAAGGGTAGTTATCATCAGCTGACCTTGTAGCTGAAATACACTAGGGCACACAAGCACCCCAGGAAGAAGCTAATCATCATCCACTTGTTTTCGTGTCGTGCTGCCAAGTGGCCGACGAGCAGGACAAGGAAACACCCGGGTGTCATCGCAAGTGTGAGATAGTACTCGACGTCACCAGGACTAAGCACGAGCGCAAGGTACTATGGAGGGGGTCAGTCGTGACCAAGTAGAACAATGTACTAGGACCCACCTGGACCGAGAATCCCACCCAGAAGAAACCATCAAACTTGATTAGACACTCGTAGAAAAGGTAGTGTGCGTACATCTTCTTGACAAGCCGATCTGCGCCAAGAAGCTTGTATACCTAGCAGCCGGAGACATTTAGAATACGATTGTTGTAACGACGCCGAGACTCACCTTCCAGCCAAACTCCTGATAGATCTTCCATGCCAGACCGACATAGACGACTTGGGCGAGCGAAATGACACAGGGGATGGTGGTGGTGAGTATTTGGACGGCTTTTTGGGACGACTCTTTGATGACAACATCAGATTTGACACGGATTTCATAGATTTGGATGATGGAGTAGATCAGCAAGAGGAGGTTGAAGACTAGGAGCGTTCATTAGGCCAGAACAAATGGATCAAAGGGGCCTACTTACTGCCCAAGAAAATAAATTGCATGATATTCCTCTGGTGGACGGCAAACATTGCCAGAATGAATTGATAGACGCTGCAAAATTGATCAGCAGAGCCAATGAAGGCAACACAAACGACATACTGAGCAAAGGCAAATATCCCGAGGTAGACCGGCAACCTCTTGACGGTGAGATCATCCTGCTGCTGGGCAGCCGTGTCGGTGCCGTCCAAACCATCAAGATAGTCGCTCATCTTGAGGTAGATGACGCCTTCAATGACAACGTCTATTGTCGACTCGATGAGAACCACAAGCAGATATAATCGACAGTAGAAGGAATTAGGAACTAGCCGACGTAGGCGGATGAGGAGTGAGAGGGTTCTCGACGGTGGTTCTGTCGGCTGTTGCTCGCCGTGCATGTGTGCTGCCGCGTCGATAGTGGCCGACTCGGGGTCGTGGCCGTGGGTAGTGCTAAAGTCGGACATAGACTGCTTCATGCCATATTGATGCGACGAATAGGGAGATGAGCTGTCCCCAATAGTGTGGAACGGTGACTGGGGCGAGTGGACCTGGGACTGGGAGAAGTGTTGCTGGTGGTATGGAAACGACGTTCCGTTGAAGGTCGTTGGGCCCATTCTGTCCCGGTCCATGTCGATTATGCTCGTAGAAGATGGAGACGGGTGGTAGGGCGTGCGAAAGGCAGCCATAATAGCAATGTTAGGTGCAGAAAACTCCAGTTGACGCAATTATTTGATTCGATGTCCTCGCTAGTTGTGTTCGACCAGCGATCCAGACAGCACAAGGAACGTACAACGAACGAGTGTGGTTACTGGGGACAAGTCTCAGTCTGGTGGTTGAGATCAGGAGCCGCCGTTTGAAAACCAGGCTGACAACCCAACACGGCCACATAAGCGCGCTGCATCTCTCTCTCCCGTGACAAACCTTGACTCACAGCAACGGCACCTCTCGCTTGTCCAGCCGAGCGAAACCCATCGCCGGCGGATTTTGTCCGAATACATTCTCATTTCTCATCAAATATGTTTGTACTAATCATAAACCACTATTGTTTGTATGGATCTCCTTCACTTTCATCCTCGTCTACTTTCAACGGCGAGCTGCAGGGGCTGGCTCCTGGTTCGGCACCAGCACCGTCCCCGACCAGCGAATCACCAACTCCCTCGCTTTAGTATAAGCATCCTTGGCGGGCCCAGCACCCCCCAAGTAAGCTTGCAGGCGTGTATCGGCGTTTTTGATCGCACCCCGTGAGAACACCGAATAGTAGAATCGTAGTCGCAAAAAGTGGACAAACGCAAGTGGTGCGATGAACCCATTCCAAAACCTTGGATGGGGATTACGTCAGGCCACACCAATCCCAATGAGTCGTCCCATCACTCACAGTGGAACACCAATGATGATGCGGAGCAAAATTACCAACTCGGCCTGAGCACAGACGTTCATTGCAGGGTCATATTGGGCTGTAAAATGGAGCCTGTCGTCACTGGGCGCCCCGTTACAACCAAATCGATCAGCACTTACATTTTACGATGGCGTGTAATTGCTTTTGCAATGGCGTGTCCTTTGCCTGGCGCTCTCCTTCACGTGCAGGTGGTTTCGGGGGTGCCAACTTGGGAAGTACGGTGGTGCGAACAAATGTAAGCACATGGAAAGTAGAGAAGATGGCATAAGGGAGGAGCGACACTGAATCGGCAAATAATCAGCGCTTGATCTCACCCAATTATTAATTTCACTCACAAGAAACGGGCTTTGTCAATAGCCAAAAGAGTGCGAGGAGGAAATATTGGCAGTTCTGATCACGGCGACCGGAATAAGACATCGACTTCGTGACCTCGTGTTATGCTCACCTCATCAGCCATGGCACGCTTCAAGAATCCCATGTTCGGGGCGGGGGTCTGTGCATAGGACGAAGGGTTAATGTGTTTGGATATGCCGCTTGCGAGCGCCCAGTGCTTACCCCCAGAGCTTTGCTATGAGGTGCATGAGTTCAGTAAAGGCTTGGAATAAGGGTTAGTTACTTACAAGCATACGATACCGTAGCTGGCCAATGCTCCAATGTATGCCACTTGAAATAATTGAATAAAGATAACTAATTTGTAAAAAATAGCAATACTCACCGCGATAGCTATAAGCCGTGCTTGGGGTGGTAAATGGATGTCTAATTGAGCTCGGAAGCCATATGACGGTGCAGAGCAATAACAGCAGGTGGCCTGCTGCCCATGCGTAGTGAGGTGCTTGTGACGAAGGCATCTGAAGGGGGATAGCAAGCGTTGGGCGTTAGTGTGACAAGTATTGACAGACCGATAGGGTTTGCCGTACAAATGTCGTGCGTTGGCGGATAGATCTTATACGTGGTCAAGGGGGAGGTAAACTCAGGCAAAAACACACGACGTCACGCCTAGATGGCGCTGCAAGACCCCGGCCACCCGGGCGCTTAAATCATATCCTATACATATATATAATACATTTTACCGCGACCATTGCTGCCCATTAGCCTTTTGAGCCTGTCGCTCCCGGCCCTTCTTGAAGACCTCTCGTTCAACTCTCTTCTTCCCAAGCTGCTCCATGCGTTTTTGTTTGTTATTTCTCTGTCGTTTAGAGTTCGCCTCGCCTCCCTGACCCTCAGCATCTGCTCCGACCTCGTCATGCGTGGCTCTCCTGCGCTTTCCCTTTGATCGCTTTTGACCCTCCTCTTCATCTTCTTCAACTTCATTTGTAGGCCTCTCTCCAGCCATCGCAATGTTCACCCTTGGGGGGACAGCAAATCCGAAAGCCTTCCCCACCTTGGCTAAATCAAGCTTGTTCACATCAAATATCTTCTTGAGCGAGTACGAGGCGTAGGATTGGAGATATGAACGATAGCCATCCAGGGCTGACCGATGAAGGTAGTAGTTCTTCTGGAGCAATTTCTCGAGCTATGCGTCGTTTATAGGTGAATTGACAGCTTGATTAGAACACAGGGGCTTACTTGGGTTTGTACATTCGCAATCTTGTCGGCTGGGAAGCTGAACTCGTTCAATGGAACCCGCGCCTCTTTGAGATACCTCAAGAATCCTAACTCGCTTTCCAACAAGAACATCAGACTCTTGCCAGCTTTACCCGCACGAGCGGTTCGTCCAACGCGGTGGATATAATCCCTCGGATCGTCTAGTCCGCATGCGTGTGTGAGTTCCGTGTCAGGCCACCAATACATAACCCACTCACCCGGTGGGTCAAACTGTACAATCCAGTCTACTTTAGGGATGTCCAAACCTCTCGCCGCAACGTCCGTACATAACAATGTGCCTTGGGAAGAATTGCAAAACTCGAAGAAAGTGTTCGTGCGTTTCTGTTGCTTTTGTTTTCCCTACAATGAATCATAAGCTATGGCTCTGATAGAAATGCGAAAAACGAGGCATACATGTAAGTCCAATACTGGTATGTCGATATAATTGAGCAACTCTGCATGGTACTTGACGGAATTGCAGGATGAGAAGAATACTACAACTTTCTTCTTCATATTCTTTTTCAAGAAAGTGAATAATAGTAAAAATCTATGAACCGAGTAAGTACGGAGGCCTCGATACACCTAAATATCGGCATACCTTCGGTCGCTTGGACAAACTACATACCCCTGACTCAAGGTATCGACAGTACTCGGTGCAGTCTCGCTCTCTACATTAATGTGCAATGGTCCAGGCGTTTGCCTCAGCGACATTCTTGCCAGGTCAGAGACTTTGGTCGTCTGCGTGGCAGAAAAGAGCATGGACTGTCGGTTCTCTAGAACGAGTTAAATTCTGTGTTAGTATGGCCAGCCCTGCTTACCATTTGGGAGTATGGCGATAATTTGCTTCATTTCCTCCTCAAATCCAATCTCCAATATCCGATCCGCTTCGTCAATGACTAGGCCTTTCAGATTCCTGAAAACGAAACCTTTTGTATTCTAAAGTACTTCAGGGCTTAATTAACATCGCTTAGCATATAGAAACTTACCTGCAGGTGATCCAACAACCTGCCGGGAGTCGCAATCAATAGGTTAACACCTTTCTGAAGCTTCTCCACTTCAGCTTTTCGATTCGCGCCTCCCATGACAATCCCGAACGTCTGAGAATGATGCCCACTCATAATTTCCTTGGCTACATGGAATATTTGGAGTGCGAGCTCCCGAGTGGGGGAGATCACGATTATTCCGGTTCCTAAACACCACGAGTCGATTAGCATTCTCCAAAAGCCTTCTCTAAAGTACGAACCATTCCTAGGTTTGAACTTCATCCGATGCAATAGCTCGATACTAGGTATTAGAAATGCCAAGGTCTTGCCACTCCCAGTTCGTGCCGCACCGAGTACGTCTCGGCCCGCAAGTAATGGCGGGATAGTCCGTGCCTGAACGGGAGTCATGCGTGTCATGCCCATGGCCGCCAGGCCATCCAACGTATTCTTGGAAAGTTCGAGAGATGAAAAAGAATTTTCGTCTAGTGCAACCCCGGTCACAGTTGTTTGTACTGGGGCGTCATCTTTACTTTGTGGAGGGGGGGAACCGGAGGAAGAGGAGCTAGACATTATAATTTAGCTGGGGCCTTGGTGCGACTAAAGCATTCAACAGCTCGAAGTAGATATTTAATGGAGAATCCAGTATATCGAAATCGAGCGTCGCCGTTCTGAATTGAGCTGATCTTAGAATTTGGGCACTTCACAAAATTCATAAGGGTCTAGTCAGACCCCGGCCACCTCTCTTGGATGAGATAAAATATTGAGCGCAACTTCTGCAGCCGACTGCCACGCTTAGTGACGCAACTAGACACCTGCTGCATGTACTGTAATAATTAATCTAATACATACATAACATCGTCTACTTGTTATGCCACAACAGCGTCTTGAGATTGGTCCAAGCTTCCGAGTCCCGATACAAGTATTGCATCGAGTTGGCCATGCCAGGTTGTAATGTCTCCGGCTTGTATCTGAATAACCACATAACTGCGCCCCATGACAATGCAGCAAAGACAGAGAATACCCTTGCATCGGGAGGAATTGACTTGGCTGGCGTTGTAACAGACGCATTGGGGTTGGGAGATGAAGCTGGGAACGCTCGGGGTATGAAGGACGCTACGACTCGGGAACAAACGTACAAGACGATCTACGATTTGGTGGTATTAATGCCGTTGTAATCATGGGTAGCATTGACCTCACATACCTGTTCGTTGATAGCTGTCCTATCACCAAAGACCAGGTAACCTCCAACCAGACCTGCTAGGAAGCTGTCGGCACTCTTTTCCTTGCCGCCATTTGCTCGTCGCTGTACGAGGAGCAACGTCTTGTATATAGTAACAAATTTAGCCAGGTTCGTCGCATGCTGCTTCGTGGCTTTAAATATTACGCGTGCACGCTGTGACCAACTAAAGGCCACCGTCAACAGTGCGTGCGTGCTATTAATTGATTGCACTTACTCTCCACGACCAAATAGTATAGCCATTAGCAAAGCATGTGGGAACCGGATCTTGACTCCGTAAACAAAACCGTTGCGTGCGCCTTTTAGAATGGCGAGGTAGTCATGAAAACGTGGATCACGAATAATAGCTCCCAAGGAAGATGCCATGTTCGATCGTAAAACTGCTTCAAGCTAGACATAGATTATAGTCAATAATAGTCGGTACGGGCACTTACAAGCATGTCCTACCTTAATATTGTAAATCTAAAAACAATGTAGACAGGAGTGCGATTACTCCGAGTGGGTGCCTATATGGTCTATGGCAGAGCGTGGTAAAGTACAAGCAAACTCCAGAAAAGGCTGGAAGGGAGCGGGAGCAGGAGATACCGGTCATCCGGACCAAGTGTCATGCCGCGCGCGAGTAATATCACATGCCAGTTGTCAAGCTTGTGAAATGGATTGGAAATAAGCGTATTAGTACCACACTACACGTGACCTTGAAACCATTTGATTTGGGCATATATTCACAAAATCAAGAAAAAAGATGCTGCACCAGTGCTACATCGATATCATACAGCAAAAATCTAAAGATACATAATTCAAGAAAGCATAATTCTGAGGAGAGCGACCAAAACGACGTCTAGGTAATCATAAATGAACAGGGGACGAATCATGATGAAGATACATCGTCCGGAACAATAACCAGAGAGCAGCAGGAGCCAAAAACAGCGGAAGCACAAGCCCTATCACCAGTTCCTTCAAAAACCAGCAAGATATGCATGAGCGAAAATCGTCTCGCAACCCTTTACGAGCCAACCACCGCCAGGATTCGGCAGCTATCAGCATGACCCCAGCAGCTGTTTGCCACACTGAAACGACCCAGGCGGCATTTGTGTCCTGGTAGGGCTCGAGAGGTAATGAAATTGACCTAGTGTCCGTTCTTGTGGGTGTGTCGTGCCGGGCGATCTCAATGTCACTGTCACTTGGGAACGGTATGATATTTCGTTGGGGCTCTGCAATAGGCGTCGAAAGCTTCACTGGCGAAGGAGGCGAGGTGATGACCGGCTTGACAAACTTCGCCACCCCCTTGGAGACAGGAGCGGCGAGAATTTCGTCAACTAAGGGTTGTTCGGCGACCTCTTTGAGCTGAGAGGCCAAGGGCATAGCTGGAATTTGAGGAATATCCTCGGGACAAATCCCAACAATCGTATTGGTAATCGTCCGAGCCTCAGATGTAAACGAGTGCGCCAACGGGGTAGTTGAATCTTCGAACTCGGGTTCTGGCTCGGGTTCTGGCTCGGGTTCTGGCTCGGGTTCTGGCCCGGATCCGGGTTTGACCTCGAGTTGGAATATGTGTTCGGGTTTAGGTTTGAATTCGGATTTCAGTTCAAGATTAGGTTCGAGTTCGGGTGCGAGTTTAGGCTCATGTTGTGGCTCGAGTTCGACTTGGGGTTGGGGCTCGGGCCCGGGTGCGAACACAGGCCCAGAGTCTTCCGAAGCATCTTCAGTCGCATGGAGATCACGCACGGTGGTATCATGTGCCTCGGAATCTGTGGAAAGCGTGTCGATTGTTGGTCCAGGACTTTCACATCGTTCACCTGGAGAAGGGGCGATATCATCAGGGGTCCCAGTCTCGACAGCACGGCCCGAGGGCAATAAGACAAAATCGTCGCTGAACGCCGTAGAGCCTCGGATGGGGGTGAGCAAAATGTCCGCAGAGGATCCAACTGACCCACGCAGGGTGTATGGAGCCTGCCGAAGATTGAGAAAGCTGTTTGGCTAATACTAATAACAACCACATACCCAGCCTCGCGGTGGCCGAATGTCATTTTCACTCCAATTTTCACTGCCGTACCTACGTCCCATAGGACGACTCTTAGGGAGAGTTAAATGTTTGGGATGGAAAAATTGGCTTTGAAGTACCTACCAGAGTTGCTGGAAGGCTGGCAGCATGGGGTTTCCGCCCCGGAGGCTGTGTTCACGTCATAGTGTGAGATGGTGGACTGGCAGCAACTGCAGAGTGCACTCACAGTCACGTTGGCACCTTCATCTGGGGTTGATTCCGATCGGTGTTGTTGGCGGGCCTTTTTTACCAACTTGCGCAGAGGACGTCTCATTATGTCAGTTGCAGATTCATGGGTCTCATCTGAGGAAGACTTTTGATGCCGGTTTCGCGTGCGAGGGCTAACGATAGATCCATACAATGACCTCTGGGGGGGACTTGCAGAAGGATCGACCGTTATAATGGTAGCAGAATCTGAAAGCTATTACAGGAAAACACGATGTCAATAAGGCGCTCATATAGTTGGGTGAGAACACTTGGAAAAACATATACCCACGTTATGTTTATGGCGGCGAATGCTAAATTTTCCCATATTTATTCAGCTTATCCCTCGTCTCGGGGGGAGGTGTGTGGGAGCTGGGCACTTCTCGAGGTGGCGAGCTTCAAATCTCGGTCAGCCGCACCGAGATTAATACTCGCGTCACAAATTCCAACGCTACGATCTTGCAAGATATTTTACTCGCTAAGACATTTATCTCAAATTCGTTCGTCAATACCAATGAAAAGAAAACTCACAGCTTGGGTGATGGTTGCCGAAAAGGCACACGTGGGCTTGCAAATGCCAGAATTGAAGTGATTACGCAAGTTGAAGTGACACGCCCAACCGATTTATACCCGGGGAGTTTGTTGTTGAGGGTGTTCACCTTTTATCTGCCAGCAGTGATGGTCAGGTTCAGCCTCGTTTCCTCTTCGTGTTACCCGATTTAGTTTCATATCCATGTGGAGAAATATACCAAAAAAGTCAAACGAACGAATGTATAACAGGGATTAAGTTATTTGTGTTATCATATATTTACCTCTCATGACCTGGCACCTTAAAATATGTTTTTGAAGCCTTGATCTTGTACGTCGGCCGATTGGTTGTGATCGCAGATGCCGCCGGCAGTGGAAATGGCATACTTGAACCAACAAGACCATGCTTCTAATTAGACTACATCACCGCCTGGCTTAGACCTCGACTCGTAGATCCCCCACGAACAGGAACGACGAACATACCTCGACTGGCAAATCCATACAAGAACCCACCTCCAACATGTCTGTACCACGCGACCACTTCCTGGCCCGTGCTAAAGCCGAAAACGATCTACCATTTGATGTCTTGGTCAGGTCCAGTCAGAACCCAGCCGAAGAGGGTATTCCCGCGCACGCCGAATGTCTCGCCCAAGGCAGCAACGTGTTTCGGTCGATGCTGGAACTTGGATCTCCAGCTAATGACTTGAACTCGATTTCGGTGGACCAGCCCCCAGTAGTTGAGCTAGACGAGCGCCCTGAGATACTAGTCCTACTTGTCGATTTCCTTGAAAGGCCACCCCAATTTCCCCCTCCAATTGCTGCGAACTACGTACCTTCTCCAGTGCCATTGAGCAGTGACCCTCCAGGAAATGTTCTCCCTTGGCCCTTGGTCACAATGTTGCTAGACGTGGCCGACAAGTACGACTTTTCAGACAACACACTCGCACTACTGCACGCACACCTCCGAAGCCATGCTTCTTCATACCCTTTGCCAGTGTATGCTCTTGCTTCCCGACTTGAACTGAGTTCGATTGCGTCCCACGCCTCGAGCTTCCTCCTACAGCCTCCGTTGCATCAGTATTCAGTCTCTGAGATCAGGATCCTGCCATCTGCGACTTCGTACCACCTATTACTGGTTCTGCAGACCCATCGATTGCAAAGATTGAAGGAGATTATAACAAATGAGCCGTTATTCCCCCACGACTATGGTGCATGCCCGAAGCACGGTACATCCGCAGCCCGGTCGATCTGGTCGGCCCGCAAGACAGCCATTTTGAATAGTATGGATGCCAGCTCATCAATCGCCGATATGATGAGCTGTGACGAAGATACCAAACAAGAACTAAAGAGTTGTGGCGAATGTTCTTTGGGTTGGGAAAGAGCGGTCGAGATGATAAGGGTGAGTTTACTCGTTTAGCCCACCTATGCCAAGTGACCAAGCTTTTACAATAGTATAAAGCCGGCAAAGTCCCTCGTGAGATCACCCAGCTTGCAAAAAACCTACTAGAGTAATCCGTTATTCCTACATCAATTCAAGCGCTAGGACATCTTTTTCAACTAATATTATTTGGGCGCGCTTGCGATGAATGACTAGGCCTTGATTCCATTGCCACCAATTGATCCACCAAGTCGTCCATGGCCGACCTTGGCGGAGCTGCCATCGCCCCACTTGTCGCCACAGGCGGGGCGTGGATAGGGGCACTCAACTTGGTCGGCATAAGGGTACCCATGTCTGGGTCAAACCCAGGCGCAACGCGTCTCAGAGCTTCCTTCTTCCTCCTAATCTTGTCTTCCTCTCGAGCACGCAAGTACGCCTCGCGTCGTGTAGCATGTGCAGCCAAGGTAGTCCGACGAGATGATTCGAGAGTAAGAATATGAGGTTCGATCGTAAAGGGATATACAAACTGACATTAGGTGAGTCACAAAAGACACAGGCCACTTGCCCCTATCATACGTACATAAGCTGTTACATCTTCCGGAAGGGGGTGAATATCAGGGGGCAACTCGACCTGCTCAAAAAGGTCAGTCCCTGCAAACGTGCTCAATCCAGATAGAATGTGGACTTACGGGGCGAGGTACCCGCAATGAAGGTGACTTGATCAGTGGGACATTTATATTATGGATTGGTCCTTTGAATAAAATCGGTCAATTTATTCAAGAAAACGTGAGCTCCGCCCTCCGCTTACGCTGTTCGGCCATAAGAAGGTAACCGATGGTGTATTGGCAGAGCAGCCAAGCCAGGGCACTCATTTAGCGCCACAATAACTCTCACGTGACTAATTCACCGCTTATGGCATCCTATTGTGGCCCGTGCATACAGGTGCTTCCGTCCTTCTAGGCCGGCTGATCCTCAACAACCGCAGACCTGAAATCTCTTTGTATATAATTTCTTTATTTTCATTATGCTATTGCTATTCGACTTGTACAATGAGATAATGCTTGTCCTCACAACAATGGTCTGCACGACCGCGCACTCGTCGTTGACCATTTTTCAAGCCGCCACCTCCCTGATCAATGCCCTCGTTGAGGGTGCCCTTAACATAGCTTTGGTTAGCTCCTAAAGTACCAATCCATTGGTTTCTGCTCACGTCGAACAGATGTTGGCCCAGGCTCTTCTGGACCTAGGAATAGATCTCGTTATATTTCTGTTCGGTCAGTAGCAGCCCGCAAATTGACATTCATTTCACCGCCGCTCACTGTCGGTAATCATAGATAATCTACCGATCATGATGGTCATTTGCGTGTCCCTGCTTATGCGCCAACACTTTTACGTGAACCGGAGAGCCCGCAAACGCATCAGCAGTCATAGCAAACGTTCCTGAGCCATGATCACTCGTGAGATTATTCTCCAGCCTGCCCTCCCTCCAACTAATCATCTAAAGTGCAATATATAAATACGAAATGAAACGAATATAACTATCAATACAATCTTTCAACCATATGCATGTAAGCCCGCACACTATACAGCTCCCAAAACCAACCAGGAACCTATTAGCAAGAAAATATTCCATCAGATTTTGCTATGGGCCTCTGCGTGGAACTTACCTGGTAGCATGCGTTATTCAAAAGTGTTTCAGCTAATGAACCAACATCTGAAGGGCTGATAGTTGGTGGTAGAGGAAGAAAGAACCAAATGCGAGCATCGAGAACACTCCAAACGCGGTCATTGCGTTCCGAGGTACCGAGCTGGTGGGTTCAAGATAGTGGGAGACGGGTAGAAGCGATATCGATGCATTGCACCTCTTCTTCGAACGAGGGCTCTCGTCCATATCCCAGGGGTATTGGAATCGGTGCATGGTTCAGATTGAGAGCTGAGAGCTGAAAGTAGCCTGATGAGAAGGACAAATATATGGGTAGAGTATGTTCAGAGGCAAGAGAGCTGATACAAGTATGAGATTACTGAGACCGCGACAAAGGCCGGAACATTTATACTTTATGCAACTCATGTCTCGCGCCTCCCGTCACAGCGCATGGGCCAACGACAATAGCAACGCCACGAGGAAGGTCGATCAGTAAGAATTCCACCTGTCAACGAACAAGATCACGAGTTGACTATGTCGGCATTCGGGAAGTGACCGGAGCTCTTTTGTGCACCAATTGATCAGCCCCCTATTGAGGAGGGGACTACATACCGGCCATCGGAACGGCATGGACGGATCACCGGGCCACTACTGTACCTTTAATCACGTTTCTCCACCATTTTATACAATATTCTCCTGACACATACAGGTATATACACTTTGGCCATATTCCAAGGTATTTCCGGACATTTGACATCAACCCCCGCAATCGCCTGTTGGCCAGCTCATTCAGCCTGACCCGACACCCACCCGCAGCACCCCAATTAAATTTGCTTACATCGTGTGCGTATTTGGAAAAACAACTAACCAAACGTCTTTTCACACGAAGAATCATTACACAATAAATGCGTCACTATGAAGCATTCGCGCTCATCACTCATCTCGCTAGCCGGGTATAGATATCCAATACAGCCAACTTTGCAAGGCGGCATCAATTTTATTCAATCGATCCTCAGGGGTGCATCACTATCAACGGAGGTTCACGATCGCCGGGTCCTCAAAGACGACCCCACTGCGCATGCATGTACACCTCCCAAAAGGGGATACAAGTATCTTCAAACAAACGACACGATAACCTCTTCCCTTTCCCCCACAAACCCATCGCTTCTAGTCCCCGCCCCCGCTATGATTGACTTGTAAGCCGCATATCTATCCGGTTTAAAGTTATTTGTGTCATTCCAACAGAAATATATGTGCCACAATTTCGGCATCCATGTCGCTCTAGTTCAGTCGCGGATATTGGTAGTCAAGTTTTTGTGTCTGACCCTCCAGGCACTTTTACACTTAGCCTCGTAGTGTTTTCACAGTTTGATACCGACCCCGGACGGACAACCCCTAGAAGTTCATCCACGGGACCTGTGAGCAAAAAAGTTTCAGCCCTTGAGGGAGCTCGAGCACCGGTAAACCAACGATCCTAAAAACGCCACAGGTTTAGGTGCATTTTTTGTCTTTTGAGAAATCTAGGACTGCAACAAAAGACCAAAACAGCGTATGACAGCAAAAAAAAAAGTCTAACCAACGCAAAAAAAAAACAGGGATCATTAAGAAGTAACGTTTTGTTGTGTACGGAGTCGAGGCGCACCCGTTGCGCAAGGAGGATAGAATTACACCAAAATGTACAAAACCGGAGAAAATAACTGGGAGCACCGACTGCAGTGTTTTCCATGGATAATAGCCTTAGTGTACAATCAACCAAAAAAAATAAGCAAGCTGGGTATGGCGAATGCAAATGTCGAAAGAACTGCAACAGGCGGCTCAAGAAAGAAAAAGGCATGTGATAGCAACAAAAGAAAACAAGGAACCACACGGGAATACCAGGATGGACGGGTGCTATGTAAAATAACGAAGAATATGCCCCCGGATTGCAGGTTTTCTAAGGTTGGTTCTTGATCCGCCGCAAGCGTGGTTTATTGAGCGGTTGGTCAAGAGGATGGGGTAATCCGGGCGGCATCTATACAATAATGCACTTGCTCATTCGGCGCGCTCTAGGTTGTTGGGTTCGCTGGGACCCTCCGCTGGACCTGATGGGGGCGCCTCCCTCAGGGGGAAGTTCGGCACCATCGCGGACCTGACGAAGTGAGCGAATGAGGGTGACGAAGAGTTTGTCAATATTGTGGCCTGTTCGCGCGCTGGTTTCCAAAAAGTCGCATCCCCATTGTTGAGCTACATATAGGATGAATGAGCGAGGGGATAATGTGTGTGGGAAGACGTACCTAAGCTTTCGCCTTCATGCTTGTGGACCTCGCGCTCGTAGGATTGGTCGCACTTGTTTCCAACGAGGATAAACAAGGGGGGAGTACGGGACTTGGCTCTGAGCAGGGCCTGTCTAAATGTCTCCATGCGCTCAAACGAGCGTCGTTCCGTGATGGAATAGACGAGGATGAATCCCTGTCCTTCGCGGACCCACTGGTCACGAAGAGTCGAGTACTCCTCTGGAACCCATTTAGGCAAGATGACCCAAGGAAGCAGGAAGAGGCTCACCCTGGCCGGCCGTGTCAACAATCTCGATGTGACAGACGCTATTGGTGATAACGGCCTTGATGAGCGGAAGATTGAGACCAAACGGGGGGACTGACCTGCCATCGACAATGGTCTGCTTACGGTATGCATCTTCGATGGTTGGATCATAGGCCTGCAGAGGGGTAAGCGGGGGCAGTCAAGAGTCGAGAGAATGTACCTCTGAGGGGGGTCAGCGGGGCCGTAACACATATAGAGATGCCTACCAGTAAACGAATGCAATGTAAACTGAACTGCAATGGAAGTCTTGCCGACGGCGCCGTCTCCGAGGGCAGTTACGCGCCATTGGTCTAGAGAGTGTGAATGGCCGGAGACGTGAACAGACACGCACTCACCCATATTGGGCAGTGTTGAGGTCAGGAACAAGTGTGGTCCCTTGCACACGGAATGCCTATATATCGCCTGCGCGCGACAGCAGCTCCAGAAGCCAGGATCGCTCAACACATCGGGAGCTCATGTCAGCCTCACGTCAGCATCCGCGGACTCCGCTTATCCAGCTGCGCTTCCGCCATGATCGCCGAGCATCCCAACAACGGCGAATAACATCCTCCGCGTGCAAGAAATTGCAAAATTCAATGAAGAATCAAGTAATTAGAACTACATGGCAGACCAACAGCCGTGGTAAAATACAACATCCCAAAAAGGCATGAGAATCAACACATCCTGCCCCAACCAACACCATAGGCGGCAATTCATACTGAAAAGCATACGGCGAGCAAGTGGCTCGGGTGATTTTGTGCGGGTGACGACGCCTATCGACGAGCGAGTTCCGACTGGGAAAGGCCTAGGACAAAGAACTGGCGGCCGGTTTCTTTTGGCTCGATTATTTTAACGGTGGGTTTGGGTTTAGCATTGGCCATGGCCGCCGTGTTGATCGATGCAAACGGACGCAATGGCCGGGACGCGGGAAACGCGGGTCCGCGGCGGACTTGCTGGGGACCAGCAACCGACTCATGCCGAAAGGCAGAGAGAGGCGACGACACGCTCGGTTGGTAGGACACGGTCTCTGTTCACAAGTCAGCTCGGCTGAAACGGCCTTTATAACCGTTTAATCGACTCACGCATCGTACGAGAGAATGGGCTGGTGGTAATGTGGGGTTCGAGCACCTTGGATTATAAAAAGACTAGAGTATAGGTATTGGGGCAACTTGTGTTGGGGAAAACTAAGGGTCTGGCGCCGTTGCACACCCATTGCCAATTCACACTCGGTGCCACTTCCCCGAGCCGCCCCGACTGCTGACCGAGCCGCTCTCTACCCACATAAATTAGATAATATATCCCAGATAATCTCTACATTGCCGTCGGGCTCCGCACAGACAGCGAAAGAATGTAGACGCCGGGAGCCCCGCGGTTGCCGAATGCAGAGTCCCATCGGCACCGCAGTTGCAACCCCACAATCGGGCGATTCAACGCCCCTATTCGCTGCTTTGTCGAGCAAGAAGCGCCAACCAGCACAGCCACTCAGGAGTAATTATGTCATATTAGTCTCTATCTGCAACGTGCGGAGAACCTAGATCCAGTCCACTCCAATCTTGGCTTTGCGCGCGACTTTTTGCTGCGAATTTTCCACTTATCTGAGCGCCACCTATCTACGACCCTGTCCATCCGATAATCCAATCGTCAGCCAATCAGGGTATCTACTTCCCTCTATCGCCCGCGCCACACAATGTCCAGTCGAGAAGCGTCTCCCAGCAGTTGCAAGCACCTGGGCGAATACAAAATAATTAAAAATATTGGCGAGGGCTCCTTTGGGCATGTTAAATGTAAACTACTTTGCTTGTCGCGCTGTCGGGGCTGACCGCGAGCTCTAGTGGCCATCCATACCCTCACGGGCCAAAAGGTGGCCCTCAAGTATTTCTCAAAGGCCCGCATCAAGAACATGAAGCTGGGGGCCAGAGTAACCAGAGAGATTCAATATCTAAGGCTTTTGGACCATCCGCATATTGTCAAAATGTAAGCGTTATGCGCCGTCCTTTACTCCCCTGACGAATCAGCAACCGCGCAAAGCTACGAGGTGATCAATACTCCTTCGGACATTATCATGGTCATTGAGTTTGCCGGAGCGGAGTTGTTTGACACTCTTGCAAAACATGGTCGCCTGCCAGAAGAGACTGCTCGTAGCATCTTCCAGCAGCTAGTCTCTGCCGTGGCCCACAGTCACAAGTGCAAGGTTATTCATCGGGATCTCAAGCCCGAAAATAGTGAGCATTTTACGTTTCATTTCGGCCAGTCGCTGACCCGTGGCGCCCCAGTTCTCATCGACTGGTCTGGCCCAGTGCCCGACGTCAAGGTCATCGATTTTGGGCTGAGCAATGTCATGACAGATGGCGACTTCCTCCGGACTAGCTGTGGATCCCCGTGCTATGCGTGCCCAGAGTACGTTGCCTCAATCAATCGGCTTTGGATATCAACTGACGAAAATGGAAAAGGGTTATCAGCGCAAAGTGAGCAGCCTCTAAATGCACGTTTCGTTGCTCTGAGCAATTGGTTCGCTAGGGTTTACGCGGGCCCAGAAGTCGACGTCTGGTCAATCGGTTCGTGCGCATCTACACATACTTGTCCACCTCTGCCAAACTAACGAGGGGTCGTGCAAAAGGGGTAATCTTGTACTTGATGCTGGCCGGTCGTCTACCTTTTGAGGACGAGAACACTCAAGTTCTGATGGACAAAATATGCAGTACGTCATTGGTTGCTCACACGTCTGTCCCAGCCTGCTGAGATATTCTCGGACAGCTGGCAGATATCACATGCCCAGCAGCATTCCCCCGGATGCAGCCCACTTGATTAAGAATTGCATCGTCGTAAACCCAATCAAACGACTGACTATGGCCGAGATTATGCGACACCCCTGGTACTTGGCTGGCTTGCCTAAGTATCTCCAGGGGGCGCCGCATACTCCGAGTCTAACCATGCCTGTAGAATCACTCAGCTACATATTGGCTCCACAGAAACAGACACGCGTAATCCCGGAACCTAGTCGGCCGATACAGGAAATCGTGGATGAGCTTGCCGAAGCGGTTGGAGTTGACGTGGGTGAAATACTTGCATCGTTGGGCGCAGAGGGGGACAATGCGGTCAAGGTCGCATACAATATCGCCAAGGACAAAAGAAGGAAAACCCTGGACTGTGAGTCAGAGCCATTGCCTGTTTCAACCAGGTTCGAGCCCACATTACGCCCAGGGAACGAACGCATGTGCAACCAGGAGGGAGCTTCTGATATAGCGACGACCTCGGCTGTGGTCTCTCATCTCGCGGTATGTTCATCGATGCTTTGTTATCTCGGTTAATTGTTTGCTTCCAGGTCCCCAACCAAGATCAGCACACCACTTATGAGACAGATAGCACCTCCAGCGCTTATGATAGCGATGAGGATTGGGAGTTTGACTGGAGCAGGGAAGCTCATAGCTTCGCGGTTCTGGACAGCAGCTTGCCTGTTGGGCAACCAGGTGAGTCACTACAGGAGCTCATGACGCAGTCGCCCATACGTGTAATAGACCCCGGCGCACATCCCCTCACATCTTACGCCGAAGCACATGCCACGGCCCAATCGCAAGACCAGTTGCGGGTTGCGCGCCCGGCAAATCCCACTGCGGACATGCGCAAACCTCACAGGACCAAATGGCGTAAGTGGTGCCAACAAAGTGCAATGCACATGTGTGATGGATAATACTGCAGACTTTGGAATCCGGTCGCGA
The DNA here is from genome assembly GCA_037974915.1 of Ceratobasidium theobromae. Classification (NCBI taxonomy): domain Eukaryota; kingdom Fungi; phylum Basidiomycota; class Agaricomycetes; order Cantharellales; family Ceratobasidiaceae; genus Ceratobasidium; species Ceratobasidium theobromae. The sequence goes on from JBBBZN010000009.1 coordinate 272,317, forward strand.
AGCCCACCCATGGAAGTTATGCTCGAGGTGCGTTGTCGTGTTTCAGACCACCCTTTGCCCCGTGTACTCAAGATTTTCGAATGGGGATCCAGCTCTACAACACTCTGAAATCGTTGGGGTGGGAATGGAGAGAGAAACCAAACCTCGGGAAGAAAAAAGCAGACGGACCCGAGGAGGAGCTCGACCCCCGTGAGGGCTCAGATATTTTTTTCCTCGAGACACGCTGTCGCATCAACGACGTTGTTGTACGTCCCGTCCTGGGCTCTAATACCCCTATCACTATTTTTGATGCTGAATTGCTCCTATTCACACTCTAGATTCGTACGGATTTGCAACTATACCAAGTACGCGTCTCTGTCGGACTTCTGAGCCCGATTGACGGTTGCTCTTCTCTCCCTTTAGGTGGACTCAATCAATTACCTCGTGGACTTTCGAAATGTTGGCTATTGTCGTGCATCGGTGGATCCAGCAGACCAGTCGCCGTTTGCTGAAATAGAAAGCCCGCAATCCAGTGCTGATAAGATCGGTACAGAAGGTCGAAAACTGGATGATATTACTAGCCCCTTTCTCTTTCTGGAGTCCGCGTGCCGACTGATTCAGCAACTTGCGGGGGTATGAAGCAAGGCTCGCGACTCTATTCGGTCATATTTGTATATTACACCCCATTGGATAGTATCTTCCCTGTATTTCAAGTTGTCCATTTATCGATGTGCGAAATCTCGGGCAGTAAGCATCGGTGGCAAGACATTATTCCGATTGCATCATTTGACAGTAGCCAATATACGCTGGTAGTCGGCTCGGACACTTTGGAACGTTTCTTCTAGCTTTTCTAACCGCTCGTCCTTTTCCATCTGGGCTAGTTGCTCCTGCACGTTGGGGGAAACGTTCGTTCAGGCTCCGACTAAATAGTATTTAGCACGTGTGTCGAAACTCACATAGTTGAACCGGTACAAGCGCTCCTTAACCTGGGTTGGAACGAGTGATGAGTTGAGCTCCGCTTCCACTACGGCAAAAAATTAAATTACCTGTAATCTGAATGCTTTTTGAGCTTGTTTGGACGAGGGGTCTAGCCCTCGCAAGACGATCATCTCCATAAGACGATGGAATTGACGCTAGAAGAGCAATTGACATTGGCAAGGTTAGTCAGACAAAAAGATTCATATACTTACCGAAGCCATCTTGAGGTCGCGGCGCCATTTTTCAACCCATGCCTTATCCGCTGGCGGTCCAAACTTTCCAGAAGAGTCGTTGGGTCCAGGCCCACGTCCTTCTTGCATAAACGCCTAAACAGGGTCAATAGATGTAAAGCGGGACCACAAGGGGAGGGGGTTCAAACACTCACTTCAAGAGAAAACAACATTTTCAGGTCGTTTCGGTCTCTCAGATCCTCAAATGCCTCAGATGGATCCTCAATCGTAAGTTCCACAACATCTTGGCGGCGCAACACCAGTTGATAAATTGCACCGTATAGCGCGGCTGCGAACAATGTCAGAGTCTGACAACTGACGGCATAATTAGTCGGGAAACTCACAACCGTGTCCAGCGTGCTGGTAGGGCGGGAGGATTACAAACTGACTGTGGAGCTCGAAACGATCGGTGAGTTGTTTTGGTGGTAAATCATGTGCTTATACCTCAATCTCAGACGGATTTTGTCCGGCCAGCACCAAAAAGGGTAAAGTGAGGAGTACCCAACAAAGTGGTAGCTATACGTTGAGTCATTCGAGTCGTTTTGTGGAGCGGTACGTCGACGCTCGTATCTGGGACGCTGTGTTAGTGTCACTGAACGCATAGGTCAATTAGTGACTCACAACACTGTAAACTCCCACTTGTCCTCGTCTTCCTGAATGTAACTCCCCCCTTCGATGTACAGCAGAATGAAGAGTTGCATGCGTCGATGATACTCCCTGAAACCGGGGGTATCCCAGGTAGACTGAAATCTTCGTCGGGGCAAGGCTAATAGTCTTTACATCTGAGACTTACATGATATACCTCGTACACAACTGCGTCGGGGTCGTCCTCCCCAACAGGGCTAGTTTCTTTGCTCTTTCCTTTCCCGCGACCTGCCGCTCGCCGAGTGTATGAATGGATCTTCTCCCCTAGTGGTTTGAAAGAGGCTGCATCTTTCTCCACGGTGGCTTGGAATGCGTCGGTCGATTTGCTGTAGTCTAGAGAGCATAAGCCTAGGCCAATAATTATGCGTAAAATGTGTACCAGGGGGTATGAATTTGTACAGTGTGCCTTCCACATCATCAGCTGTCTTGGCTGGAAGTTTGGCCGTTGATGCTACGTTTAAATACATAGAAAGTGAACCAGACGCTAAAAAAAGCTAGCCAGTGGAACAAATTAGAATATAAATTCCGCTTAAGAGGGCGTACTAACACTGATCTTAAGATCTGCATACCCGTAAATGGTTTCCTTGTCTCCGAAAATCTGGGAAAACACGTAAATAAATATATCACATGTTGAGATATATTAGTCCGTACCGGATATGTGAAAGTCGGGTGGAATTCCTCAATTAAAGCGCGTTCGTCTTCCGTCAAACTTGCCTGATCGTGTGCAGACCGGACTAAAACATAATAAGTCTTGAAATATTAAACACAATCAACAGCGCAGCTAACCAAGTTTGAGGCCAAGTGCGTCATTGGCATTCGAAAGCCAGTCTCCCATGTTTTGGGGGTGAAGACCAGGTATTCAATTGACAATTCGAAGCAGTGCATGCTGATGTATTAGCTCCATTTGCAATCTAGACTTTCCCATCACCTCCACAACCCAGCTAGGTCGTGCGTATTCTGATCCATCCAACATGTCCAAGTCAAAGCAGCAAGAGGCGCAAGACCTCTTGAACGACCTTGATTCTCTCCCTGCGCCGCCTCCAGTCAGCAGAAAGAGCGGTAGTTCCTCTGCACCTGGCCCAGTGGTGGAAGGCGAAGGGGCGGAAGCGCTGGCATTTTTGGATGAGATAACTCAGAAGAGTTCGGAGCCTACAAAATCGACACCTGCACCTGTTCCAAAAGCAACGGAACGTATTCGTCTTTCTGCTACTGGCAATCCTCGTCGTAGTGCCGAATCATCTCGTGCAAGCACACCTTTGCCTCGCGTGCAATCTTCGGCCACTCCACCTCCTACTTTGGGAACTCAAACTGCTGCTACTGAGGACGTAAATCCCGCATCTACCTCCGGGGCCGGCGGGGGGGCTTGGGGTTGGGGGAGTGTCTGGAATAGCGCGTCAGCTGCGCTGCAACAAGCTAAATCGGTTGTGGAGGAGCGGGCCAAGCATCTGCCACCAATGCCACCTGTTGCGGCTGCTCGTACGGAGCAAGCCCGTCGCTGGGGGGAGGGGATGATGGAGTATGTTAAGAACGCACAATTTGACAAGATCAGTAAGTAGGTTGGCAACTCCTATGCGGATCCACCTGACCCCCTTTCTAGGCCAAGATCTTAAAAATGTATCCCTATCTACGCTGACCGAGATTATGAACGTGGTTGCTCCACCCATCTCCGAACACGAGGTTATCAAGGTTTGGCTGAGCCATGATATGCAAGGGTACGAAGGTATAGAGTCGCTTGTCTATCGCTCACTTGCCAAGGTGTGTATGATCAACACCTGTAAGACTCAGGTATTCAGTTTATTGAATTAGATCATGGAACAAGTAGAAGGTGGCGATCTCATCGTCAATCGGGGGAACGAATCGCGCCAGAAGGAAGGATCGACTAGTAGGGACCTGAATGCGCTCCAAAGCTATGAGGATGCGATTAAGCTCGCCGAGGTAACATTTACGTTACTTTTTTTGGCATATAATCTGACAGGGGTATCTAGGCTGAGATCGCTGAGATGATGAAAATTCACGCAACGCAAGCGACTAATGAACCCCAATCCCCAGCTCTCCAGAATCCAACAACTTATTCAACTGTTTACATCCGGGTGCAACCATTCTTCTCGCCAGAGATACCCACAAAAATCCCTGGCCGACCCGAGGATGCCGCGTCACCCATCGTCCCAAAGATGGAACAAAAGCAACTTAAATTTCTCTTGTATCTTGTCGATCCAACCCATGAACTCGCGCACGCGAGTGTAACACAAGGCATTTCGGCCAACTGGACTGCAATATGGGATGATCACGAATGGGTTGAGGAAATCGTGGTTGAAGTGCTGAGAGTCGGGGTTGAAGTGTTGGGACAACATTATGTGGCTGACCGGATGGGTTGGGCAAAGAGGGCAGAGCTTGAGTCGTTAGTTGCTGAGAAAACTGGTTAATTTCTACTCAGTGGTGATGTAAATTTGGTGTTAAGTGAATGCATACAATCAAGAGGCGTGTTGGGCGTACAGAAATTTATGATGGGAATGAAAACAAGAAAAGCAATAAGTTACCAAAGGAACGTTAGAGGTTATCCATCCAGAGTTCCAAAGTTAGTCATCATAAAAATAGAAAGCATTATCATCACATCCTGATGGAGACATGTCTCGCCATTCTCCAATTACTTCCTCCACATCATCTTCAACGCATGTACCCAAACCACCCAGCTTGGTCATATCGGAAGTAATTTTGAGTGGGTCATCAGCCCACTCTGGTACTCCTTCAAAGCGTTTTTCGCCCTCCCAGCGGGCACGGAGTGCTTCAACTTCAGAGTTGGATCGAAAGAACCCTTCGAGCTCCCCAACTTCGAATAGGTTCTCATCTGTAACATCTGTGCAACATCTTTTAAGGTCGTTCCGGGCCGAGTCGGGCTTGGCCAATGTAGAGGTAGATGTTGCGGTTGCGGGATTAAGGAGGGCTGCCAAAGCAGTTGTTTGCGGATCGGGTCGACTTTTGGAAGGTTCAACCACATAGGCGCGGGGTCTGCCGGAATCGTAGTAGCCAGCGTGCAGGTAACGACGTTTGCTACTAGACGTACTCTGGGACCTGCTGCTACTATGCTTCGAACCTGGTGTGCTACATGATCCAGTGCAAGAACTGTTGTCGTCTGCCTCCCCGCCTGAGCAACCGTCTGCAGAAGGGCTAAAGTATGCGTGCCCTATGGTATCCACTTGCTTGGACCAGAGATCATCCTTGAAACGAACTACGTCTTTGATCCAGGTTGCAATTTTAACGGTGCGTTTCCTGAAATTGGTGGGGAGATTGGTTTCTGCCCAAGGTAGCTCGTGTCGCCAATCTTCAATCACGCGTTCGATTTCTCGAATCCGGTCGGCGATGCCCCTAGCAGTGCCTCCAAAGCGTGCAGCAAGGATAAAAGCCAGAGCGTTCGGTTTTGGAATAGGTTTTCCAGCCTCTCCTGAGAGCGAGACCATGAGAAGTGCGCAGGCTACAAGTGGTGGTTGGCGACCCTGGGTCAATGAGACGTGTAGAATCAAATTGGAGAGCTGTAGCGCCAAGCTCAGGATAGCTTGAGTCCGGGAAGTCATGTCTTTAAGGAACTTCAATAGTTGAGGTGGGAGGGGCGGAACAGCTGAAGAATTGAAGCAATCCTGCGTATAGTTCCATATTGGCGGAACCAGGAGAGCTGGGTCAAGTGGTTCTAGTCTGATTCCGAGTAAGCTTGTGATCTGGCGATATGTCCGTGCTAGGTGATCTTCCTGGCACTGTATGTGGACCTATGAGATAGATTAGACATGATTCTATAGGGTACTACGCACGGAACTTACAGCGACTTCCCGGATGGTCTCTGCCTTCCCTGCCTCCCTAAGCGCGATGCATATTGACGCCCCTGCAACGCGTTCTGCTTTCACCCCCCAGCGATATTTCCCCTTCCTCATCGCTTGCTCCAAGATGTACTGTGCGCGCTCCGTGCAACTAGACTGAAACATGTTCCTTGTCACAGCAGCCAAGAAAAGATTGGTAGTTTCCTAACGTCAATTGGTCAGTTACTTACTATTGTAATGGGTTGGAGAGTAACTTACAAGGTTTCTGTTCCAATGCGCCTCACGAGTGTCACTATTAAGATATCTTCCACTGCGAGCCACCAGAGTTGAAGATTGGTTGTACAACGCTCTACCCATGCCAAAGTTCGTACCTGTGCCTTTTTCAGTTGTCATAGAGAAGTCTAGGACAGACTGGTTTGACTCAATGACATTTCCACAGTCCGAACATAATAGACAGAGAGCGTCGTCATTAACATGGAGGTTTGAACTCGCGCAATTTGGACACAACATGCGCGTGATTTGACGCGCCGGGGTGGACAATGGAGATAATATGAATATTAGGGCGTAATATGTGTCGTTTCGGTAATAGAACAATAATAACAAGATCCTGAGTGATAAGCTCACAAAGTGAAAGTGGTGGTGTGAATGTGAGCGACCACCGATCACGTGGTATTTGTAGTTGTGGTGGCGCCCACTTCAGTTCGAGAGTTTGACACCCACCTTCAAAGCTCATTTTGAACAACCTGTAAACTTCTAAGCCTCATAGACAAAGCCGCAGCATCTTGACGTCTTGTTGAAGGAATATTTTAAAATTTCCCGCGAAAAACTCACCCCCGGTGAATTTTCTTACATGCATGATCATAGCCACGGCATTTGACACCTTACCACCGAATTAGAAACGCTCGGCAAGCTGTAAGCACTCCTCCCACATGCACCAAATACCAATAGCACTAACCCTGCGTTTTTAACTTCTTTATTTTATTTTTTTCCAAGTAGATCATGTCTTCTTCAGGTAACGGCAGTCGGAAGCGGCGTTTCCCCCAAAGTGACTTGGAAGATACTCACTCTCCGACGCCCTCGGAACTCAACCTATTGGATGGAGAGAATGAACCCCAAAGATCTCAGTCTCGAAATAGCCCTAATCCCCCTCCCAACAAGAAGAAAACTGCTCTCTCAAATGTTCAATCGAACCTGAAGCATTCGCACAGTCCTAGTCCCGGTCCATCAGGCAAAAAAGGAACAGGACCTCCTCGAACGGCTCCCAAAACTACAGAAGACGATAAGGATGGGATGTTTGCCCCTAGTTTACCCATTATCTATAACTTCAAAGTTACGAGCGACGACCAGCTGGAGGGCGTTTCCCGTGGCCCAGTTTTCTTGCCAATTTCCGAGCGTGATACATCTGATTTCCGTATCACGGCCGACATCCCCATGAACAGACAAGGTTTCCGTTATATCCCTGCTGGCCCTTCGCCTATTCCTGGTATCATTTGTCGCACTCTCGAGTCTCCCCCAGCAAGTTGCGTTCACGTCAGCTGGGAAGATCGCAGCCCTTTCGTCCGGGTGACCGAGGATGGACTGCGTATGACCACCGACAAAGGTTATCGTAGTGCCCGTCTTAATGTTCCTATCCGCGAAGGAAAATGGTACTTTGAAGTTGTCATAGAGCGAGGTGGAGGTGAAGGCAAGGGCGACGTGACAAATCCAGAAGGATCCCACGTTCGTCTTGGTTGGGGTCGTCGAGAGGCCCCTCTAAACGGGCCTGTCGGACTAGACGGCTATAGCTATGGCATGCGGGACAAGACCGGAGAAAAGGTCACGCTGTCTCGACCAAAGCCATACGGACGACCATTCCGCTCGGGCGACGTAATTGGCCTTTACATCTCCCTTCCTTCAAGGACCGAGGCCCAACCAGGCGATCCCACAGATCCAGCTCGAATCGTCCGGAAACGCATTCCGATTCAGTTTAAGCACCAGCTTTATTTCGAGTCTATGGAGTATAGGGTACCGAAGGAGATGGAGGCTCTGCTCGAACAGAACAACAAACCTCCAGCTCCTACCTTGCCATCGCCAACCAAACGATCAGCAAAAAGCCTACCTGAACGAAACCGCCCCAAGCCTGTAGCCGTTCCAGTTATGCGACCGTTGCCCATTCTCAAAGGGTCTAAAATCGCGTTCTTTGTAAACGGGGAGTGCCAAGGCGTCGCATTCGAAGATATCTACGACTACCTTCAACTTCGAGCTGATCCGAAGTCCTCATCTGCCAAAGGATCTCGCAAAGGCGGTGCTGTCGAAGCATTCCAGCGAGAGCGTGAGAACGTATTCGACGATGGCTGGCTTGGGTATTACCCCTTTATATCTGTGTTTGGAGGCGGGATAGCACGCATTAATGCTGGCCCAGATTTTCATTTCCCGCCCCCCGACGATATTGATGCGTTACTCGAGTTTGGAGCGACTACCACCTCGGTCAAACAAGAAAACTCAGCCCCAACCTGGCGACCCTTACAAGAGCGTTACGCAGAGTTCATGGCTGAGCAGTGGGCTCTCGACGCTAAGGAAGAGGCTCACGCAAAAGCCGCGATAGAGGCGAACAACGCGGAAAATGCTCGACGAGCAGAAGCCGCCCGAAAACGGCGAGAAAACGACCAGCGAAAGCGCGAAGCGCTCAAGGCAGAGAGAGGGACCGCTACTCCCCCTGTCGATCATACGCCAGGTACAACCACTCCTCAAAACTTGGAGCCCGACGTCCCACCTGATGGTTTATCACATCTTGGGACGGACGGGGCATATGTTTATCAAGTGGTGGATGCATCTGCAGCATGGGACGCTCTAGCAGACATAGACAAAGTACAGAATGAAGGATTAGACGTGAAGAGGGAGTTTACTCCTATGGAATGGAAACAAGAGTGAACGAGAGCAATATGATTGGTTATATTTTAATTTATTTGTTGTTGTAATGGTCGAGTTCATATTGCTTTCTTCCTGCCGTGCCCATGTCCGTGCTTTTAGACCCTCGCATTTTAAAGCTCGTTTCCGATATTAACACACCATATACCTCTTGCTACTGTGAAGAAAATATCTACCTGGCCTGCCAAGCCCTCGTTGCACTTGCTTCGCCGAATTTACAAGATGTCTACGCTGTGTTTATCTCCAACGCCACAAAGACGGCAAGCAACCCTCACCAATATGGACGCCTAGTATTAATATTCTGCTTAACTTCACCCGCGAACTGTGTCGGGTAGTATAGGTCTTACTATGGAGACAACGAGCATCTTCTTCTGGAGTGAAACTAGGCCAACCTGTCGTTTGGTTAGTACCACCACGAACACCCTTGTTCTAGTTCGTACCCGAATCAAATATCCAACAATCGCCAACACGCATTCCCAGGGACTACCACGTCATTTTAGTATTGGTGGCCGCCACCGACGACGGCGAAATTACTCAACCCTCGCTTGCTGATCGAACATACGTTGTTGACTTCGACTCGGCACTAGGTACCCTCACTTCTTGGAAAGGTAATATATGCGCATCTAGAGCGCAGCGCATATCTCCTCTACAAGTATTGAGTGCTAAGTACTACCCAGATTACACATTGCATACATTTCAACCCCACCTATTCACGGAGGATATATTTGATTTAAAGTTACAAAGGTGAGCAGATTTAGCTCCAACTTTCTATATCTGTCCTAAGCCATGTGTCCGCCAAAAACGTTGCGCAGCATGTTCCGAGTGATTTCAGCACCACACTTCATTGACCAATTTGCGTCAGACCGGTCGCATATGGTTGTTATTCTTGCTCGCCTCCGCCTGCCGTATATTGACTAAATCCCTTGGAGTGCAGCTGGAAGCAACACCAGAGGGAGCGCTTGAGTATGCGATGCCTCCCCCGGCGTACGAGCCTATTTTAGGGCAAGGAGCGAGAGCGAACGGGACGACAAACAATCTCATGGACGAGTTTGTTTGTATGACAACCGAGGGCGCACCAAACTCTGAAGTGCTCCAGATGGGCGACTTCTTAGGGTTGCGTTGGCTGCACAGAGCCTAACACTGTCCCGACAATTATAACAATTGTGATAATATGCTGAACCCCCGTCTTTATCGGAGCTTAAATTAATAATAATAAAAATGAAAGTATTAGAGTTTCGGGAATTGTTCAGTATGCGGAGCGCTTTACAGGGCGGCAGAGTTCAATAATGCCGCGATGTCAATGGCTCGTTTATTTCCTTTTTGGGAAAGATCGGCGTTTTGTATTGTGGTGTTATGAAAACGCCCCTTCCCGCGGCTTCCGTCATTGTGCAAATTGCTTGCCGAGTATCGTTGATTACACCGACAGACAGATGGACTTCTCGTATGCTTAGTAGATTGTGACTCCCACAATAAAATGCAGTATACATGTATCCAGATACTATCGGTTCACGCCACAGAACCAACAAATATGAAACACAACGAAGGTTTTGAAAAGCGATAGGAGGGCGGATAGAAGGAGGTCGATAAGACAAGTAGGGTGGATGGGAAGGCGGTAGTTGGTGACGATGTAAAAATGAACTATTCGTACAGGATGAGTTCTGCAAAGTTCCAATAACGAGTGCCACCATGACCGGAGCGGTGTCCGATTCTGGCCCTGCCACATGCAAGATCAGTCAACGATATGAGGAGCTGCTGTAACCAAAACAAGGCGGATGTTGGACGGTATCTGGTACGATAACGGCGGAAATATGTTTATTGTACGTCTTCGAGCAGGAAGCGCTCTAGAATGAATTTTCCCTCTTTGTACTTTTGACTCGGCTCAAACGCTTTGTCCTGGTGAGACGGAGCTAGTGAGTATCGGATGAAATATAGTGTTCATGTGGTACGCACGTATTTCCAGCCCAGGGTTTCACCACATCGGATACAGTAGATATCCCGAACGGTGTGTAGACCAGTGGTCATTGGCCGGTCTCCTGGGGGACCTGTCTTGATATTAACTCTAGGGAAGCAGTCAGTGAGCAGTGGATGAGATCTGGCCAGCCACTTACACCTTCTCGAAGAGGTAGGCCCGACCGTGCTGGCCGTTGAATGCCTGTGATCATGTGAGCGCCACTTGCCAGAGAGTCAAAGAAAGGATTGAGAGCGCACTCTGGACAACATGCTCTCAACGATCGCGAGGTGCGTGCGACACTTCTTGCAGCCGTAGATGCGGTGTGAAGAGAGATACTCGCGATGTGTCATTCCCATGTTGCCGAGTGATGTTCCAATTTCTGAGTGGTGATATATGAGTGGGCGGCTTCGCTTACGGGTTAGAGGATGCTGCTGATGCTCTCGAGAGTCGTAGGGTCGGGACTGCAACGGAAGGACTCGGTCTCAAGCACCCCATAAATGGCTCATCTCGGCGCTTACCGTGCTGACTCAGCCCAAGTTTGATCCACTGAACAACACACCTGACCTCCACACTGGGCTCCTCGATGGCCCCCGTCCACCTGCAGAAGCGTCGAAACGACTATCTCGAATCGCCCAACCGCAATAGGCGGTGTATGGAATCTCGCAAACACACAATAGCAGATGAACAATTACGCTCTCACTGCGTCGAGCCAGACCAGCCGGCGAGCATGTTGGGCTCTACGATTAATGCAGTCTCTTCGTGGTTCAACGTCCTTACTACTTCTGTGTCAAGTAAATTTACAGGTGGGCATTTTACTTCTCTATTTATTCGTTGCCTCATAGATTATAGTCCCAACCTCGCCTTCTCACAACCAGCGGCCGTCACCTGCACGCACCAAGTTGAAACCCCGTCGTATTTCTACCAACGGGACCACGATCAGTCCGACACGCGCGGCTCAGATACCTCTCCCTCCTTCCCCTGCCGACTACCAATCATTACCTTTTCAAAATCTTGAACGTCATCCGACATTATCTTCACCCTCTGGTAGAAGATCACTTGGGCCCCGCGCTTCAATAACTCGTAGTCCTACTCTATCACAATCAGCAGCACACTCTGTAGCTAGCTCCCATTCTCCAAGAAGGGGAAACTCAACCGCCCAGGTGAACGGCGTTACGAAACCCTACAAAAGGCGACACATCCGCCATCACCAGGTATACCACTTGAATCCTTGGCGACCCAAGTCCATACTAATTCTTTTCCAGCATCAATTAGAAGTGAAGGAAAGATTGAAACAAGAACTCTTTGCGTTGAAGACATCTGCAGGTACGTCTGATCAATCTTGGGAAATGCTCTAGTTAATGGTGCCACCCAGGCCAATCCGCGGCGGAAGTCAAAGGTTAGTAGTGCTTGTGTTTGCCTGCCCCTGCTGACATGGGGACCATCTATTGATCAGCATACATAAACTATGCAGAAAAGATCGATAGGATCGATGCGGCTGGTGGGGTCTTTGCTGGTAAGTTTCCGCAACAATGTGTCTGCGTGCAGTTTAGCTCATTCGATCAGCGTCAAAACATTTACCCCCTCAACGCCAAGCAAATCTTACCGTCAGTCAGAGACTTGATGCTGACCAAGTGAGTATCGAACGGCGCCCATTATGCACCTGCTAACGAACCATGTAGCTTGATTTGGGTTCCGAATTTCTAAGAAAAGCTATCAAACGTGCAAACGACACACTGAATAGGTATGCACCAGCTCCTCTCTCTGCGTCTTCCCATTCTTAACCTAGTCTAGTACCCGCATCCCAAACAACTTCCCACAATACCTTGACGAGTTCAAGAGCCTTTTCAAGCAATCAACCAAACAGGTATGCTTTGCTCATAGGCCGGTCGTTCTTGTGGTCATAAAACTTTTCATGTGTTAGGGGTTGCCAGAGGCGTTGAGCTCAGAAGATCAAGCAGAGGTATGTCACTCATTCCAGCTACTTGACAAAATAATTTGACCATTTTCTATTAGGTCTCTGCTGCCCTCAGCAAGCGTGGCACGGTTGCCAAGTTTGCGCGCGAGCAAGTTACCGACGCTGATATCGTGCGCTTGAAACCTGGGCAATGGCTCAATGACGAAGTGATTAACTTCTACGGGGCATTGATCCTTGCTCGATCAGAAGAAGCCCAGAAGGGCAAAGGCAAAGCTCTGGATGTACATTACTTCAACACGTTCTTCTTTGCTAAATTAGAAGATCTCGGATATGAGAAAGCACGGATCGGAAAATGGACCAAGAAGGTTGGTAACCGCCCATTCATCCAAGTAGCCGGAACTAACTCTAGACTAGATTGATATCTTTAAAAAAGACGCCGTCCTGATTCCAGTGAATCTAGGGAACGCACACTGGACGTGTGCCGCGATTAATTTTAGGAAGAAGCGAATTGAGTATCATGATAGTATGGGCAGGAAACGCGGTAAAGTCTACAAGGTATGCCTAGATCTTGATTGATGGAAACCTACCCGGCTGATCCCACGTTGCTCACTCTAGTATCTTCGTGATTATTTGAGTAAAGAACATAAAGATAAGAAGAAGAAAGACTTTGACTTTACGGGCTGGGAGGATTACTTTGACGATGTACGACTTCCTTCCTTTGCTTATTGATATTTTCGCTAACATGCCCTTTATTTTTCAGAATGCACCACAGCAAGAGAACGGCTATGATTGCGGTGTATTCAGCTGCCAATACATGGAGTGCCTTAGCCGAGGAGCTGACTTTGACTTTGACCAAACCAATATGCCTTACCTCCGTCAACGCATGATTTTGGAGATTGTGCGTGGGAAATTATGGGAGCAATAGTAATGGGGCACCATAGACCATTGCAGGACATCACATTTTCGCTATTTTATTTGACCTTGGTGGTCGATTTCTTTGTCTTGTTCAGTTCTCTGTACATTAGTAGTATCCGCTCTTCCCTATGACATCATTCTACTTCTCATCTCTAATTTTTCTGGAGGGGAGTCCTCAAAAATGAATCGATGTGATGGCCCAACCACAACCAGCTGATAAATCATGGACCCTGATCATCCCGTGAATTTGAATTAAAATTTTTAGACAGAATATAAATCGAAGTTTTGCAAGCCAATCATCCTACCACATTCCTTTCCCATCATTGTCACTTCACGTGGTAGGTATTTAATTCTAAATGTTTCAACACAACACCATCCATTATTGTGATGACCATTAATTCTCTCCCCGTCTTACACGACCATGCCGAGAAAAAGAGTGCCAGTTTCGCGACCAGGCTAGGGACCATGTCCCATCTTTTGATACGCATGCCAGCGTTCTTTCGTCTGAACCTTCATCTCCTACGTGGTTTTGTCGATCCAGAGATTAGTAGTATTGACTTTGAATCTCTATTTCTCAGGCCACGTTTGGCTCTCTCAGCACAGGTTAGGTTAGTGCCACTTCCACTTGTGCTTTCATCCTCTATCCCCGCCCGACGATGCAAGCATTCCGTCGATTCGCAGTTTCCACTCTAACGCCCTCTTTTGGAGTACTCCCCCTTTAACCCTTCACATATTCCCCCTCCCGGGTCTCGAACCCTCCGCAAGGAGTGACCAACACGGAGTGTGGGCCGAATTCGCGCTGTGCTGGGCGAGGGGGTCGGCGTGATGAGGGTTCGATGTCCTTCCTTGGAAGTCTGAGGGCACTTTCTCTCCAATGTGTCTGGTTGAAAAATTTGGACGAATGACTGACTCTAATTATTCTTGCAGGTTTGACTGGCCGATTTTGTGTGCAAATGTACTTAGTATCCAATCAATGAGATGTGTTTGTGCATAACAAAGTGTCAAGTTTTTGTTTTGTCAATAACTAGATGGGACCTCGCTATTTCAGACTACAAGAACCATATTCAATGTATATATTTCAAGTTCATTATACTAAGCAGGGGGCCAATCAATCTACATCTTGGACACCATCATAGGCTGGTAATCTGTTGCACGCCTCTGGCCAGCTAATAGTTCCTTGAACAAGGTCAGCTACGACAGCAATCACCTCATCCACTGGTCCAATGCGTTGGTCAGTGGTATCACGTTCCCTGCAAGGTGCATTAAGCTCAAGCATAGACAACGTGCTGAAAACGCCACTTACCGAAGAGTTACGGTATTTTTCGACACGGCTAAATAAGATTGGCGTCAGGTGTCACACCAAACACCCAAAATTTTGACTCACAGGCAAAGTCGATTGTAATTCCATAGGGTGTTCCCAGTTCGTCGTTTCGAGAGTAGCGTTTTCCAATGGTCGCGCTCGAATCGTCAACTCGTGCCGAGATACCTGCTGCGCGCAACTTGGAGGCTAGGGAGCCCATTAGAAACGGGTGAGTGAGCAAGGTCAATTTAGACGTACATATTTCTTTTATTAGTGGCACGAATGCAGTATTAGCGCTAATGGGGACAAGTAGCACTTTGGTCGGTGCAACACAGGTAGGGAAGGACAAAACCTGGTGCACAATAGGATTCAGAACCTCAGTTGACCTAGGAAACGCCGGAGTTTGACTTACACCACGTGCAATGTCCTGCTCTCTCCTCCAGTAACTATGCTCCAGGAGAGAATACAGGATACGGCCAATCCCGAACGAGGGCTCGATGACATTGGGAGTGAACTCACGAACTGAAAGCCTTGTAAGTATGCTATGTTGTACCCCGAAAAGCCTGCATACCGCTTTGTTTGAACGTTTTACGTTCAACAGTGAGAAGATCTTTGGTGAGGTTAAATGAGCGACCATCTTCCAGAGTTATACTAGAGGTTCTGTTTTCCATACAATAGTTAATGAATCTCTCATTCTAGCTCCCCTATTGCACATACCCAGCATCGAGCTCTCCTTTTAATTTCATAAGCTCCTCGTCGTTGTATTTGTTCAACGCTTCCAAGATCGCCGGCATGTCTCGTCCAAACGTCTTCCCAAACGTCTTTTTGTTGTAATCTGCTACCGCGCGCTCTGTAACAATTGGCTCCGCCAGCGCTTGGCTAGCAACCAGAGCTTGTCCAGTGCGCTTGCTATGCACGCTCAAATCATACGCAGACCGGTCGGCACACCCGACACACTCGATCCAGCCGTAGGAGCTTTGGATTTCCGCATCCCAGCAGTCAGCGGCGTAGTGTGCCATTTCGTTGGGCATATGTTGGCGGAACCGGAGACGGTCGGGATCGATACCTATTTGCAAGAGGAAAAGATGGATACGTCCAACAAAATATCCAAGTGTCTCGTTGTCGATAATTTTCTAGGCGCATACAGTAGGTCAGACGCGGGTCTATAGCACAATCGTTAGAGAAGTTTACCTTCTCAACCGCCTCACTAATGGTGATCTCCGAAATTTCCGTGCGACCTTGCATTTGCACATCCTTGGGTAACAATCGTGCTTTAATTTGCTTGACTTCGTCAAATCTTGCATGTTTCTTGTTTTCGGGATCTACGAAGTGTTCAACCTCAGCCATTGTGAACTCGCGCACACGGAGCAATCCAGCGCGAGGGGATATCTCATTTCGGAAGCTGCGACCAATTTGTGCGCTCGCAAACGGCAGTCGACCATTGTTGAACCCAAGCAAGCGATTGAAATTTACAAAGTGGCCTTGTGCAGTTTCAGGTCGAAGGTAACCCTTGAGCTTTCCGGTAGGCCCAATGCTGCTATCGAACATAAGGTTAAATTGGACAGGCTCGCTGACCGCGTTGTTTGTGTCTGGGTTTTTGATATCGTGTTCGCGGATGATGGCGCCAAGCTCTGCACCCGTATAGTTGTCGATCTATGACGAAGTCAGGCGATTGAAAACCCACACAATCATATGCACTCACCTGGGCAAGGATTGTATTATACGCAGTCACAACTGTATCATCAAGCTTCACAGTAGTGCTCTTGACTTTCTTCTTCTTCTTCTTTGCGTCTTTATCCTCGGTGGCTGCTTCTTCTGCGACGCCGCGAGCTTCCTTGTCGCCCTTAAGTCTCGCCTCCAAGACGCCCTCGACCAAATGATCTGCTCGAAGCACTTCGCCAGTCTCAACATCTTTGACCATCCAGTCCGCAAACTTTGCTACGTGGCCAGAGGTTTCGAAGACCGCTGACGGGGTCATAATAGTTGTGTCAACTTCTAACATATTCTCTTCGATAATAAAGTGTTTCCTCCACACATCTAAAATATTTGCCTGAAGAGCGGAGCCCGGTGGACCATAATCATAAAGGCCAGCAACGCCTGTGCGTGCAGGAAGCTTAATTTAGGTTTGGTTTAAAAACTTGGATGACTCACCGCCATAAATCTCAAAGGCCGGAGCAAAGAAGAAACGAGAAGTGAGGAGTGTGTCAAGCTGAGCCTTGTCAAACGGGTGTACGGTCTTGTTGACTACTGAGGCGGCAGTCATCGCGCTGGTGGTGTATATGCGAGGGTGTGCCAGGGACCGATGTCTGAGTTGCCAGCAAAGTGAACTGGCTCTCCCGCGAATCATTCCGTCCTGGTGTCCGGATGCAGATCATTATGACACGTGACTGTGGGGCTCTGCCTGGAACGACCACTTGCGATTCTATTCTGACCCTCAGCTCACTCTCGGCTTAATCATTTAGGACACGAATCAATGTGAACACTTATTTCCGTGTACCTAAGATCACAAACTCTAGCTCGCACTCAACTGAGGGTAAACGAAGACCGAAAACCCGACGTTCCTTGCCAGCTCATATCCTACCCTGTTGCATTGGCGAGTCGCGACCCACGCACTACATGTTCATTGATGCGAAATGCCCGCCGATCTGTGAAAGTTTCTCGATCTGATCCCAACCATACTCGGCGTACGGGACGAACGCCTAGACAATATAGCCACCAATTCTATCTTCAAGTCCGGGCCCATAAAATAGCTTGAGTGATCAGTGCGCCCTGTGTTCGTATTGATTTCACTATGACGATTTCAGCCATGACGTCGCTTGTCTCGACCGTAGGCGCATGTTGGCCTGTCTGCAAAGTTGTGAGCCCAGTCCTGTTGGTTTTCAACCACATGCGCCACTATTTTTGCGTGTATCTTGCCTATATCGGTTGAGCAGAATACATGCGCATCTAGGCGCCCAATCACCACCGTCTAAGTGATCGTGATAGAGATACGGCCGCCGGGGACCGTCATTACCTACTTCATCCACGTTTCCAATCCCTCTATCAACTGGCCGGCTACTAGAGCATTACCTCTCGTTCCTAAATGTATTCCGTAAGGCAGTAACAATCTTCTTGCTACTCCGACGATGCAACACGATTGCCCATTGCAGAGACGTCTCAGAGCCAGCTATACATAGGCCACGAGGTCTCGTTCACTACAACTCACACGTTGAGCTTGACACTCTGCGTGCGATCAAACTAAATTTTAACTACGGTATGGGGCGCTGAGGGCGCTGTAGGGCTAATCTGATGGGTTTCCGAACTTGGCTCTCTGAAAACAGGCTCCGGTAGTTCTCAATAACGAATTGGACCAGCTGACCACTGGGATCGTCGGGCACTAGGCTGGCTGAAACTCTTGAACATGCCAAAGGGCGGCCCGGAATGCGAACACGAGGTTCAGGACAGATGGAAATCATACTTTCTGTTCTTTTCAAAATGTCGGGCTTTCCATGAAATTTCCATCGGCGGTAAGCATCAAGAAACGTGCGGACGGCCGGTCCCGGTAACTGTTTTTGACGGCACCGTTCGGTCCAGTTTGGCCGGTATAAAACGGTCGCATTTTGCCAGAACAACCTCTAAACCAAACCCTCGTACCCCCGCCCATCCCCACTTGTACACTCTAGCACATTCCCATCTTTATAGACACCACTTACGATGTCACGCGATGAACTCACTTCGTTTAATCCGTTCGCTCCTCACCACTTTACTTCAGGAGGTACCCTACAACAAACATCTCCAACTATGCAAGAGGATAAGGCTCTCCCTACACCTGAAAGCCGGTCTCCATCCCGCTCGCCAGTCATACCCCGTATGAATATTCTTGCTCCTGTCCATGCTCCACGGCCTACTCCCAAGGCTTCGCCCCCGGTCTTTGAGCGATACGATCGCGGGTGTGTCACCCCAGAGCTCGTGATTCGCAAGGCAATTAATACATGGGGTGCTCGGCCGTCGTTCCGCTAAGTCCTGGGGGGTGAGTTGCATGATCATTCCACGATGATCGACTGAATAACCTTTTGTCAGCACTGAATACCACTTCCCTCGATACCTTACATGTACCCATGACGGGGTAATGGCTTGGTATTATAAAATGATCGAATGTGTATATTATTATCGTACATTAGTATGACAAAGTTATATGATATTCTGGCACATGAAAAGGTTAACCGGCCGAAAAAAGCCCGAGAGCATCAGTGGCTGTACAAGCGTCATTGATATGTCAGCACAGGTAGGGTCACATGCTCGGACCTTGCCTTTCGCACGTGAGCCACAATGGTCAACTTGCGCCGTGTTCAAAAGGTGGGACCACAGAGGCGATCGGTAAAGATTGAAATGCATATTGACTGAATCCAAACGACGAATAGGAGTTGAAGGAGATCCAGAATAATCCTGTCCAGGTGGGTTAGTCGCTACAGCCAGTTACTTTGCCCTAATTCTCTATATCTCAGGGACTCAGTGTAGTAACGGATGATGACAACATGCTCACATGGAACTGCGCTATAAAGGCTCTAGTATGCCCTAATCCTGGCCTTTGTGGACAAAATACTCAGCCATTTTGCAGGATGACAGTCCGTACAAAAAGGGTACTTTTAAGTTCAAGGTTGTGCTCCCTGATGATTACCCATTCAAACCTCCTGTTGTAAGCGCGTTTCGAATGCTTCAATCGGATCAGCCTCTTACAAAATGCCAAGGTCACTTTCCTGACCAAGATTTACCACCCTGGTACGCGTTCAATGTATCTTGATACTAAATCCCGCTCAAGTACAATTTAGGCGTCAACGAGGAGGGTCAAATATGTTTGCCTATACTAAGGGATGAATGGAAACCAGGGGTTTCACTAAGTGCTGGTATGTCTCAAGCCTGCTATGTCTTCAAATTCGCCTTATGCTTTTACTACATACAGTTTTATCGACAATTTCCCAAAAGATCAATAATCCGAGCCCTGATGATCCATACGAACCAGCTATTGCAGCCGTAAGTGACCTTTGTATACACTATATTCATTATTTTCTAATGGGTTTTATAGCAACTCAAGGACAATAAGTCCGAATTTCTGGTAAAAGCGCAAGAGTGGACCGAGCAGTAAGATTCTACAACAATGATTACTGAGAAATATTAACATCATCGTGTCAGGTACGCTCGGTCAGCATGATGCGAAGCTGTTTGGTTTTGCACACTGGGATAGTCGAGTACATGATAAAGTTCTCAGTCACCCATTTATGGGAATGTCATTCAATTAAGCATGTATTCATCAACAGCACGCGCAAATAGCATACAGAGTAATAAATCCCAACCTTCAGGAGCATTATCCTCACCATCGTGGAGGAGGTGCTTGCACCAAATAGCCTATAGTTCGCCCGAGACCTTTGCCCTTTTCGATTCGGATATCAAACTCGAGACCCCCGGACTGCTCGTCTATCTCAGCTCTGGTGTAGTTCCTCTTCCCCATAATATATGGCTGCTTCAGGGGTGTGCCATTTGTGTCTTTCTGGAACAGCGGAATCTAAATACCACCGGTTAGCATGCCAGTATCACAAACCTTGGAGCAGAACGCACCATCGATTCATCTGTGTCACAGTAATGCATTGACCGATGCGCTTTATTTGCTAGCATGCCCACCATCGTTTGTGCCCCGGCTGGTGGGCTAATTCATTAAGTTAGTTCCACAAACCTTACGTGCGTATTCAGCTAGTACGTACGGTGTATTTACTATCGCGCTAGATACGACCTAAAGGTAATATAAGCAAGTTATAAATAGTAGACACGGGGTTACACACGTTGAGCATATACCGAGGGTCAATAGAGGGATCAATCTCGTTTCCTTTGCCGCGTACTAATGTTTTGAAGTAGCCAACGGCTGCACAATGTACGTCTCCACTCAAGAAAGTAATCCGAACATGTTTTGCTCGAGCAAGCCCCTGGAGTTTTTCTACAAACCAGTTCCGCTCTTTCTGAAAGTAGGCATGAGACAAGCCACCCACACCTGAGAGCTTGAACTGAACGTACCTTGTGGCCTTTGGCTGTCCAATGATCTGAAAGATCATCGAGCAACTCCGCTAAAATAACCAAGGGAGATCAGACATCGCTATTTTTAGTCCCAAGCTGACTCACGATCTTTGTTAAACTTGTTCACAAATCCAGATAATCCGAGGGAACCTTTTTGAGCGAGAGTCGTAAAGCTGAATATAAATGAATCTTCGGCATGACTAACCAAGGTCATCAATTACTCACGGGTTGAGTTTGGATTCCAGGGCAGTTCTAGGATAGAGAGCTCAGATAAGTACATAAAAGATCAAGTAATAACTTACTCAAGGAAATTCATCCTCGGGTACGCAATTGGAATGCCTTTGTATTACCAATACCCTGGATTCAGTACAATTGATGACCGTTCACGATGATCATACCTAATTGGATTACAATATGCTCCACCTCTGGGGGTAATTGGTTCATGTGCCAAAATACACGATCATAAGTTGTTTGACTGCACACAAGATCTTTTTTCCGTTCCGCTCTAGTAGTCTGCATGAGTAATATTCCATGAAATGAATATCCAGAATAAATGTTACCTGCAATCCAATAAAAGCATTCGAACTTTAGGTCCCAAATAAGTTAATACGCTATGCCCAGGAGCTGGTATCCAAGGTCCATCTCCTCCAATAATTGTTGATTTAAACGTGTGTATACCGGGGATCGGATTAGTCCCATCCACTCCGTCTTTTTATCATGGTTAGTTCGAATAATGTATTCATAGTAAAGAACGCACCAACAATAAAGCACTGAAAAAGCAAGAAAAAGAAGTATCCTCTAGACCCAACGCTGAACGCCGTCCAAAATTAACAGTTGAGGTTGCCTGAAACAAGGTTGAACACTCACGCTCTGAATATGGGCGATAATTGGAGATCATCAGGATCTATTTGAAAATTAGTTTGCGAAGAGAATCGAGTGTGGTAATACCCACAACTACCGAATCCGTCTATGAGATCATGGTCATCTAACATATTGACCATGGGTCTACAGAATGAGATTAAACATAAATGAATGAGAATTAAGATCAGCCTACATCGAACGATTTGCTTTAGCGAATGCACCCCGTTTGAACTCGTTGCAGTAATGCCTAAAATAGAACCTGTAACGAAGAAATGAGATGGGACGATGTAGTTTAGAACCAATACACTGACCGGTCTATGGCAAAGGAAATGTCATCGGTGAGAGGCGCGGTAATCTTCTCCTTCGAAGTCTTTAGAGCAATATAACCTTGTAGTTCTGGTTCACGCATCAAGCTGTTTCACAGCATAAACTCACTGGTTCGTCACATAGTAAACATAGACTCACATGTCGCAATATAGCTGGTCGCCTCCACCGATCAAAGCGTGAAACGGTCGCTGAGAGTGCTTTTCCAGCAGATCGGACCATACTGGATCATATCCACTAGCATAACCAGGTCCACAGAAGTCGTCTGGGTTTATGCCAGCACTGAACCCGTTGCTGGTGTGCACGCAATGTCAGTCTCAGTAGTAGAGCTCGCTCACACGACATACCACGAATGGGCGGCCCATCTCATGTTTTGGTTCTCTCCGGGAACAAAAAATTCAATTTCCGGGCCCATGTTGACACGATACCGAACCCCCATCTCGTTCGGACCCAGCGGAATTTGTATCAAGAACCGCCAAAACGTATATGTTTTCTCTGGACTGTTATAAACCCATATTTCATGCCCAGGGACATCGGTTTGTTGGTATGCATGGCTCGGCGGGAATGCATCGGATTGAACAAATGTCTCGAGATACGGAGAGGGCCGAGGATGGCCAGGAGTGCTGGGCGAAACCACCGGAGAGGCAAGGGTGCTCATAGACCTCCCGTCCTGGTGGCTAATGGTGCTGACTTGAACGGGCCGAAGTGGATCCCACTCAAGGTGGAGCATTGGATGTGGGTCATATTGGCTTCCAGCATCGTCAGTCACTACCATCGCCGCCCCATGCCAAACCCCATCTGAATCTACCGTATCGTAACGCAACAGTGGCCCGCACATAAGCTGAAGGTGAGGGTTCATTTGGGGTGGTGCTCTTAGCGACTGCGAACGTTCAACAGCACTCTTCAGAGAGCCTTGATGAGATGCCGACGCCGGGGTATACGCTACAAGACTCAGTGAAATCGTATTCAGCAATGTCTAGAGAAAATAGCTCACAATCGTTGTAGGTTGCTCCAGGTATATGTATTTCGGGCTATCCAGCGAAAGTTAGAGCATTATTCGCGGCGATCGAGTAGGTTCCCACGTACAGCCCATGGTGGAGGACGATATCCCGGTTCAACGTAGCTGGAATCTTCGATGAGCATTTCGTGCATTGTAGTCTGGATCACGCACCCGCTTTCTAAAGCGTCGGGTATCTGCGCGCTACTCTGGGGAACCTGAGCACGTTGCGGCGTCGGCATCCTTCCTTGCGCTTGAAAGCCTCCCACCCATGGCTCATTCAACCTAAGAAATAGATTGGGTCGCCACCTAGTAATCACGCGAGTGGCGGACGTACGGTGAGACCGTCTCAACTCCTACGTAACGCCCATCCTTCCCAACTTGAGGGTTATTATACAATGCGTCCTCCTGTTGACATTTAGACAAGCGTGACACTTTGTGTTAAATGGGCGTACCTTGGCCGCTCGTCGCCTCGCATGATACCCAACATCATCCATATCTTAGTTGCGAAGGGGGGAGTCCTAAACAGATTGAGTTATGGCACAACTTAAAGAGGATGATGGAATAGTAAGGATGCGGTGTGAACCAATAAAGATGATGTGAGACACATGCCGTAATCAACACTAATTGATTAACCGTCCAAGATAGGTTTCGGTACAATTCATGTCTAGTCAAGTCGTGAAATGAATAATGAAGTGACATTTTAAGATTCGATTCTTGAATAATTGTAAAATAGATCAACATCTTTACCCAGAATGTTCTACGATCCCGGTGACCAGCTTGCCATCCTTCACAGTTGTTCGCAACATCTCGGGTACAGCCCTCTCTACAAATACACCCTCCTCCGCACCTTCCTCGGGTATGCTAACGTTGATAGCACTGCACTTGGCAGTAAGAATCTCCACACCCAAACACTCCTTGGAGAGATAAATCTGGCCCGAGTCGCTGTTATCAACTTGAATAGTCGGCGCAACTCCCGTAATCTGGACCGTAAATGACGGCGAGGAGGTAATGGAGAGACTGGCGACGAGCGAATCAATGAGCACCGAAGTTTTCTTGCAGTTGACTTTACGAGAATGACACATTAGTTACGGCTTGATCTGAAATCCCTGAGATTCTTACCGAGTACGACCCCATTGACCTTTCCCTTGACCTGGATGGTAGTGTTCTTGCAGTTAAATACGTTAACTATGTGGGAGATCTCGGTGTTTTCAACGATCAATGCGGGTTCGTTCTCGTAGTTTTCCTAAAAAGGATAGTCAGTGGTGTAGTGGGTGTTACAACGAACCATCATACAATAGTCCATTTAGTACCAGCCAATTCCATCTTGGGGGGTTTCTTGGTTTGAAGTGCGACAGGTTTAACCGGCTTAGATGGTTTCCTCATGCCTACATTATTATGAGTCTCGTTGTAATCAGAACCCTGTAACATACCAGCCGCAGAAGATGCGGGAACCGTCCCCGAAGCACGCAGTGCAGGATTCTTGTGAGTCATCTCATCTTTGTTAACTTTGCGCAGCCCTTTGGTGACCTCCTCGCCACGGTTAATTTCCGCAAACACAGCTGCGGTGCCACTTGGTTGGGATGGGGCAACCGTGGATGGACTCGCCGCTGGAGGGGGAGGAGGCGGCGGAGGGGGAGGGGGAGGTGCAGGAGGTCCTCCCGCAGCAGCAGGAGGGGCAACGGCGGCACCGCCCTTAAACTGCGTGGCATCACCTCCCTTGGACGAGTTCAATATCCAAACCAATCGGATGTTTCGGGCACCCACCTTGGGATTCCAAGCCAAGCCCATGGTGTGGTATTCAGCGACGTATTTCTTGAGGTCGTCGAGCAATGCAAGAAACCCGCGTGCCCATTCAAGGCGCTTCTGGTCTCTGTAGCGATGCTTGTTAGACAGACGAAAGGGTGATGAATAATAGCAACGTACTTTTCCTTGTAGTCTTTCATGACGCGATTTGCATAAAAAGCAGCCGAATCACGCATATTTCCAACATAGGGAGCTGGTTTTGTTGACTAAAACGAAAAAAAATAGATTGAGTGCATATATCGCCTTTAAATAGGATGATCCTTACCAGCGTGACCCAGCCCACGGCAGGAACACCTTCAGATAGCGTAGCAAGATGATTCCCGAGATCTCGTTCCTTATTGTACTTGTCCTTGATGGCATTGACGGCTTCAATGTCGGATTGCAGGGGTTCGAGCATGGCCATAAATGCCGAGTCGGAGGGCTTTGCGCAAGCGGCGGCGCAACTAATTAGATTCCGAAGGTTTCGGAAAAGTTTGCCAACCAACTCTGACTGAAACGCTGTCAATGGACCCATAAAACATTTCTGAAAGTGGATCGTACCTGTTCCTTGACAGGACCCCCAATATCTTCTGCTACTTTGAGGAACGGGTTGAGTTTGCCTGCAATAATCGATTCATCAAATGCTTTTACGCTCTCTGAATCCTCAACAGGAGGGGCAGAGGCAGCAAGTGTGGGCTGAGCAGGAGCACGCAAAGTGGGAGGGGCGGGTGGTGGGTGGGCTGCTGGCGCGTCAAGTCCTTGTTTGACAGTTGTCGCAGAGCTCTGGGCAAGTGCAATATCTTCCAAGCGGGATGTCGCGGCTTCAAGCCTAGACGCGTTTCAGAGCGTGTAATTTGGGCTATTTTATTCCCCTCACCGTTTAATTATTGTGGCGAGTGAGTTTAATCCTTGTGCGTTAGTAGCCATGCTGGTCGTAAGGAAGAACCCAAGGGCCTAGCGCTTACTATTATTGGAAATTAGTTGTCCGGCGCTTAGCTCATTGCCCCTGACATGTGAATTGGCCAAATGCTGGACAGAAATCAAACCACATCTTTGGGTTCGTTGGGGCTCGCGCTCGATACACGAACATGGGCGTCCGAGCGGCATTGGTAGTTTGCGGCACGTCGTTTCTTCTTGGTGAGTTCCGGTCGTTTGTAGTCACTCGATTAAGCTAATATTTGGGTCATAGGGACTTTGAGTACACACTGGATCGCTGATTGGGGGACACTATGGCAGCCGCCAATTACCGATGCTCACCTGCGCACTTCAGCGGCGTACTACCATATCCTGGCCTCTATGGAGGGGGCCTTGAACCTCGTTCCTCTGGCAGTCGCTGGGCTGGGCGGTATTGCCTTGTTATGGAGCTTCCGAGATGGGCGGGCAGGAAATCTGATGTTTGACGGAGCCAGCATCTGTAAGTCTACTATTGCCACCCGCTCTTTATCATCACTTACCGGCTGGATTTCTACAGTCTTGTATACATGTACTATATTTGTATATTACTATTCTGTAATCCCAAGTAAGTCCGCCCAATATTTATTCCATATTTGGCTAAATTTGCGACACAGGCCTCACACATCTCGCTGAGCCTCTCCCTTCAACGACATCGACCATTCCTGGATCGGCTAAAGAGGCGACTTTGAATCTTGCCTCGTCCCACCTCGTGTGTAGCGTAGCCCTCACCGGAGTATTGATCCTCCAAGCGGCCCGATACTGGGCCGAATCACCTGATGGTGCTGGAGAAGATTGGGGCACAGAAGACACGGAATCCGAGAAACAAATTCGGCCATCACGCAGGCACAGCGCCAGTCAGGACGGAGCCGCTCGCTCTCAGGCGCGGTCGCCATCGTCCAATGGGTCTGCACGTCGTAGGGAGGCGAGTCTCCGACGAAAGACCCGAAAGTAACATTCATTTGTTTGATGGACCTTGTACCAGTGGTTATCATCCTCTTGCTGTATAATTACTAGTGGTGCAGATGTATCTATCAAACGATTGTCTTTCTACTGTAGTTTTCGTGACCGGGCGGAACACGTACATGTCCCTGGGTTGGCCACGCGCCGAATAGCCGGTGCCACGCACACACAGCCTCCCTCCCTCATCGCTCATAACTATGTCCTCTCGGTCGGGTTCAACCCCAGCCCCGAGCATTAGATCAATAGGCACTCCGAGACATGTGCCGTCACCAAGAGCACCAGCAAATGCTAAGTTGCCCCCCGTTGACGTTGTCGAGCCCCAATACCAACGCTTGCCTCCGGCCACGGCATACCCACCATATCAGGCCTCTGCGGCTACGTATCCCAGGTTTCTTCCCCTTTTGGAGACGCTCCGGCTACAGATTGGGTTTTTCGCGCAAGGGTTGCTGGATGCAAATCGTTGGGACCGTGTGATCAAGATTGTGATCGAGTGAGTGGGTAAGCTTGTGTCTGTGGCTATTCTGACAATATCGTAGAGACCCCGAAGTTCGTTCGAATGGTATGTGCGAGATTCACGTGTAAATCGGCCACATTTGACAAGGCGTCTCCCACAGTGTTCAAGTCGTTGCTCCTAAACTCGTTGTCTTTGGCGTCTATTTACACGCTGGACCTCATTTTTGTGCCTTTATTGGCCGGAAAGCACGACAGGTGGCTACACAGGAACTTTGGGTCGCTGTATACAGTGTTTTGGGTGCTTCCAGTCATTGGAGTGTCACTCTACCTTAATGTGAGTAATTACTACACAACTAACGTTTGGTTATTGAATGAGCCCGTTTCCAGAGTATCTTTTCAAATACCATCGCCAAGAAGACATTTCGACTCCAGCATGGGCGGAGTACAGCACCAGCGCCCAGTGGTTTTAGCGGGCAAGTCTCGAATCGCGTCGGGTTGAATACTCACACGACGCCTTTTCCAGGATGCTCAACGCAATAGCAACCTCGGCGTACCGGTTCATCCTCATCTTCTCCTACATGTTCATATCCTTGGCGCTTTCGTACGTACCTATTCTTGGACCGCCCGCTGCGTTTATATTCGTTTGCTGGATCGACGCGTGAGCATCCTATTATGGGACTATTTTACCTGAAACTAACCCGTTGATAGGTTCTATTGCTTTGAGTGAGCATATACACGGTAATATACGACTCGGCTCATGCTTTGCCAGGTTCATATGGATTGCTCGGGGGATGAGGCTCTCGGAGCGCGTAAGACACGAAGAAGAACGGTGGGCGTACTTTTTAGCATTTGGTGAGCTCTTTTTGTCCAAAATCATCCCAGCACACGCCCGAGAAACTGATGGTTTGCAACTCGAGGTCTTCCATCTACGGCCATGTGTATGAGCGGCTCGAGTCTCGCCAACGCAGCTGTATTTGCACTTGTGTACCCAGCTGTACGTTTACCTGTCGTTTTGTGCTGCGTTTTATTGATGTCGATGGGTGTAGTATATTATTATGGCCATGTACGCGAATCCCAAACCGGACAACCCGTACCAGCCTCTCCCACCACCTGAACACGAGGCCAATCCGGCAGCGATCTTTCCTTCTCCGTTTGTCCCAATTAGGATCCCGTTCTTTGCCCCTGTGATATGGCTCAATGACCAGGTTATAAATTTATTGGATATTAGCACGGGCGGGAGGCGCCGGCGACCGAGTGCAGGAGGGCATCAAATGGAAGGTGTAGAAGAAGGGGTCGGAGCGGGTGGCAAAGGCCAAAGGGCTGCGTTTAGGGTGCGCAAAGAGGCGCGCAAGCTCGACTAGTTCAATACACGTATAATTTCTTGCCTATATACGGGAATGCAATTGTTTAACCAAAGCTGGCCCACTCTATCGAAAAATAGGTCACAGCACCCGTGTCGTCGTCGTACCCGCACAGGAGGTGGACTTTTTTGGTCGCAGTGCCGAGGCGGCCATATGCAACAATGTCCATGGGTCTGATGAGGGAGGTCTTGGTTGGATGAACCGAGGCAACAAAGTGAGAGTGAAACCTTAGTGGATCGCCTGTCTCAGCGTCATCACTAGGTCAGACGATCAACATGGCGGGCAGAACAAACGAACGTACCTGGATAAACAAGATAATTTCCTCCGAATTTGATGCCCGGGCCGAGATAGTTGCCCTTTCCCCACAGATCGCGAAAAACAGCGCATTCAGCGCGCTCCTTGACGTCCCTAGGATATTCCCATACGCCGGCTCTACGTGCCTCGCCTAGGGTATGGAATATTTGGGCGTCGTACCAAGGAAGGTCCGAGGACGGGCCCGGGACGTGAACCGTATGTGTATGGGTCTGTGCTGGCGCCGGGGTGTCCGGCTCGGGTATCGTTATGGTTGCTTGATGCTGGGCGGCTTTGCGCGCCTCCCGCTCGAGGCGTTTCTGCTGTGCCTTGTCGCTGGTGTCCACGCGGAGGGTTGCCGCCCGAGATGCCGCCGTGCGATCCTTGAACTCTGCCTGGATTGTATTTCTGCGCACTTCGGCCCAGTGGCGGAGTTGTTCCTGGGTAGGACTCCCATGCGAATGCGCATCGTGAACTATGCACGCGACACCTGTTGGTCCGAGATCGGTAGATGGTCCAGTGAAGCGAAATGCGTGTACGTACCTGTGTCGACGAGCGTTGCGACTTCTTCGGGAAGTAACGTCAGAGGGAGACCCAGGAATATGTTCTGCTGGGAAACGGAAGGGAGAGTTCCGCTAAGAGTTCCGCAGATTCTGTGCGTTACACGAATAGTCTCTATGTCTATGCGCGGTGGATGAGTGTTTGGGGGCTGAATAGGAGCTGGCTCACCGTCGATAGACCAGACGTAGGCCGTGCCGTTGGAGACATGGATAGGGATCTTGCCTTGCATCAAATTGTGAGAATATTCGGCGATAATGGAAGGCTTTTCCCGGTTCTGATCGCATAATATGGGAATCAGGATCGTATATGCGAGGCCAAGGACGTGCACGAACCAGGGTGGAAATTAGAAAGGAGACGACAAAGGTTACGTGACACAAACAAGGCCAACTGTAACGCGTGTGTAACGCTGCTGAAACACATGTTGGGCCTCGTGTCTCGCGAGTGGCATTGGAGTTGGCGTTGAGGACGTCGGTTTGGGCGGTGATAGGACTGCCTGGGAAACGGTCGCCGTCGGAACAGAGAAGCTGGGCCGTGTGAACGCGCATACATGAGCCGGGAGAGCCCGAGTCACAGGACCAAATTGGACAGGACGAATTGCTGAAAAAGTCAGGAAAGACAATCAGACCCTGTTCGCAAACCAAACTTAACCGCGCCATCTCTTTCTCCCAACGACGTCGAGCCAGTCTCTAGTCTAGTCTCTTGTTTAGTCTAGTCTCTTGTTTACTAGTCGAGTGCGTATCTGATTAATGTTCATTCCAATACTATTGCAGTTGACTAATTTGGACTCTCTTTGTTCCAAGCGCACCCCTATCTAGCTGGCCCAATCCCCGATTATCTGGTTCATTTTCTGCAACGTTCCAGACTGATTTGATAGCGGGCAAATATAGGACAGACGCCTTATCCAACACAGCCGATTAAGCCTCATCTGGGCTCGGGATCTGCTTATAAGCAGGGGTTC
Source organism: Ceratobasidium theobromae (assembly GCA_037974915.1). NCBI lineage: Eukaryota > Fungi > Basidiomycota > Agaricomycetes > Cantharellales > Ceratobasidiaceae > Ceratobasidium > Ceratobasidium theobromae. Next base: position 302,490 of record JBBBZN010000009.1, read on the forward strand.
CATCTCGTGACACTGAACATGGCGTCTACCTTCTTCCTCTCCAATACGGCTCCAACATCGGCCTTTACAGCCAGGCCTCAGTTTGTACCAAGAACATCGGTTCCGCGTATCGCAGAGCCTCAGCACAACGACCGATACATTGACGGAGACGCGCCTTTTCTCACAGAGGCAGAGGCTGACTTGGACATATCGATGTCACTCGGTTCTGCTCCGAATTCTCCCCCTGTACCCACCCGGGCCCTTGTGCCCCCATCCCCTGTCCCAATGGACATATCACCCGCTCGCCCCCGCATTGCATCGACTGTCCGCTTCCCCTCTGCATCGACGACCTCGGATCGGGCCTCAACCACCAAGGGCTTGACCGGCAGCGCCCTTGTCAAGGAGATTTTGCGTAGCTTTGGCCAGGATGTTGCAAATACTTCCCACAACTCGTCCACTTCGACCGTTCGCGAAGTTGGCACACGCAACAATTCGACGGTTAAAAGCCATGTCAGCGCAAGCTTAAAATCCACCTCGTCTCGTTCCCGTGCTGCCCTGCCTACCGCCTGGATGCAACAGCCTGTTCCTACCGCTCCCAAGGCACCCGAATCTGACCGATCCAAGCTTGCTCGTAACCGCAGCCAAACCATGACTTTTGCCCACGTGAGCGAGGTACGTCGCGTCGCGTGACGTCATTATCTGCCCGCTCACCGTCTTTTGAACAGGAATCACACTCGTCGGTCGCATGGGACGACTCGATCGCCTCGGATGCAATGGACCTCGATGGTGATGTTTCGATTGCTCACAGCGCTACGGCGCCTACTTCTCCCGTCGTCGCACCGCTCCCCACCGAATTCAACGAGCTCTTTTTCCAGCCGAGCTCCCCCGTCCTTGCCAGTTCATCTCCAGATGCGAAGCGCCGTGTGGCCGAGGAACCTGAACCCGAACCCGAGTCTGAACACGAGGAATTTGTCGAATTTGATCTCGAGGAGGAGATTGCACATGCCCGGCAGGTCGAGCACGAGTTGGCAGCCCACCAATTATCTTCGCCAGACAAGCCTGCGCTCTTCTCGTCTTCCCCGCCTGTATCCCCTTCACGTCCTCTCCGATCGAGTGGTGGTCTTACGAGGCCCTTCGAGCGTTTAGCTACCGGCAGCGGTCAAGGTTCCTTGTTTGCCAACCTGGCACCGGGCCAATCCGTGCTTCCTAAACCCAATAACCCCTTTCCCCGTCGTCCGGCAGTTTCCGCGGCGCTCAAGGGGGAAGCTGCTGCAAGCTCGGGCTCTATTCCTCGACCGGGCGCCCTCCAGCCTGCTCGTCGCGCGTTTTCTGCGTCGGTCACTAGCTCGGTGTTGATGATGGGAAGCTCGGTTGCAGACAATCTCGGCTCGGACGATTCGCACTGCGACTTTGATGGGAGCCCTGCTCGTGCCTATGCGACGCGCAAGGCTGCTGGTCCCCCTATGCGTCGGTTGATCCCATCCCAACCTGAAAAGGCGATGCCCAAGCAGGGGAGTCCATTGACGAGGGTCGGGTTGCCAGGGTTTGGTGATAATGAGGCGGATGGCAAAATTCTTCCTTGTCATCGGGTTCGTGAAGATGGTTTGATGAGGATTAATCCAGATACAGTGAGTCTGAAACGTCTCTTTATGGCTAACTAGGTATTAAATGTGTTGCGTCATAGCTTGATGCTCTGCTTGCGGGTGAATACGACTCGCGAATCAACTCGTTCAGGATCATTGATTGCCGGTTCGATTATGAGTATGAGGGTGGACATGTCCCTGGTGCAATCAACTTGAACACTACACAAGCGATTGAGGACTTTTTGCTTGGACCTAACAAGCCGGCGCCGAGTCGGAGCGGAGATGGAACCAAGAAGGATATTTTGGTGTTCCATTGCGAGTTTAGTGTCAAGCGGGCGCCTACTTTGTGAGTTGGACCGTTGATTAGATTTGTTGCGTGTTCTAACTGGGTTGCAGCGCCAAACACCTTCGGTCGCGTGACCGCGCAATGAACACCCAGTCGTACCCCAAAATTCACTACCCCGAGGTATATGTCATGGCTGGTGGATTTAGCCAATATTTCAAGGAGAAGCCGGTGAGTAGCTTGATTGTCTATTAACTTTTGTCATTAAACTTGCCGCAGAGCCAAGTTGAGCCGCCTTACTCGTATGTACGCATGGATGACCCTGTCCACTTGCGTGCTCGTCATAGCGACTTGAACAACTTCCGCCGCTGGGAGCGGACCAAGTCTTACACTTATGGAGAGAAGCAGGCTGCCGCCGCAGCGATTGCTTCGGGCCAAGCACAAATGAAGCGTACCGGTGCATCTGCTGATACCGAATCTCAGGGCAAGCGCAACGGCAGTTCTTTGCAGTCTCAGAACCACCGAATGGGCCACCCTATCCATGGCGGATCGTTGTCTACCCTGGACGAAGATGGAGACTCTATCTATAACCAAGAGGACGACCTGAGCCCGTGCCCGCCACCCTCTGCGGCAAACTACCTACGTCTTGCTGGAAAATCTCGTGCACTGGAGCGCGCTTCCTCGTTTGGCTTTGCAATGACGAAACGATGAACAATCTCGACGATTTGACGCCTAGTTGAAATTTGTTGAAGTGAACTGTCCAACGTCGTTCTTTTTTTCGTTTCGTTCATCGCATCCCCATATTCATCCGAGTACTGCCCCCTGGATCACAAGCCCATTTTCTCCCCTCCACACAAAACTCCCCGCCTGTTTCTGTATCTATCTCAATCCGGCACGCTTTCCTGGTCATCACGTCTCCATTCTGCTTTATCCTCAGGTTGGTAACGACACGTCAATGCGCAGACTTGGATTGCCTCGCCGGTTGTTGTTTGGTTCCCCTTTTTTTGGTTCATTATTTTCTATTTCCTTTTAGTAACGGCAGTGCCTGTTGCTCTTATTATTCTAACCCCTAATCATTTGCATATTCATGTTCTGGTACAACACACATGTACAGGCAACTTGCTCCTTTTTCAGCCATTTTCCACGCGGACATATTCGGACTCTGGTGTATCTGTTCCGACGATTGGATTTTCCCTTTTTCCTGGTCTCGTTTTCGAGACTTGGGTGTGCATTCCGTGTTTATTTTTCCAATTTCCATGATATCCGCACAACATTTTTTTCTGTTATTTGATTTGGATTGGAAGACAAGATTGCATTTATATATTACGCAACGTATGTTTGTTGTATCCATTCATCCGTTCGATTTGAGAGTGTGTGCAGTATGGGTCAGGCGGATCATTGTGTGGGGAGTAGTTGGAAAGTCTTTGTGCTGAAACTTTTCCGGTTGATTGAAAATAAGCGTCGCTGGTTGTATGCGTTCACGTGACCAGCAGGTTTCCTGAGAAAAGTTGCCCCTCAGAATCGTAATGACGTCTGCTAGCCACAACTGCGTGTGCTTGGGACTGGTCCCCAGATCTAAGCTCGGGGCCTAGGCTTGTATAGACGCGTACGCAACCTTTGAGCGACTGCCCCACTCAATTCAGTTCACCATTCAGTGCACATAAACGTTGTTTATCTTTCCTTTCAAGTTCCAGCAGGTCCACATGCATATTCAAGTTGGCACAATCATTTATATCCAAGCAACGCTCGTTCCCTAGGTCTGGTTTCGTTTTTTACTTTGATGCGGCTTCTCTTCAAGTGATTGTAAACCTGTGCTCCAAGTGAGGATACAGCATGCAATGTGTCTGAAAGTCAAGTCGCCGGCCATGCTTAGGAGCTCCGGGATACAATCCATGCAAGGCGTTTATAGCAAACTGGACCCGAGATTCAAGTTGCTTTAGTTACCCCTATCAACCCCTATCGCATATATAGCAAGCTGGTGAGATCCTATAAAGTAAATGTTGACATGTGGTGAATTCTTTGTAGCATATACATATCTCGGAGTGAGGATTATAACCTCCGCAAGTCCCATAGAAACACCAGCCCTAAAGAAACGAAGAGATTAGGGGCATAAATTATGGGTAATACTTAGCCACAGACGTGGCTTGATCGATAATACCGGTACCCACGCCATCCTCCTGCCTCGTGTCGTTATTCTCTAGTTCTCTCAGCTCGATCTCCTGATAAGTCGTCACAGAAATGTGAACCTCCATATCCTTCTCTTTTTGCTGAGTAGAAATCCCAAAGAATTTCTTGAGCGATTCTATCGGACTATGCGAGGCCGTTTGGACCTGGGAACTTGACCCGTGTTTTGCTGATGGCGGACCGGAAAGGTTTCCGCTTGATAAGGAGATGAGCGTAGGCGACGAGGCAAAGTTTGAGAGTCCCCCAAACGACGAAGCCCGTTGTCGTTGCGGGTCGAACCCACTAGAAGTATCTTGCTGACGCAAAAAACCTGAGGACTTGTTGGCGGATTCAGGACCGAACGAAGACCGAGCCAAGTAGGCTGTAGGTGGAGCGAATACAACTGGAGAATCGACATATTGTGATGCTAGGGGTTGCGGGGCTTGTCCAGCAGGCACCATGATTTGCGAAGGACTTCGAGTTTGGGTGTCGGCGGTTTGGGAAGTTGGGGGTTCGGCCACAGGCGAGGTTACCCAGAAGATAGCGAGTGAGTTGAGCGTGGCCTGAAAGATGTAATTAGTTAATTAACCCGAGCAAGTCAATTGATCGTCCTTACATCTATGCCGCAGCTTCCGAGGCACACCCAGCCTAGTTCAGCTCGCATGATAGCTAACACGGCAAGGTTAGTAACCGAGGTGGCGAGAGCGACGAGGGCAGCACTATTAAGCGCCATTGAGATCAGTCGCTCTCCAGTATAGCTACAGCAGACCCACCAGAGAGTACGTCGAGCTACTGCTCTTATCAAAGGGCTGGAGAGCTTGGAACGGATCAATGGCCAAAGAAACATGCCATTGAGAAAAACCTATTCATGGGAATTAGCACACATAGGGCGCAAACACCAAAACATAATACATTAATACACAAGTCGTATACCAAAAGTGGGAACGAGCTTGAGGTGTGTTTATGATTAGCCTCTTCACTTCATGCGCATATAGATCATGTATACTTACGAGAACTCTTTCAACCCAATTATACAGGTCATATCAGGGCGAAAATAGGCGATACGTCCCACAACCATGAGGATTGGAAGTGCAAAGAACTGAATACCACGAATTGTCGTACAGGTAGTCAATACACCATGAACCCCATAACCAGGTGAGTATGACGCACCGGCAGCATAACAAGCAAGCATAAAAGATAGACAGGAGATGTCAAACGCGGTTGAGAAATGCTACCCCATACAACTCGAACCTAATGGTAATCCTGTTAGCCTAACATAGTTGTAGGCTTTCCTTCGCACCTTCTCAATCAGGAAGCAATATATGAGCAGTTTGGTAATCGAATACAACCAGATGCAGAGAAATATGCTCGCAGAACAAGCGTGAACTGTGGTCATTCCAACCCCGTGGATTAGAACACCACCTAAGGGACCTGTGTCAGCACTGGCAATTCAACTGGGGAAAGGGCGCCGCACCTCCAAGAAGGAACAACCAAGAAATTGTGAGGATGAGTACCACACAACACCGGGGCCACGTTAGCTCTTTCAAGTCGTTTACTGAAGTCAGTCGAACCGTCTTGGCACGGCAAACAATACAGCAAGCGAGGATCGATGAGCCAAGTATATGCACCGTAAGCGAAAATACCCGCATGCCTGTGGTATGACGAAAAAATAGGCATTTTATTCCTACAGTATCTCATAAAACCAGGTTCCTACCATTGTTGGGGAAGACGGTTAGGTGGGCATATTCGCCAACGCCCGATGTTGAGGGCGAACTGGTCAACATAAGATGGAGAGGGGAAGTCAAGGACACCAACCGATCAGCTTGTTGGATCCGGGGTATAAAGCATCGGAACGACTGGTAGCGCCAGGCTTTTGGTACAGGAATACCATAAAGCAACCCGCTCACGCGATGAACATGTGAAGCTAGGTCCCACGAGTTGAGCACCAGAACTGGATTAGCTAGCGATTTACCGCACGGTGTTCAAGGCTCCAATTCAGGGCGCAACAACTGCGATAGGTTAGATTTGGCTACATCGGGGCCATGGGCTCTCGAGTTTACGGAGTTCAAAAGTAACACCTTCGTCAATCCTGCCGAGAGCCAAATAGTTCAACATGTACACCATACTGCTTCCGAGAACGGTTCGTGGTTCGCGAGCCGTTTCATTCCGGCGGCGAAGCCACTGATCGAGGTAGGCCTTGATTCCCGTATTTGACTAGGCGTCTTAAGAGAAGCGCGCCAAAACTGAATGCCAACGAAACTATTTTCAAAATACTATAATGAATATGGTTAAGTTATGTGACATCAAATTGTTGGATAATGAATGGCGTGCAGTGTAACACTTCCTGTGTTGGTGAACATTATACACGCGCGAATCTTGGGTAGGTCTCGCACAGCGCTCTTTTGTGTCTCGGTGGATTCAGCACACGCTGATCGGTCATCCAAGTTGGGCACCAGAAACTTGCGCAATCTGGGTCTAGTCATGTGCATGTTGAAACAATCAGTGATCAGAGAAATGGTGAGCGAAAAGTGTGACTTGCATACGATTCATTTTTGGGAAAGTTACAGGTACGCAGGTGTCAATGACCAGCTTTGATGATGTTTGCCCAGCGACCTCCAGTGCCAAATAAAGAATCACCGGCAATTAAGTCAAAACCAAAGATCCGAGCAAAACGGCATACCCGAAAGTCTCAACCACAGTCGGTAGATATCGATCCTTGCCTTCATCGAACATCAACCTTTGTTGGGTCAATTTGCTATGGCCATTCTCATAGTGAACATAGTGCGCCATGACACTTACCATTACAATCATACAAAAGGCTTTAGTGGTTTCCGCATACATTCCTGACATTACTGAATCTGACCTGTGGTTCAGCGCTAGTTGGGTGTTGTCACGCATGATCTGCTGGCAGGTCCGAAGAGGACATTAAATTCTGTCAAATCATGCGTGGAGTACTAACTATCGAAACTTGACGAGAGGCTACCTTTGCTGGCGGTCCTGTACCAACGGCCACCGAGAGAAACCCAGAATCTTGCAAGTTACTTCGAGTGTTCTATGAACCCTGATGTCACTCATTCGGCTCCGACTCAGCCTTGGTTTCAAACGAACCCAGGATCTTGACATCGAAGAACGTGTACCATGACATCTCCGCCGGCAGGTTAATCTAACCGATATTGTCTTCGAGTTTGCTCGACATTTTCCTAACCATTGATGCGCCGCCCCGAGCACGAGCATGCGCCGGCATTCATGTGTTGGTAGTTACCACCTATGATTGCCACACGAAAACCATGATTTCCTATCCAAATTCTGGAAATTACGCAATTTTGCGGATGCATACTCAACGCACGTCAGCCTTTCAACTTTACTCTAGGATAATTTGTGTCTGAAACTAAGGTTAGCCAGAGGTCCGGCCAAATCCACATTGTCCTGGCCTTTGATAGTTTAAATGACCGAATAGGGAATGTCAAGGCATCGGGGCGAGTTAAGCTCAAGAGTATCTAGACCTCGAACTCTGTCCTAATTCATACGGATACATTTATATTATTTTTGGAATACATTTACCTGCATTTACACATTTTGTTTTAACGTAATCAAAGCTTAATGATTCAAATACAAAACTGGTGTATCAACCGCTAATCAAGCATGTGTATCAAGGTAGAGCTTTCCTAGCAACGAATGCAGAGATTCGATCTCAACAGGCCGAATACCTCGGGTCTCGCTTTCTGCACTTAATACTTGTAACGCTTCAGAACAACATTTCTGATAACGGGACATCTGTTTCAGCTCGTTGAAAAAATTACGTTTATGCTAACCTTTACAATCTGGGACCACCCATAGTGAGTTTCTCCTTGAAGGCCGGCAGCCAAGCGACCCACTGCCACCGAAGTTTCAAAGCGTTGTTCGCCATTGTTGACGAGGGCATCGGAAGCAAGTAAGCGAAGCTTCGCCGTGTATGCAAGCATATGCACCACGACCATGTCGGGGTTGACCTGCCCCTCTATGCCGTTTGCAATATCACTTGAGTCTTGGTAGGTCAAATTAGGGAGTCCTGCAATGAACACCGATATCCTTTGGTCCACATTGTAAGGTAGGCTCGCATCTTGTAGGGACGCGTGAATGTTAGTCAGCTTTTTGAAAAGTCATTCCAACAAGTTGGCATACCTAGCGACCGGGAGGTGTCGAGGTCGTCGCTTACCAGCGCAGCAATCTGAAAAAACGCCAGACTTCTCATCCGCATCCCAAACATGCAACCATACTCTTGATCCCCATTCCCCTCGCCCCAACCACTAGAGAGTAGGTGTGTGATGGTCGTTCCATACACGTTTGCATGATTATCCTGAGTAATCTAGTTTCAATATCCGCATATATCCACGTCCGTGTTCACTTACTCCTTCGTATGTACTCTCCGCCAACGGAAACGCGGTCGTGATCTCCCTGCCTTGTCCTATACCACAGTCTACATCTCCAATGCACGCCCGCAGCTCGGGTCTCACAGCAGAATCCAGCCCTGCCACCATTTGCACCAACCCATCTGCGGCAAATGCCAACCACCACGACATTTGCCTATCGTGGTGTTCTCGTGCGCTCGAAGCCGGCACAAGAAACGATCCACCGAATCCGGAACTCGTACTTCCTGGGCTCCCTTCCGCCCCAGGAAACCATCGACGATCAATCATGTGAAGCCCGCAAGAAACCGCTGCCACCAACCCATTCAGTTTCAAATCAGTTGTCCTATCGCACAAGACTTACCAAACCGGATGGCATTGCTGGCTAGCCAGTGAGCCTCTGCGAACCTCCCCACTTGAAGCAAGTACTGGGAAGCTAACGCTGGTGCGCAGACTGATCCAGCGATCAGGTCCCTCGCTCCTTCGAGAGACGTATGTATGCCGCTATGAACTTTGCTCAGCAACAACTTTTTGAGCTCTTCGAGCTCCTGGAGGGTGGGCCGAGTATCAGAGGTGGCTGAGAGACTGAGGATATGGCAAGCGACAAGGTTCATGGCGTTTAGGAGGGGTCGGGGAGGTGACCTCAAGGTTGAAGTATGGAGATATAGGTTGAAGTGACGCTTATTAGCAATCATGGTAGGGCGTCTGGGATAGAATACTATTAAATGTTGGCCAAATGCAAGGACACCTACTTACAGAATCTGTTGAAGCCAATCAGAAATATCCCCCGATACTGGATCAACAAGTACAGAAGACGAGGTTTGCATATTAGTTAAAAACGCAGTCGACGAATCTGTATTATAGAACATGAGTTGATTCCTTGTACCAGGGTTACACTTACATTGAGGTGCGTAGTACGCATCAGCCAACATAATTTCTAGCTCATTTATACGAGATTGCAATTCCTCGGCGCGGCTCCGGCTGGGAAAGTCAGGCGCGGGTGGTGGAGAGACGTACTCGCAGCGGATCTGTGAACGGGCGCAACTACTGCACGAAGGCTGTCCGTCGCACTTCTACCAACCACAGCCAGTCATAGATTCACGGATATCCAAGAACGCATAAGCCAACTTGACAACTACCATGACGCAAACCCCCTACCTTTTTCCGCAAATGACATGGTAAACACGCACCTCCGCGACGGATCCGTGTAGCTGTACTGGGCATCGCAATATCACCCATCCAAACGTTGAGATTCAGTACACTGGGGAATAGACAAGCAAGTTGAATGTATGCTAACCTGTCTGCGCGCCCAAGTTTTATTTCCCCGCCAAGTAACGCAAAATGTAGATCAAGACACAATCCCAGGGCCCCCTAGCCTGCCGAGCCCACTCAGCACAGAGTAGACTATGCGAATTCATCAGAGCCGCCAACCGCCGCTTTGTCGCCGGGGCTGACGAATCATGGTTGTAGCCTGAATAATGAGTCTTAGGTCGGTCACTTGCCTTGTAAGGTAGTACAGCATGGTGGAGGATGAAATCAGCCTCAGAGGCGCTGCACGAGATACAGTACACACCCCTAAGCTCGTTAATTCGTGTAAATATCTTCCCGCTTGGCAAACTGCGACAGTGACAAGAAGAATCGGGGCCAGACTCGGCGTATGGGCCTCTGGGCAGCAAACGATCCACTCGATGAAATCGCCTGCATGACCAAAGATAGAATACGTCAACCGGCCTGTAACTCTAAACAGGATATAATTATCGATATTTGGTGACGACCGAGTTGCTGCGGAAGAAGGAAGGATATACCAAGTGGACCGAGCTCAAATGCAAACTCGTAAGCTTGGTATTGGGCGTGAGGCTTGTTACGCATGGTTCTATCTAATCTGCCTAGACTGTTGCTCGGGGTCCGAGGGCTTGTGTCTATCGAGGCGGAAGCTGGAGATCTGTGCGACGGCGGTGTTGAATTTTCTGGGAAAGCAGTGGTCGAGGATCGGACGAGGCGCGAAGGTGGTTACACGGAATGACCTACAGGGATCTGGTAACGGGATGATTATAGATCTTGGAAACGCAGAGAATTTATAATTAGATACATGTGACTTTTCATATAGTATCTATTCTATGTTTCAACATTGTCGTACTCGACGTTTTCAGCGAGGTGCTGAAGATCCAGAGGTACAACGCAACACTCGGGAACGACTCGTTCCCCGCGCCATGAAATACACACCGGACCCTGTCACGATTCTCTCCCATTCGAACAAGAAATTCCGAGTCGTTCGCACTACAGAATCATCGCCGCCGCCAAGTCGGCGGAAACCTGTACGTGCTTACGCGACTTGGCAGCACCAAAGGAATATTCCTACCCCACGAGTTGTTGTATTTATAACTGGGTCTTGCAGTTTCAGACAACTATTTTTGAAAATAGGTATATTCACAACCATTTCGACGAACCACGACTAGTCGCTCACCACACAGCCCTATTCACATGCTCTTGGGCTGTACTCCACGCTAGGCGGATGCCATGTGATGGGAGAAAACATACATGGAAAGGTGTACAACCGTCGTAAAAATATCCGCAAGCTCCGCGGACATAAACTCGTGATACTTTTCTGGTTCACCAAATCTACTCGACTCACTCCCACGTGGAAAGAAAGCAAGAACGAATTACAACTCGGAAATACATATGACGTCGATCTCAGTTCTTCGAGCTCAACGATCGACCAGGCACCTCACCGATAACGTTGACGTTACACAATGTCACCGCCGGCAAATGAAGAGTCGAGTGCCCAGTCTGCTCGGCACCCCGAGTCGCAAAAAACCCAAGTCCAAGGTTCTCAAGGAAAACACGACGCCCGACCGTACCCCAACTCCACCCAAAAGTCGGCACAGTAAAACAGTAAAATCTGTTCGGTCCCGGCGTAGATACCCAAATCGACGCCGAATGAAGAGGCGGTGAGCTTACGTGGGCGGGATGAGCCCGAGGAGGTCCGACGAGCAGAACATGTTGCACTGCAGATCGCTCCAGAAAAGTTATAATAATAAGCTCAAAAGTTTGCGCGCGTATCGCGCTATATCAGCCTTTTTTAATCTCGACGGTCCACATGCTCGAGGCTAGGCCGGAATATTATTGAAAATATGCCCGAAAAATTCGGCCTGGCCATGTACGCTGAAAGGATGGCCGACAAGCGGCGGCCACATTCATTCAACTCAAGGCTGACAAACCCAGACAAAATTTCCGGCCAGAATAACACGCCCGCAAATATTCAGCTAATGCAACATGACCCGCAAATCCCGAGGTTTTAAGCGTTGATACGCCGATCTGGTGGCCGACAAAGGGAGCCAAACAGCCTCGATGGGCAGGGCAGGTTATAATTATCGCATTTACCCACAAGAATCCGACACGTGATTGGGTATAATCATATTGATTGAAAGCACATCGCAGACAAAAAGTAACAAGAACAAAAGGAGAGTCGCTCGATGAACCATACACCCAAAGAACAAAATAGCAAGGGCAGGGCCATGGATGATAGATAGTGTCCACGCGGCGACGAGTGGTCGACGCCGCTCCCTGGCCGGGCCCTTGGACATGGAAGAGACATAGGCAAACTCATGGAAAGAGCATTGGGAGTGTCCAAGAAAAGAAACAAGAATGAGGACAGCAGTCGGGGCTATGGTACAAGATTCAAGATTTCGAGTAGCGTGCGGATACGGATACACATCTTCCACCCGCGAGGTCGGAGAGAGAGTGGGAGGTGCCAAGAGTAACGAACGTGATGTGGCGAACGAAAAATTGAATGACCAATGAGCGTCTGTGTTTGTACTAGTCGTTTTGTGGATATTTCAAGAGAGATCAGGCCGACTTGTCTGGGGCAGGAGAGCGGGTGCGGACGCGGGCCTTGGGACGGACGCGGGCGGCTTCGGCGGCACCGACGCTGGGGGGACGACTGGGGGGACTGAGCGAGCTCTGGAGACCGCGGACGCTGGGGGACTTGCGGAGGGCCGAGCGGGGGGGCTGGGGATGGAGACGGTCCATCTTGTCGGGGGGGCGCTCGCCGGGCCCAGGGATGCGCTCTCCCGGGGGCGGGGGGAGCCTGTCGGCGGGGCCGGGGAGACGGGGGCGGTCTGGCTTGTCAATGTGCATCTTGTCGGGGAGCGGGCGCTTGTCGAGCTGCATGGGCGAGTGTGTGACGCTGGCCGAGCCGCTGCGCTCGACGGGGCGCGGGACATGGCGGTCGCGCTTCATGTCGTCCCTGAGCATGCGAATCTCGTCGCGCATGTCCCTGACGGCGAGCTCGACCCTGCGGTCCATTTCGCGCTCCATGCGGTCGAGCTGGGCGCGCAGCGAGTGGACCTCTGCATAGGCGTCGTAAAAGGCCATAAAGGCGCTGCGGGAGATGGGGGGACTCGCAGGGGCCGAGGGGCGGTGGGGGAGGGGGTGGGGGACATGGCGGACGGGGTGGGGGGTCTGTGCGGCGGGGGGGAACTGGGTGCGGGTGGGGGTGGCAATGTACGACGAGGGCGGGGCGGGCGCGGTGAGGGTGAGTGGCTGGCCGGGGGCGACAATGGCGAGGGGCGCGGGGGGGCCGGTCTGTGCGGCGGTGCTGCCGGCGTGGAGGCGGCGGATGGGGACGGAGCGCTCCTTGGGTTGGGGTGGCTGGGGCAGACGGGGTGGCGGGGGGCGACGGGTGGACGCGGGATCGAAGCGGGTGACGCCGGGGGGAGCGCTGCGGATGGCGACCTCGACGCCTGCAGGAATGAGCAAGGCACGCGGGGAGTGCATGTGCTTACCAAGTCGTGCTGCCTCGGTGCCGGCGAGGCCCAGGCCGCTTGCGAGGCCCGAGATGGACGTGCTGGGCGTGTGGATGGTCAGCTTGGAGGCCTTGCCGCGGCGGTGGGCGAGGGTCTGAGCCGGGGGCGGCGGTGCCGAGAGGGTGGGCGTGGCGGGGGGCGGGTTATGCGGCGGCGAGGGGCGTGGGTTGCCGTTCTTGCGCTGCTCGATAAGCGCCTTTTGCTCGATGCGGATGGCGATCGTGTCGCGCACCTGGTCGAGTGCGCCGGGCGACGACATGTTGAAGCCGGGCGTGACCACCGGCGACACCATCCCGCTCGGCACACTCGGCGGCGCATACCCCCCCGCCCGCTCCAGCACCGTGCGGTGGAGGGGGCGCGGCGGCGGCTGGTGCGCGGCCACCCCGCTGATCGTCACCCGCCGGCGCTTGCGGGCCAGGTCGGGCAGGTGCAGCGGCGGCAGCATCGACGGCGACACCCGCCGTGCACTCGCCGGCGGCGTCGGTGCAAACGCCGGTGCCGCGTACTCGCCGTCCGACACCTGCTCCTCCTTCACCGCCGCCGACGACCCGCTCGACTCGTCGTCGCCGTCGCCCTCGCTGCTCACGTCAGCCATGTTCCCCTCATTGCCACGCTGCTCACCGGTCGCTCATCTCCGCGCTCTTTTTCCGCTTGCGCGACGGCGCCCCCCGCGTGTTGCTCTCGGGCAGTCGGAAATGCCCCGCCTCCCGGCTGCCAGACCGCGACGAGTGCGACGACCGCGGCGACACATGCGGCCCCATCTCGAAGCTTGCAAACGACGGAAGACTAATCGTCGGGGGTCCAAGCCCCGGGCTCGCTGTGCTCGACGCCATCGCCATGTCCTCCAAGAACAGGTCCCCCGTTATACCACCACGCCATCCCACTCAGGGTCGGCGCTTATATATTCCATTATAATAATCCCATTAAATTCATTCATCGCTTTATATGTCGCAGCACAGGCGGCTCCATCGCCACCTCGTTCAGCCGCCTTGGTGCACTCGACGGCACCGTCGCAACCTCCTTCGTTGCAACCTCCTTCGTTGCTCGTTTCTTTCGCCGCTTCATCGCCGCTCTCACGAGCGGTCTGTGCGCTTCTTCCACCCGTCTGCCACAATCAGTTCGGCCCGGTGAAACAAGTCTCAACCAACCGATTGAATGCCCCCAACCCCTCCCCAGCCAGCACCCGCAGCTCCTTGCTCTCTTTCTCCTTGGCCCGCCTCGCCCGGTACGCAGCACGCACCCCCTCGGCACCCAGCACCCGCGCAATCCCCTTGGGCACCTCGCTTTCTACTGGCTCAAGGTCCGCCCTACATGAAACATCAGTTTCACCACGCAAATTCCAAACCCAATCATATCGCATAATCAACCCATTGCCCACTCACCGCTTCTTGCGCTCCGCCTCCCTGACACTCCGCTTCGCACGCTTGTGTGGCATCCAATCCAGTCGATACAGTGCCACTCGCTATCCTGTCGTCGCTCGCTTGAAATTATACATCATTTCAAATTCATCCACATTGCATCTGTGAGGCAAAATATGCCTGCTTACAAATACCACCCGCAAAAAGATGACCACCGCAGGGCTCGAACCTGCAATCTCCTGATATACAACTCGTAGTCAGACGCGATACCATTTCGCCAGGCGGCCTTGCATCCATGCGTTGTATCGACGCAACCTCAAGCCTAGAGTGTATGCAGACATCCTAGGCTGGATCCACAAGGCGTATGCCTAGAAGCCCACCACAGACGGAGCACCCAAGCTAGGCGCAAGAACACCCAGCAAGAAGCTTTTACTGACGTAACTAATGACTCGGGCTGCAGCACACTCCCACTCTAGCTCTAAAAGTACGGGTTTCAGCCCAACTAGGCAGGGTTGCCCCAACCTACCGAAACTCGACATTTTGGCCACAAACCAGACACCTTTTGATCAAATTCAGTCGCTGTCTCTAGACGACCAACTTTTCATCTCTCTGTGGCTCGATTAAATCTAAATGGATATTCATTACCATTCCAGAAAATCTCCGCTAGTTACTCGCTCGCCCTGCGGAAATTTCAAGCCAAAACTGCCGATATGAAATCTATGCAACTTGCGCGGTGTATTTGGGCCTCTTGTTTGCCGAAGCATTCGAATTCCGTCGACGTGCGACTCGATAACCGTGTGAAAGTGAAACTTGCGCGAAATCAAGTCGCTCGCTATATATGGCATCTCTGAGCCCGCGCAGGTCGCGTTGGGGCAATGGCAAGTTGAAACCAGCCGCACCACAGCGGGGCATTTCTCACCCATCAGAGGTATATATAAACCCTGGTTGGTTGAGCACGACCGTGGCGTGCAACTCAACCTCCAAGACGGCCACATATCTACATGCATGGGAGAGATGTTGATCGGCTACCTTGGCCCCGGCTTTCAAAAAGTATACATCGCGCTCAAAGATGGCATCTTCAGCCACTCGGCGGCCAAGTATACCGCATATATGCTAGCCCCACACACAAAAAGGCAACCCAGCACCGATTGATTCGTCCAAATGCGGATACTCGAGTGACTGATTGTCCGCTCGGAGAAATGGGATTTTCTTGGCGGGCTGGACAAAATGACCACCGCAGGGGTCGAACCTGCAATCTCCTGATATACAACTCGTAGTCAGACGCGATGCCATTTCGCCAGGCGGCCTCGGCTTCAATCAGCGCTTATCAAGAGCATACACTCGCAAGCTCGAACCTCCCACCCCAGGGTAATGCAGCATAATTCTTGGCCACCATTCAGTTGCGCCGGTCTCGTTCGGCCCTGCGGGCTGTCGCATCATTCAACAGTGCCTTGTAGAATCCAAGACAGCAACACGCCTCCCAATCGCGGAACGGATCCTATTTGACCTCCTCCGCGAGGCTTAGGGCGTCTTTTAGAACGTTCGCGCGCAGCTCGAACCAAGGGCTAGAAGTCACGCAAGTATTTCGGCTCACTGCTTCGAGTTAAAATCAGCGTCCATCCCGACCGCGTTCAGTCGATCTGCTTGCGTCGACTCGAGGCTTTGCCGCAGCCACTCTCCTTGCTCGATCAATGATGTTAGGGTCCACCGTTACGATCACTCAAAATAGAGTGGGACTTGCTAGGAGAGGACCATACGACATAGACGTAGGTCTCCGCGTCATCGACAACGTTTGCACAATGGGCCGCGGTGGAGTGAAGCCAGGCACCCTGTCACGCTTTCCGCCGGCTTCCTCCACAACAACCATCAGACAGACCAATTTCCAAGCGGGTTTATTGGGATCATTGTTCGCAGCCGCCTCTTCGACAAAGCTGGTTGTTCAATTGGGACTTTCCCGACGCCGGGATTTTTTGTTCAATTTTATTGTAGTGTCCAGATCTAGAATGGGGAACTACGGAAACTTGATCCTATCTCCTGCCCACAATCGGGTATATCCGCCGGAACTACACGTTCCTTCAAACTGGTGTTAATATACGCGGCGCTTATTCATGGCGGGGCACCACACAGACAACTCGAATTCCTCTAGGAATCTTTCCATTCCAACATTACCCAGTCCACCCCTGCAATTATTCTGAACACCTTTTCGAAGAGATGCGTTGATTTAGGTCCTTGAAAGAGGAAAGCGGGCCATCCGTGATGTGACATTCGAAGATCCCCAGCATGGCGAAATCGTCGATAGTCCCCCGGACTCAATTGTCCTTTGATTCGTTTCCATAGATTTGGCACTCTTGGGGTTCACCCCATCTTGTCCACTCCTACATGGTTTCCGGGCCCCGAAACGAGTATGCGTCCGGCTGTGTGTTCTATCCGGCTCTCATAAGCGCGTGCCTCTGTAGTCATGCTCGGCAGAACATTGATTCCTCTCGGGAGCTCAAAGCCCGCCAATATCTCTGTCGAAAGAACTCCACAGAAGTTTACCTATCAATATCTTCGCGGGGTGATCCAAGATATCATGGTCCGGTCGATTCCTTGAGCCAGAACGGAGTTGAGTGAAATCAGCCGATCCGGGAATTGATCCAGATGTGCGGCATGAGGCTCAGGGTGCATTTAATCAATCATTTTTATGGCCAGATTTAGTATAACTTGTGACCGATGTATGCAGGGTTTAAACGGAATGAGTAGGTCACTAACCCCTATGCCGCCCAACACAACCTTATCAGTGGGGAGGCAGCGGCCGCATCCTGAATGGAGCTCCAACAACATGCGGCTAATCCAGTTCTGGGTGTCTTTCTTGCCCATGGCTCCAAATGCTGGCACGCCAGAATGCATACCTCCTTGCGCCACGGATTGAATTTATATCAACTGGAGGCAGAGTTGATATCTTCTTTCAGTTCAAGGCGTGTCCGCTTCTCACTTACGCAAAGCATTGGAAATACTGGGTTGGCCCTGGTGATCATTCTCGATGGCTTATATCTCGCTTGAGAGCGACTGAGCCGATGCTCCCTCCCCTTCCCACCGATGTCGGTCGTTCCTCCCCCCGGGACCGAAATGGCATTTGTTCCCATGACGGTTTTCCCCAACGGTGGTAGGCAATCAGCATTTGCAATGTTGAGAAAGTTGTGCGATAATGTGTCGATTTCTTGAGGATAGGCATGAGAATACTCTCGGCGACGATCCATATGCTCGGCTCATCAATCCTCGCATACTGTATCGCGATTCGGGTCAAGACCGTTTGGGTGTCGTCAATGACGGACTTGAGGTCGCTCTGTTGGCCGCGATGTTGTGTGATGCTCATACTCATTATATCTTGGTTATTTGTTTTTGGAGGTGAGCAAACCCGGCGCTAATGTCATTGCAAATGCTCAGTGAGGCTCGCAGCGGGCATCCTCATACATGGAGTCGGAATGTCTTCCTCGTTCACGGCGTGCTCCGCAGGCGTATTCCTGTGTATATGGCTATATTCTGTCACCAAGCTGCTTATATACTGTTTTTTGATTGAGAAAGTGCGTTGCGAATTTCTCGAAATGTCGAGCTGGGATGGACTAACATGGACCGAAATTACATAGGTCCGGGTCGTCTGGGATGTGATTTCGCTACCGCGTTTGCGTTCACCGATATACGTAGCCTGTCTTGTTGTCATGCTGCCGGTACGTCCTTTGCATTGGGACTCATTCGTATTACTGATATGAATCAGTTTTTTGCGGTTCCAGTTTTGATGATTATAGGCCGCATTGCCTACTTCCGCTCAGACATGACTTGCGTGATTGGTTTGAAAGCTTTCTCGTATGTATGCGATTTAAAACGTATGTAAACACCTGCACTCACGCTTACTTTCCGCTAGCTCGCTTTCACTTTTGTCGTACGACCTATGTATCAATGTGAGTTGTTTGGGGTGTTCAGAGTCTATCTCGGACTAACCATTTAACAGGTCTTTCTCAACGGGTTGTTCCTCTGGCCGTTGCTCCGTTCCAGGCTCATTAATCCTCGATTGCGAGCCGTGGCTCGGCGCACACTTTTGTATGTTTGCCTTGATCTGCGTTGGGCGCTAGCTGAAACTACCTGCCCTGAATAGTGCTGCCGCCGCCGCCCTCACCACCTCCATCGTCAACATTGTTGTGCTGACAGTCATGAAGGGCCAGCTAGGTTGGGTGTGTTTGGGGAGTTGTGGTACAGATGTACGTTATTCAATTCATACAACGTCTTGCGACTCAACGTATGCTTTAGGTCACCCTCAACGCCATGGTGATTTTTTGGGCGACTTCGCCCATACCCGATCCTATTCCAGCTTCTCAATCTCTTCGGATCCCGGTAACCTTACCATCGCAAACTAAACCACCATCCGAAGAAGCTCCTACGTCTGTCACAGCAATGACTTCGCCTGTTGTATTTGCTCCTCCTGCAGCATACATGACGCGAGCTTCTCTATCCAATTCGCCATCCCGTAAACTACTGGAAGTCATGCATCAACGAACTGCTCCTGAAGAGCGAAGTCTGCGACAAAGCACTTCATTCACTGAGCTTCCTAGCTTTCCAAGCCCGTCATCACCTATCGGAGGTACTTCCAATCCCTCGACTTCGGTGCAAGCTCCGAGTTCCAGGTCACAAGGGAGTTCGCGGGGCCCGATCCAATCTATTCGAAGAATGCTAGGGATTTCTAGCAAGGAAGAGAAGGATACGATGATTCGCGTTTCTGTGATGACTCAGCATGATACTGAGGCTCAGGTTGAATTGGATGATGTGCGAGAAGGAGAAGGCGGGTCGAGGCAGGAGGATGATGAGAGCTTTGACCACGAGCGACCCAGGAACGCTTGGTATCACCAGTAGCTTTTGCCATATACCCTATTTCTTATTTCGACGCATGTGAGCACTAGGTCATGTATTCATAGTTTAGAGATGCCACGTTCAGCAATGTACTATCTTAGCCAAGTCTCCTAGCATTACCGTCATCTCGGTTCACTATGTGGGTGCTCTAAAAGTTAATTTGGGTGACTGAAGCTGTGGAGACCTGGACTTTTGCAGCTGAAACTAATTTGTCGTCTTGCCACCTGAAGTCACGTGTCCAATTGCAACCGCGAGTAAACATGGGGACTGCTGGTCCAGCATGATGGCTAGGTCCGTAGGCAAAGGCTTATAGTATGAATGCGCCTTTAAGATGAGGGTGCGAGATTTAGATTATTGTATCCACTGTGGTAAGCGTTGACTTTTACAGCAGCCAGCTGTCACCACTAGTATATCGCATAGATAGATATTTAGCGCATATATGTCGTTTTAAGATGTGGATATACGTCAACATCTAAATCTCAACATCTCATCGCTCATTGAGAGGGTTTCCTACTTGATCCATTGCGGGCTTGTAGACGTGCGCGAAGCATCGACAAATGAAGGGTAACTATGAAACCAGCAAAGTTTGGTGCGCTTGCGGATACTGAAAAGGTCTCTTGCTTGATGAGTGAAGTGGGTGATTGGAGGGCCAAGGGAGTAATTTTAAACTACTTTGAATTTGAGGGCGAATTGCATGCACGTTTAAACTTGTGTTGTTTGCGTTGGAAACGCGCCCGTATGTCGCAATGGCCCAGATCACATAATTGATATCATAACCATGGGGGTCCGCGACTTGAATTAATATATTGCGCGAACTGTATTCCGATTTTCGAGACCTAGTTATGTGCAGCTGTAATTGCATTACGAATTATTTTTGAATGAATTGGCGCATGCTATACAAGAAATATTATGGGGCGTGCGGGCGTATTTTGAAGCTCCCAAGTTAGTGAGGTAGGCTCAAGGAAGAGAAAAGATGGCGCGATAATCCCGGACATTCCCGAGGCCCACCCCTTGATAAAATAGAGCCCTAGTACTGTAACCCCAAGAACACGAAGATCTCAAATGGGGAGCTCAGAATTGTACCTCTTGAAGATTCTTAGCCACGTTTCTAAGCTCGTATAATTTAATTTAAATTATACTAGACAGAATATGGGGATATCTAAGCAATGTCATAATGTCATGATCACGTGATGACCCCAAATTCTGCGATCGTTCAACTGCTCTGTCTACCGTAGTGGCTTGTTTAGAGCTTTTTTTAGTTGAAAAATTACTTGAGCTCTACATCTTTCCCTGATGTAGGTGTAACCACGAAATTTTGTGTAATGGAAACTAATCATAGCGGCAATGCAACTATAGGACTGAGCAGAGCGGAGTCGAATGTTCTGAGCTTGGAGTTATTAGGCATCTTAATACTTCTGGACTCGTTATCCGGGACATCGATGGCAAGGGAAGAGGAGTATTTGGTTTGTCAAATCGCTCGATTAATCTGCAGCTTGTAATAACATTCTCACTCTTCATCCCACCGGAAGCATAGCTACCACCATGATCCCTGCTCGAACCCTTATCGATATTAGCCCGGTGCTATTGTTTACGAAAGAAGAATATGGTCACGCCAAGCGTACAAAGATAGATCAATATACGTTTGTGTGGAATGTCGCCGGGGAATCACTCATGGCCTTGCCACTTGGACTGGGTAGGTCGTGTCGCGTAAAAAAAACAAGCAATACTTATATCATCTAGGTGCCATCTTTAATCATGCCCGGGGGCCAAACGTTTCGTACCGACTTGATAAGAAACAGAATACCATCGAGTATACTACTACGAAATTAATCCTCCCTGGACAGGAGCTATGCATATACTATGGGAGCGATGACAAGCTGTGGTTCAAAATGACGGGAGACTCAGCCGACTGTCCAAATTCCGGCGCTCTAGTTGACCAGACTCCAGGATCCCCCCTAGAGAATATCTCTCCACTACCTTTTAGTGGGGTAGAATGCGAAGAATCTCCTTCAGGTGTTTCGTCGTCAGGTATCTCAACATCGAGAGGAGCTGAGTCGTTGGGCCGACTACCTTTCGAGGTCATTAGGGTTCTCAGTATTGAAGAGCAGGAAGAGGCAGAGAATATGCCGATTCCAACTAGTAAGCCTCGTTGCTGGAGGTAGGCAAATTAGTACTAACATGCATTAGTGGGTGTTTGGGTTGTCGATGTACCAGTTCCCTCACTTTTAAAGCCTCTCATGGAGTATGTTCTCCCAAACAAAGCGGGAAAATATTAAACATATCTCTGCAGTCTAATTGGAAAACATAATTTCGATACAGACAACCTCAAACATTTGAAACGCGTCAAGACGTTCAATAGTAAGCTTTGCATAGCGCCTCAATTGTATTGACATTTATTCGGCGTCTGGATTCTAAAAGGCCAGAAATCTCTCATTATAACATCTGCAGCGCTGCCAGTGAGCTCACTCCCCACGTTTCCTGAAGGTGTGGGTTTGCCGTACACAGTACAAGTCCCCAAACGCGTGGCCACTTCTCAGGAGCAATTGGCGAGGAAGGTCGGTACATGTCTAAGCGAAGGCTACCAAGAGCTTACTATAGCGTATAGAATGCTTTGTGGCCGGTTGGTTACAATCCGCATATACAAGCTGAGGAGCATGTATGGATTCCAGAAGAGATCAAGTGGCTTAGGTCTGGAATGAACGCAGCTGTCGCAGCTTCGTTGAAGGCCAAAGATGCGGGAGAGGTTCGGTATTTCAAGATGTGCGCTTGGCGTGACTAGCTGAAGTTGACAATACGTTTGCTAGTACCCAATTGGTGTACACGTTAAACCACCACCAGGAGTAGGTGGTCCTACGGTTACTACTTATGATGCAAGAAGCACATCTGGACATCCACTACGACATGCCACTCAAGTAGCCATACGCCAGATTGCTGAGCTTCGTACCCAGGAACCCGCAGATACTCTTCGTGTGGCCAACACAATGGAGCGACGCAACGGGGACGCCTATCTCCTCACAGGCCTCACCTTGTTTGTTACACATGAACCGTGTATCATGTGTAGTATGGCGTTACTACATTCTCGCCTCTCTCGCGTGGTATTCATTCGGCCGATGACTCGGACTGGCGGATGCAACAAAGAGGATGTATGCATTCCCGCACTGGACGGGGTCAACCATCGGTTTGAGATTATTCGATGGCATGGACTTATAGATTCGGAAGTGTCCCATTTGGACCTCCCAGAGGATTTGGATATTTAGGTGCATAGGATGCTAGGACACATATGCATAACGATCGTGATTTCCGGATTGTATCCGTAGGGTTTGACTTAAATCCGTCATTGGCTGCTCCCCATCCGCCCGCATAAATATTTTGATTCTTACTAGTTTTTGCTATTCGGATTGGGCACCTCGATGTATTAATGCCTAGTTCCCACTAGGAGTTGTTCCCTCCAACAAACGTGGGATATTGGATGAGTTAGCCATGGCCAACCTCCACGATTCGGTCTCACCAAAAATCGACCGGATAGACATGGAAAATTGTAATCAATATTTACCATTTGCGAGACCACAAAGTAGTTGAGGCGTGAGTTAGGCGCACGAATAGTTACCGGGATTACCTGTTGCGTGCGGAAGGGACAATGGGAAATATGCACATTTACAAGACCGCCAGGGCTCCCCTTTGCAATGTTTGTGCTGTGAATAAAAGCCTAGATTTAGGTAAACAACATTAATCCCTCCCCTAGCTGGACCCTCCCAAGGCCGCGCCACATCTCAGCTGGGGAGTTTTCTCATTGGGTTAAGGGTAGACTTTTATATCTTGTAAGTCCGCCAATGTTTTCACGATGTATAACTTGCCCAGCTAGCGCTGATAGTAGTTCCAAAGCATTAATTATTGACAAATGGGGGAGCTTGCTTCTGTTGTGGTACACCTCATCGGTGTTACAATTACTTCATTTTGTTTTTCTCGCTGTGCGAGTTTCTATAGCCCCAGCATTTTTCAAGAATCCCAAGAATGGATGACACTCATTTGGTATCGTGCGGGCCTGGGGTTATTTTACATGAGTTCCTGGCTCTTCCTTTTTCTTAGTGAGCGTCTCGAGCCCTGGCTGAAGCAGGAGAATCATACTGACCGTACTATGCGGAACAGGTGGCATTTTTTCTTTTGGGGTCAGGGGCATTGCGTCCGAGACAGCTTGTTTCGCCGGGAACGTGCTTTGCTTAATATTCTACATTATAAGCAAATTATT
Organism: Ceratobasidium theobromae; assembly: GCA_037974915.1. Classification (NCBI taxonomy): domain Eukaryota; kingdom Fungi; phylum Basidiomycota; class Agaricomycetes; order Cantharellales; family Ceratobasidiaceae; genus Ceratobasidium; species Ceratobasidium theobromae. Next base: position 326,173 of record JBBBZN010000009.1, read on the forward strand.
AGTTTATTTGCTCTTTGCCGAAAAGGTAAGTATTGTCGTAGTTCATATAAGCCAACCGGTAAAGGTCTAGCTGGGTTATTTAGATTCGGGTCGTTTGGGGAGGTATGAATATGTCCAGATTAAAATCTAATGTATATCGAGTTTGCCTGCTGGCATTGTCTCCCGTGAGTTTTCGGCTTAATACTGGTGATCGGCCAAATCTAGACTTATCCGCAACGTTTCATAGACATGCATAATACTTGTGCTCCTGCTTGCGCAGAGCATCTCGCACTTTCGGAGGGGTGACACATGCATAGTTGTCATTACACCACCTTTGTATGTACAGGTTTCTCATCAATTTTACATCCACTCATCCCATGCTATTTCAAGAGGACTATCTCTATTCGGATACGACTTAGCTCTTGGGGTGAGTGCTCCGTGCTCATTGCGTAACTTTAAGTTGACATTTCTGAGCAAAGACATTTCTTACAGGAATGTTTGTCTGGCCATTGCTTAACCACAAGGCTGGTCAGCAACGTTACATAGCTCGCTGGCAATTGTTGTAAGTTCTCGATTCAACAAGTTTAAAGTTGAGAACAATGTCTCAAGCCAATGTACCCTTAGGGTGTCAGGGGTGAATTTGGTCGCTACAGCAGCTAATATAACTCTGCTTGGACTAATGTGGTCGGGCCGGCCAGATTGGACATATTTATTAAGCTGCGTACTTGAGGTAGGATTCATTTGGGTATGTGCGAATGTGCTTTAATCTCGGATATATTCGTAGGTTATTGTTAGTGTTGTCTCGACCGCATGGCTAAATGGCCTAGCTCTGGATATTCGACTGGATTGCCGCATTGCGGCCCCTCTGGGATCTATACTCGGTACATCCCAGCTGGGCCGGCCCTGGACCAAGAAACCAAGCCTTTACTCCGATTCGAAAACTGCTTTTAAACCCGCTGAACTGGGAGTTCCGACGCTAAGCTCTCCTTTAAGGTTAAGCCTTCCCGCTCCTGTGCATGCGGCTCCCCGTAGACCAGCTCCTAAGCTTGAAATAGCATTCAATTCCTCGAAAAGGGGGACTAGAACATCATATTCGACTATTTTCTCCCCCTTGCTCACGCCCCGGATGGCTTCATGGAGTAGTTGAAGACTGTTTCTCTGTCATGCAGAGGTATTTTATCGGCTTATATATACGGGAGTGTCTTCGATTTCCTAGAGACAGGCGGTTGCTAAGCTTGGGCTCTCTTTGATGCTGGTAATTTCGATTAAAAACTGAGCACAAGTAGTATTAGTACACTGCTTGCGGTATAGTTAATGGCCATGTAGAACTAGATATATGCGCGTAACCGATTTAATGAGAGATAGATGTTGCTTCAATCTGCTTCATAATCTTAGTCACGTGACAAAGTCCAGCTTTGAACTTCAAGTTTACCGCCTGAAAATGCCCCCCAAGAAATCGGAAGGAGATTTAACATCTGCCGCTAGTACCCTCGTGAGGAAACAAAAAGCAGATGTGGCACGGTGTATTGAAGTGGAAGTCCCTCCGGCGCTCCCGACAAATAGTGAGTTGAGTGTTAATTTTAAATAACGTTCTGGCTTCAATCTGTGTAGGTATCAATGGAATTCCGGCCACTGTCGATGTGGAGAGATTTGCGCAAGTAAGGATCTAATTTAAGGTAACGGGAATTAAGTAATTAAAGCGAGGCTTCCAGGCAAGAAGTTTTGAGATCAATGCCATGGAATCAGCGATGAAGAATGCGATGTGAGTGGTGTTGGTTTAGCTATAATTTCTTGTCGATTTATCCGCGATATATCAGGGGGGTAGCTTCCCATAGGGTATGGCAGACTCTTCCTCGTCATCTTCGACGCCGGGCAGCTAGCCACGATGTGAGGAGAGTTCCTGTTAGGCTTAGAGAAAAGGCAAAGCTAGAGGTATGTATTAGGCTTTCAGTGCTCTGTTTTGTGGAGCGATTGTACACGAAACTAACTAGTGAGTGTGAGATTGATCCAGTCAAACGAGGGAAGTTTATCAAGTTGCTCAAGCGAAAGCGCCGCCACGAGCGTGTCTCTGGGCGAACGCAAAAATTCTTGAAACGGCAAGGTATATCCTTTCGGTGTATTTGCATGTGTCTTTATTCATTGGCGATATATCTGGGATATAGAGAATAAAAGCTGGCTAGAAACTCATCTATGGCACGCAAAGCGAATGCACATGCTGGATATTTGGGGTTACCGACTTGTATGTACTACTCCAATTTTGAGTGTCTGTTCATTAACTATTCCCACAACATCAGGCACAACGTCCTACAGAAAAGTCATACCGGCCCTCTCACCGTGCCGCCGTTCATGGGTCCACCATAAACGATGTTTCTTACATGGCGGTTCTAGAGGTCATGGGGAACCAAGATGCCTTGATGTTCCTGTTAAAACAATGTTGCGATCTAGCCAGTATCGGGCCGTGGGCAGCACGGTGAGTACGAACCAAATATCTAATTTATGCTTTCAAACCTGGTCGCAGCTATAGTTCGGGTGTGCGCGCCTGTTCAACCTTCATCTATGAGGCGAGCCAGTGGCCGAGGGGATTGATCGCTCCTGCAACCGTTATTTGGAGACCAAAAGCCTGCAACTCAGATGCATCAATCGAATCTACTCCAACTTTTACCCATCTTTCAGGCTCAAGCCCAGCTCGAGTTGTGTGGATTCGTGTGCACCCCGCTGCCCGAGAGAACGCAATAGTGGCTTTAAAAACTGCTAGCCAACAAAATTCCCTTTCAGGCCAAGTGGAAATTACCGATCTTTCGGGCGATCTCAACTCGTTCGAGCTTGTGGGTCCACGCACTAGTCAGGTTATACATGGGGCCTTGAAGCTCGCAAGCAGTGGACAAAAGTTAAAAAAGGTAATGTCTAGACTGAGTTCCGAAAACACACACTAAGGTGGTACTAGTTCTGGCAATCGCTCGCGAACGCTAGATCGCCTGGGAACTTTTCGCCCGGGATGATTATTGGTTTAACGGTGCATGATCCTCGGTTACAGTGGGTTCTATAGACGAGGATTAGAGCTTTTACTGAAGAGTCCTTGTTAGCTTCCCCCCCACGAATACCAAGGTTGACGATATTATGGTTGTCTCCGAAGCTAGATTTATCACACCCGACCCCGAACTCGCTCAGTCAGATCTTTGGGAGCAAGTTATTCGGGATCGGCTTCGGACTCCGACATTTAAAAAGGGAGAGTTAGACAAAAGACGATCTCAGGTGAGTACGACATCCGTTGAATGACATTATCATTTTAATACTTGCAAAGAATCTTGTTCCAGGCAACCGACTGCGACCCACCGAGAGAGATGACAAAATTCCAATTATACTAATTCAACATACCATTATCGACGACCATGTTCGTATCACAGCTAGCGGCGACTCTGTACAGCCATTGTATGGCTGGACTATCATGCTACCTCCTTCATGGTCCATGCCTTTCTTGTTAAGTCTAATTCATACCGGAACTCGTGTGGTGGGGCTATCGGCTAGGCATCACCAAAGGCTAGAATCAAGGTCTCCTCATTTTCCAGATGATTATGTTGGCGTCCCAGCATATATTGACATGACAACTGAAAGGGCTACCATTGAACGTGCACGATGGGAGAGGACGCCAAAAGGAAAACGAGTTAATTTCGAGGCTCTTGGAATTATGCACCCTTGGCTTTCAAATTGGGATGGTTTGGTAGGAAATCCTCCCTCCCACGCAACAGTAGCAGGCCTCATTCCAACGGGGCGCGCGGCTGATGAATCGTCTACTGGAAAGCCTTGGCTCTTTTGTCTCCCAAAGTTGGATTTGTTCATCCGTGATGCGGCTGAAAACTTGCAGGACTCTGGTGTCCAGGTTTTCGCCGAACAACTCGAGTCTCATCGGAGACGGCGAGGTTTGGCCTCTTTGAATGGCGAATTGGCTATGCAGCTGTTCGGCCGTGCCCTGGTTAACGTTCATGTGGATATGCTCGGACGGGGTAACCCCAAAGATCGAGCCATCTTGTATGGGTGTAATAGTGATGAAGAGATGCTCCGGTGGAAAGCTGTTGAGCGTCATCTCACTAACAATCATGTGCAGAACGCGGTGGGTAACTATCATGGTTGGGACGAGTAATTGACACATATGCGTTGACAGTTCGCCATCTCCCCAGTAAGTGATCTGCCGGTCCTCGGGTACATTACTTCGGGTGGTTTCTCGCTTCAATTGGGCCATGGCCACGGAATAGCTGCCGCAAGTCTTAAAGAGTTGATACGAATGTCGAGAAGGAGGTTAGTACGCTACTGAGCACACTCTCATAATTATTGTTTAATCAATCCTTAGTATCAACAAAAATGAACTCCTCGTTAGAGTCCGGGACTTGAACAGCACTATTGCTCCTCTCGCACATGTCACCTTAATCTAGTAATAATGTAATAAATGGAACTATAATAAATGTGATTTCTTGCCATGAAACAAAAATTGACCACCGCAGGGCTCGAACCTGCAATCTCCTGATTGATACGAGTCGTAGTCAGACGCGATACCATTTCGCCAGGCGGCCTTAAGAAAAGTTCCTTGGAAGCGTAATTGAGTTTACCAGTCTAGGTCATGAAATTCCCATCACCAGTAAGCGCTATAAGCTGTGGTGGGCCTGTTGTTGTGCTCCTTCACGCCAGATGAACTCGTTGTCCAAAGCTGAAATAGCCTATACGAGATCGGCTATACTAGGAACTGTTTCTGACTCAAGCCAACTACGAGGGGACGGCCGGGCTCCTTTTACTTATCGTCCCATTGGGCTTGAACTTGGGGTTGCTCCTACGACGAACGGTAGTGCTTGTGCGCGGGTGGGTGGAACTGAAGTCTGGACAGGAATAAAGCTCGAAGTTGAAAACAATGAAATGAAGTATGTGGGAGCTAATGGACGAGACGGTGGACGCATAGAAGTCACAGTTACGTGGTATGTGCACGGTGGCCATCAATTATTGGCAGGACTTAACCCCGTTTTCTCCTTGTGAATTTTTAGTACTCCCGGATCCCATCCGCATCTCTCTGGACAAGCAATAGAGGATTTATCGCTAGAGTACTCCAATCAATGCGGGGCTTGCCTGGTGCCGTTCCTTGTCCCCAATCCCCAATTTACAATTGTTGCCGGTCACAAGTCTTGGCTCGTTCATATCGATTCACTGGTGGTATCAGACGACGGAAACCTGACTGATACGCTGTGGATTGCTATCCGGGGGGCATTATGGAATCTCCGCATACCTCGGTAAGTTATGGTCTGCGTATGGCCTTCGTCTTACTGTTTGCTCCAGCACCAACCCCATCTCGTTTCGTGCCCGTGATTCGGACCAGACCGCGAAGGGCGGAGATGCTTTCGGTAGCGCAGTAAAATCAAAGCATCAATCTGGTATGTTAAAAATTGATAGCCAAGGGCTCTTGACTCACCTCCAAACTACAGCTGGTGGGAGGTCGGGGGCAGGGGACTTTGAATTGCCGGATTATTGGGACGACGGAGAACCCCTCAAGGATAGGAATTCACTGCCAGTGTGTATCACGTATAACATGGTGAGCATTGCGTGCTGTTTGATTGCACCTGCATTCTCTCAAAGAGTACAGCTTCCTCCCGTATTTTTTCTTGATGCGACGACGCCAGAAGAACTCAGTATTCCAAGTCGATTCTCACTGGTTTTTTCGTGTCCGAGTTCTCCAAACAATACTGCGTCGGAACCTTTACTTTTAGGTTCTTGGTTCCATGCCTCAGTTGACTTCAACACAAATTATCTAAAATCCATAATTAAGGTCAGCAGGTTCCATCAATACTGCTTGTGCAATTCTGAGATTGTCAACTTTAGGATTGTGAACCTCGGGCGAGCGAGCTAGCTCGAGCGTTAGATCAACGAATGTCAGGCGACACATTTTAATATAATAACAAAGAAAACGGTTTTTTGTGATCGAGGATACCCAAAACATCAGAATCCTACGACTCGCATGACCTGTTGCCATTGGTTACACTTGTACGCGTCCTAAGAGCACCATTGCGTCTACCGCCGGTATTCTTCCATCGCGTTCGGCTGTGAACACCGAAGTTTTGTCGACAGCTATGAATTGTCAAGCATCTCGGCGAAACTTGGCTTCGGCATGACAGCAAAATCCGTAGTGATTCCAGCAACCAAGGTATCCCCGCTGTATTTCTACTATCCGGCGTATAAAAGCACCCAGTGTTCATTTTACTTGGTACCTTGAGTTGTCGGCTCCAGTACTAACATGTTTAGAGCTATCGTTTTGGCTGCGACCATCTTCGCTTCCGGTGTTATTTCCCAGTCGACCGCCGGGTTGTACGGCCAGGTGAGTGCTAGTAACATTACTCGCAATCCCCATGGTCAGAAGGGGTATTGTTGCCTGCATATATAGTGTGGCGGTATCGGATGGACAGGCGCAACTCTCTGTCCGGCTGGATCAACATGCACCAAACTCAACGGTGAGCAAATTCATGCTAACACTAATATTTAATCACTTACTAGTATAAATTATGTGGTCACCAGATTGGTACTATCAATGTCTCCCGGGTAGTCCGAGCACCACGACCTCTGTTGCAGCAACTCCGACTACAACCGTATCCGGCACCCCACCGCCTACTACAACTACATCAAGGGCTAGTACCACCGCCACGGGAGGGGGAACAGTTGGCCCCACTTTGTTACCAAACTATCTTTGGATTCGCGCTGTTGCTGCTCCCAACTTCCATAAATACTTGCAGTCCTACATCCCGGGAACCGCAACTGATGCCGTCCTTGCTGATGCGTCTACGGCTGGTGCGTCACAATGCCATTGAAGTGTTCGATTAGATATACATTCGTTTCATCTGATACCAGAACATAGGTCAATTTACTATAACTAATGGCAAGCTTACCCAAGTCACACCGGGCGGAGGACTTCTCTATGCCAATGTCGAAACACGCGCAGATACCACGGTAGTGAAACTTAAGGTTTCGTGGCAGACGAGTAGCACCACTAGTGGTACATTTGCATGGAGTGGTGATGCACTCATCTGGTAAGCAGTTCAACCTTGTGTGCATATCTTGAGGAAATAAACGCCATCTTTAGGACGATTGATGGTATAAGTCGGCCAAACAACGCGGCTTGGCTGGCATGCACAGACTCCGTTAAAGGACAAGTTCTCTATGTCAACCTAGGTAAGCGCACGAACAATCAGGCTCGCATGTCCTTGGGTTAACATGTTGAATCTAAGGCCCGTACGCATACAATACGCCTGCTGGATGTGCCGACCAAACAATTCATTACTATAATGCAGCGACCGCAGATGTCTGAAAGTTGGATATATATATGGACCGAACTCGTATGTAGGATGAAAAAATACATATGTTCAACTTGGAAGGCAGACAAATAACTAAGAAAATATACTAAAATGTAAACGAAGGGACCCGAAACCTTATAAACTAGCTGACGATGCTTGAATGCGTTCAGAACTAAGTCGTGCAGCATGCTTAGAACCACCCTTCTTACCTCGTCGAGTACTTTTCGAACTGGGCGGCCGATCGGGAACCGGTTCAGCCACTATTATCTCAACTTCCTCCTCTGACACGTCTATTGGTCCAGACGCTAAGGTGCCAGTTCGGGGGGAAGAATCCTGGTGTTGTGGATTCAAACTGGGAAACGTATTTGTCGTGGAGTCAGATGACTCGGTCAGGTTGGGTGCTTCGATTAACTGCACAGATGCATCGGCTTCAAGACTCGGTAGCAGCGGAAGTCCTTGAGTTTCATCGGGCTCAGGTTTTTCCGTGCTAGATGGGCTATTCTTGGAAATTGATGGCTTGTGATCCTTTATCCAATCGGAGGAGAGGGCGTGTATCACATCCCGAAAGTGATCTCTTTTGCCCGTTATTTCATCTGTTCGCCAAAGCTGCTGGTATTTCTTAGCATCTGGGTGTCCCTTGCGCTTAGCATTCTGGAGAGGGTGGACGATTATGTTATTTCGGGAGGCCCTCAGGTTGCAGCTAAAACAACCAACTCACGGGTGGGAGGGCAAGGATCTTCAAAGGGTTTGAATAAAATACCTCGACAAAATGTAATAAATAGATGCCACAATCGCACCAATTGGGTTGCACCGGCACCTAATTTAAAGAATCTATCGGTAGATACCAATGATAAATACGCAACACGTACAGATAAGTGCTTATCTTCCACAAAGCCACCGCTTGATTTGGCGTCCTTGAGTTCTACTATGGCCTGGTGTCTTTCTTGGGCCTCGAGTTGAAGGTACTGACGGAGTATTCTAACGGTTCGAGGATGTTTTCCCCCAAGGGAGTCAAGAATTAATATCCAAGCTTTTTGCCTATAATAGCAGTAGTAATGATTGGTTAGTACTACGATGCTCAGGTAACAGGATTATAGCGCGTACGACTTGTCCTCCAGGGGCTGCGAGGTATTCGTATCTTCGTTATCGTCGTTGGTCATATCAAGAATAGGCGGTTCAGATCCAAGTTCACTGGCTTTGACGTCTGTATCTGACAGAACCTCAGGAGGCGTTGCACTGTCGATGGCCATTTTTTGGGACTGGTCCGCGAGTTCATTGTCGATTTCCATTCGGCCGGGCTCGGTAGGCGACCCAGCTTCTACGTCAATAGTCGAATTTTGATCGGCGTTGGGCATATCGCTCTCCGAAGACATTCGACGTTCCTCAGACTTGGCCGCTGTTGCGTCATTTGAACGAGTCACTCTAATGGGCCGCACTAAGGCCTGTGGGGGAGGAGCCTTCAGGACGTTCTCGGGGAAGTATATAATTGCCAGATACCAATGGAGGCTAAAAGTGTGTCAAACGTCACAAATAGGCAAAAGAAAATATGGCCATACTGTTCATTAATCGGGACCACGACGAATTTTTTCGAGAACAAGTCGAATTTCGAAGTCCACTTCTTCACACTGTTGTAATCACAACTTTTCCCCCTCCCGCCGTCCAGTTTCTTGAAAAAGAATGAGCTGAATACATGTACCTGCTCTCCTAGACGAGGGTCTTCCGCTCGTAAGCCGTTAAGCCATAATCTAAATGAGCATCAGCAAAACTCAATCAAGATATAGCAACTTCAAAATGTAACCCACTTAAGACCAAGCTCAATGAGTGTGTCGTTAAGGAATTCTCCGGGTTCCAAACGAGCCAATTCTCCTCGGTTGATGGTCACAGCTCCCGGGCCACCTGGAGGGTACACAAGCATCCTAAAGATCATTCATCATAAATCGTCTTCAGCCCCAAAATAATATCGTCCTTACACTTCGTCAAGATCCTGAAGCACGATTGGCTTGACACCGTCCTTATCCTCGCCATCTTCGTTTTTAAATTTGGATAAAGCTGAACGCGTTCTTGCTTTCACAGGGGGAGATGATGACCGGGACCTTGAATGAATTAAGTATAATCATCGAGTCGAGAATGGATCTCCCGACTTACCTAGCTTCACTAGGCGTTGGGCGGCCATGCGAACCATCATTATTATCTTGAAACCTCGGCACATTTAACCTCGGTCCTATTTGTGGTCTTGTTTTGTCAACAGTGGAACCACTACTGGCTAGGTGTTTGATTATGCGCTTCATGTCATCAATTCTAACTTATTGGTTACCGGGAAGCTCAAATAGAACATATACAGAGACCGACCTGACGTCCCTTTTGGGCACCCAAGTAGATAGCCTGCTGACTAGTTCCCTCCAAGAATCACTAAAATCTTCGGGTTGAGCATCAAAATGCACAACTATCCTATGATCGTCTCCAGACCAGCCTGACAAACCCTGGCTCAGCTTCCCATTCGGTAATTCGCAAGATTTAGACTCACAGACTCCCCAGTCAGACTTAGAAAAAGTTTTATCCTGAACCAAGAATACCAAGTACGGAAGGAATTCCAAGTTGTCAATGCTCTCGACCTTATCAGCCACCTGGAAGAGTGTGAGTAGCGCCCCAGTATAAAGGTACCACCTCTAACCTCAAATGCATCGATGTCCCCTTTCAGCAAACAGGGGGAGCTCACTCGCTTCCCAGCTTTTTGATAAACAAGCGAAGCAGTCCTTCCATCGAAATTAAACGAGTAAAGATCCTGTTCGTCGTCATTCGATTCGTAGCGCTTAGAACCGCAGTACCACTCTTGAATCTTTAACGAAATTTGATCATGCTGCTCCTTTTGATGCGATGGTCGTTGATTGGCGCGCTCCTGAACTCCTTTGGATTGAACCTTAAGCCCTTTAGACGGCTGCGTAGGTTGGGTGATTTTTGTCTGTAACTATATCAACGTTCGCACCGCATTGATATCACGAATTTAAACTCACCGAATTTTTTGGACCCATGCGCTCAGAAATCTTGCCTTGGGGTGGCCGGGGTGTCATATCTTCGAAAACCAACTGTTGTGGTGCTTGCGGAGGTCGTCTAGTTATCCCAGGAGGTATGGGAAGACCCTTGCTCGAAGACGAGCGGCCGGGCGCAGTTCTCGAAGAACGACCGGATTGGGAAGGCGATTTCGGCCCAAGATAACCGTCCAGAGTTGACTTGGTTTGAGTTTTAGATTCGATCATCTCAATTTGTTCCCGAACTCGTCCCTCTCGAAGAGGAGTTTTCCCTTTAGGGGTGCTAGCTCTAGGTCGGCTCCGAGGCGGTGGTTGCTCCTCGACTATCTCATCATCTTCAACAGTGATAGGATTGGTGGCGTTGTTTGAAGGTTGAATCATGTTGATAGGATCGGAGCTCGAACGACTTCGTGAGCCCATCACCCCCGGGTCGCGTTCCTTCCGCTCAGGAGAATTAGGCATTTCGCTATTCTCAAAAATATCTGAGAAGGGGACCAGTCCTGACATAAGATGGTCAGTCTCTTTGGTCAGGCCTTCAGGCTGAGGTTGCTGAGCTGACGATTGACAAAAAGACGAGGTTTGGGCTAGTTGAATGTTACTACTCGGAAAGCCCGTGAATTATAAAGAGAACAGTTGACCCACCACCTGCGAAAGCTGTACCATTACCCTCTAGATCTGGTAAAGTACCTGTTCTGCTGGTTTCCGTTGTGCGGGAAAATACAGAGTGTGCCATTGACGTGCTAGATGATGCCCCGACAGATGCAACTTTGAGATTACTCTTGGTGAGTATATTTTTTCCATTGGAGGCTCGACGTCGATCTTCACGCAAATCGTTACGGTTTATCTTAGAATATGGCCCCGAAGTAAGGCTATGGCGATTGCGCCGGGAGGAACCACTAGGGTGACCATCTTCATCCCGTAACCTAAATTAGAAGTGTTAATTTAAAGGCTTTAAAGCCATACGGATTAATCATACCTTTTCCTACTACTGTCGCCACCTTGGCCCCCAGAAGCGAAAGCAAGCCTGTTCACTTCCTGTCTATCATTAAAATTCATAGTGTTATATGCCACAACTTGCTAGAGTTGTAACACTCCAGCAGAAGATAAATTATGAGAGACACGGAAGCAAGATGTGAGAGTGGTGGCTCATACGAACTTGAACCGTCAGGAACGGCACGGGGAAGTTTGGTTTCGACAAGCATCGGCGCTTAGTGCCGAACAACAAGGCGGCCATCCTTGCAAGCGCCACCCCACAACTACCCGAGTTCAGCAGTCTCGGTCAAATATCTAGGAACTCTACAATATCCTCCCAAGTCATTCGCTCCCTTTCCTTCCCTATCTCTTTCCCCCGCCGTATTTCCTCCGCATCAACCTTCTTCCAATCAGGATACGAGATTACCATTTTGCCAGCCTTCACGATGGCCTCAGGTATACCTGGTTCCCCTTGTAAACCAACATCATCGCCGGCAAGTTCTCCGCCCTCAGGTCGTGTTTCTGGCACCAAATTCGCGACAGCATCGCTCAGGATCTTGTCAGCGACTGAATAAGCGTTCCACATGGTGCTAGCTAAAACTCCGCGTGCGCCATTCGCCGCCCACCCACTCGCATATACCCCACGTACTGCGACACCATCCTCACGAACAACCTGTCCTTCAACATGTCGGACTCGGCCGAGGCGTGTGTCGTGCCAGGCCGGATGAATTGCAGGAGAACGATATCCAACCGACGCAATCACAAGATCTGTCGGCACCGTTTCTGTAACCCCGGTTGGAACCGCTGACAGAGATTCAGAAAGCTTATTGATGGTACAGGTTATACTTGTTGGAGTCATCGTCAATGGGGAGCGGAGAAAGTTGAGCGACCAAGTTCGAGAGGCTGCTGAGACAGATGTCGCCGACCCCTTGCGCATCAAGTCTATTAAGCGAGTCTGCTGCCTGGATAACCCTTCGGCGCCAAGATCAAACAGACTTGAATCGATAGGATGCATTCCGACACCTTCAAGGTTGGTCATCTCACGGACTTCTTTCGCGGTAAACGAGACCTGGGCGGGGGCGCGTCGTCCAACAATGGAAACATGTTGAATTCTCATCTCGTTGAGGACTCCCATCACGCTCTGCGGTACGTCGTATGGAGCTAGCCGGGAAGGAGGGGAAAGAATCATGCGAGCTACATCGAGTGCAACGTTCCCATGTCCTATGATAGTAATATGCTTGGCGCGAACGAGTCGTCGTTCCAACGGTATGCTGACCTTTGAATGGGGATAAGGGTGCGAAGTATACCAGTGGACAAAGTCAAGGGCCGAGATTGGCTGGGCTAGCGAGTCAGGTGCTAGATTGGGCAAAAGTGGTACCGAAGACCCATACGCAAACAAAAGGTGGGTGTAATGTCGTGCCAAAGAGGACAGAGGAAGTTTTAGAGGTCGCGAATGTGAGGAGATTGTAGCCCCCGGGTCGACTGTTGAGTCGGACGAAGCTTGATTGTCCGATGGGACTATTTGCACATTTCCGAAGAATCTGAATCGGGGGTCAAGCGCCGTTACGTCGAACTTATTCGTGCAATTCTACAGAAAGCGAACCTAGTCCGCAACACCGGTTATGACGAACACACAAAGCTTACCTTGACTTCTGGATGATCCGGCGCGACTCCATACCTCACTAACCCATGTGGTGTCCACAAGCGATCGTACATATGAATCTGAGCCTCCTCGAGGGCTGCAGGAAGCTTAGCTAAAATACGAGATGCAACGTAGAACCCAGACGCCCCGCCGCCAATAATGGCCAATTTCAATGGTTGTGCCATGTATGACGAGACAATCGTGATTTTCTCAGTCAAAAAATTGAAGGACCGCGTGTGTGTGCATCAGTTCAAGCAGTTCAAAGGCCTCCAGTGACTCGCTTGAATCGTCGGTGGCCGGTCGATCCATGACGCGGACAAATAGAAGTAAACACGGTTCATAGCTTCGGGATCTGTGGGGCACCACTAGGCTTTCACGCATCGCCTTAATCAGTGGTTCAGTGAAATAAATACATTTGGTTAATGGGGGTATTGCGTAGTCATCAAGTCTAGATCCGGAAATGTTGCCCCAGTCCCCATTATTCGTTCCCAAGAAAATTTTGTTCGACAAGCGTCCCAATTAGAACGCATTCGTTTACTTGCATTTAGGATACGCACTGTGTATACGTATATGCATTAAGGTTTCCCTGTGGGCTTCATTTCACTCCTAATCCGAGCTTGTTCCACCGCACGAAGGAATGAGCGCTCTGCTTCTTTGGGTAAAGAATAGGTATCGATAATCTGGGGGATTGTCATTGTGGGATTCGGGAAGAGCTGGACAACTTGAACATTGGAATCAAACTTGGTGCGTTCATGTCGCTTGGTGTCATTCCGTGTGGGCCCGGATAACAACTTTGCTGTATTTGAGTATATCTTATCGAGCTCTTGCGAGGGCATAGCCCGTATGGCACCTTGTTCTACGAGTTCCAAGAGGTATGCAGAGGCTTTATGCGCTGAGGTTATATGCTAGGTCGTCAGTGTGCTGACCTATTTGACCGAGATCCTGGCCAACCTTTCCAGTGTGTCCATGCTCTCCAAACGCAAAAGAAGAAGGGCAGATTTGGCACAATGGGAAGCAGGGCAAATGGAGCGGTGAAGGGCATTACGCCGACCCAGAACCAAGTTCGCCGGCGATGCAGTGGTGATCGATGCGCGAGAAGTTGTTGAAGATTATCTAGAGGGTTTGCCGAAGAAATATACGAGGGCGGATAAATCAAAGGTATCTATATATCGGGCTCAGGAAAAGATCATAATAATGCGTCCTTTTGCTCACTGAAATTGTATGTGTCTTGGATTGTCGCTCAGATAACTCCTTCCCTGTGCTATCGCGCGCGCTCAATTGTGAAAGTCTTGGTCCAAGAGACGTATCTATAGATGCCAACGCAAGCTCCTCAAAATCAACCTTGTCGACGACCTTCTCCCCGTAAGTGTGGACCTTTAACTTCAGAGATCATGTCAGTTATGTGTTGCATGCAGTGGCAGCCTAAAAAGATGCTCTGCGCAACTTGATGATCACCTTCCATCCTCCTGGTTCCTTCCCCCAATTAACCCACATCTGCGACGCCCTATCTTGTGCGCGCTTCAGCAAGCTCGGTTCTCTCTCGTCACGTTTTGTTTTGGGCATCTGAGCATAGTAGTAGATAAGTGGGTGTCGATTTCCATAGTTTTTGGTAGCAATGTTTCTAGGGCATGTCAAGGGGAAAGCAAAGAGCCTCATCGTGCTTGGGGGCTTGCCCATCGCCTTTAGCAAAAGTTGAGGGAGGAAGGAGTCGTGTCACATGATGTCACTCCGGACCCTGATCTCCAGACCAATCAGAGACAAATATATCCCGTTCAGAACGTAATACCGACCTCAACCAACTCAACAAGGATGAAGCTTCAAATCATGAGCGACTCCCATATGCAAGTCGACTGCGGGTTCGGTCGAGAGTATGGGAAGTTTGACTTTCCTGTTGCTGCCCCGAACCTTGTGCTACTTGGTGGCATGGGGCGTATATGCGACCAAGAACTACGCGATTTTATTGTGGCTCAACTTGCGCGATTTGAGCGGGTTTTTTACGTGATGGGAGAGGACGAGTTTTATGGCTCTACATTTGTGGGTGTTCGCGTGGCTTGCAACTGTTGCGCGCTTAGCCACTTCTCATGACCTACAGGAATCCGCACACCAGTCGATGCAAACCTTTGCAAAACAGCTGATTGGGCGCCCACAACCAGCTAATAAGAAAGCTATCGCCAAGCTTGGAGACTTTCATTTCCTGAATCGCACTCGAGTCGATATCGAAGATATCACGATCCTTGGATGCACCCTCTGGCGAGGAATAACTGACCCCCCGACTCAGAGGCGTTATAGTGGCTACCAACCGATTAAAGACTTTATTGTTTCGGACGAGCTACGGGAGAGAGACCTTGACTTGACCTGGCTTCAGCAACAGCTCGATGCGTGCGCCAACGGTGAAGCTCCTCCCACCGCTCAAACAGATAGCAATCAAGTCCCCGTTGAGGAAGATGACGATATCTACAATGATGTCGATATGTTACCACCTCCACAGCCAGCAAAAATAGATACCGAACAACCATCTTCTGCAAGTCCTCAAGTTGACATGCTGTCAGCATCAAATGAACCACGCTTGGGACCACCTCGACGTATCATAGTATTGACCTCGTTCCCTCCTACGTATAAAGAAACTACACACCCTAGCTGGGTGCCACGAAATCAGAATACCCATCAAGTCGAGGCGCTACTTCAGAACCGGCAATGTTGGGTACCAAAGGACAAAGCAGGCAATGGAGTTACTGTTTACTCGTCTGCGCACGGGGATCACACCAAAGATTCGACATTCCTTAAGGGGGCGTCATCATCCGCCGAAGTTGTTCAAATGGACATTGACGTGACTAAAATCTCTCCATGCAGCCATGGCATGGGTTCCACAGGTGATGAAAACCGTCCTCCAGGCATCGCGGCATGGGCGTTCGGATATTCCGACTGGTCGTGCGACGCTCAATACAATGCTGGGTTGACAGATAATTTTCGAGATGCACTGAATCCCAAGGGAAAACAGAAGGGGGGCCCGGTCGGATCTGAGCTACCAGAAGTAGAGTGCCCTTCGTGCCAGCGCGTCCCAGCCCCCGTTCGTATGATCAGTAACCAGCGTGGCCAGCAATGGGAGCGAAATCGGGTGCCATATGTTGATGTGCCGCACAGTTGGCGAGCCTTTGATGGCACATTTGTCATCGATGTCTGATTGCATGTATAAAGCTGGGCTTCTGGGGGAACTAGCGCTATGACGGTCTGTTTGATGAATAAAATTATCCGCCCAATGCCGTAGCTCTATAGATCTTCTACATCATTTTATATATAGCATATACTGCACAAGCATGAGTATTTTCAGCCTTGTAGTCACAAGAGTCTTACGCTATGTATGTAGGGTGGCAGGAGGATGATTCTTCAAATTTTGGCATACGCGCGGAAGAAAAGCCATTTCCTTGGCAGTTTCAGCCAATATTGAACTACAGTAAATGTCAAATTATTGATCGCGCCCAAAAATGTGTACATCAACTACGCAGCATGGGGGATTTATGATGATTTCAAATTTGACCAACTTTGAGAGTAACCACATCATTCACCTGACTGATAAATCCCTGAACCCTCTTTCGAATTTGGCTCGTATATTGTAATCGGGGATTTTGACGAAACATGGAGGACGCAGAACTCGCAGCTATCCGTGCCACTCGTCTCAGTCAACTCCAACAACAAAGCGGAGGCCCAGCCGGGGGATTGCCTGCTGGGGTATTCCCAACTGGAAAGTCTGGCGAGGGCGAGGATGACGAAGCTCGACAATCTGAGGATCAGATGAAACGGGATCTCTTAGCCACTGTGCTGGACTCGAATGCTCGAGAGCGCTGTAAGTGATCAGTGTGCACTAAGAGTTTTGTGAAATATTAGAGCCCATATTCTAGTGGCGCGGATCTCCTTGGTTCGGCCAGCTTTATCGGGTCAGATTGAACAGATATTACTTCGAATGGCACAGACAGGACAACTACGTGGTCGTGTGACGGAGCAACAGCTGATTGGGTTGCTTGAACAGGTATGTAAAGGGGATCGTTGAGCATGCGTGTGGCACGCGACTAAGTGTTATCTAGGCAGAGGAATCTCAAGCAAAGAATGTTCCGAAAAAGGTGGTCGTAAGTGCGACTATTACATAAACGCCACTAGCACTAAGTTACTCTAATGTAGTACCAACGGAGGAAGGAGCTTGATGACGACGACTTTGATCTGTGAGGGTAAACCAAATGGGGAGGTTTTGGGTGTAAATTCCTTGTATATGCTACACATTTTCCACACAAACAAGGTCTAGTATGTTGGCCTGTTGCCTATGTAATACATTTCACACATTTAATTTGGTAGGTCCTCTGGGTGGAGAGGAGGGCCCGAGGCACAGGGGAGGCGCACGGACCACCTCAGGGACCCCGGACATCGCTCCATGCCCCTGACTTCCTGTTGTGGCCCTTGTTGTACTTGTCCTCCTCCGCGTTGCCTGCATTGTGCATAATTCTGCGTAATTCTGCGTTAAATTACCTGCATTGTAGTTACCATGTCTTCACGGCTTCCCCGCTCACCACACGTGCCCCACTCGGTCGCACATGCCCATTCTACCCCCTCATCGCACTCCAAGTCCCACGTTCTCGCTGGCGTTCAGGACGCGTACTGGAGCGACGATGACGACGTAAGCAGTGTTGTGTGGCACCGAGAAGTACGCTTATCTTGTTTAACAGGAGAATTTAGAGTGCCCGCTCTGTCTCGAGGAGATGGACCTCTCTGACTTGCACTTCAAACCGTGCCCTTGCGGCTATCAGGTGCGGTTCCGGATAAATTACATATCTCGCGCTCGTCTCACGGCTCACTAGATATGCAATTTCTGCTGGCATCATATTAAAGAAAATCTCAATGGGCGTTGTCCCGCCTGCCGCAGAGAGTATACCGAACAGCCAGCCGAATTCAAGTCGGTGACTGCAGAAGAGTATGCACACATGCCTATCAGATTTCATACGCTGACGTGCCATTAGGCAGAAACGATTAAACGCTCAGAAACGAAAGCGCGAGAAGGAGCGCAAGGAACTCGAAGCGCTTAACCGTCGACATTTAGCTAACGTGCGGATCGTCCAGCGAAATTTGGTGTATGTTACTGGGTTAGGGTCTCGCTTTGCCAAGGAAGAGGTGACTTGACTTTCTTTCCTGGCCGACTGCTACTGACATTGTTGCCAGTTGCTACCATCGCTACGGTCGTCTGAGTACTTTGGACAGTATGGAAAAGTCTCAAAGATATTATTGGTTAAACGTGCGGCAACATTAAACCGCGCGGCCGACGTGGGCGTCTATATTACGTATCATCGACGTGAAGATGCCGCTCGCGCCATCGCGGCCGTTGATGGCAGTCCTTCACCGGGTGGTGGTGGGGAAGTTATGCGGGCTAGCTATGGTACGACCAAATATTGCATGAACTTCCTGCGCGGCATACAATGCACAAACAACTCTTGCTTGGATCTGCACGAATGGGGGGATGAGCGGGACTGCTTTACAAAGGAAGACTTGGCCACTTTGTAAGTTGGTTGGCGTTTTCTGATTCAGCAACTAATTTTCGGCGTAGGAAACATGCTATGAAGGATAGTGAGACACCTCAAACACAAGGCGTATCTCGTAGGCGTGCCGAGGACGAAGGTAGGCTAATCCATTCTGTCTTATTCACTACTAACCAGTGGGATCTATAGGTGCGTCTGCGCCGCCAATGGGTGCAGCGCTTCCAAGAGGGGCTTCCTGGGGGCAGAACAGGGGAGCGTTGCCTCCCGCTCCTGCGACTCTCTCAGCTTCAGCTTCATCCGCATTTCCTGCCATCACAGCCACATTCTCTTCGGCCGCACAGTCGTCACGTCAACAACGGTCCACTAAAGGGCGCAGTGCAGCCACCGAGCGCCCAGCAACTCCGAGCCGGAGTCGCCGCTCGGAACGAAATCGAGAGCGGGGCGGCAAGTCGACCGAAGCTGCCTCCATCAGTGTATCGGCTGTTCCCGCTAGCCTGGTCACATCACGCCCATCGACTCCTGCGTTATCCAACCCTCCTTCAAGACCATCCACAGCTTCTAAGTCTCCACGAGATGCGTTTAAATCACCCACCCTAGCGGCAGCGCAAGCGACGCCCCTAGCTATTACAAGCATGTCAAGCGTTGCTACCCCAGGAGTCGAGGCGTCTTCTCCCGAGGCCAAGGGGGAGAGTGGCCCGGCATCGGTGCAATCTCCACCCAAGACCGCAGCAACAGCTTCTCCCGTGCCTCCACCTCCACCTGGTCTTTCGTTGCCGCCTCCACCTCCTGGCTTGGCAGCTGTGCCTCAACATACCCCACCCAATCAAACAGCTATTTCTATACGACCCTCGGTCTCAGGTTCAGGCTCTGTGCCAAGCCAACCCCAATACCAAATATCCGGTGCTGCAAAGGCACTGCTTGACGATGTTAGGGCCCGAAGGGAATCAGCTCCACCGGCGTCCACTCAGCAAAGCCCCTTTCCGGACTTTGACCGAACCCTCTCCAATCTTACTGGTGGTGGATTCAGCTTTAGTTTCAACATGGGTTCAAATGCCTATGGTCGCAGCGATAATCCCGCGGGTCCTTACTCAGGCACCAATAATCAGGAGGATATTACCGCCTCTCTACCGGGGCGTGGTGTGTCGGGATTCTTTGATCCATTCCGCAAGAACGAGGCGAATCCATCTCTTCCCCCTCCGCCTGGTTTGTCTGGTTCTCGGTCTACGTCCACGTACGAACAATCGCCTGTCCCGATCCACGCGGAGCTAAAGACAGCCTATACCGGGGCGTTCAACCCGTTTGCGGATGGAATTGGGTCATTGAATCGAACCTCATCCTACGATTCCGAACGGGATGCTGCTGAAAGGACCAGCTCAAGATTCGGTTTTGCTCGTCGTCAAGATTCCACTGGACAGGCATCCAACGGTTATGGTGCAGCAATGACAGCATCCCCTGTTCGCCTTCATGAGCAACTCCCATCTGAAGCACCCATGTCACCTGCTTCGTTAGCGTCTTCTTCACAGTGGCAGTACAGTCATAATGGGGCACCCGAGTATGGACACCGGGGGATGATCCAGATGAACATGTCGGCTGGTTCATTGCATCAACAGCTTTACGCTCCTCCCGGGCTTGGCCAGGCACACTACCCTAATGGAATGGATTTGAACGCAGCCGGATTAAAGGACTTGTTGAATATTGGGGGCAATCTTTCCAGTGCACGTCTCGACGCGCGGCGTTCTCAGACTGGTACTTATATTCCGCCTGTAATACCCTTGTACGGTACTGTGTATCGCTGACTTTTTATGCGATTAATCTTTCCTCAGACACGTTTGATGCTCGTTTTGGCACCCAGCCATTTAGTGATCCTGCGATTATGTCCGTCGCACCTCGAGATATTTTTCCCGCTGGTCGGGCTACGCACACGCCCCAGCTTGGGCATGGTCAAGTTGGTCCTTCTTTGGTTGGATACCAGTCTCCTGGTATGAATCCCGCCCAAGTACTATCGCCGCCTCCTGGTTTTTCGCAACCTACTGGGCGTCCACAACCCATTCGCCAATCCACCCAACCAACTAACCCGGTGGTCCTTGGAGCTGGAGTTTCAGGGTCTCCCTTGTTGATAACTGGTGAGCTTTTATC
Organism: Ceratobasidium theobromae; assembly: GCA_037974915.1. NCBI lineage: Eukaryota > Fungi > Basidiomycota > Agaricomycetes > Cantharellales > Ceratobasidiaceae > Ceratobasidium > Ceratobasidium theobromae. The sequence goes on from JBBBZN010000009.1 coordinate 346,763, forward strand.
TCATTAGGACTGTGCCCCTGGTGTACCAAGCCATCTCTGCTTCCCATGCTTAAGGGCATACCACACATTCAAACTAAGGCGGCCACTGTGTGATGAGGGAGCTGATTTTATTTTTTGATGTGCGAATTTATCTTTACTTTATTCCCTCCTTCTCCGGTTGTAATGCTGACAATGATGCCATTTTTGCGTAGCTCCAACTATTAAATCCGAACCTGAATCTCCTGTCCTTTCCGCTTCTGATTTCCCCGCGCTCCCTGCTCCTTCTATTGGAACTCAAAACAAACGTGAAACCAACCAGCCATTCATTCAACCTCGCGTAGTCTCGTCAGATGCTAAGACTGGCGCGCTTGCGGCGAAGAAGTCCTCTACTGTTGTATCCAAAAAGTCAAATTTGAAGTCCATTACGAAGCCAACGACCAAGACTAATTCCACCACAGACGATGTTTCTGCCATCTCCGTGTCAAATATTGCATCTCAGCCGGATGCTGATGCTGAGAGTGCTTCCAGGTCCACGTCGGGAAACGCTGATTCCCCTTTGCAAGACGAGGTCACCGATCGCACAGCCAAGCGAACTAATTCTCAAATGCCTTCCAAGCTTTCCGTTATCACGTCTGATGCCCGCGTTGCTTCGGTGTCCTCCAAGTCGAGTACTTCTGAACGCAGTTCGGGTAATACTGCAGCTCGTTCAAAATCCAACCCAGCTCCCCCTACTCCTAGCAGCGCGAGTACCAAGAACACGCAATCAGCTTCTACACAAAAGCCAATGCCAGCCCCAGCTCTGGCACCCGAGCCTATTGAACAAGTCCCAGTCTTATCGCGCAAGCAGAAGAAGAATAAGCCTGTGCCCTCTCGTCCTGTCGTCAAGGTTCCAAAGGAGGAGTCAGCGAAGACCGAGTCTGTTACTCCGTCTGCCCCTTCATCACCTGTATCGACGCTGCTCCGGTTCGAGGACGGCTCGAGCCCGCCAACTCCCCTTACTGCTGAGCCTACAATGCCCCCCGAACCATCCCTTGTTGGGATGCTTGTTGATCTCGCATCTCAATATGAGATCGAGCGGTTGTCGTTTTTTGACTCTCAGAGTTACAATACCAAACTAACGACACCGTTGCGTTATGGCCCGCTCGTTCAAGCATTATCTACGTTATCCATGAGTGGTACTTCGGCGGCGAAGGCAATTACTCCTGGGACCATTGATACGGCTGTGACGTCGTTCCAACAATTGCTCGAAACCCTTACTCAAACAATCTCGGACATGCTTCGCACGCTCCCGCGCACGACCTGGGATGATACGTCTTCATTTGATGGTGTTTTAAAAGATATGCTCAAGGCCGAGGAATTCCTTGAAGAGAACACTGACGAGCTCCCCAATTGGCGAGATGACGACGTCACGGTCTTAACGCAGGCTTTAGAAAAACGAGCGCGGTGGATGGAGATTCAGTTGATCAAGCTCGAAGAATTGCATCGGGACATCAATACATCTGCTGTGCGTTCGGTGCTCGACCAAAATGACCGAGGCTGGGGCCCACGCCCACGAGACCCCAAGGGAGAATCGCTTGCGAGGTTCGAGCAGCTTGGTTATATTGAGGAGAATGGGACCAAGAGGGTGATGAATATTGCAGAGTTGGAGGTGGCGCTAGCGGAAGCTAAGGAGCAGGAAGCTGTGGCAGAGGCTGAATTGAAGGAGGCAATGTTGGCTGCGTACTAAATTTAACCAAAAAGTGGAATGTTTACAATGCGTAGTTTCTAAATGTGATCAGGTTAATTGACTACAAGCTATTTGTCATCATTGATTCGGCACGTGACTTTGTGAACGCGTTGAGATGCGTATCGTGATCAGTGCCACGACCTTGGACAAAGCATGAAAGTATTATGTGTCGCGGAAAAGCCCTCGATCGCCAAGTCGGTGGCTCAAATTCTTTCCGGAGGTCAATTCACTACCGTAAGTACAAGTGGCTTGACCAATTATGAGTGATTGACCCACGGTGCACTTAGCGAAATACCCAATCCCCATACCACAAGAATTATGACTTTTATTACGCGAAAACAGGCGACAATTATACAATGACCGCGGTTTCGGGACACTTGACCGAGAAAGATTTCGGGGGTGCTCTTAGAAGTTGGACCGCCGTTGACCCATTCCAGTTGTTTGATGCGCCGATCGAGACGAGGGTGTCCAAAGTAAGCAAACTCTCCGCCGTAATGCGAACAGCGACTGAATTGGCCAGGATGGAGAACGTATTGAGCGGAACCTCCTTAGTGAAGCACGAGGCGCTCAAATGTTAATGATATGGACAGATTGTGATCGCGAAGGGGAGCATATTGGCTCGGAGATCGAGACCGTGTGTTTGCGAGCAAACCCTCGTATAAGGGTCAAACGCGCTCGTTTTAGTGCTATTATTCCGGCGTGAGTAACACTCGACCAAATTAATAATTACTTAACATTGGTGTAGGCAAATCCATCGCGCAGCTCAGAACCCTGTCGACTTAGATCGCGCACAGTCTGACGCGGTCGAGGCTCGTATTCTTCTTGATTTACGATATGGTGCAGCTTTTACAAGATTTCAAACGCTTACTCTTCGCCCCCGCTTCCCGCAGCTGGAAGAAGGTTTGGTATCATACGGTAAGGATATTGCCTTGGGATGAATGTTCATAACTCAGTGAATTAGCAAGTCAGGCCCATGTCAATTTCCAACACTAGGATTTGTCGTATCGCGATATGAGCAAGTTCAGGCTTTTGTTTCGGAGCCTTTCTGGTACATCTACCTCTCGGTTGGAAATCCGGACGGCGAGGATGGTGAAGGGGTTAGCTTTTCATGGCGGCGACACCATATTTTTGAGTTCGAAGTTGCTCTTGCGCTGTACGAGGGAGCCATGGAAAATCCCACTGCACGCGTGACTAAAGTCACTAAGAAGCCGACAAAGAAATGGCGAGTGGTTCACCAAACTTTAGTATATAAACCTAACCAAACTGCAGGAAGCCCCTTCCATTGACCACCGTTGAATTACAAAAGGCCGCGTCTCGATTATTACATATGACCCCCAAGAAGGCCCTCGATGTACGCCATACCACTGACTATAATCTGAATACCACTCCTGACAATGAGGGCAGATTGCAGAGAAACTTTACCAGGATGGCTTTTTATCGTATCCGCGCACAGAAACAGACCAGTTTGATCCAGCATTCGATTTCGAGAGCCTTATCACTAAGCAGACGGTAGATCCTGAGTGGGGGGCGTTCGCAACCGGGTAAAATAGATGTTCGTTCGTCACGTGAGAGCACCTCTGACAAGATCGAACTAGTCTGCAGAACGGTGGCTTTCAACGACCTCGGGATGGAAAGAAGAATGATAAGGCCCACCCTCCTATTCATCCCACTGCCCACGCTGGAAATTTGCAACCTGATGCGAAACGAGTTTACGAATATGTTACTCGCCGATTTTTGGCCAGTTGTTCCAAAGACGCGGAAGGATTCCAGACTACAGTTGACATTGCTGTAAACGAGGAAGAATTCTATGCCACCGGTACGCCGCATGTCAATACATTATTCGCTCGCACACGATACCATCTGTTTGTGTTTAGGCCTTGTCGTTCTACAGAGAAACTACTTGGAAGTCTACAAGTATGACAAATGGACAGGAAAGAATTTACCCGACTTTGAAGAAGGCCAAGAATTCATGCCCAGTGTTTGTGAATTGAGAGACGGAGAAACAACGAGTCCTTCCTTGTTAACTGAAGCTGATTTGGTTACCCTAATGGACAAAAATGGCATTGGTATAGCGACTCCCTTATTACCACTCTGTTATACTGATAACCCCTGTTATTAGGGACTGACGCAACCATCGCCCAACACATTCAAACTATTATTGACCGCCAGTATGTGATTGCGCGCCAAGAAGGTTCAACTAAATACCTTGTGCCATCAACACTTGGGATTGGGTTGATCGACGGTTACAATAGGATTGGATTCGATAAATCTTTGAGCAAACCGTTGCTCAGACGTGAAGTACGTCTCTCAGAGCCATCAATTGACCTTGAACGAATGGAATGACACTTAACGATTGGTAGACAGAACGTATGATGGTTCAGGTGTGCGATCGCCAAACAACCAAAATGGAGATGATGGCCCGGAGCATCGAGCAATACAAAGAAGTATTTATTCGAGCTAAACAGCAATTTCATTTAGTCATTGATGTACGTTTTATCCAAACTTCCATCTTTTGCGTACTCATGTATTTCAGAGCGTGGGGCAACGCATCAACGGGCAACCAGCCGCTGCGAACGATGGGAACGGAGTGGCTGCTAACGGCAGAGGCGGAAGGGGGGGTGGGGGGGCTGGCAGAGGTGCAAGGGGCGGCAGAGGTGGGAGGGGTGGTGCAGGCCAAGGCAACCAACGCCCCCCCGACGGGGGCCAAGATTCTGACGATGATGACGGCGACGGTGATGGTGGAGGTCGGGGCGGCGGCCGCGTGCGCCGTGGCATCACACGAGGTATTTCAAGAGCTGCAACGTCACCAGCCGCACGTCGTGGGAGAGGCAAGACTACCACCCAAATTGATGATGGTGAGTCACAAATCGTGTGCATATACCCAGAATCCAAGCCAACTTGAATTTTTGCTGCAATAAGTCCAACAGCCACCGGCACGCCAAGGTGTGGTCTGTCAATGCGGGGAGCCTGCAGGCGAGCGCACTGTGACCAAAGAGGGGGCCAACAAAGGTCGTAAATTCTTTACCTGCGGAAAGGATCGGACATGCGACTTTTTTGAATGGTTCGACGGGCCGTCCAAGCCTAGTGAGGACTCCGGGGGTTTCTCTGGTCCCATGCAAAAGCCTCGATCGAGCATACCTACTAAACGGAAATCAATTGAATTCTCAGTAAGTACCTACCTCCCCTCCGAAGCACACGCTGACCACACTTGCTAGCCACCGGACGATGGCAGGAGATGTAACTGCATGCTAACAGCAGTGCAACGAACCGTGAATAAAGACGGGCCCAACAAAGGCCGAACGTTCTGGACATGCCCAAACTCAGAAAAGGCACGTTGCGGTTTTTTCGAATGGGACGACGCCGGGCCAAATGGAGCCGGAAGTGGTGGGAACATGGCGCCAGCTCGCGGCCAGTTCAGGAATGATACCCAAGGAAACTGCTTTAAGGTGCGTGGCTATCATCCACTTTGGCGAGCCGGTATTAACGAGCTGAGCAAAGTGTGACCAACCAGGTCATTGGAGCAACGGTAAGTGCCCTGCCCGTTCCGAGGACACCCCACTAATATCACACAGCTTGCCCTAACGAGGGGACCAGCAACCCACGAAGACAACTTGGGAATGATGATGGCGGGAGTGCTGCGTCAGGCAATTGTTTCAAGGTATAGATAGTCCATGTGTGGACGCCCTCGTAGAGCACTACTGACCGGATCCGTCGATAGTGCAATCGGCCCGGACATTGGAGCAGTGATTGTCCGAATGGGGACGCTGGATTTTCCAAGAGTACCCGTGGCCGAGGCCGAGGCCGCGGAAGGGGAGGGTCAACGAAATCCCGAGCCTCAACTAGGGGCGGGCGAGGGGGGCGCGGACGAGGACGGTCAAAAAGCGGCTTTGGGGCTGCAGACGATGATTGATTATACTATTATAATAGGATATAGTAGATACCACAGCCTCTCGCACCAACGAAGCCGATCCCCCGATAAACCTACACAGCACCCAAAAAGCTATCTTGACACTGATTAAATTTCAGACCCCAGTACTAGGAAGATTCAATGTATCTCGTTTCGAAAACTGATTTACCACATTGACGCTCTTTGTCGACCCGCTGACACCTGTAATACACTTTGCTCCATTGCATCCCGATCAGAAATCGCATTGCTTCAGACTTCTCGATACGAACGCGCAATTCAAAGCAATAATATTAATATTCAATTTGCCTAATAAATTTGACCAGAACTACGGATCAACTGTTCTTCCCAGAGTCAAGTGGTATGTGCGTATTTATTCGCTTAATCCCGGTGGGCATCGTAGATGCATGTAGATGGATAACCGCCTTTCTACCTTGTTAACATAACTCGCGATTGATTATTTGGTCCACTACAACGAAACAAACGCAAAGGCAGCGGCGCGATACTGTGCATTCATAGCGTCACACTAGTCTCTCAGACCACGACAAACTCGTCAAAAAGACAGGCACCCACATATATTCGCACTAATTCAGTGGATTAATGGCGTGTTGAGCCATAGTACGCGTATCATGGCCCAAATCAACCTTGAGGCATTGTCTCGGGCGCCGTCAAATCCACCGCCCATCCAAACACACGCTTGCAATTGAATGCAGGTTTAGAGCAGAAACGCCATGGCCGAGCTACGCGCGGAAAGTAAACTCCGCTATATTAACAAATACCTTGACCTCTTTCTCCTAGGATTTTTGTCCTATTTTTATTCGGTCCAACTATCTAGTTAGGAGTTTTGATAGTATTGCCATCCAACCCAGTTTGCAATGACAAAGAGCAAGCCAGCCGGCACCACAAGAAAAGGAAAATATTTATAATGGGTATCGGCTGCTACCACACGATGTACCGCGGACTATGGATAAAATATCTTTAAGTTCGAATAAAGAAGCATAACGGGTCCGAATGACGCACTGGGGGGAATTCAAGGTAAGTGAAGATCGGGCTTAGCAGAGAGGTGTAAACGCCGAATAGCAGGATGAAGATAGATAATATCAAGAAGATGTATCCTTTGCGTATCAAAGCTTCCCCGTCCAAGCTGATGTTAGCGTTGCGCGTCATGGCATCGGTTGGGCTTTGAGAGCTAGCACTACAACACGTGATGGCCTTTTGGCCATGGCCAATTTTTGCAAAGAGACCCGCTGTTTTCGACCCTCTTAATGTACCACTCGGTTGACCTCCGTTTAATACAGCTTACGCCCTTTTGGCTTTCCGTACCCATTTTTACTCTTTCTTTTATTTTTCTTCCGTACCGGCTTTGCCTCACCGTGCTGTCTCTCTACTTCCACGCCATAGTCACATCCTTTCCCGAGCGGTTATACTCTGTATTGTAGCTCGTCAAACATGTTTTTTTTTAAAAACACTACAACACGTGATCCCTTGCACCATGAACCATGGTAAATTTACCCATCACTACATTGCAGACGCCAATATGTAAACCAAAGTCGTGCCACTTCCTCGATCAATCAGCTCAGACCCTAGAGCTAGGTCAGCAAATGTCTGGAAAAGCGACTCGAACGATGTTGGCCAATCTCATCCACCATGAGCGAACCACTCTTCACCGCCGTCTCCTTCTACTCCCTGGCAGGAGTAGTCGCAATACTCGCAACTGCCTACTCTGCTTCCAACCAGTTATTGAGAAAAAATGCATCACTGACAGAACGTACCACATTTGTTTGGCTGGTACACGTCCTGACCATCATTACCATTCGTTCTTTGCACTAACTCTCCGCTCTTCTTAGGCGTTTGACGCACTTATTCATTTCATTTTTGAGGGCTCGTTTCTGTATTATTCGACCTTTGGGCGAACAGTAAACAACGGAACAGGAGTATTTGCAGAAATGTGTATGTCAAAGCTCTTATTCTTTTTCATTTTTTTACACTTAGACAGCCTCCTTTTAGGGCGCGAGTATGCTCGCGCAGATTTCAGGTGGGGTGTTGCAGACGAGACAGTCGTATCTCTCGAACTCTTGACTGTGTTCGGTGCTGGCCCGTTGTGTTGTTACCTGCTATATCAACTCGTGAATAATGATCCAAGGAGGCACTACTGGATAATTGTGCTCTGCACAGCCGAAATATATGGAGGGTAAGTCCGGTATCAGAATTAAGAGTGAATTACTCTTTCTTTACATGAGGAACTGTTTAGTTGGATGACTTTCTGCCCCGAGTGGCTGACTGGCTCTAAGAACCTCCGAACTGATAATTTCTTGTATTTCTGGGTGTATCTTATGGTACGTGGTTCCCTAATCGGCCGTGCGAATCTTATACCCGAATTTTCACGCATATCCAGTTGATGAATCTTATGTGAGTCTAGTTGTAATTATTTGATCTGTCGGCCGGTCCTAACTTGAAGCTGCGTTGCAGCTGGGTGTTTGTCCCCCTTTGGCTGATGGTGGACTCGTATCAAGCCGTTGCTTCAGCTTTGCGAACCCAGCCCAAGACTATCAAGACTAAATAAAAGTCTATATATTTCTAGTCACGAGTTTGTTGCACTGACCCGCCGTCATGCTCCCTGTCAAATATTCTGTATTCCAGACGCATCCTTGACACAATATATGTTCTAGCGCTTACATATACCTTTCGGGCAACGCAATTGAAACGATTGTGGCAAATGTCGGCACATTAAGAAACCGTATTGCGATTGCGCCGCTGAAGCATAGACCTGTAACCACCCGGGTCGCATGTGATGCCAAGGACATCTAAGATCAGCAGCAAGTTCAATTTTAGGCATAAGTCAGTGGCCAATAAAGCGTGCCCTTCTTCCGATGCGCCACAGCATATACTCGAATAGTATTAGGAAGATCCAATGAACGGGTCGACCAAAGTGTAGTGGAGCATGCCAGGTGAAAAGTACACATTGACGCGCAGCGTGTCGGGCACGCAAAGTGCCAGGGGTTGGAGTGGGTCTCGAACGGGCGCGTTCGTCCACAGAATATAGGAAGCTCTTGGGCCTAAGTATGTCAAAACGTGGAGGGCTTATTAGCATTTTCATGTGCACGCCCTTAAGCATGGTTGGTATTGCTGGCTGCTGAGAGGGTAGGAGATTATGACGGCTTACGGGTAACGCGTAATTATGTGTTCGAGAGCACGCATGTATGCGCTATGTAGATTGATAATTAGATTACATTGGAGTGTATGAATAAGCACAACATTCACGCTATTTCACGGTATATTACATGGGTGTCGCTAAATTCAGGGATCCAACTTGGAGATATCCCTAGCCAGTTAAAAGTACGTGCTGAGGACACGATCGAGTCAATGATTGTCAAAAAAAATCCTGGCAAAAAACATACACATCCCAGTGGCCGCCTTCGTCCTAAACACCAAAAAAATTTTCAATTAGCATGTTGTCAATTCAAAGTTGCGTTGGACTGACACAATAGATGTCACCGGCGGGAGACCTCCACTGAGGGAATCTGCCTCGGTTTTTAATACGGATAAACCCGCTCTTTTTCTTGGTTGTGACAAACGAGTCGATTCCGGACGCATGATGAAGGTCGACCTTGTATCCGTTTGCATGGCTGCGGGTGGGGCGTCACTGATCTAGGTGGTGTGGTAAACAACATGGCTGAATTCGCCTGTATTTTCCGGGAGCGTGGCCAACTTCGGTACCTCCTGTGATAGTGATGGCACAACCACAAGCTTTCTTGAGAGCAATCACTTTGTCGACGGTTCCGCTGAGGATACCATCATATGAAGTACACCTAGGGTCGTTCTTTCTAGTGCATCCGCCCGAGGATGACGCGTGAATGCCCGCGGCTTCGAGCTATGGTAACCGGGATATTAATGAGCAGTTGGCCAATTAAGGGTGTTGTGGAACATACCTTAGTCTGAGCTGCAGCTTGGGTCATGTGGGTGCCGCTGCGCACAACCACCGAGGCGGTGGTAGATGCAGCAAAGGCTGAAATTATAATGGCAAAATACTTCATGCGGGGCGAGAGCAAGTGAAGATGGACTTGGATTTCGGTTGGCGGGACTATTTATTTGGAGTTTGGCGCATACGTCTATACTGAATCGCGCCAACTCGCACATTGTATCTTGACATGAACACACGCAAGTACAGCTGGGGCGTGGGGCGCTTGTATGATGAATCAGGGCATCAGTCAACGTAAAGATAGTTTCGGACTTGCCTGGAACCAGATCCCCTATCAAGTTCATTGATTTAGGCGCTGTGCGTCAGGGCAGACAAAATCCCCATGTTGTGGCGGGTTTCGAACGGGGCCGCCTCTGTCAGAAGACCATAGAATGTTGTGTGCTCAAAACATGCAAGGCTTATCAGCCTCTTGGGTGAACAGCCTCATACTGTATGTGCTTGAGTTTGCTTGTGGCTAGGGGGCTAGGGGTAATTACCGATCGCGATTACGACAGTTGTGATCTTGCGCTCGGGAACACGCATACACGCGCTACACGGACTCATACCCTGGGCGAGTTGTAGGGTGGTCGAGTTTGGCTAGGCTCACATGAATAGACCTTTTTCGAACAAATGTACAAATTCAAGTCGGGCTAGCTACCCTGCGCTTCTAGCGTCATCGCATATTGTTCCGCTGAGTGTTTGGTAGGCGTTTGGTAGATTGGCCGGGTCAAGTTAAGGTTCAGGCATAAACAGTGTTTACGTTATTTTGCGGTATACATAGAGATGACTGAACTCAATATCCAAGGCATATTTGACCGGTCAGTAGTATGTGCTGTGATGTAATAATATCAGTGGGCGTGGGTGCACATGTTAAGCAGTACTTACACATCCCAGTGGGTTCCTTCGTCCTAAGCACCAAAATATTTCAGCACGTTGTCAATCAAGGGATGTGTTAGACTTACGCAGTAGATGTTGCCTGCGGCGGACTTCCACTGAGGGTATCCGTCTCCTCGATTTCCAATCTTGGTGAACTTACTTTTGACATACTCGTCGATTCCGGACGCGTGGCGAATGTCAACCTTGTACCCATTTGCGTGACTAGGAATTAAAAGCTTGAGTGGCGTGTAAATATGAATAAGGTGGTCGGGTTTACCTGTATGTCCCACTTGCATGGCCGACCTCGGTTCCCCCTGTGATGGTAATAGCGCAACCGCAGGCATTCTTGAGAGTGATCACGTTGTCGACGGTGCCGGTGAGGATGCCATCATAGGAGGTGCATTTGGGGTTGGATTTGGAGGTGCACCCGCCCGAGGACGACGCGTAAACGCCTGCAGCTTCGAGCTGATGGTAACCAGAATATTGTTAATGAGTAGTCAATCAATTGGGAGTGTCGTGGAGCATACTTTAGCCTGAGCTGCAGCCTGAGTCATGTGGGTGCCGCTGCGTCCAACGACAGAGGCAGTGGCAGATGCGACGAGAGTTGAAAGAATGACAATGAACTTCATATGGTTGAAACCGAGTGGAAACATAAGTGAGTTCACGTTGAAGACATATGAGGCTATTTATTTAGAGTTGGCACTAAATAGAGTCGACTGGTATGGAAACAAGTCCGAGTCGCATCAGTTCGTGTATTAGTGCTTGACGTGAGCACATGTAGTCAGCTCGAGGAGCAGTGGGCGTTCATATGGGGAACTCGGGCGTCGATCAGCGTGGAGACGGCTTCGGACGATCACGAATGGAATCGGCACGCGTACGTAATCGTGGCGCTTGCGAGGAAGTAACAGAGTGCTCCTTGAATCTCGTACGTATATCCTCGGACTTCCTCCGTCTCCTCCCACCATGGCTGACCAGGTTGCTGCTGTCCAGATCGAATTGCCTTCAGACCAGAAAAAACAAGACAGTGGCTCTGGGCGCTCGCGTGTCTATATTGCCTGCTCGCTATGGTGAGTCGCTAATCATGTCCATCAGGCTTCTTTCCACATGCTCACCCCCCCTGTAGCCGCCAGAGAAAGATCAAATGCGGTGGGGAACAACCAGCCTGTCGAAATTGTGTTCGAATCGAGGTTGATTGCCATTATGACACTGAGCCCAAGCGCAGGTAAGCTCCATTTAGTCGCTAGCTACGCTCGAACGACTTAATTAGGCCCTAGGGGACCAGACAAGAGACCTGGAACGCGCACCCGCACTCGAAAAAATGCCAACGGTATCACTGTTCCGTCGACATCTCGTCTACAAGCCGGTTCCGGTCCATCAAGTGAAACCCCACTTGTTCCATCCCAAGTCGGTCCCGAGCGCACCAGAAAGCGCACCAAGGTTCCTCAAGTACCGTCTTCTAACCCTGGATCCAGTGCTCCCTATCCGGGCGTGCAGGTTGCGCGGCCGTTGCACCCCACAGAGTTTGCTGGCACTAGCTCGATTCTCAAAACAGTCGCACCTATCCTGCCCGATGGGCTTGATCATGCCCCAGCAGCTACCTCCAACTATGCCCAGATTGGTTCTAGCTTTCCCCAGGAGCCGAATCAGGAGTTGTATCAATCCTCCCAGCTATCCGATGTTCTCGCCATCCACCCGATACTTGATACTTCAAGTAGCTTGGATGTTCGAATTTCCGCCGGGCAGCACAGCTGGGAACTAGGGCACGATAATTCTACTAGGGACAGCTACGCGAACAATCTGTACGCTTACCCAAGTGGTATAGCTGTATCAGATGAGTCGTTCATATCCTCAAATGTCAGCATTCCAAGCTCCCATTCGTGTGGTTACATGTTGCCCCGTATCTCTCAGTCTGATTCTCAGCATCTTCTGGCCGATGCTGCAAACATCGTTTCTCATCCAGGTGCTGAAACAGGGTCCATCGCCCTTCCTACTCGGCTGATGGCACATACGGGAAGTACTGGCACTGCATCCCTGTCTCTGCCATTATCCACAACTCCTGGAGGGCCATCTTCTCCTATATTCTCGACACTACAACATACGCATGATCCCCACTTTCGCCCTCCAACAGATGTATTTGCAGGACTTGCATATCCGCGGGATAGGATGTCTGTACCTGCTTTGGGTCGTGGCAGATCGAATCACGCGGAGAGTGGTCACGAAGCATCAGGCGCGATGGGCAATATTAGAGAAGAAGATTCGAGTGGAGCCCAGAGTCGTTTCCAGGTCGCCGATGAATACTCATATCTGCATGGCGACTTTGATCAAGTAACTGAAAGGACTCCCGACGAAGAGGTACTCAATAAGACGCTTTCATTCACACCGGAAACATGCGATTCGGGGTATGGTCGCGAATTGACTGAGGATTCAGGATACCGTGCGCCTAGCGAGAGCGCGTATAGCGATTATTCCTCTTCAACCCAACCCAGTGGAAGATACATCAGCCAGGGAACCAGCAGCGGCCTCACAACTCCTATTTCACACCATGGACTTCAGGATGACTTTGGATATTCGCCACACACCGATTTTATCTATGGATCATCGGAAGATCCCGCATATGCTTCCCAGACGGATGGGTACTCGTCTGATGTTCAGACACCAGCAGAGATTACGGTGCTCCCTCCACCTTCGGGTCGAGGCTTGATTGACTTTTTGGATGGAGCGGGCAATGGTGGACAGTATGATGACTTGGGTGGTTCGGGTTATATTTCTAGCGTAAGCTTATCCGATTTTCAGATTGGACGCGCCACTTACGGGTTCTGTTCCAGGCGTATGATTCTGTCAGCAATCCTGAAACTGGCTCAACGTACAATGAGTGCGAATTGTTGGTTCGTTATTTTGTCAGCTCAGCTGATGTATCTATTTACAGATCGACGGCAACCGAAGATGAAGGCCGAGTCCGAACGGATGGAGATGTCGTCGGATATCGCCACGCCACGAACGACCTTACCCAGTACCTGTACTATAGCGGGGCCGGCAATGGTTATGGAACGAGCTGGGTATCTGAGCCTTCGGTTGCGTTTTCGCGCCAGACGTGGTGGGATAACTTGCTGGAGACATATGCTCCCACCAAGAGTGAATCGTACGTACTCATTTGGTCTAACCATCGGTTCGCCGCTCATGATTTCAACCAAGGGCCCTCCGGATCACGTCCGATCTTAAATACCTCTTCAAGACAAGCAATTATTGGATATCTTTTATCAACATTAGTTTATTCATGACGTAAGTTTGTTTCAACTCGTTTATGATTGAACATAATGGTACAATTGAACATTATTTGTTCCCCGTAGTAACTACAATCACAAGGAACGGCGGGATAACATTCAGCCCTCGCTCATCCTTGCAGCACTCGCATATAGCACATTTACGCAGTCTTCAGAGGTCGAACGTGCGTGGCCCTGCGGTTGGAGTTACTGTTTGACTGACGATCGTTTTAGGTGGGCAGAGTGGCCGCGCAAAGGCTATGGAGTTGCGCAATCAAGCTCAAGCGGCATTGGAGGCCAGTTTGAACTCACAGAGGTTGGATCCAACATTAGCGCAAGCGGCATTGGTGAGCTAGCTTGCTTGTTCATTGACTTCAATGTGCTAAGAGAAAGTAAAGCTCTTGGCGTTGTTCGAGGTTTCAGCCCACCCCGAGCATACCACCGGACGCTCTCACTCTGCTTTGATGTTCCTCGATGGCGTCATTCGTCTGCTTGGGTTGACTGTTTTAGATGCGATGGATCCGCAAGTGGCCAAATTTTCCTCGGACAAGGTCCCAATGATACCGCTTTCACAACGGCAAGATAATTCTTCTGGCGGAAAGACTCTGGAGAGTGCTCCAGGTGCTCCAACAACGGGATCTGCGACATGTGCATGTCAAGCACTCTCGATTGCGTCTACGACCACTCATGCTCAGCTTACTCCGTTTTGGGCGTCGTCGGCCGGTTGGGATCCAAATTGTAATGAAGCCGAGATTCGCAGAGAGGAGAGTCGACGATTGGTGTGGTGTGCACTGACGCTGGCTGCTGGATTTACAGCTCATGATGCAGCGTTTGCAAAAGATCCCACCGAGTTGCACATTATCGACGCAGCAAACGTACGTCCCAGGCTACTTTCAGCATTACCACGACGACTAATAACTTGATAGTACACATTATGTTTCCCTGCTGAGCTCATGATGCGGCGGGCCCCCAGCCCGGTACACTCTCCCCATGAATTGGTTTGGGCACTTTATGGTCGCGCTATGTTGCTTTGGAATAGCTGTTTGATGTTGCGTAAAAAGTCTGCCCGGATGACGGATGCGCAGCGCGCCGAGTTTGCCGTCAATGTTTGGTTGGAAACTAACACAATTGAGGAGGCTCTGAACCGGCATACGTGCAAGTTTGAACAGAATACCTTGTTCCAAGGTATGTATCGCTTCTTGTATGTCTAGATTAGAGCTTATAGGTTCATAGGACGGGAGTATTTGTTCAAGTGAGTATTGCCGCTTAGAGTCACGAGCCTCGTTAAAGCATCCTTGATTTTAGCACACGCATGTTTATTTCCTGGGAGTTTCGTCGGTATATACCGTCCCCCGACACGTCAGTACTTATTCAATGCCTGATTATCAAATGCAGCTAAATTGGCTACTTTTAGTGAAGTGCACCAACAATTCCACAGACGAAAAGCCGAACAATGGCGTAAGTTGGGTTCTTTGTTCGGCATACGCAGAAACTTACCACATGGTGTACAGTTCGACATCAAGCCGAGGTTGCAAAGCGACTGATGCAAGGGTTGCACGCCGTCACCGGGATGGCGAGCAGCGTCCTCGGAAAGCGGCCTTATTTCGTTTGGTGGTTTATGAGCCAAGTTTCTCGGTGGGTGTTGATATGGTTTTGCCAGCCGAATATTCTCACATTACTCGTGATATGTAGCTGCTTGTCGCTTTGGCAATGTGATCAATCGTTGTTTATTGCCCTAGAAGTTGCTCGCGCCTTCCTCCCACCTATTGATTACCTCACATGTCTGTGGCCTTGTCAAGGTAAGTTGTTGTAGTTAGTGCAGGTAGGCCTGCTTTGTTAACTTTTGTGTAGCTCAACGTATTATGTACGACGAACTTCGCCGACGTTTGCACGATGAATGCATCAAGTACGGCTTGGAGCCCCCGCCCCCACCTCAACTAGTTATCCCTACCGCTATATTATAAAATTGTTAACTCTTCATTCTTGCCCGCGCGATCTTTGTATTATCTTTACCAACGGTGGCTACTTCGCTCAGCTCCCCTTGGTTCTATCATCTCTGGGTATTTGTTATCGTACTTGCGCTTTCGTTGGAGACCATGTAATCTTCCCGAACCTGAGAATGAAAGTTTAAGAATATATTCTCCCGCATCTTTCGCAGATGTCTCGGTGTCTTGGCTTAGGTTTTCCGGGGTTCTAGGCGGCGCGTTTTTGCACCATGATGGTCACATTGAGAGGCATTCCAGTTGTATCATGTTGTCGCTTACGAACCGAGAGTTATCGGTAATACTCTGGGAGTCGGCCGGGACTCAGGTATCAAGATTTATCAAGCAATAATTGACCGCCAAAGATCCGACGCGCGCTCAAAATGCTCACTTGGTGGCTTCTTTATGCTTCGTTTGAATGGACTTGATCACTGAGAACCTGGCCCGACGTCACGAGACGCGAGTTTGCAGCGATGTTTTTGCGTCACGCCAGCTCCATGGAGATATTCTGACTGGCTCGACAGACATTTGTAGGTGATTGTGATTCCACTTGACTCGGAGGAGGGACTCGGCCCGCCAGTATAAAAACGGTTGAGGGTCGCATGAAGCCTCTAAGACCCTCTTGGATTGCTCAAGTAAATGAAGCTACTTGCTGGTCTCTCGTTCTTAACTATCGCTGCGACTCAAGTCGCGGCACACTGTGAGTGCTCTATCTTTGCACCTACGGCAAGAAGCTTATAGTAACGCATATATAGACCGTTTCACATCCCTGATCGCAAACGGTGTCAACACTGGTGCATACGTCAACGTCCGCCAGAATACCAATTATAACTCCCCCGTGAGCCATAAGCGTCTATCTGATGAACGATGCTCCTAATACGTATTTTACCAGGTCACAGATGTCACTTCTACTGACTTCACATGCAACGCTGGGGGTCGTACCGCCGGCGCGACGACCACCGCCACGGCGGCAGCCGGATCAACCGTAAGTACTAATAGCTAGCGCTCTCAGCCACAGCAACCTCACGACACACAATATAATACAGATTGGTTTTGCTCTAGATCAAGCCATCTATCACCCTGGAGTGATTAACGTATACATGGCCAAGGCTCCGAGCACAGCTGCTTCATTTGATGGTTCCGGAAACGTATGGTTCAAAGTCTACCAACTTTCTGCTGTAACAGACGGTGGTAGCACTATCAAATTCCCCTCCGATAGTAAGTTACATTGCCAAGCGCGCACGCATAATAACCTATTCCCCCTAGACATTAGTCAGGTCACTTTTAAGATTCCAAGCACCTTACCCGCTGGAGAATATTTGGTTCGCATCGAGCATATTGCGTTGCACGTAGGTCTTATAATTAAGTGTTTTGCTTATGGTTGTTGAGTCTAAAGTTGTTTGGTTAGTCCGCAAGTGTTTATCCAGGTGCACAATTCTATATCTCTTGCGCTCAAGTCAAGGTTACGGGTGGAGGAAGTCGCACACCTAGCCCACTCGTCGCCTTCCCGGGATACTATACTGGAAAGGAGCCCGGGATCACGATCAACATTTATTGTAAGTAGCTTTTAGTGTCTTTATCCATTCAGTCACTGATCTTTACCCTTTTACAATCAGACCCGATTGTAAGTGCCGCTCAAGTATATACGCCTGTTGTCTACTCACTCTTGCTTTTCTTTTTGCACACAGCCAACTACCTATGTTCAGCCAGGACCTGTAAGTTTTACTCAATCTTTTCATGCACAGTCTTTTTAACCGCTCCCTTCCCAGGCTGTCTGGACTGGTTAACGGGTTGCACATACTCGCTTGCTTGGAATGTATGCATTACAAAGTTCCAGTTGCAATCAAACCATATATATGCTATTCTCCTCGGTCGGGGAATACACTCACACTATGCTTAAGAACATGACGTCCTACCTCAAGGACCCCTAAGATATTTATACAGGGATCCTACCATAGTCTATTGGAGATGTTTGAAAAGCAACCTCAAGTAATATTAAAACATAAATTTCGCCATCGGCCTATGCTTTTTTTTTAAAAAAAAATCTCATTGGTATAGTTAACGTTGCTTCAGGGCCAGACTCTATTGTACAACTTCTAGCAAACAGGCTATCGGGTAGGAAAGGGAAGCACAGGGAAGAGGCAGCTCAGCACAAGCCTATGCTTAGAGATAATAATCTCATGTAGCTTAAATTTTTCGTTCATCACCGCGCGGGTCAGCTTGAGCGCGCTCAAGTTGACCAGATTCCCTAGAATTTAAAGATGGTCCTTGTTTTGAATTCCTCTTTGCCAAGAATACTTGAAGGAAAGAATCAGACATGGGCTCGTCTCAAACACAGTTTGGTGTGGTTGTGGGCGGGGAAATAGCATTGGTAGGGTTAGTTGCACCGCAGCCGTTCAATACGCCAAGTGCAGTGTCATCAACCGCTGCAGAATATGCCGCTCCGCAATTCGGGTCACTATTAAGACATTCTCAGTACTCTTATCAACCAGATATTGAAAAGTATTATTTGCTACCTCGCACCCCCAGATGCATTGTTGAACCATGAACAAATGTCGTGGTTGAAACAATCTTGTGTCCTATACCAATATCCCCGTTATGAGCTCATATAAAGGACATTATCCAACACCACTAACCAAGCGTTGCCAACAGCGGTGCCCGTGCACCCTGCGCCACACCTCCCATTGCAGCTATAACTGAGAATCAAGACAAAAAACAAGTCCCAATAAAGCAGTTTTATGACTGATAGAACTGGTATGACAATTTTATCGACTCACTCTCCGCCGTTTACGCTGTTTATGCCAAAATTATAACCGACGATCCCGGTCCATCTGCAGGCTTTCCCCTCCCCGTTAGTCCATGAGGCAGTGGCTGTGGCGCCAGGCTTCAAACATGTAATGGCAGCTAAGCTTGGTACGATGAAAAGAACAAGGTATGAGAGCTTGCCCGAGAAGGAACGTGTCATTGCGCCTCAATTGCAAGTTGAGTGCAATTAGAGGAGAAACCCCGCTATTGACTTACTTATACCTTTCCAACTGATGATTATTTACACAGTAGTTTATTGGTGGGCATTTTCGAAGACAAACTATCCTACTTGAGCTTTCGTCAATGCGGTTCTCGAGCACGTCACTTGACTACAACCCGCATGCTAGCGAAACATATGACTTTACCGGCTTTCGCCGGTTGGCTGTCTAAGTTGAAATTTACTCACGGCTGTATGATAGCTCACCTAATTATGAATCATATACCAACTAGAGAAGCGCCCGTGCCGGGCAGAGCACCTTGCTCGCCTTTGACATCATTTATAATTAACCTGAATTGATTGCGCGGGGACATGTGCAAACATATGGAAACCCGGAGTACTTGCTGATCCGCCGCTTCCACCACCGTGTCCCAGAAGATGTGGTAAAACCAACCAGGAACTAGAAAATTACGTCGGGGAGTCATACCATTCCAGACGTACCCAACAAAGACGGAGCGAGTCCAATTGCATGAAATGACCTAACTGGGTGGTTCTATAAGATAAGATAACTCTATAATACAACACTCTCAACGTGCAAACTTGAAGAGTGTCATACATCAAAAGCAACGAACTTGAAGCGCTATCACACCGTGGTTTGGATGACAAATCCCCACGTGAAAAGAAGCATAAGGTCCCCTCACACTTTGATGCAAGGACCCTGAATATTGGGGGGGGGGAAAGTGACCTTGCGAGCAAGGTGATTTGTGGGTTCTGAATCAAGCAGGCGGTGGTCGTATAGCAACCATGGAGCGCTAACGCTGGTCCGAACCTAAAACTCCGCACAGTGGACAATGCGACAGCTTTACAGCGAACCACGAGACTGCCGTGAGGGGCAAGAGCGTCCCCGAATACATCATTGCAGTAAGTAAAAGATATGGTTGTAATGCTTAGGGTGGATAAGGGAGTCGAAACTATGTCGATCTTATTAATGACTATTTCCAAGCTTGAACTCTTTATCAGCCCTATCAAAGAGCATATCTACAAATATTCTCATTCGGTGGACAGTGATAGCTTTGATATAGTCGCGCCACCTAGCGCTCCAAATCAGGAACAGTTCATGCCCCATTAGTTGATTCCCAATAGCTCGACTTCGAAAACGAGAGTCGAGTCTGGAGGGATGACCGGAGGATATCCCTTCTTCCCATAGCCCTACAAGGCGGAAAAACGTTAGCATCGTCTAATTACAATTACTCAAAACCCTACAAAGTCGGGGGTGATTGTTAGCTTCGCTATCTGGCCGAGGGAAAGCTTGGGAACACCTATACGCGTTCACTGTGATGAAATCTAATTGAGGTATTTTGTATAAATAATCATACCTTCATCCCATCCCCTAATTACTTTGCCAACACCAATCTCGGTTTCAAATGGATCTCCTCGTTTTCGGCTACTATCAAACTGACACAAATTGGGCGGTGTGGCAAATGGAATTAGCTTTAACCATACCTGCTTTCCGTGCTCGGATCCGCCCAACAAGGTGCCTACATAATGTATCTTGACCGTATCTGTGAATTGATAAAGATAAAATATGGTGTCAACGCCACATTCTTCCAAATGTGACAAGTGCTATATTATCCTTACCTCCTGCCTTAGGAAAATTCTACACATAGGCAGATGATGGGAATCAGGTGTTATCTTACATCCGAGTATTCAATCCTTTCTAGCCAACTCACTATGCCATCACCAGGCTTAATTAATTCAATGGTGACACCCATAATAAAGATTCAACGGGGCGTATAATGAGATGTGGTGGATCGATACGAGAACGGGTGCAATCAAGTATGTTATATATACTCACAGATTGACTACTGATGCTATCGCCCACGTGACTGAACTTCCCCTCACAATGACCTCACTAATTGTAATTGCCCGGGTCTGGTTCTCTCGCACGTGCTGACCGATTAAAATATACTCGACAGGGAAACGGACAGTAAATTAAATATATGAACATTAATTAATCCCAAGTAGTACAACCTCGAAATTGAGTGTAGCGTGCGGTGGAATAGATGGAGGGAAACCAATTTCCCCGTAAGCCTAATATGATTTCAGACTCCAATAAAGCTCAGATGATGGCGGCTATCTCACGTACATATTCTGCGGTAGTGGTAATAAGAGCTTTCTCCCCAAGTGAGAGTTGCGTGACACCTGCCATCAGTGACGTAAGTTGGCAATCGGGGATATGTATGCGCTGAGATTGACCTTCATCCCACCCTCTGATAACGTCCCCAACCCCAATTTTTGTAACAAAAGGTATCCCCCGATCATAAGAGCTGTCGAACTACTGAGAAATATTAGATTCTCTTGTTTGGCGATCGAACGAGAGCACACACCTTGGTACCATCCAATAGCGTTCCCACATAATGAATCGTCACGATATCTTCGATGGTCATCTTAATCACGTCATCATTTCATAACACTTCCCTGATACTCACCTCCCCTCCTCGGAAAATTCTAAGGAAGCCAGAAGGTATACATAATTTACCAATACATGTATGGATTTGATACCAAGGTTACTCACGACACCGTTCCCTGGGCTTAACCGGTTCACAATGACGCCCATATTTTTGGAAATAAACACAAGGGCGAGGGCGAATATTTTTGTTATTAGGTATAGTATTTAGAGACAACAATCCGAAAGTTGAGCAGAAGAGAAGGGGATTACGGGGAGATTAATCGATGGACTGGCACTCACGGGCGGACTTATATATTTCTGGACCCCACGCGGTCTCGCTCTCCCCCAGGTTCCCTCCGGAGGTTAACCGGTGCGTCTAGTCGTTAGTTGGAGGAGCTACGGGACTTTGGCCGGATGTGCATTTCCTGCAACAGTGAGCGAATTCAGCTCCCAATAGATCGAGATCCAATCAATAGCGTCCCTAAACGCGATAAGCCGAAGACCAACGGGATTGCGACGATTTCTATCAGAAGACAGGTGGGTGACACGATTCAAGGTTATCCGGCTCATCAAGGCGGCTTTGGAATAGCTGTACGGCCCGAGTGAATAACATGTACGGTCACTTTAGGCTTGATCTTGCAATACTTTGCCAACTTGGGATTTCCACAGTCGGCGGTGGGTGGTTTGCGCCGGAATCCAGCGGTCGGACTAAGGGCGCCCGACGACCATGGGAGGGTTATATGAAGGTCCAAACAGGGGCAAATGCCATCGGTGGACATATTTTCTCGGAAAGAACAGCAAGTTTTATTGTGCGGAAAAATATGATATGGGTGAATCCGGTTTGCCATACCATATGTGTTCAAGAAGGGAATGATTGGTCCATCGGAGCCGGTGCCTTGCAGTCTTCGTTATGCTACTTCCCAAAAGCGCTACCACTTTCAACGCGCATTAACCGTTTATATAAGCAACAAGCGTGCTATTACGTATAGTTTACAACACAAATACGTGTACCGAGCTAGGTTCAAAATTCACAAACAAGGGACTGTCAAAAATAATCTATTGAGTGGGCTGGAGATCGGCTTTAACGCTTAGCCACCATTTCAGGGCAATATCTCTTTCTCTATCTCCCAGGTGCTCGAGGATTTCGCGATATACAGCTTCGGCAAGCACTCCCCGTGGGGTTTTGTTTCTGAACATTTTTTCGCGTACAGCTCCAAGGACCGAAGATAATTTTGAAATCGGCACAGCAGATATAGTAGATATCAAGGCCAATTGGAGTCGAAGGATCTGTTCGTTTTGATCTGAAATTCACCATCAGGTTTGAAGGAATAGATGGCTTAATGAATTCAACGTCACCAGCTTGACTAATCTCCAGCTGTTCGATAGCAGCAATAAGCTGATCGACACAAAACCAGCCAAGCTCGTCACTACGAGAACTTGCACTCCGCACGAGCGCTTGAAAGGCTAAACGTAATTGATCCGTTGACAGTCGGCCTTGCTCGGAATTCTGCCAAACTGTCAGGTAAGTTTCACGCTGTTTCAACCCCAGATAACTCCTGACGTACTCGAAGTAATATATCTATATAGGCTGGCACCAGAAGATGCACTCGGGGGAGCCGAGGCTTATCTGTGCCTGGATGGGACTGGGCCTCGTGTGTGGCGAAAATGGCCAACATTACAGAGTGCGCAGCCTCATAAATCTCGCGATTGTCATTGTCGGAGAGATGCCTAATTAGGTGTGGGGTATGTCATCGATGAGGCTGAAGAGAATATAGGCATTACCTCTGTACGACTGGCAAAACAGTCCCTATGATCGTTTCTTCTGGCAATTGATTGATAACGTGTTCAGTGCACACCAAGAAATACGCAACACGACCATGCCAAATGGGATGTTTTGTACCAAGTAAGCGCTCGATGTCTGCAAGTAGATGTTAGGAGGCGCAAGTTTATCCACGAGATCGACTTGCCAGACAGCTCGCAAGAAAGATCGATAATCAACTTGATGCACGACTCATCTCCAGTTCTATCTCGATCGTTAGAGTTGAACGCAAGTACGTCCAATGCACCAAAAAACGCCCGTTTCATCTCGGAAAAACCTCCACCTTCAGCGGTGAGCGCTCCAAATTTTGTAGAAACAAACGATAGTCTGCAAAAGACCATCAAAATAGTCCTGGAAAGCGCCTTGGCCTCTCGGGGGGTGATCGGCGAATAATAGATGATAACGTCTAAAACCGATTGGGCGACGAGTACAGTGGTGAACAACATGCTCTTGAGCATGTGCCAGACGTTTGTAGCAGTGGGTCGTATTTCCTGAGCTAATATACCATCAACAAACGTGCGTAGTAACCTTGCTATGCGTTACTTACCAAGCCCTTCGTCCTCCTTGACTTGGCTAAGCAACGTCCGAGACCAAGATTTCTCCAAATTCAGACTCGCCTCACCAAACTCATTCACAAAGTTAACCAAAACCGGGTACAATCGGGATTGCCAATACTCAGACTGCGCCATACACACAAACAAATGTCCAATTAACTTGGCAATCGGCCCTAAATGCGTATAAACCAAGGAGGAGTGGATAGTTTGGACCTCTTGAGGAAACTTGGACTCGGGCTTGGCATCCGAAAAAAAGAAAGAGATAAACAAACGGGAAATTCAAAATTCCAGTTTTACCTCACCTTGAACCCCAACTGGCCCGAATCCAGTTTGACCATCTCGGACTCGAGCAGTTCAAAGCAACGCCCATTGCGGAATACATGCAAAACACTACCAGAGCACACACAGGACAATTTCTTCAAAGGATTTCAGAAGTCCAAGCGTACCAGACATATTGAGCTCGTGCTTACCGGCAAGTCCAACGCAACGAGTTGGTAGGCTGGTACGGCGGGCAAAACTGCAGCGCAGAGTTCTACAATGATGTCTAGGTGTTGTTCGCTAGCCCGGACTCGCAGAGCCCATGCAGACACTGAATCCGACCTCGACTCGGACTCCGACCCCGGAACGTATTGGTCTAGACATTCGGCAACGCTCACCACCACCTCTGCACAGCACCTCTCCACGCTCTTGTGCGGAACCTGAACCGACACACCTCCTTGCTCCTCCCTCTTCTCAAGATCCCTCAACCCAAGCACGAGTCCAGCCAAAAACGCTAGCCTGGGCACTGCAAAATCGGACTCGTTGCCGGAACGCAGATGCCGAGGTCGAGATCCAGACACGAGCAGGTCTAGCCACTCGGCAAACGCGAGTGCGACTCGTTGTCGACCCAGTGCGGGTATAATGGACGATTTACTCGGGTCGGTTTGTAGCGCTGCATGTTTTGCGAGTACGGCTTGGTGGACGGCTTGTCGTATACCCTGTGCCGAGGAGTGTATTTTCCCAAATGGAGAAGAGCGGGGCGTTTGTCCCCAGAGAGCGGGCGAACTGACAGTTAGAGTCGCAAAGGACCGGATGTATGGATGTGGTAGTTCAGTTAGGTAGTATGCGACTCCTCCAAGTAGCTGGTCATGCGAAATAGACGGAGAATCTTTCCCGATGACAGAAAGAAACGTATTGTACGCCTGAGCCTGGAAAGGCGTCGCCATTATTGTTGTGTGCAGGGAAAGTTGCAGTCAATCATGTGATTTACGCTAACTTGAGTTACCGGAATAAGCGCCAATACAGTTCTATTAGGCATTCTGCCAAGAAAACATAGAAATACATCCAGCGGGCTAGTCCAGTTTCTGTACTCAGAATACAGGTGCATCGCGCAAGAACAGTCTGCTTTCCTCCTTCTTGACCCACCGAGCGACAGCATTGGCCGCCCCCACAATCGCATTCTTTGCCAAAATGGGTTCAACCACCACATACAGCTCAAATGGCTGCGTAATCTGTGTGCATAATTTAGCATCGCATCCACTCTAGTCCGACGGGACTTACCCATCCCATCACACACTCCGTGTCTGTTCGAATAAGCTGCAATTTGACTGGGCCTTCCGCCTGGCCCGACTTGGCATGCAACGCATCGTGAATAGTCTGGTACAAAGTAACCAGCCTAGAACACACTTCAGACACATAACACTTGAAGTTTGAAGCATACCGACCTCGGCTGGCAAAGAGTCTCGTCCCATATTGGGTGCGTGACCTGCACCAATGTCCGACTCTTATACATGAAATGCAACAACCCTTTGATGCCGAGTTCAGAAACAGGATAAGGCGACGCGCGCGCAGCTTGTAATAGCATGCCCGGAACATTTGCCTTGTGCAGTGCCTAGAACCAAGTCAATCGAGCAAACCAGGTGTCAACTTGTTTGCTCACAGTCTCGCTCACGTCCGCCAGGCTTCTAATCTTTTCAAACCCGTCCCGGTCTGGCGTTACAATAGCAAGTCCGATCGGAGTTTCGTCGACCGTATCTGCAGGTTCATCCTTTTCCGATAGCGAATTTTCCTGCACGTCCAAAAAGCTGACATAGCAATAAAGAAATCCTTGCGGGTTGAACTTGGGCAGACAAATAGGCAACCAAGATGCCGATGCGGAAGATCGCAACGCAGGCGCAGCCAGTGTATTAAGCAACAAATGAAGATCTGTATCCTTGTCAGATAACCCAAGCCCAAGAAATAAACGGCTAACCTGAAGGGTGAATCGAATGTTTTCGAGGACGGACAAGTGTGATAACTTTATCGCCTGAGAACAAAACAATGTACAATACGTCCTGGTTTAATGTTAGTAGGTCCTGACTCAAAATCGAATTGCTGCACCTTGGTATCTTTAGGCGGAAGGACGAGCTCTGCAGCCCTGAGCCTCAACACAGGATCAATTCGCATGGTATGTAAGGACGCAAGCGTGATGGACATATCCGTAGCTAGACGAGCGGTCAACGCATGTATGAGCGGATCGGTACCTAGACAACATCAGACCCAGACCAACAAAAATCAAAACCGCGCACCATCCAACAACCGTCTCAAATCAAAATTTCCTCTCCGTTCAAAAATCCGCCGAAGCTGCGCGCCAGTCAAAACCGTCAAAATCTGCAAATGAAGATAATCCAAATGCAACCGGGTCTGACCAACGTGATTAGGTCCAATACCGAGCACCAAGGCAAGACAAGACAAGGCACGTACCACGCTTTCTGGCTCGCCCCAACTCGACACACACGCATAATATAACGGCGCACGGAGAACAAACGTTATACGCGTCTGTCCGGCATTAATACACCTAAATCCTCGCCGCCTCAGTATGATCAACAAAACGCTCTGGGCGTATAAATACCAACCGGATCCTGTCACCATCGTCTGCAAACACGCTAACGAGGGCTTGTAACAGACCCATGGCGCTGCTAACATCCTCTTCGCGTGATTCGACGGGCATGATTTGCATTGGAGGTGGAGCGGATACAGCAGAAGGCGGGAGAAAGATTGGAGGTGGAACGGGGGTTGCGTCTCCACTACCTGGAAGTTGTGGAAGTGGCGAAGCGACAGCCGAGGTGGACGAGGACTGGGCGCCAGCTTGCGGCGCCTGAGGCAGAGACGTGATTGAAGAGATCGAATTGGACGAAGTATGTCTAGGGTGCGAAACGGGCGTTGCCAGTCGACTAGAGCAGTATCAATATCCAGTTCGGTGCGGTATGAAAAGCGTACCTTGCAAAGACGGGTTTCCCAGCATGAGTTAGAATGAAATATTCTCTTGGAGGATAGCTGTCTACTTGTGGCGTCGTAGGCTCAATCGTCTGCACAGCGGCGTCCTGAGGCAATGCCATCGGTGCCTCGGCCCCAGACGAAACATCGGCTCCAACAGTATCACGAACAATATTCTCAACCGCACCTAGTAAACTAAGTTGCATAAGTACACCCCTCAGACGCACAACAAAAGCGACTCACCAGCGGACACGGTCGGTGTGGGTGGGACCGATCCCATCCTAGTTAGTGTCTTGCGAAGTTGGGTGCGAAGAGCGAGCGTAACATCTTCGTTAAGCTGTACGGGTGCCGCGCGCTCATCTTCAAGTGGAGTGTGGTCTTCACTGGGAATAACCGTCACAGCAATAGTATCGGCATGCACAGTAAGTTCATGTGTCGAACTCGTTGGACTAGTGACCTCGGGTAAAACGTGCTGAGCAGCTGGAGATGGAGTTGGTGCTCTTGAGCGAGAAGGCGTGCGGGAAAGGGTTGGGGTGCGGTGACCTTGCTCCATGGTGGTAATCTTAAAGATAAAGTCAATCGCGATTTGATTGAAAGTGCACAGCCACCGAGTCAATCTTTATGGCTCAACGACCAAGTCCCCAAATCCACCATGCGCCGCCGCTGCCGGGACCCACTTCCAAACTCACACCTTTGGTCCGGCCCAGAGTGCACCGAGCTATAGCCCTAGTTAGCTATACCTCTGTGGGCGGTGAGTATTTGCTATTTGTTCGATACATGCATTCACGAGCGACAGTTATTTCTGTGTATAATGTGTTTTTTGCGGACTATGGAGAAAAGGAACACGTATTCTCTCCAGTAAGTCGATATATTAATCCCAGCGCATGATTTGACACTCTCTAGGCAAGGCGCTGGTTGGACCGACAAAAGGCGGCGTTCTGGACACTAAGCCCTGCGGAACAGGCGGCTGCGGGGCAACTGAAACAGCCATCGCAACCTGATGCAACATAGTATATACAAATTATGCAATATTTGGTATAATGTCGATGAGTCTGTGTGGGAAGCTACGAAGAATAGGACATGCGTCTTGGAGACGCGAGTAGGATAAAACTGCGGCGCAGTGTTGTCGCAACGTACGTGGCAATGTAGCTGCTGAAATGCGCGTTAGGCAAAGAATGAATACTAAGACACGTGTGTCAACGACCAAAGGGGCTAGCCGGCGCTCAACAATGCCAAGAAAATATACAAGAATGAAGTGACATTCACAAGATGTATTGGGATAGATGTTTCATTCATTGTATTGGGCCTGGATTTGATATTGTCGATCTGACGCGCGACGTGTCCCGTCGCATATAAAGGCCAAACAACCACCCTCTCGATCAGCTTTTACCCCACCACTATGGCTTCCAAGACTCCAAATGCCCTCGGTATCGAGGAAATGTTCCGGCAAATAATGCTCGGTCTCGAAAAATCAGTATGTCGCATTAGACGCGTGGGGCTGGTGCTGAACATGCGCAAAGAACACAGAGGTCGCCGAACTTCGAAATGAATGCACCGAGCTGCGCCAGGCGAATGCGGCACTCGAAAAGCAAGTCCGGGAGTCACTAGTGGTGAGTTTTGAGGTGAGTTGTGGCCCTACTGACTCGGTCACAGGCAAGCAGCCTAGCGCCTCCAATGCGCCAGTTGAGTTTGCACACTCCGACTGCACCAGGAAGCCCCATTGCACGGCCCACACGCTCGCCCTTTCTTGCTCCTACCGGTGCTCCGTCGCTCTATGTCCCCGGCACACCCTCCCACGACGTCAAATCACTCGAATGTCCCGGCTTTTGGGCCGTTGTTCCCGCAGGTGGTGCTGGCACCCGTCTGTGGCCGCTTTCGCGCGAGTCATATCCCAAGTTTTTCCTCGATGTCACGCTCTCAGGGAGGTCCCTCATCCAGAGCACATGGGACCGTCTCGTGCCACTCACAACCCCGGACCGCCTCATGGTCGTCACGGGCCAAATCCACGCGCCAACCGTGCAAACCCAACTCCCAGACATCGACCCCTCCAACCTCCTCGCCGAACCCAGCCCAAAGGAATCGGCAGCTGCCATTGGCCTCGCAGCGGCTGTTTTGGCGCGTCGAGACCCTGATGCTGTGCTCGGCTCGTTTGCAGCGGACCATATGATTAGCGGTGCGGATGCGTTTATGGGTGCAGTGACAGAGGCCGTTGCCACCGCCCGACACGACTACCTTGTCACGATCGGCATCGCCCCGTCTCATCCATCCACTGGGTTTGGATATGTCCGCCTGGGCAGACAGCTCCATCTCCCCGGTATCCCCAACTCGCGCATCGTCTCCCAGTTCAAGGAAAAACCAGATGCCCGTACGGCTGCTGCGTATATCAGCAGCGGGAACTACCGCTGGAATGCGGGCATGTTTGTTGTCAAGGCCAAGGTTCTTATGACGCTCTATGCCGAATACTGTCCCGAGCTCGCACAGGGCCTCGAGAAGATTGCAGACGTATGGGAGGATCAAGCTGCTCGCGAAAAAGCACTTGCCGAGATCTGGCCCACATTGCCCAAGATTGCGATTGATAATGCTGTTGCGGAGCCTGCTGCCTTGACGGGGCGCGTTGCGACTGTCCCCGCGACGTTTGGTGGGTAGAACTTTGCTTGTGGATCGCTCGACTGACACGTTTGTAGGTTGGGACGATGTGGGTGATTTTGCGTCTTTGTCTGATTTGCTCCCTGCCGAGCATAACCAAACGAGGATCCTGGGCGATGGCAACTTGGGTGAGTCAAAGTATTTGTCGGGGGTGTGGTCTGACCCGCTCCTAGTCATAACCGAGCAGGTTGCAGGCGGTATTGTCGTTCCCGCGTCGGGGCGCCTGATTGCATGCCTAGGTGTCGACGATCTCGTCATTGTGGACACCAACGACGCGCTACTCGTCACAACCCGCGCGCGAAGCCAAGAAGTCAAGAAGATTGTGCAAAAGGCAAAAGCGGGGGGCTGGAAGCAGTTGGTATGATAATACTGCTATTTACTGGACATATTATATTCTAGTAATGGATCTTGATTATTACAACTCAAAATCTTGAAATGTCACGGCCGAAAATCCAGTTGATCACCCTGTGCAATGGTCAGACTAGTCCCAAGATGATGGTAGGTACGCACCAGAGAGTGGGAATGAGGATTTTGTTTCTCCAGCTCACGCTCTTGGTGAGATATGCTCCGCGCCAAATGACCCATGCAGCCCATCTGATGCGCATACACCCGTCAGCCACGTCCAGCCTGAAGGTTGCACCTACCCCTTGACATTTTGCGACTCGCCCTGCATGATGGCACGCCATCCGCCGAGATACGCGAGCGCCCCAAAGTTTCTAAACATAAAGTCGGGTCCAGCGGACGGATCCGGGGAATTGAGCTGCTTGGCGAGGTACTTGGCTTTTTGCGAGGCTACCTGGGCGGTCGTCGGGAGTACCGGTCCGTCCTTGACCATGGCACAGTCTCCCAGCGCAAAGACGTCCGAAATCGGCTCTCCTCCTTTTTTCAACACACGTAACTTCGCATCTGTGAGGATTCGACCCTGCGGGGCCGACTCCTTTTCAACGTTGTTTATACGCGCGACAAATGGATTCGTGGCCAGCCCCGTGGCCCAGACGAGCATGCCAAACGGGACCACCTCGCCTCCTTTGAAATGCAACATGCCAGGCTCGACGCGTTGGACGACATGGTTCGGCTGGACCGTTACGCCCTCACGTTTCAAATGGCGCTCGGCAAACTCAGCGAGAGCCGTATCGAACATGCCCAATATCCTCGGAGCAACATCGTATATTGTAATCCTCGCGTGTTGTTCGACGAGCGACTGAGTGCCGCGCGAGGGGTACAAACTTGGCAAATCGTCGTGCAAGAGGTCGTGTAGCTCGGCTGCAAACTCGACCCCTGTTGCGCCCCCGCCGACTACACAAAAGTGGAGGAGCTTGTCGCGGTCTGCGGGGGATGTGGTTGGGAGGGCTGCTTGTTCAAAGTTTGAGAGGATGCGTTGGCGGATTTGGCGTGCGTCTGAGGCGTCTTTGAGGAAGTAGGCGTGTTGGGTGACACCGGGGATGTTGAATGTTTGTGAGTAGGCGCCTGGAGCGATGACCAGCTGTAAAGAGTTAGAGAGAGAGAAAGGGGAGAGAAGGGGGGCTTGCCTTGTCGTAGTGGATGGAAAACTTGTCCCCCCCTTGGTCCTTGTCGAGGCCCGAGCCGCGGTTGGACTGGACGGTGACGGACTTGGCGTCAAAGTCGACGGTTTCGGCCCATGCCTGGTACACTATGGCAAGTCAGGCTGGTGAATTGGGCATGAAGTGGACTGACGCTCGACACCCTTGCGGCGCACGGGCTCTATGGCGGTGCGGAATTCGAGAGTGCCGACGGCGGTGGATGCGAGCAGTGGGGTGAATGCAAAGTAGGAGCGAGGAGAAATGACTATGGTTTGGTAGCGCTTCTTGTCGACCTCGCGCAGAATGCCGAATCCCGCCCATCCCGAGCCAATCACGACCAGCCGCTCGCGGTCTGCATATGATTAGTGGAATAGTAGATAATATATGCACTCACCGCCTTTGCGCGCGTCGAGCTCTGTGCTATAGGAGCGGCGACAGGATCTGCGAATGAGCGAGCGAGCGGCCATGGTGGCTGACGTCATCGGCGGGAATTGTTTTATTTGATGACATAATCTCTATATGGGTATAATATGAGAGTCGGTGGCACGTGACCGAGGAACTGGCCACGACGCTACCTCGCTCTGATCGCACGATGGACACTTCGACGCCCAATATTGCACTTTCCATCATCCACGACGACATGGGCACGACTCTCTCTGCCGTCCGCACACGCACCCTCAAGCGCCGGGTCGACCGCTCCGACGACGACCGCCATGCAAAGCGCATCCGCGAAGACACAGACGACGCCCACGAGCCCCCTGCCAGCGCCGACACCACCCTCGTCAACGACGACGACGGCGACGGCGATCCAAACGGCGACCCCGACACCAAGGGCAAGGCCCGCGGCGATACCCGGCTCATTGTCGCCGACCCTGTTGGCGACCGCGGGACACAACTCGCCGACGAGGTCGAGTCTGAGCTGCGGTGAGTCGCTACTAGTGCGCTGGGCGTATCTGACCCGGATTAGCTGCGGGTGCTGCACAGAAATTGCTTATAATGTAATTCTAATTTATTATCTATTAACTGGCTCTGACTTTTTGTGTTTAGCCCGTCGACCTCAGTCCTTGTCACCACTTCTTTTGCGGGTCGTGCATGGCCCTCCATCTCTCCCACTCGCGCGCTGCACCGAACTATACCCGCGCCACCTGCCCTGCTTGCCGCACACACCTTACAAATATCACTCCGAGCAGGTGAGTTTCCCCCGATTCCATCTGGCCTCACGTAATCTGGCTTCTGCGATGTACAGGGTAGTCCAATCCCTCGTTGCCGCTCTTGTACGGGTGTACCCAGAGCGTGCTCGCACAGACCGAGAGCGTGCACAGGCCGACGAGATTTACACTGCTGGCCGCGACATTCCCGTATGTGGCCAACTCTTTCATTGACCGGCTGTTTAATTTCCGCAGATTCCCCCTCCTCGAGCATCCAACCCCGACCTCTTGCTTCCCCAGCAGCAAAACTCGGCCAATGACAATCTCGCTCGCCCCTGTCCCCACTGGTGCGTCTCTGTCCTTGTGCTCGCCCACGCTGACTCGTCCCAGTGCACCAAACAATTCGTTTGAGTGGACTTGTCCTCGACCCATCCCAAATCCCGATACCGACCGTGCCAATGCCTGGAACATTGACAATGGTCCTCCTCCCGGTCACAACTATTGCGGCGCATGGTGAGCTTTCTCCAGGCTGCATCACCCTGTTTACTGATTGGTGTGCCTGGCCAAGTGATGAGCTCTATGCAATTGGCGCCCCAACATCGAGTCGCTGTGATATGTGCACAACTGGTTTCTGTGGAATTTCCGTCCCACAGGTCTGCAGGTCATATTGGCTCCACCAGGTCCGCCTTTTGAGCGACTACAACAGCCTCCAAGGTCCGTGTCCTTTGTGCGCCCCGAATATCAGCTCACGATTCCTCCAGGGTTGATCGAAAGCGGTCGAGTGTATGAAATTTTCAATGGAAACTCTACCGAGGTCGAGATTTTGTTTGACTATTTAAGAGAGGCTGAAATTACGCCCAATATGATTTATCTCGACGTGGGTGGTTCTCATTCGGTCTGCGCATACACTCACGTTTTGTGCTTGTAGATTATTGACTACATCTTGGCTACACCCGAGGGCTTTGAGCCGTTGATTACCAATGACGTTTTCCGTCAGTCGCACCCTGCCGAGATGCGCGTGCCCGATGCACAGTATGCTGCAGCACGCGCAGGCAACGACTCGAGCTCATCGCTCTCGCGGGATGTGGAGCTACCCAGTGTCTTGTTTGCCGAATTTACAGACGAGGAGGATAGTGATGGGGAGGGCGAGCGGGAGGATGAGCGAAGGCGGACTGGCGTATCCGCAAGTGGGGCGGGTACCATCGAAGCCTCGTCTACGACAGTGTTGCCTCGACTCGCAGACTTGATGCGCTCGATGCGCGATCCGGACATGTCTCCTTCTTTGACCTTGCCTGCCGTCTCGCGCGGGGGCGCACCTCGAGCTGCGGGCGCTTCGTCGTCTTCAGTTGCCTTGTCATCGTCCACCCTGTCTATTCCTACTCCGGCATCGTCTACTTCAACGGTACCCGCATCTTCTGCCCCACGCCGACGCCGAATCTGCCGTGAATGTGCGACTGAGGTGTTTATGAATGGCTTGAAGGACTGGTGGGCCCGAGAGATGCATACCGTGATTGGGAGGGAACGTTTGCCCGTCTGGGTTGTGGCGAGGAAGATGTGCGAGCACGGAGAAGTGTGTACAGAACAGTCAAACTATGGTGCGTTTCTCAACGCTCTCTTTTTATCAGCTACTAACCTTGTGAATTGGGTGTTTAGACCATGCGAAAGCTTGTGAGTTGGCTTGTTCGCTTTTGCACAACGAGTAACTGACGATTTTTCTAGTCTGTCATATTACTCCGCCGCCTGGTGTAGATGCCAGCGCGAACCGGACTGGTTCATAGACAGCCGTGGGAGTTTGTGGATTTTGCGACTTGCGTGTACATGATGAGCTCTTTTTTTTATAATGTTTGCGATGTATGTTTTTGACTGAATTCGGATTTTTATATGGTTTATTTGTGAATCATGGCCGAGTGAGATTCCACAAGTGATGATAAGTCTGATGCGTTGCATGGTGTGCAAGAACACATGAACAGCTTCATCTCGTGTGCTCGCACTCTGCCTCTGCATATCCCAGAGTGGCTTTGAGCTCGTCCAAGGGTCCCTTTGTGGTCTTGCTATACAAATAGGTCTGGCCTTACCGGGTTACTAACTCAAACGAGCTAGAGACGCCACCTGTAGCTAATTCCCGGCCAGCGAATGTGGAACAATTGCTTCAAGTAATGGTCAACAGGATTATCGGTCAGAACTCTTGCCAAACTATTCAGCTTTGTCGATAATTGTGTCTGCACATACAGTACAAGGGCACTAAACTCTGCTGCAAGATAGGATACTTCTCCACTGTACCCACTTGCACTCACAACTGGTGACCCCATCCCTGAAGGATTGTTTCCAGTAACTTTGATGGAGTTTTAGAAACTTAAAGGTAAGATCTTACTGGATTAATTTGCCCCATACTATTTAACATCCTTATAGACACTAGGCTCTAGAACTTGCTCGAATTTGTGGTCTTGTAGAACCACTAAAGCGTTTATTTACGTTTTGTTTGATTCGTAGCCGACTAGTAAATTATGATATCGTGTGGACCCTACCTCAAATCATCAACGTACAACATCCTAATCCGGCGCGGTGACGACTTGCGTGTGAAAGGCTGGATCTTAGTATTTTGAAGAGATAGTATACATCAGGTCATTCACCAAGCACAAATACCGGTGCATTGCTCCGAGTCATTTAGTAGTGTTAGGATCCCACGGGATCGAAGCGTCAAGCCTATAGAGTCCCCCACTCGACGACACAAGACAATTCCATGTTTACTTTGTTTCATATAGCTTGTGCGAACTCTATAGGTGGGCCAAACAGGGGGCGAAATAAACCTAGTAGGCCTGGTTACATAGTGTTTGTGCATATGCATACCCATTTTAGTTGGCATCGGAGCGTCTGGCGCTTATACAGTAATTAGGTTCTAGGATCCCATTGCAGTAATTTATAGTAAGCTTCTTCCCCGAGTCCTTGCAGAAATATGGAACAATCGCTTCAAGAGATGGAAAATAGAATTATCTCAAGGCTGGATGTTATGTACGCCTTTTTTGTAGTATTTAAGTTTTACTGATAATGTTGTATATTTGTCAGGTGAGGCAAGAGAAATTGCTAGGGCCGTCAACTCTGTTGCGAACAATTTTGATTCTCCGCTATATCCGCTTCCGCTCCCAAACGGTGGCTCAATCCCTCTAGGATTATTCCCAGCAACCTTGGGGCACCTCACGTCCCTTAGTGGTAAGATATCGTATGCTCTATTCTTCATAAACTGTGCGTTATAACATCCCAATAGGTTCATCTCTCCAGAGCTTGTTTCAACTGTATGGCCTTGTGGTACCACTGAGCACATCAATCAACGATAAACGAAGAATCTTGGCTTCTTATTGTGGTATTTCAGAGTACTCCATTCGCACCCTATTCACTTGACGTCTCAAAGTTAAAAGACTCATGCTACTTTATACATACGATTTATACAAATGATCAACAACTTGCGCCCACGCGTGCACAAGCTCTATACGCTAACCAAAAAAAGGAAACAAAAATAAACCCAAGTCCCAGTTACATGTTGCCCACGAATGCATTCGCAAACTGATACGTATCAATTCTAGCTAACTCCCTGGCAGTTTGAGAATCACCCGTCGCACCAGAGCGGATTTTCGCCAACCGGTCTTGCATTTCTTCTCTAAGCTTGCGACGCTCGGTTTCCCGAATCACTGCCGCATCGCGCTCAGCTGCCTCGCGCGCCCGCTTTTCCATCTTGGCCTGCACCTTGGCGGCAGCCTTTTCGGCCTTGGCCTGAGGAGACAAGAGCCACCCGAATCCTCCGCCTTCGCCTTTCCCGCTTGTTGCGCCCGCCCTGTCCTTCTTCCCGGTCGGATTTGGGCCTACGAGTTGTGGCTCTGGATCTGGCTCGTCCTGGCGTACTTCGCGATAGATTGGCACGCCGTATGCTGACATTCCTACCATCACACGGCGGGTCTTTTCCGGCACCGCAGGTCGTACCGTAGCCTCGCTCCCTTGGTGCTGATGTCCACCAGTACGAGTTGGTGTAGGATTTTGATCCGTCGGGGTATGAACAGATGCAGATCCAGTCGAGCTAGCGCTATCCGGACGCGCAGATGAGGTCGAAGAAACAGAAGAAACAGTCGCAAGTGATGCGCCTCCCGTAAAAGCAGGGGATGTGACACTTGGCGAGCGTTTGGGGCGAGAAGGAGAGACCGACGAGTCGTCGTTCCTGGGCCGCGGCTGTTCAGATGGGACATCAGAGCGTGGCTGTCGTTGTTCTTCATGGCCGAGATTTTCCGTGTCTATTGTTTCTACGTGTTGAGACCATCGGCGCACGATTTGCGCCTTGCGTTGTTCTAGATCCACGTCGACAGGGTTTCCGTGTTCATCTAATGCCGGGCGGTGTCGGGAATATAGCTCGCGCAATGCAGCGTGGCTGCTTCGTGAATTCAATAAGAGTTCATCGCTGCGAGCGTCGGACGGTGATTTTCCTCCACGCTGGGTTGATCTAGGTCCTCTAGGATGGCCACCATCGTCCGAGTAGAGCCCATCGCCCACCGCATCCAACACCCCTCGATATTCTTGCCGGCCGGTAGCCGCATCAAATGGGTCCGCAGCATGGGCCGGTTCAGGCGGGGGGGAATGCTTCGGCGTGGGACCAAACACTGGGCCGATCCCATTTGTCGTCTCGGCACCATAGTTTCGTACAAGTGGTTCGCGGGGACGCGTTCCATCTGCAGTATTGAGACGTTTCTGACGAGCTGTAGATGCACCTGCACGTGATTGAATAGAAACAGTATTAGCTCAATTCAGGCAGATGAATAGGCAAGTGATCGGAAGTAGCTACGAGCGGTATCATTCATTTGAAAATTTCACCTCCTATCCGCTCCTGGGCCGGCGGCACCATGCGATAAGCGAGGGGTATGAATAATTAGAAGTGAATCCAACTGTGGAATGACGCTAGAAAAGGGGAAACAACGTAGTGGTGCGTGGGGCCCCACACGTGAATTGCACGGGACATGACCCCTCCCTGCAGAATTAACCACCTCCACCAGTGAGATCATATCTCGCGGCTCGATATACTCGTACAAAAAAGTTGGCTGGTACAAATTAAAAAGAACTTAAGCTGAACCTCAACACTTCCAGCCTCCCCAGCATATTTCCGGCATAATAAACGAATCCCAAAGGAGACAACAAAGAAACAGCTACGCACTATTTCCTCCATGAGCTCCACCGGACCCATCGGCCGTGCGTGGTCTCCCAGGAGCAGCGGCATCAGAAAGCCCACGAGGTTTGCCGCTGGGCCCAGAACCTGAGCCTGGTTGACGCTGCTTATGGGCTTGCTTTTTGCTCGAGGCCTAAAATGGGAAAGTATATGATTAGAGTCGATACGGAAATCACTATTTCTTGACTCACCATCACGACTTTCAATGCTCGAATTTGCAAACTTTGACAATCACAAAGGGTTGCCACCTCATAAACCCCAACGCTATTAGTGGTACTCAACGCGCGATGCATTGCATGTTTCACTAATGCAGTTAGATGCGGCATAGCATCAAAACGAGGAAGAGTAGGGCGGGTTGGTGGCGGAAGATGAGCGGACGCGGAAGAAGGGGATGAGCCCGGGCTTCGAGAGTGAACGTGTCCGTTCCCGTTTGCGCGATTGGGGCTCGACTTTGTTTCTTCGGAAGGATCCTTGGCCTGTTCATCATTGGTGTACGTGCAAGCGATTAAGAGCAATGCGCTCAGGACTGGTGGCGCGTGTTGGAGCGGCGTCACAAGCGTGAGACTATACAAATACTGCAGTAACGCGAGGGTCACAGCGTATGGCTCCGATAGCCGCAATTCCCGCGACGACAACCGTGGGCTGAGCTCAGAAAACTCTTTTGCGTCGGGATCCGCGTCGGGGTCTTCATCCCCACCCTCGCCACTCCCGCTCCTAGATCCAGATCGACCTCTCATCGCGCCTCTGGCCAGGTCTGCCTCAATTTTCTGAGCTTTTTTGCGGAAAAGCTGGCGCTGGCGCCTAAACCAACCCCAACGCGCCTCGAGCACCGCACTCGAACACTTGATTCGGCGATTGTCATCAGCTACGATCTCGAAATCTGCCAGTTGTTCCTGATGAAGGGCCCTTAATCCGACTATCACGGGTGTCAAAGCGTGGACTTGTGTTGGATCCTGTCCTGCCGTACTTGCGACGGGTTCGGATGCACCCACGGGTGCTGGTGTGGAAAACATCCTGCGTGGAGGGCTGTATACACCAAACGCCTCGAGGTCCACGTATGCGACATCGCCCCAACTGAGTAGTCGGCGGTTGTAGTCCTCGACCAAGTTTCCCTCGCGATTGCCGAACACAACAAAACGCCCACCAGCCCCCCATACGACTCCACGCCCCCATGCACCGTGAGATAGAGCAGTGCCTGGGTCGATGCGGGACCAGGTGTAGTTACGCAGATCGAGGGCCCATAATGAATAAGATTGAAAAGTATGTGCCAGATACGTGCCAGCGATCAATAAATGAGTACCGAGCAGAGCACCAGTTGGAAAACGCAAGCCGGGGGGGAGAGAGGTGCCAGTTAGAAGCGCAGAAGCATCAGTGAGGGTGAATGGGGAATCTGAGGCTGAAGGCGTAGGATGTAATGTTTGGAGCTCGCGCTTGACGTCTGTGAACTATAACCGATTCAGATCGGTGAATAAAACTCAACAAGCATGAAATACGCACATTGTGATTGGAGTACAAATAGATGTTGTTGGGGGATTGGGGCGTGGCGTCCGCAGTGAACGGCAGCTCAACAAGTTCGTCCTGGTTACCGGGCGCATCATCATGAATATTAGCGCAGACGCGCGGCGGGCTAACAACGCGCTCAGGCGCGCAAACCGCAACGCTCCGGTACGTGCCGCAGTGGCGGGGGTAAGGCACCCGAGCAGTCCAAGCGCGAGAAACGAGATCGTACACATGAATATCGTCCAACCACGCGTTGGCCATGTCCTGCCCTCCAATGATATACAACTGGTTGCCAGAGATAGCAGAAAGGTGGGCATATCGAGCTCGAGGTATAAGTTCAGACGTCGATCCCGCAGCAGCAGGGTCTGGGTCTGGGTCTGGAGTAGGAGTAGGTAGGGGCGGGGCTGGAAGCCAACAAGCATTTGCAAGCGAATAAAGCCGTACATCTGCAAGAACACACAAGTCGTCTGGGGTGTTTGCTGATGATGCATAGCCCATGCCTCCGAATATAACGAGATGGCCATTCCACACATCAGCCGAATGGAAGTAGCGCGGGGGCGGCGCATTTGGATCGAGCTCTGGCGGGGGCAGGTGTTCCCATGTGTGATACTCGAAATGAAAGCAGTACAGGTCGGCAACCATGCGTCTTTGGGAGACGAGTCGGCCTCCAAACAGGTACATTTGGTCGCCTATTACCGTGGTGGACGCACCCTACATTCGCGCCTATGAGTGATCTCCAGATCTCACATACAGAAAACTTACCACAAGGGGCGGAGGGACATCTCCCCGCGCCTGTCGCGAAAAGGTAGTAAGGTCACTAACTGAGTGCATTGGGCGGGGGAGGCGGGGCGGAAGAGGAGAATGTGGGGAGGATTGAGAGGAGACAAGGCACGTGACTCCCTCTTTGGGCGCCCACGTGCAGCATTTGCCACACGGTATATGCGTACGCCACCACCTACACCCTCATATATGCGACCCTGCATCATACTCTCTCCTGCGATCACCATATCGGCTGATCGCGTTGCTGATGGCCGATTGTCTCTTCCACGGTACTTGCCATACCGCGTGTACTGCTCCCGACGGTACTAGCGAGTTTCCCCATGCAGTAACCCAGCGGTTCTGCCTACACTTCTTTTATTCCGGTTCTCGTCCCCCTTCGCCTAGTTAGCCGATATTCTCTTGCATACCTAAGCCCATCACAAAGACCATGTGCATCTACCTATGATGGGATTAAACCCACATCAATGTGAACACGCCACTGTGTCCTTGCAGTTCGATGTTATTCTCGCGCTCTCAAGGAAATTCCTGCCATGACAACCCGACACGCGCGATTCGGTTGTCCCTATCATACTCGGACTGCCGATCACTGGCGTTAATGGAAAGCTGAGGCACCGTAAGGACCCACCTCGCCGCTCGGTACCTCAATCACGTAGCCATTTTTGCTCAAATTCTATTCATTGCTTGCATTTACGAGACAGCTCCCGAACGAAAGACGAGCGCTTCATCTGTTCCATTCTTCAATCCACTTGCGGCCTAGTTTCAGCCCCCAAAGGTGCCTTCTTGCTCCTGTGGCTGCACTCCTTACGCTCTAGCCATCGATTGTATCTCTTCCACCGCCCGAGCGCCGATTCCCTTCTCCGCAGCTATAAGTGGCGTTGAAACGGCTGGTTTCTCCATAAACACCAGCCCTGCACCCGATTCAAATTGTTGCCTAGGGCTGATGATCAGCTCTTTGCGAGGTCCCACAGCAAAACCTGCACAAGTGGAGCATAACTCGCTCTCGCTTTTTACGTCCACCACTGACCAGTAATACACACACGCATATAAGTTTTGCCGACACGATTAACCAAATGGAGGTGTACCCGCCGTGCCTTGCGACGCTGATAATACTATGCACATGCAATTACGACGAAGCCTCCACGTTCTCTTGCCATGAGTTCTGGGCCCTCGTGGGCATATATGTCTCTCAGGGGCCTGGGACATGCTTCCAAGCCCACAGATACAAACTTAGCCTTCTCCGCCATAGGCTTCCAAGAAAACGAGCGCAAAAAGTTTTATTCCCTTGCCATCAGCCGGTCTGGATTCTCCATCTATCGGATGACGTTATGCCATATCGTTCTGAGGTGCCTACTGATTCTATTAATTTCCCTTTGCGCTTTTAACTTGAGTGTATGCGCGATTCTGATAAGATGCCGCGTCACCGATGACAGGTGACATTATCACGTGTGTTCACATAACCTTTTCTTTGCCTGACATGCCAGTTTCGGCGACCTGACACAGATTCGACTTGTAACCTAACTTTTAGACGTCCCTAGCGGATAGCAATGTCCTAACCATACCTAGGGCACCTAACGTACAGCCCTCGGTGAGTGTCGGGCCCCGGAGATGATCCTCGGACATGATGGATGACACCAAGGAGCATGGATAACAATGTCCGACTTGGCATAGGTTCTGCTAAAGTATGCACCGGACGACCCACTAGGCTCCATAATAATATGCAGTCAAATTATAAATCGTACCCCACATCCACCAACGGGCAAGGACCCGTGGGAACACAACTACGATGGTTGCGGTATATGTGCTGAATTTGTTACTGTTGCCATCTTCTACTGGAGACTAGTCACCGATCAAAGAAACTAAGCCAAAATGTGAACATAGCTGTCCCTTTAGAATGATTTTAAGTTATAACTTCGCCGAGCTTGCAATTGCCTTT
Organism: Ceratobasidium theobromae; assembly: GCA_037974915.1. Lineage (NCBI taxonomy): Eukaryota > Fungi > Basidiomycota > Agaricomycetes > Cantharellales > Ceratobasidiaceae > Ceratobasidium > Ceratobasidium theobromae. The sequence continues at coordinate 388,214 of JBBBZN010000009.1, forward strand.
TGGCGGGTTCCCATAATGCACATGCGTCCTATTTTCTAAATGATACTTACACGTTGATCTGGTTTCTGAGTTTCAGCTTTGGCTGTTAAAGCAGAAGTGGACTTTAAAAATATCATACTAGGACTGGTAAAGTTTATCCCTCCTGGTGGGGGCCCAGAGGTTTGAATTCTTTCGTTGGCGTGATTCAGCGCAAAAGCCAAGGAGGATTGATTCTGGCCTTTTCCCGGCTGGCACTACAGTCGATTCCACCCGCATGCTCGTTGATGGGCCGGCGCCCCATGAACTTATTTATATTTGAGAAGAAAAAACGCCGTTTGACCAATTGCAGCCAATCAGGTAAATTGAGTTCATCAGCCGTTGTTGACGAAGTGAGCATGCGGAGGGAGTCAGCTGTACCGTCTGAGTGCTCGAGTCATGCATTAGTTAGTATGTCCATACAGTTATATGCATGTGGCAAATAGACAGAGGGCCCGGGATGACTGAAATATTCTATTGGTCAGTGATATTATCAATAGTTATATTTCAGTCTCGTCTCTAGGATCCTGAGGGAGATACACATTTGATCTGTGTATTATTCTGAAGCATCACCTCATATGCATGTCGGCTCACGATCGCTGGACAAATGTGTGGGTGATTCAGAAAATTTGCCTTTTATGCAGGTTGGAGTTAGTGGCGTGCATGCGTGGCTTCATAATATCAACAGTTGCTCCCGGGGGTATGTTTAGAGGGAGGAGCCGGGGAAGTCCCAGTGCAATGTTGGACCCAGGTAATGTCAGTTACAACAGTTATTTAGAGAACGGGAGACACGGAATTAAGGGCCATCCGGTGAGATGATGCCGTGCTTCGTCAGGCCAAGCTCCGAAAGGGACGATCACTGATCGGGATTAAAGTGACTAAGACCTGATTGTTTTGTCCTTTGGGCGCGCATTATTTGACACATGGGGGGTCCAAGTCGGGTGCCGGTGGAGGTGGCAACATCGGCCGGGGGCCCGGGACCCCATATTTAAGCGCCAGCGTCAGTCAGAGGGTCCTTACGTTTGTCAGCAAAGACAGATCTAAAGCAACCCTTGCCCTCATCTCCAACGTCGTCCGAGTCGACTTTGTGGTTAACAGCTGACGGGAACACAAGTATTCGGTGCCTTGCCTTCTCCTCCACCACCAGCACGTGTACAGTCATCTGCGGCGCGCTCTACGCTTTCCTATACTGATCCTCGCACTATATCATCTTGACCGTTGGTTCATTTGCATTAACCCGCCACCACCCCCTACCCGCCTGAAAGAGTGTAGGAAGTGGTTATAAAGATGGAGGTAGGTATTTTCATGTTTGGGTCGTAGTTGTAGTGGCTGGAAGTTGCTGGAAGTTACTTGCATGCCACTGATCGCCGGTGACACACCTCGCTGACTATTTTGTTTGATTTTCTCACAGGCAATCCTAGATTTCTCGAGAGAGCTTGATATAAACCTCTTCGATCAAGTTGTGAACGCTTTCTATTTGGGCTCCGGGCAAGAGGTACGCCTACTTATCAGCCCAAGGCGAGCCCATAGGGAAGATGTACTAATGGGCTTTGACCCTATTTAGCAAAAGCAAGCTCAATTGGTGCTTACGCAGTTCCAGGAGCATCCGGACTCATGGCAACGAGTACCAGTGGTCCTTGAGACCTCGGGATCGATGCAGTCCAAGGTATGTTTCAGCTGCTTGGTCCATACGCTTGAGTTGATTGCTGTGCTTATAGTATATCGGGCTGCAAATTCTTGAGAAGCTCGTTCAAACGCGCTGGAAGATTCTTCCTGAAGACCAACGACAGGGCATTCGTAACTTTATCGTTTCTACAACACTAACCATCGCCGCCGACGAGACAGCATTGCGTCAGCAGAAAACTTACCTGAATAAATTGAACCTTGCGCTTGTTCAGGTGCGCCCAAATCTACATCTATCGTTGAGACAGCACTGAGAACTTGAATAGATCCTCAAACAAGAATGGCCACACAACTGGCCGACCTTTATTCCCGAGATTGTTCAAAACAGCAAGACGAACATTGCCTTGTGCGAGAACAACATGGCCATTCTCAAGTTGTTGTCCGAGGAGATCTTTGACTACTCGGCCGAACAGATGACCCAAACGAAAACGAAGAATCTCAAGAACCAGATGTGTGGGGAATTTTCAGAAATCTTCCAGCTTTGCCTTGAAGTCTTGGAGAAGGCCCAGAAACCCAGTCTTATCCGCGCAACTCTCGAGACTATGCTTCGATTCTTGAACTGGATTCCGTTGGGATACATCTTTGAGACGAGTATCATCGACCAGCTTTTGACGAGGGCAAGTTGCTCATTAAATGCGGTCTATTAGTCGTGTGATAACATGTTTTACAGTTCCTCGAGGTTCCCGAGTTTCGGAACATTACTCTTAAGTGTCTCTCCGAAATTGCTGGCCTCAACGTTGGGCCAGAGTACGACCCCAAATTTAGAATACTATTCACGATGGTAATGACCTCGATTAACAAGATGATTCCCCCTAGCACGAGTATGTTATTATAATTAGACAAAGTACTTTGCTAACCTCGTCCTCACTTGTAGACATTGCCCAGGCATATGAAACATCTTCCGACCAGGACCAAGAACTTATTCTTAACCTTGCCCTTTTCTTGGCCAATTTCCTCACGGTTCACCTTCGCGCCGTCGAAAACGCGGAGAACCGCGACGTGCTCCTGAACGCGCACCTTTACATGGTCAAGGTTTCCCAAGTTGAGGAGCGCGAGGTGTTCAAGATTTGTTTGGAGTACTGGAGCAAACTCGTGGCGGAGCTCTACGAAGAGCAGCAAAGTCTACCTTTGGGCTTGGGTGCCGCGGACGCCAATCTACTCATGGGCCTCAACCTCGGCGGTGGTGGAGCGACCGCCCAAGCGGCTGGAATGCTCGGAGGCGTGAATCTCAGGAAGAACGCATATGCTGAAGTATTGAGTAACCTCCGATTAGTCATGATCGAAAGGATGGTGAAGCCTGAAGAGGTGAGTTGGGTGAACCTGAAACGTCCGAGGCTTATTATTAATGCGGGAGTATAGGTTCTTGTCGTGGAGAACGATGAAGGAGAAGTTGTTCGCGAATTCCTTAAGGAAAGCGACACGATCGTTTTGTACAAGGCTATGCGCGAAGTCCTCGTTTATCTCACGCACTTGGATGTGCTTGATACGGAGAATATCTTGACCGAGAAGTTGGCGAAGCAGGTGAGTAGCGGGCGTTACACGGCAAGGATCCAGCCAAACATTTGTATATTCCAGGTCGACGGCTCCGAATGGTCGTGGGCGAATTTGAACACCCTTTGCTGGGCTATTGGATCCATTTCTGGTGCCATGAGTATGTTTAATTCCGTTCTTAGCGTGTCGGGCGCTCAACCTTGTTGTAGATGAGGAGACAGAGAAGCGCTTCCTAGTCACGGTTATCAAAGATCTATTGGGACTATGCGAAATGAAGCGTGGAAAAGACAACAAGGCGATCGTTGCGTCGAACATTATGTACATCGTAGGACAATACCCACGTTTCCTCAAAGCGCACTGGAAGTTCTTGAAAACAGTGGTCAACAAGCTATTCGAGTTTATGCACGAGACTCACGAAGGTGAGCAGTTTCCAGACAGACATTCGGGATGCTTCTGGTGCTGATGTGTAAATCGACCCATCCTCCATTAATAGGTGTCCAAGATATGGCTTGCGATACGTTCATCAAGATCGCCCAGAAGTGTCGCCGTCACTTTGTAATGCAACAAGCTGGAGAGACTGAACCATTTGTGGATGAAATTCTTCGTGGCTTGCACCGCATCACGGTCGACCTGTCTCCGCAGCAAGTGCATACATTTTATGAAGCAGTTGGGTACATGGTATCTGCGCAGCCGAATAAGGCTGTACAAGAACGATTGATATTGAAACTTATGGACTTGCCCAATAACGCGGTAAGTAACTCGGAATCTCCACGGAATTCATATAGCACGATAAACCTAACTGTTTCGACCGGCAGTGGGATTCCTTGATGTCACAAGCAGCATCGAACGTCGATGTCCTCGGCAACCCCGAAAATGTCAAGATCCTGTCCAATGTGCTCAAAACAAACGTGTCTGCGTGCACTTCGATTGGGGGCTTCTTTTTACCGCAATTGGGTCGCATTTTCAATGACATGCTTGGACTGTACAAAGCTGTTAGCACACTTATCAGTGAGCAAGTCGCTGCTGATGGTAGGTCTTGGCACGCCCAAGCCCAAATAGAGTCTAATGCCCTCTTTTTATAGGCCCAGTGGCAACCCGGACTCCCAAAGTCCGCGCGTTGAGGACGATCAAGAAGGAGATTCTGAAGCTTATGGAGACATACGTGAAGAAGGCGGAGGATCTCGAGACCCTGTATAATAACTTTATTCCCCCGCTACTCGAGGCCGTATTGGGCGATTACAACAGGAACGTGCCGCACGCGAGAGATGCGGAGGTTTTGAACGTGATGGCTACGATCACGAGCAGACTCCAGGTTAGTTCTCATTGATCGGCTGGATTGAATTAGACAATTGACGGGCGACCCGACACCACGTTATTAGGGTTTACTTACCCCTCAAGTGCCAGCTATTCTCGACGCCGTATTTGAGTGCACGTTGGAGATGATCAGCAAGGACTTTGCCGAGTACCCAGAACACCGTGCCGGCTTCTTCAAGCTTCTTCGAGCAATAGATATGTATTGCTTCCCTGGTGAGTGAGAATGTGTCCCATGACATTCGAGCATTGTGATTGATTAAAGTGGATTTTAGCACTGCTCAGCCTTCCAGCGCTTCAGTTCAAGTTGCTGTTCGACAGCATTATATGGGCTATCAAGCACACGATGAGAGATATCGCGGATACCGGCTTGAACCGTAAGTGATTTCTAATTACTCACGTCCCAAATTGTAACATGTCTGCTGTCAGTCCTTTTGGAAATCGTGAACAACTTTGCCGGCGCCGAAGAAGCGATCTCAAACTCGTTCTTCCAGCAGTATTATCTGCCTATGCTGCAGGATACCTTCTTCGTACTCACCGACAGCGATCATAAGAGCGGTAAGTTCATTTGTTATCGATGATCTATAATTGATCTAATCGGGTATAAATAGGATTCAAGCACCAGAGTCTAATGCTCCAGAGGCTGTTCCAACTGGTGGAGTCGAATGCTATTCATGCGCCATTGTTTGATCCCTCGACACAGCCTAGCCCTCCCCCAAGCAACCAGCAGTTCCTTCGAGAATATACTGCATCTCTACTCAAGAACGCGTTCCCGCATCTCACCGCGTATGTCTTTGTCGTGTGATCATGAATTCGCGAACTCACATATTCCCCTAGTTCGCAAATTCAAAACTTTGTTATTGGTCTCTGCGATACCTGCAACGACATTGCCAAATTCAAGCTCCTGTTGCGTGACTTCCTTATTTCCCTTCGTGAATCCTCGAACGAAGACAATGCTGAATTGTACCTCGAGGAAAAAGAAGCCGAGCAACAGCGAAAGCTTGCGGCAGAACGGGCAGCCGCCGAGCGTGTTCCAGGGATGCTCAAGCCCTCGCAGATCAAGGAGGAAGACGAAGAACTATAGGTGTTTATGAAACCGAATATACGGCCATTGCAGTCTGAAACCTAATACTTGTGGCCTGTTATTTCTATAAATGTTTCGCTTTGCATTTTATACACAGCTCCTTTTTATCCAGTCAAGGTCTCTAAATTGTATTTACACGTAGTTGCGGATTGAAAGGGATGCAGAAAGCTTTGGATTTTAAAACCCTAGTGACATTCCCAAGAATGGTAGCCAAGTAGACACGCATCGGGACCCAGACTGACAGCCTCTTGTCATCAAACGCTTCGACGAGCTTTTTTGCCCTCGCACATGGCGCAATTGATTTGTTAACAAATTGTTGTTCAAATCGCTTGCCCCGTTCGCTAGTGCTGTGTGGCGCCCATTACTAAGAACGCATTGAATTGAGTCTGTCGGATTAACGGGAGTGTGAATAAATAATATATATTGCTCGAAATACAATAGTAGTACATCAGTTTAAACGTTTGTAGTCATGACGCATACATCTCGCGTTTCAAACAATATATTGAAAACTATATTCCAATCCACGACAGATTGGTGGCATCCCAGTCATTACGGAGGGTATCATCGAACGATCGTAGGGTGATGATAAACGACTGATAGTACAGAATGCAAATCAAACCCAGATGAAGGAATATGTAGTCAAAGTACGAATGCAACAAATGGTCGGTTGTCGTGCGCGCCCGAGACTTTTGACCCCGGGCGTCCAGGGGAAGGAGAGAGAGGCGGTTAAACAAAGTAAGACTCCCGCATATGACCCATCACAATCTAAACGCGTTATTAGTGGCGTGTGTGTGATACCAGTTTGTGATTCACTCACCTGGTCTCTGACGTGTGCGATCACTGTTTGTGTTGTTGTCCTGTCCTGTAGATGGAACATGGGTGAGCAAGGCAAGAATAAGAACTCATAGAATGGGTCTCACGACGACGGAAGTATGATGGATGTAACATGGTGTGCTTGAAGGGGCTTGTGACTCCTTGCGCATCCCAGCAAACCGCTTGCTTAGATCTAATCCGCGTGATAAGTTCACCGTGTATATCCCTGGGAGTGAAGGCGGCTCACATTGCAAGATCTTTTTGGACTCATTCGGCTTGCCCTCGTAGGTTATCAAGTAGTCTGCCAATTGCTTGCCCGCATTTAGCTTCTTCTCAAGTAAATCGCACTTGTTGAGGAATAACAGGATTGGAATCTGAGGGTTGAAGGCAATCAGCATTGGACAGCTGTCGGCGGTGCGATGCATGACTGACGTGATGCAAGGCTGTGGTTTTACATAGCTCGGTCCACATCTCAAACGAGTCTTGCAGACGATTGACAGTCTTATCTTCAGCCAGAGTTTGATCGAATGCTGAGACAGGAACCAGAACAATAATCAAGTCCACTGGATACGCGGCAGCCCCTGGTGAGCGAGGCAGTGCATTAAAGTAACAGGTGCAATGCTTACTGTCGTCAAAAAACGGAGCCCATTTTGCGCGTTGACGACGCGCCCCACCAACATCATCTATAATCCGAGCTTGGTATGAATCAGGTTGTCTGGTAACTTCCCAACTTACATAGCCTCCATTCTAACCCTGGCTCAAATTTAGGGAGTATTATTTCCGTTGGCCAGATGGTTTTGACTCGGGCTCGTAGAACATCGTCTAGTAGCAATGAGTTATCTGGCACATCCACGAAAGCACCCACATACCGTCCGTTGGTACGTAATCCGTCGAGGCAATTCGGTCAATGTCATTCAAAAAGCTAGAAAAACCAACTATGAGTATAACATTTAGTTACAACTAGAGCGACTTACAACCCCGATATTTCTTCGATGAACAACCCGGACTGCTTGAGACAGTCTTGCACAAACGAAGAGGTCCACAGCAACTTCATATCACCTGCACATGCCTGCAAGGTTGCGGCAGGGTCATCTGTGGCAGCGTGCGCCGATTCTCCGTCGCTGTCCGAGGTGCTCGTTCTGACAGCATTAGCATTGCGCATACACGTATGTAGAATGCGCTGCCACGGAGATTCCGGGTGAACGTATACATCGTGGTAGTCGCCATCAAACTCGGAGGAACTCCTGTTGCCGTTGTTCAAGGGACTTGCCCCATTGGTTCGACTTGACCGGCTGTGTTGAGACCGACTTCGGGCAACTTCTCGAGGTGATGATAGGAATTCGACAATTGAAGACTCAACACTACGCAAGGGCTGGACCAAAGTCAGAGTGTTTTGGAACTGAATTCGTAAGCGCTTACCGTCAACCGAAGGCGCAACCTTGCAAACTCCTGAGACCTGGAGTCGCTGGGGTTCTTGAGATTGAAGTTCGGGGAGACAATATCTACTATCCTTAATATCGAACGAACGATGTTCAAGAAGACGATGCTACAGGCACAGGATTACCGGTTAATAAATTACACTACACATAGGAATTGCATACCTTCTCCATGATTCGCGCTCGCTGACAAAGGTCTCGGACGACTGCATAAGTCGGAATTGTTTTACCAGAGTGCTTTTACCAGATTCGCTGCCATAGATTTTGTTTAAGCCGCCGAAAATCGAAAACTCATCCTGTGCCATGCTCACCTTTGGCCTTTACGTAATCAAACTAGGTTAGTCGCTGAGTTCCGGAGTTAAGAATTGTCGCTCACCGAGAAAGAGGAGTTTGCGCTGCTTGCGACGAGCAGCTGCTCTTGCTGCCCCCTCACCCTTCAACATTCGGTCGATCATATCACTAGACGAGAAACAAGAGTTGAGTGCCACAATCCAAGGGACAGTTGGGCAGTCGGCGCCCTACCTCCGTTGCCTTGCTTCCTTTTCGCTCATGGTATATAGCTCGTCGGTATAGTCTTCGACGGGACTCGTTTGCGCCGACCAAAGACTGGAGATGGGAACGAGACCCTTTGGGGTGGGCGAAGGGGTGGTGTGTCTACTCATTAGAGGGGAAGGTGGGTGGTAAGGTAAAGACGCGCAGGTGAGTGCCTTTAATCAATGTTCCGCTTGCGCTCAGCAGTTGTGTGGCGGCATAGGGCGATCATTGGCCGGCTGGGGCCATTGGTAATTTTGTGTTTCTGTGTTTGAGGGTTAAAAACTGCAACGTGGGGAATAGCCTAAGCTGAGAATGGCGTAAGGTGGTTCTCCTGTTCCGACCTCGTGGGGTGCGGCCACTAATACAAAAGCTCTCAGGAGATGACAGATCGCCAAAGGCACTTATGATCGACATCTTGTGTGCATTCCGGGTGTTGTTCTGGGCCGAAGCCAGTGGTGTCAAGTTGCCCAGTCAGCTTGATCATTCCGGATTAGAATTCTTCGCACGCTAGCCTTTTAGGGTCACTTGCAGGGTTTGGTAATTTCGCGGCACCGAGGGACGCGATGTATTTGGGCGACAAGCCCCAATTGGTTGCCCGAGCATATTTCCCGCCGGGAGTTAAATCTTATTTATAATTTCCCGAAGATCACGATCGATCATGATTCCAAAAACGCGGTCATGTGACAGGGGCTTTTGTTGGCCAGCGCACGTTCTCTTCCTCCTTCAGTCCTTCAACTAGTCCAACATAGTATACTTCAGCATCCGTTACCCTTAACTCGTGGACTTCAAATGCCTCGTGAAGTAACCATCAGTTCTACGCCCGAAGAGACATCATACAGCGAAGGTGCGCCAGCCTATCAAACGTTAAGATGCGTACTCACAATGAGAACATGGGGTCATTTCCCAACTGGGAACATACCGTGGAATTAGTGAGTAAAATTGATGTAAATATAGGACTTAAAAAACAAATTATAACTACCGTGCTTTGATGTAGAATGTAAAAAGATGATTCTCCACCTCCAAGGCGTGCACACGGAACAAGCTACCGCAACAGGATCATTGTCATTTCCGACAGCGACAGTGACTCTGATCTGCCGCCTCCATCCAGTCTGTTACAGGGCCGAAAGCCTATCACACCCACCGTGAACTTTGAAAGTCAAGATTTGTCGGATGAAATTATCGACATATCGTCAGGTTCTGAGGTGGAAGCTACACCCACAAAGCCTCGCACCGAAGAACGTTTACCAACCTCTGGCGTTGCGGGTACATATGCTTGCCCGGTGACTGGCACTTCCGACTCCGTAACGAGTGTCTCCCCGCTGTCAACGACTTTCAAACACGCCATATCACTTGACCACGATAATATTTTGAAGGTGACCGACTCTCCAGCTAACCCACGCACGACTGCGGCCATCACCCCGCGGTGAGTTTTCGATTTCTTTGTTCCTGTGGCTTGGTTTGACACACTCTCAAGTCAGCCGACCAAATCCAGCAGTTGTACTGATAGTGAAGATTTCGGCGAGGATCGGCTGTTTGATGAGGGCGCAAGCCATCCTGGGATCCTTCATTTGTATGTACATATTTCATTTGTTGTGAGTATGGATCGACCAATCATGTGTAGTGATCCTGGCCCGCGCAAGCCAGCAGCGATCGCCTCGGGCTCCCCAGGCTCAATTTCGACCTTGGGAACCTCTGATGGTTTGTGTGATCGTGAGAAGCGTGGAGGGCCTTCGGCTAACAAGATCTCAGATACTGCCAATCCTGGTAAAGTGCCAAGTAACGACCCATTCGGGCCCGTGGGTACATTGGATATGTCGATCAAGTCCCCAAAGCCTAACGGCACCACTGGAAACGTAAAGACGAGTGGGAGTGCTGGCGGGTATCGCGGCCGTGTCAAAGGAAGTATCAATGAAGAGTCTGTCCACCCCGAAACTCCCCGACCTAAGCCTAAAGGCAAAGCGCGTACGGCGACTCTGGCTATTTCATCATCGCCAGTATCCCTGTCCCCCAAACCCACGGCTCGCAATCGAGCCAAAGTATTAGAAGCTTCAGCCATTTCTTTATTTTTGGAACTGAACGATTTAGTTTTTGATGGGCGGCTCCCGAAGGACTGTCCAATTGAATGGTCGAAAAAGTTAAACACAACCGCTGGTCGAGCCCACTGGAAGCGGTATGTTCAGCATATTTTTGTCAGATATTCACTAAGCACCTCTGATTTTTCAGTGTCCGTGACCCGCACGGCAATGTCATTAGGCATGACGCACGCATTGAGTTATCAACCAAGGTGGTTGATTGTGAAGGTTTGGCCGCATCTCCTACATCCAACATGTATGCTGATGAGAACACTTAGAACGGGTCAGGAATACTCTGTCGCACGAAATGTGCCACTTGGCGGCGTGGGTCATTGATTCTGAAATCAAACCGCCACATGGACCTGCATTCAAGCGCTGGTTCGTAAAAAATAACGTATGTTTTTGACATTTGAGTTGAGCATATTCGATCCTAGGAGCGACCGAATCATGGAGGCCAGACCCGACATTACCATATCAGTGAGTTGTACCGCGCGCTACAGCTTACGTCTCGCTTACCATTAGACATTAGACCTGTCACTCGTATGAGATATCTTACAAATACGAATGGAAATGCTCCTCAGAAGAGTGTGGGCGGACGTAAGGCGGATTGCTTTGATAGATGTCTTGAAAGATGTGACCGATTCTTCTGCTTTTTCAGATACGGTAGACACAGCAAGTCGATAGACCCAGAGAAACAAGGTATGTTGCTGGTACCACATCCCTTCGGGGTTGCTGTCGACGACCTGTCTGATTGTGACTATTTCGTTCTCGCTAATGTCGGCAGTGTGCGGCGCTTGTCGAGGGAAGCTCATTCCATTATTCGCAACTGCCCCTAGACGGAACGCATTTCAAGGCACGTTATTTGCGCGCATACATGTCCGATCCTCGCTCATTCTACGTCATACGTGTCAAAAGACTATCTTAAGGTTCACATGAAAGATTTTAAGGCCGCGAACCCCGACATGCAACATGGCGAGGTAATGAAACGCCTGGGTGAAATGTTCCGTGCGGAGAAAGAAGCTGGCGTCGATGAAGAACTGGGCCAAGTCATGGCTGGCATGACCAGACTTGCGATCAAGCCGAGCGTCGATTGAAGCCCGACCAACGTCATTACATTGACGGAAATCGCGCCCGGCTATTTAGCGGGCGCACATTCTTGACGGCCGGCATACTCGGCGCGCATCGGACTATAACCTAATATTTTATGTTAATTTACCCACTCAGCCTTGATGGTTGTCGTAATATCATACATGTGTGTCGTGTTAGTAGTAATGCATACACCCGTATCCAAGTCGTCCTGAAACTCTTACTCGGTTGCTTTGGTCGAATTACCCCGGTGGTTGTTCATAGTTCACCCGGCGACCAGGAGCATTGATCGAACAAGGCCCAGCAACAATCAAGGAACTAATTGTTCACCCAAAGTATCGAAGATGCGACCTTGCTACAGCCGAAATTTACTCGCCGCGCTCATGTGTTTGCCCGAGATTCCGATCAAAACATGTTTGAACCCTTGAGCTTGGACTCTGGTGATCGAAGGGAATATTATTTATTAGAAAAAATGGCTCAGATTTACCTTTTGCCCCAAGGCGCTAGCGTTCACGATCCTACCAAAGTCACAAATAATAAGGAAAACGTTCCGTTGTTTAGTTTTAGTTTACCCGAAAATGGTCATAAAACTTCCCAGCCTGCTGGCAAACTCTGTTGCATTACGAGTGGGCGTGTAATCAATCAAGCCCAGGTTCAATTAATCAACAATCGACGAACCTTCGAATTGCGAAACGTAAAACACCAACACAAGAGTAAATAAATAAACAATCCATCGATTGCACAATTAAGTCATAGATAAGATAACTACAATTTGGTACAGAGTGCGTTCAAATCTAAACCCAAATCGAAATTAGACCATTAAACCGAAACACAAGAAGTCTAGATCCATAACGTTCATTAATACATCAATCCAGCCAAACAGAGGGGTAACCAAGGAATGATTTGTGTGGTGAGCTGTGTTGTAAAAGAAAAAGAAAAAGGAGGGAACAGATATTATGAGCAAATGGGAGAATGGACGATGAGGGACGAGGAAAACCGTTTCACAGCACGAAAACCGCATATGGGATACTGGGTAGGACTTGATAGCTTTGGATAGCTTTGGATTGGAAGCGAATGGGGACTTGGGGCTTGAACGAACAAAGCTTGAGGTGACCATTCTTTGAGGGATAGATGGTAGGTTTGCTGGCTCTCATGCGACTTCAGTGCTTGACAAGTCAAATGACCCTGGAGCAAATGAAGGAAACCAGCGTCACGGCCAGCCCTCGTTTAGATCTCGCGTCGAGAAAATCGGGTGGCTCAATGCACGAACCCTATGGTCTGCAGATTTTCCCTCATAATTTTATCCCGTACAGCATTGATTGCGATACTCGTGGTATGCGTATCCTTCCGATTTAGACACGTCAGATTCTGACACCAATGGCTAAAAAAAATTAATTACCGTGGCAGTAATGAAATGAGTGAAGACCTGGGCATCACGGGAGCTGTCGTATCTAATCCTGTCAAACTTGGCCTTTATTGCTGGAAACAGCCGAGCAAGACATAAGTTCCAGACACAGGATATTAACCAGTCAAACCTACTCTTTGTGACATTCTCGTAGTCATTTGGTCGGTCACCATACGAGACCAGGAACTGGTTAAGCTTGACGCCTGCCTCAAGCTTAGCCCGAAGAAGGTCGCACTTGTTGAGGAATAACACGATGCTGGCTCCCCTGAGAATCTTGTTCTTGCATAGATCACGCCACATTGCAAGCGAGTCCTCGAGCCTGTTAATGGAGGGATCTTCTGCGAGAACCTGATCGAAAGCTGAAATGGGAGCCAGGAAAATGATGCAATTGACTAGGAATAAAAGTGTTTCAGCAACAAATAGATTGCCTTGAAGCGAATCGGAACTTACCATCGTCAAAATGAGGAGCCCATGCCGCACGTTGATAGCGCGCGCCACCAACGTCAACTGAAAACAGCAGATTAGTATTGGCTTGACGCTATATGGAAGGTTTACCGACATATTCTCCAAATATAACCCTTTTCCGTTCCGCTATTGACCACACACTGGGTCTCGGTGACGCCAAGCGTTTTCAGACGCGCCTTGAGAATATCATCTATTGAATGGAGATGAGCTAAGACACTTTTGTCAAAGAAAGCATGTGACGTACCATCGGTTGGAACATATCGTGGCTTTGTTATCCGATCGATATCATCGAGGAAGCTGAACACCAGGACAGTTAGACACCGATTGTATAACCGGGAATGGAAACCCTCACAAGCCGCTTATATTTTCAACCCTGACTTTGCGCCGCTTGAGCATCTCCCACACGACCTTGTTGCGACAAAACTCCAAGAGGTCTTCGTGGAAGGCGACCAAGAGCCGACCTGGGTCATTCTCGTTGTCAAAGTCGATTGAATATTCGGCCGAAGGGCGCGGGCTGCGTGATGCAACGTGGAGCCGTTTCAAGGCTGACTTCCAGCTGAAAGAAGACAGGACACTGATTTCGGAGCTCGGGATGTGGGAGTTAGCGGTTAGAGTCCAATCCGAACCTGGCTCGGCAGGGGGAGCTGAACTGGGACTGGCGGTTGGAGAAGACTCTGGAGAAAGCTTGTTTGTAATAAGATCTGCAATTCTGGAGGTAACCGGCTAAGCGTGAGCATTACTAGCCGAACAGACAACACAGCCGACTCACTGAGAAAGAGGCGAGAGACGGACTCGCATGGTCTTGAAGGTGGTGCGGTGGGCCTGCCAGAATTGATCGTTGTCGGGATACTCGCTGTTGGAATGGACTGGTTCCACAATCTCATCCAAAACTCCGAGGATTGAGCGCACAAGGTTGTGGAATATGATCAGTCTCCACGAGGCACGCTCAGCATCGAACACGCCGGGTGTCGAATGCAGCAGCTGGAACTGCTTGAGGAGCGTGCTTTTCCCGCTTTCACTGTCAACAAGTTAGCGAACCGGCCGCACCCTCGGACTCCACTTACGATTGCCCAAGCAGCAAAATCTTGCGTTCCTTGGCTTTGCGTTTTCTAGCTGCAATTCCCTCAAGCTGCAATCGATTATAAGTAACGAACAAACTGGGTCGATTATGACCCACCCTCAGCTGCTCATCGATCTCGTTGCTCTTCCTGCAAAATGAAGTCAACAAAACGCCAATAGAAAGTAGCAACACACACCGCTTTGCCTCTGCCTCCTGCTGGAGTCGCTCCTCGCGCGGGATATTAGAAAGAGCCAGCATGGGGATGGGGTGGTTGTGTGACGTGCGTAGACCAAAGTGGGAGCGGACCATATGTAGTGGATAAGTGGCTGACATCAAATTGTTCGTTTCATCTCCATCGGATTATGTCATCCAGAACCCTTAATGGAATGACCCGGCATCAGATCCCATTTAGCGGTCCTCGCTTTGCCCATCTTTCCACATTAATGGCTCATTGTCGGGCCCGCTAAATATGCGCCTACCTCTATGACTGCCTCCTTGACCAGCCTCGTCGCCATTATCTGCCCCAATCCTCGGAGATTTTCTTCAGGTTTCATCCCAAGGCACCGCAGCCTGGTCTCTACGCGAGTGAAATTCCATAGGATCAATATTTACTCAGGCTGCGCGAAGATCTTGCACGACATGCGGAATAAGAAATAAGCATTGAGCCCCGACCAATGACAGCCGTTGTGCTGAGTGTAATTGCTTACCAACGGAACTGTGAACCGCATTCTGCCCGACTGTGGCTCAAGTCTAAGGTCTAGCCAGCTCATTCACCCATGTTTAGACATTCTGGACAGCCTAGGCACTCTAAGTCCATTCCTTTATCATAATCAAATGCACATTCCATGCTTAATCATTATGCCGTCTGCCGAGTGCAGCATACCAATACACCAAGAAAACTACCGAGTACACATGAACACCGTCCGACAAAATCTCGCGATTATGACATGATAAATGGGCGTGCTGGCGCCCAAGACATTAGTTAATACAGCCCAACCGCCGCCAGGGCATCCTTCATTATTTGTTCCCGTACTATGAGCAGACCAATTAGAGTCACTCGAGACCATTTGCCAAGTACACATACCATTCTCGATGATTTTTTGGGTTGTCCTCGAATCTGGAGAGTTTCGAAAATAGTCAGTTCCGTACCGGGTCAGTATGTAATAACCCCAACGAACCAACAACCGAAGTCTGGTGGACATACAATGTCCGCTTGCCAGGTGTGCTGCTCGCCCGGTAAACTTCATCAAACTTTGAGCGTAAAACTATGCGGACATAGGTCGGTCAGCATGCATCCGTGACAAAGGACAGGCATTCGATCATCCAGGGCGGGAGAGCCGCTCGTTTTGTGGGGCCGGTCAAAGGAAACTTTACGCCGCTGCACAGCGGTCCCGCGGCCACCAATGCAAATAGCAGCGCCACACAGGCTCGCATCATAGGACAAAACCAAGAAGTAAACTCACATGTTGCCACTGGCGCCCATTCATTAAGCCCTTCGTACGCTGTCATGTATTTCTTAAACTGAACCCCCGCCGCCAGCTTGGCCTTGAGGAGATCGCATTTGTTCAAAAATAGCACTATCGAGACTTTCTCGAGCACCTTGTTGCGGCAAATCTCTTGCCAGAGCAGCAGCGAGTCTTTCACACGATTCATACGTGGATCCTCTGCGAGAGTTTGGTTGAAGGGACTAATGGGGGCTAGGGGCTAGTTAAAATCCCAACAAACCTTAATCTAGTTTTTGAGCCTACCAAGGAATATTATCGCATTCACGTCCTGGAAATACGCTGGCCATCGAAGCCGCTACAGACGACAAACATCTTTCAATTTAATGAATACGTTGGGATGTTACCCAAGGCACATACCTGACTCCTGGCACCACCTACGTCGACTGTGAAGAGGTAGGTAAATGATGTGGCTGAGAAGCACGGGCAAGGTACGGCTACCCACAGATTCGCCATTCCAATCCCCTATCTGGACCGTGCTCGAAGCGCACGCAATGTTCTTGCACCCCTACCGTCTTGATTCTCGCCCTCAAGATGTCATCTGTAACAACGCCCGTGATCAGGTACTTCCAGAACGAGGAATGATAGAACTTTTGCCGAGAGCACGACGCATAATCGATCTGGCAACACATACCTTCAGTCGGCATGTACCCCCGGGCCGTCACTCGCTCAAGGTCGTCCATAAAGCTGTTGAACAAGAACCACACGTCAGAAGCTGCGGACCGAGCCAAGCCCGGCAACTCCGGGTGGCAACGATACCAAAACAAACAAAACTTACAATCCGGGAGACTCGCGGATCGACGGGCGCTGGCTGGCTAGCGCGTTTTGGACGGTTTCGTCCTCCCATAGTGCTATCAAGTCTTCGGCGCATGCCACAAATATTCGACCAGGGTCGTCTCGCGAGTTCCAGTCCATACATATCGAGTCGGTGGGGGAGCCTAGGTTAGACTTGACCCCAGGCGCAAAGCGTTCGCTCCAGGAACTCCATGCGTGCACGGTCACCTCGGGTCTCTGATCTTCGCTAGAGGAGGCAGAGCTCCCTGCTCGCCGTGATCGCCGTGAGGGACCATAGATGACATCCGGGTCGGTGGGGCCCCGAAACTGACGCTCCAAAATTGTTTGGATGTGGAGCAGAGGCCGGAGCCGAACTGCCAGCTCCGCAAGATGTGGGGGATAGCGATGCTGGGCATACGAGGCAACAGAGGAGGAACTGGAACTATCAGAGAGGACCTGGTCGTTGTCGTCGGGCAGGGCAATCGCATTCAAAATTCGTCGGACAGAGTTGAGGACGTTGAGATAGATGAGTGCGCGGTACGAGTTTAGCTGTGCGCTGAATGCAGACTTGGACTGCATGAGCTGGAACTGCTTCAAAGTTGTCGTTTTGCCACTTTCGGCTTGACCTGTTAAATGAATGTGTTGGATGACGGGTGGCTTGTTATTTGAGGTGGTTTGAAACGTACCGAGCAAGAGGATTTTTCGCTGGACGGCCTGGGCTTGGAGTCTCGCAGCACGCTCTCGCTTGATTTGCTCATCGATCAAGTCGCTCCTCTGCTTAGCCAACTGCTCCTCGGCAACTCGCTTTTGTCGGTCTGCGGGGGACTCGTCCGGCGGTGGCCTCGTCAAGACCTGCAATGGTCAGTTGATGACGCAGACGGCTGCTGGCACTTACAGTGAATGGGTCGTCGGAGAGTGATCTGTTCCGCATGTGCTTGGACATGATGTGCGGGAGGTGCGGAAGAGGGAACAAAGAAAAGGATAAGACGGAACGTGGTAAAATAAATCAACGCCCCAGTAGGCGCCCGAAGGAAACCCTCCAGCCTCTCTCATAGGTGACGAAGACAAGGCACGCCATCAGTCTGTCTCGCTAATCCCCGTCCGAGGTATAGCGCCACACGTTCTGCCATCGATCACTTCTCCCGGTTTCCAATCAAGACACATTCGACAACTGAGAGTTTACAGTTAGCTGCCGGTTTTTTTACATATTAGAATCGCAACACTGTCCACACTGATACTGGGAAATCCTTCCTCCAAATCACCAGCGCTCTCGGCCTTTTGCGAGCCGTGGTGCCGCGGCATCAAAATAGTTTAGTGCCAATCTGAATCAAGACATAGCAAATTTGCCTCACTTCCATGAAACCAGCTCGCTACAGCAAGGTCAGCTGCGCCCCGGGTTATTAATCACAGTGGCGGTTACTAGCGTGCCAGCCGAAGATTCCATCTATCACACGTGAGTTTCATAGGATCTCTCTAAATACATTTTATTCATCATCTGTATCTAGGTTTACTATATACTACGAACCTATGCTTGATCACCTGTCACACTTGCGTTTGCCCCCAATCTGTTCTGGATCTCCACCCTCGACTGGCCTGCCCGTGTGTGAACAGGCTTGGGCCCCTGAACGAGCGCTTGGACAAGTTTGGACTCAACTCTAACCACCAGCGTTGTTTATTCCTGTCAATTAACCCTTGTCGATCGGAGACAAGTAAACATTGCAACTCACCTTCGGTCATGGGTGCCCGGAGCGCCTCTGACTCAGACGCAGATCGGTTTCGCGCATCCCGCTGCAGCCATGGGCCAAACGTTGCTTACAAAAATCGGCCACAAGCTTACAACTCTCTGACGTAGAACCTTGGAAGGTTATCGACCTGACAATGGACTCGATTTCGATGGCTACAGGGGAATTCGAAGCCATGGAGGTGCGGGGGTGTAATTAACTTTTTCACAGACTCTTTCACTTCGACAAGACGTCATTCGGTGAAACAAACTGTGACTTTGACATATGATGGATCCCCACCGTCCACACCTTTGAAGCCTCTGAGTTTCTCGTTCAGCCATTTGACGAAGCCCCAGTATGGAAATGGGGGCGCAGATGTCCCTTCTGGCCCACCCGGTTTCGTCGGCTTGCGCACAGTCTGACTCAACTGAGCCGCACCAAGAGTTTCCGCTGTTTTGCTACGGGGTACTAAAGCCTTGGTTATAGCCTCGGGGGTAGCCTTGGGGATAACGGCTCGCCGGACGGGTAGCTTGGTTGATTCGCCTTGGTGACTAGATTGGCGGCTAGAAGTTGTCAAAGCGCCACTGGTAACTTTCTAATGAATTATGAGCACAGGCAGGGCCAACGCAAACTGAACACGGATGGCGCGGCCACATACTTTGGCCGGCTCCGAATTTACACTCCCAGGCTTGGCAGGGGGTTGTGTGGCTGCGGCATTGGGTGCGCTGACTGGAATCGCTTACCCTTTTTGGATCTTCGAATTATTTATGGATGTGGCAATATGCCCAGCCGTATGGGGATACCACTTATTGCAGGGGTAAGTATAAGCTTAGGCTTGGTATTCTTCGGCTGAATAGCTAATTTAGCAGGTGTTTTCACGAAATTATCTGGCTGGCTGGCTAGTTTGGTGATCTTGCGTGTCTCAGGCACTCTGTGATACGTTGGTCAGGAAGCTTGCCTGCCATTGTTAGCGTTACGATTGGGAGGAGGGTGAGCGGCCCGATTTTCAGGTTTGGCAATATTACTTGCATGCCTGGGTGCTATGGTAGTGGCCCTGGGCGCCGTGAGTGTGGCACTAATCCACGATGAAGATGCAGACCCGGGTGTAAACCCAGATTCAGGCGTCGACCCATGGCTGGGATTGGGCCCATGCTCATCCCCATGATTGGGCACCGAGTCGGACTCCCCGGGCTCAGGCTTTGACTCCTGAGGCTCGGACTCAGATCCAGGTTTGGGGTTACGTCACAAATCTCCAGACCCAGACTAGGTTTCTTCGAACCCAGGATGAGACTCCCGATTCTCAGATTCAAGCTTGGACTCCTCAGGATCAGCCCGAGGCTCGGGCTTATCGTCCGACTCAGGTTTCGACTCGGAATTGGACTCAAGCTCAAGTCTGGGTTCAGGAGTGGGGTGTTTCTTCGCTAGCTATCCCGAATTCTTGTGGTTCAGGACCGGTATCCTTAGTTCCAGGTTTTTCGGGAGTATCATTCTCGTCCGCCGTGTCGGTTGTTTCTTGTGATGACCAAGAATACTCAAGTTCGTCTTGGGTCTTGTCGGGATCTGAGTCTGGGGGCAACGTTGGCCCCTCCATGACGTTCCTAGAGGTCTCGACTGCAAGTGACAGATCGCGACGCTCTGAAACACTTTTTTACTCTTAACTTGCCACATCACATTCTATTAAGCCTGGTTGGGGGTGGGTTGATATAATGCATGGTCTTGTGTGCCACCCGGAGCGCCATAACATACGCTATGGGTGCCTTGGATCATTTTCTGGGAGATCATAATACTGGGCTATTTCGGGAGGATGTCGTTGAATGCAATCTTGTTGGTTAGTATTGGGGCGGAAGCTAGTGATATTAAGAACATTTGGGAAAGAGCCAAAGACGGTGAAAATGCTGACTGGGTTGCCAGCTACCAAGTGAGTTTAAGAATAATTACCTTTTTCAGTGACTTCCTTTATGTCGGTTATTCATCACTTGTGAGTCCCCACGAGGGCTCTTTATCGAATATATATGGGCCATCTATCTGATCCTAACTACTTCCTGATAAATCTGCGTATCGCTATCCACTAGAGCTACTCAGGACTTTACTTGCATCTACGCGCTGATCTCCTGTCATTTTATCAATAGCCTTGAACCCCCACCTCGAATGCATAGGTTTGGGCTGAGTTTTAATCACTGACGTTTCGAGAATTTGTTCACGTTTATTAACTCCTGTCTAGTAGATATGAACAAAATTTCGGCTAGAGAAGCCCGCGAGGCCACTGTTTCAGATCGAGGTCTGCGTTTGGTGCATGTTAGGATCAATACTACATTTCGGCAAAGATTGTCCGTAAGTCGGTAGCCACTTGGCGTGCTAGGATTGGCGTGAATCGAGTCGGAGTTGATTTTGTTCGACCACTGTGGGGGCGTATCAGCAGGAGAGAGAAGGTAGGATTTACATAGATACTTCCATAACGGGCGGGCCCAACATAAGCGGTGATTCAACGTAAAGCATGGATCGTTCGCGTGGGCCTTTGGGTACTTGGTTCAGTCCGATACAGCTTCCTTTGCGTGAGCTTATGTAATTGAAGTATATTAACGTTGTATTGGCCGCGGCTTGTTCTATATATTACAAATTATAGCAATGAAAATAGAAATTCTTTAATTGCTGGCTTTCTGGGCCATTGCTTGAATATTAAATATGATTCAGACAGGCCTTTGTTTCGGCATGGTGTTTCGTGATTTGCTACTAGTTGTAGTACGGTTATCGCTAGGCTTCTCATCATACGGTTTGGCTGAAAGGCAAGAGCCGGATTGCTTAGAAGTAGCGCCAGGCTTTGATTGACTGGTTTTGCTGTCTCCAGCCGTTTTTTCACCCTTCGACTTTCTCTCGTTTTCCTTCTTCCCTTTTTTAAGCTTCTCCTTTTTAAATTTATTCTTTTTCTTCAGTTCCTTTTGCTCGCGCTTTTGCTTCGCCTCTTCCTCTCTCTTCCTCTTCCTCGCCTCCCTTTTCTTCCTCTTCGCCTCCTTCCTTTCCTAGGGTTGGGTGTTAGAGGGTGGTATGCGTAGTATACATCTTGTACTAACCTCCTTTTCCTTGGCTTTGTCTTTTTTGCTTTGCTTTTCATCCTTCACGGGAAGCTTGTCATTCTCCGTGGCATGCCGAGAACTCACACAACACAGTATGGTCACATTCCAGCCGCGAGTACTGCGCCTAGACTCAGTCTCATGCTGGTGATCGGGCTGGGGTATAGGGGTAACATCATCATGAGAGGTAGTCTCTAATGCGCCATCTCCAACGACTGGCGACTCGGGTTCTGATTCGGGGTTGTCTCCAATTGCAGAGGTTCTTTCTTCATCCGGATTCACTGGCGATACGGGGGGGTCAGAGGTTGAGGATCTAGTGCTAGCCGACATAATTTTCGTGCCGTTCTCAACAGTCTCAAGCGCGGATAGCAGACCGATTTGTTGAAATACCACCCAGGTAGGCTCTTAAACTTCCAGAGGGTCACATTGCCACATTATCTTCTGTTGACTCTAGTTGGTGACAGTGTAATGCGGTAATCGTATTTGCCACTTGGGGTGCTGTATGGTTACCACTTCCGACATATGTTTTGCTCGGTTATCTACTACTTGTTGCTTTACTTAAGTTCTTTTGGCTTTTTCCAGATGGTTGCAATCGTAGCACGAAATATATCTTGCATTTCTCACGCCATTGAGCCCTGTCTTGTAGTTCGGTGCTCAGCCACTTGATCATGAGGGAATCAGGAGTCGAGAGTGGATGTTGGGATTTTTGTCGAACGTGGCTAAAATTATACCTAATATTGTGGTTCGCAATCCGCGCGAGACCCAACACAGCTCCCTATTATCTGAACGCCTACCCATGCGGCCATTTTCTCATCGCCAACCTCTAACGTGTGCTTACACCGCGCATATAGTCACTTATGTTTTTGTGTATGTGCACATTTATAGAGTCTATTGATGTATTTATTTACAGGATTCTTCTAATGGTTTCTGATCCATTGGTTTACCGTATAATGTACAGGCTTAATGGTATTCTATTCGCTCAGCCTACGATTGTACACGCTAATTAATATGTGAAGTGTTGCTACCCAAATGTTCTGCTTTAATTGCGTTTGGCTTTCACCGTTTGATTCGGATCCCTAATGTGACCATTAGCCGTAGACCGTGGTTGGTCCACCTTTGAAAGACCAGTTCGAGGCGGAGTATCACCAGGTGTACGAGCTCCCTTTGAGTTGACTTTCTGGTCATGGCCATAAGCCGCCTGACTCTGATCGTAGGCAGGCGGTACCGGTTGGGGATGACGACCGGTGCTGAGCACAGGCTAGCGAGTCACGAGCCGAGTTAGGGTTGATGTGAGACAGACGTTGATGGTGCAACCACTTACCTTGGCTGGTTTCGAAGGTCCGGCTACATTTGACTTAGGTGTGGGGGGCCCTGTCGACTTTTTCCCCCCGTTACAAACATACCAAGGTTGTTTGTTTTCTTTGAGGCGTGGATCTGGAGGCATAGGTTTCCGAAGCTTAGCAGGTTTTTTAGCCTCGGCAGGTTTAGCCTTGGGTGGTGGCGAAGGCGTCGACTTGGTACTACGCTTACCACATGGCCACTTAACACCCAAACATTTCTTGCCGTGCGAGGTGGGAGGTATAGGCCCGCCGATGCCACCAAAAGGCTTTCCGGATTGGGGTACCGGCCTTAGGCCTGGGGGGAAACCCCCGGATCCGGGCGGAGGTTTATGTTTATCGGGGTGACGACCATGGGTGGTGGGATTAGACCCAGGCTTAAGCTTAGGGGCAGCTGAGCTCTTGGAGCTTTTAGTATGAGCACTAGCCTTTGTGCCGTGATTAGCGGTGGGTTTGTCCGAAATATTGTTATCTAAGTCGGGCTTGGATAACGAGGGAGACCGCTCGGGGCCATCGTGAGCAGGGAAATCTGTGGAGCCTGGAGCATGATCATCTGAAAGGTCCTCTGGATCTCTGGGTTCCTCAGAGTTATCGGAATCCTTTTTGGGTCCCTCTGAGTCAGACTCCCCCTTGGACTCCTCGGGCTCTTCCTTAGGCTCTTCACTTGATTCGTCGACATCCTTGGGCTCGAGCTCGGGTTCTTCCCTGGGCTCCTCCACTGGATCTAGATCTTGCTCGGGCTCGTCTGCAGCTGGCATATTGTGACGTTATGAGGAATTCTCCAACATGGGTTCTTAAGGGCGTAGCAATATTATTTTTGTCACATGACGTTCTGTTGAGCTGGTTGGGGGCAGATTGGGACATGGTGTCCTAGTTATATGCGACATCGGCCGGGTCGATACCCAAAACACCGCCTAGTATTGGGATTATTACAATTAGATTACTCGCCAGAATTTTTCATTAGAGGCGGCAAAATAACCCCGAGTGCGACGTCGCTGACTGACGCGAATGGGAGCTATATCGGCATTGATATGGGAGGTGTATTTTGAGTCGAGGGCTACGGTGGAACCAACGAAATGTCCGCGTTGCTAGGGGTGAATACCGGGTAGCAAGTAGATGAAAGGATGGGCGGCTCTCGTCCCCAGGTTCAATCTGAGGTGAAAGGACAAGGGTAAGGAGGAATGTAGAGGAACATTGACAACAGTCTCGATCGTCCTGGATCCCAGATGGAGGGCGAATAACGACATGGCGCCGGGCGCTTACCGTAAGTACCGTAAGCTCCCTCTATGTGGATTTTTGCGAATACTTTTAATCTTGGTTATCCAAGTACTACATCCCTAATACGTGTTTGGCTTAATTATCCATCAGCTGTTAGTATTTTGTTTCTGTCCTCGCCCCTTGTTCGAAAGGTCTTTACAAATTTAGGAGGAGTTCAGTCCAACCACCAGGGGCATGGCAATTTATTCGCGTTGGTTATAACCCTTGTTGGTCGAGAATGAGCAAGCATTTTCGGCTTACCATAGATTATAGAGGCCTAGGTACCTTTGCAATAGGTGAGTCATATGCCCTTCCTGAGCATCAACCTTTACGTTTATTGAAAATATCACGCAAGGATAAGTTGGGAGCGGCCCGGCTGCTGCTTGCTTCTCCACGTTGGGGCAAACAAACCCGTATGGGCCCATTTCAAATAAAAAACAGATGCTAACACTTTTCGGTCAAGTGTAGGTGTGATTACAATATGTAAGATTTTATCCACCATTACGGTAGTGAGCTTTCAGGAAAGCTCTTTGTCGAGTGTGGCTCGCCGATCTACTCGAGCGATACTCATAATATACGCTACACCCGATTATCTACTATGCACACCGCCGCCTGGGTTGGCCTATTGTCGCCTTCGTCGGGACGGATCGTTGGGGGTTGGTCCTGCGTAGGTTTGGGCGGGTTTCTCTCTACTACTGTTGTGGTTATTTGTTCGTGTCAGTTAATCCTTGTTGATCAAACATAGCGAATATTGTAACTCATCGGAGCCGCTGGCCACAGGAGCCCAGAAGCGAGACTCGGAGATGGGATAATGCGGACGTTCTTCCATCTGGCGCGGCTGATTTCGTCAGCTTGTTCTAAGCTCCGGGTGGCCCAGCTGTGGCAAGAGGTTTAGTGGCATTAGTCGCTTGTGTTGCCTCAGCAACAGCTCCTTGGGGACTGGTGGCATCCTGACGGGTAGCGCTTCAGCCAGCGAGCCAGGGATGCGGCCATTCCAGGTAGTGAATTGCGATTATGCGGTGTACGTCCCATTTACAAACTTTTTGCTACGCCAGCTCGCCTCCCTTGGATATCGCTCCGCCCTGTTGACCCAAAGGTATCATGCCACTTTTTACGCCAGCGCGCACCTACATTGGGTAGCCTTCTGCTCTTGGCGGCTCTCATATCGACTGTCTTGTCCCAGCTGCCTGGGAGCTGCCTTGCAGTGCGTCATGTAGGAAGGGAGCATTGAGGCGCGTGCTTGGTTTGCTGAATGCTGTAAAATTAGAAATGCCCTGGGTGAAGCAGTGCTAGTTCTCGGTGTGGGGGTGGATTAAGTCTCAGGCCCGGCCCGGCCCGGACTCGGACTCGGATTCTGGCTTTTGGCTAGGCTGCGCTCATCTTCATTCTCGCCCGTAGGAATAGGCTCACCAAGATCTTCATCAGAATTAGGTTCGGACTCCTCAAGCTCGTTGTGGTGATCAGGCTCACGCTCCGACCCAGGGCCGAGGCTCGCAGCTCCTTGTCCGGCTTCTTCGACTCGGAGTTGCGGCAGGGAATCGCTGGGAGCTTCAGAGGCACCATTATTATCCGGGCCTGTGCTATAATTTTCTGCTGGTAGCCCGGTAGGTGATCGGGGGCGTTCGGTTTGGGTATCGTGACCCGGAAGCGACATGGGTTTCTCCATAAATCTAAGCTTTACACCACCAGGCGCCCTCGACCAAAGGTGAGGTTGTAGCGTTCCGAAATACCTCCCAGACAGATTCTTAAGGAGCAGGTGTGCCTTGCCACATGATGTGCTATTGAACTTTGTTAAGATGTGTTGGTATATGCAGTGTGGTTGTGTGCGCTAGCCAGTGGGCGTGTTGAGTTGCTTACTGGAGGACTACGACGCAGGACTATTATGGTAAAACGATAGAGCGACGCTGAGTGCGGCGCCGCTGACTGGTGTTAGGATGGGGGCTAGTTGTATTAGGATATTTAAGTGGGAGCTAGAGACTGACTAAATATCTGGGTTAACCGGTTGATGGGAGCAGATACTGGTGCAACAGTGGGTATTTCTCATCTGAAGATGTTTTTTTCTGTCAATCACCCATGGCCATCGCTCGTAAATTTTCGTAAAAATTAGTTATTAATCAAATATATTTTCCTCATCCACCCAAGTATTAATTTCCTAATACATATTTCGTTTAGTCATATTAGCTAGGCGCAACTTGGAGTTTAGATTCGTTTTCCTTGCCGCCCTCTATTGGCATTTACATTGCCCTTTCCATACCCCTTTCCATGCTTATTCGAATTCTCGTACTTACGCCTAGCATTTTCACTCTTCCGAAGCCTCCTCCGCCGCCGTTTGTTAGCCTTACTACCTCCGCAGCAGCCCCCCGCTCTCTGTTTTGTCTTTGGCTTCTTAGGTGGTCTGGATTGACCAAGACCACAGCAGCCCCCCGTTCCCCGTTTTTTTGGCAGCTTAGGTGATTTAGGTGGTTTAGGTGGTTTAGGTGGTTTAGGTGGTTTAGGTAGCTTAGATGGCTTAGGTTTGAATTTACAGAGACCACAGCAGCACCCCGTTCCCTGTTCTTTTGGCGGCTTAGGCAGCTTAGGTGGCTTAGGTTTACCGAGACCACAGAAGCCCCCCGATTTCTGGGGCTTAGCTGGCTGTGGAGGTTTGTGCTGGTTTGAGGGTTTCCGAGGGGTACACTTAGTAGGCCTGGTTAGTACAAGTGTGAACTCAGGAGGAGGGGAGGACGCACCAGCCAACAACAAAGGCCACGAAAAAAGCGACGAAGGGACTCACAAAGGCAATCACAACAACAATCATCATCATGATCATCATGTATTCCCGGGCGATTCGGTTTAGCGTGAGCTAGCGATATGGGACGGTGAGCAGGGGTGGGGCAAGGGTGGATACGACCTTACATTGCGATCCATGCGATTCGTATGGCGGTTTTGATTGGTTGTGTGGCTTAGCTCCTGGTTCATTATCGTCCCCCGCATTACTGCCCACCAGCGTGGGAGCGCTCCCCCCCCACTCCTCATTGCCCCCCGTTGCAGAACCACCCGACGTAGGTCCGGCTTCATCGCCGATAGAAGCATCTACTGGGGTATGGCCACCGTCTTCGAGTGTGTGATCATTGCTTTCTGGATTTGGTGACGTGGAATTACCCTCATTGGTTGCTGGCTCTGGCTCTGGTGGTAATTCCGGGTTGTCCATGCCAGCGTCTGACATCTGGTCTGTTATGGTTCTCTTAACGTTTGCGGTGGCTTCGGTTGTAGGCGGCGCACGATCTTCCGGAGTGCCCGCCGATGCAGGCTCTTAAAGAGCTGGGTTGTCTTGCCACGCAACACCCTATTGAGCCTTGCTGAGGATGAGTTGCTGTATGATGTGTGAGTGCGTGTGTTACCGGTAATAGGGTATATATCAGAAGGTTGTGATGCTAGAATATTATAGAATATTATAGAATATTATAGAAAAACGGTGAAACGACGTTAAATGCATCATTGCCGATGTCGAGATGGGAACCAGTGGCGATTGCGCATTGAGTCCAGGGCTGAACACGAATGGGGCACTCGCGTTGCTGAGAGTAATATTGAAATAGATAAACCTCGACTTCAAACCTAATCCGATGTGCGAGGGATTGCGATGTGACCGGGGAATCGCCCCGTCTCAATCGCTTTTCCACCCGGGCTTAAACTCAGGTAATAATATTAGTCCGCCACTCGTAAACTTTCATGAATACTCATTGAATATATCTGCTCTTCGACCCACATACGAACTAACTTCCTAATACATGTTTCCTCCAATCGATCATTATCTGATACTTCACTTGCGTCCACCCTTTGCCTTCTTCTGAACGGTCTTGAACCCCCAGTCCGATTGCACAGGCTTGGGCTGAGTTTTAACCACTAAATTATTTATTCGCGTCAATCAATTCTACCAGACACAAGCAAACTCGAAACTCACCTTCAGCCAGAGAAGTACGGGGTACCTTTGCTCCAGGTGCGGATCCAGGTTTAGTACGCGCAGCTGCAGCGTCGGCCTTGCGTTTTTGGCAAAACTCGGCCGCGAATCGGCGACCATCCAACGTGGAGCTATTAGCATATATCGAATCGGATATGATTTCAATCACAGTGGGAGAAGGATCAAGTGGGAAAGAAAGCAGCATTTGCATAAATTCTTCCACTTTAAATAGCTCTCAGCGAAACAAGTGATAATTGACGTAGGTAGATGCGTACCGTTCACACCGTTGAGACCTTTGAGTGCTTCTTTCAGCCACTTGAGGAAATCGAGAGATGGAGGTGCGGGTGTCTCGTCCGGAGTAGCTGGTTTTGCCGGTGCTTGGCTCACGCTTACACTCGTGCTTGTGCTCGACCGGACTGGGGCGTGAGGAGGGGCACCAGACGACGCCGTTCGGGTTGGTTGGCGAACAACGGCGGATGGTGCCGTTTGTTTACCTTGGGGGCCAACAGTCGTCCAAGCACCACCGGTAGGAGGGGCACTCTAATGGGCCATGAGTGACCAAGCAAGGCGTAGCTAATGCAGCTACTTACCTTGACCGGTCCATTAGCAGCACGCTTGGCAGCTTGTGCGGCAGCGGCAGCTTGTGCCTCTTTGGCTGCGACCGCTTTCTTCCTCTTCTCTTCCTCTTCTTGGATTTCCTTCATCGACTTCTTTCCGACAGGAGTCTTGGTCCATGCAGGTCCATTGGCAGCAGCGGTGGTCGCGGGAGGAGCATTAGAACGTGCACCTACTTGAGGTAATCCCCAAGATCCAGCAACGGCCGGCTCGGTTGCGGTGGGAGAGACAACGTTAGGTTTGGAAGGAGGGGCAGGATTAACCTTGGCAGATTTTTTGGCAGCCTCACGTGCCTCAGCCTTGCGCGTCTCGGCTTGTTGGATTTCGCGCAACGAGGGAGATGGCTTGTCGCCGTCCACAGCCCAAGCCTTGGCGGGAGCAGAGACCGGCGATTTAATGCCACGAAGAACGGAGGGCTTGGTGGCAGACGAGGTGCTCGCATTATCAGATTTGTTCGGCGCTATCGGAGAGTCTTCGGATGGGGCAGTTAGTGGTGCGGGCGTAGCCTTGGACTCGAGTTCATGTTCATGTTCAGGTTCGGGATCGTACTCAGACCAAGTCTCGGACTCAACCTCGGGTTCAGGCTCAGGCTCAGGCTCCAGCCAGGACACAGGTTCAGAATCAAGCTCAGGAGCGGCAGCCTCCGGCCCTGGTGAAGTTTCAGTATGAGTGCGATCCATGGCTCCTTCGGGTGCAGTGGCAACGTCGTTAGCCAGATAAGGATCGGCTCCTACCGATAGTAGCGGGTGTGACGATGAAGGGCTTTCGTGGATTTGAGTGTCAGAAGTCAGGGTTTGTGCGGACACCTCTGTAACGTTTGCGGCGGCCTCAACAGCAAGTGGCAGACTGTGGTGTTCCGGAATACTCTCCCACGCGCGCTCTTGGTGAGCGGGTCCATCTTGCCACGCAACGTTTTGTTGAACTTGGTTGGGAGTGGATTGGTATATCGTCCCATGGTCATGTGCGCCACCGGGGGTACCGTATGGTGCAGACGTGTTAGACTGATCACCAGACGACCATAATACTGGGGCATTTTGAGGGAATGGTGAAACGACGCTGAGCGCAGCGTTGCTAACTGGTATCGGGATAGGAGCCGGTGGCATTGGGACATTTATACGAGAGCTGAACATCGACGAAATGCTTGGATTGCTGGGGGCAAACGCTGGATACTGAGAGTGGGCAGAGGGGTTTGGAATAAACCCTGCCCCGAATGGGCCAGTGGAACCAAAAGGTTGGGGACTTGGCACACCAACGCCCATAGCGAGCTCCCGCTCCCGCAACGATTGAATAAATTCTTCTCGCTTTTTACGCTCCAATTCGACATTCGTCAATCCGGCTCTACCAGTCCCAGCAACTAATCCGTCGGTCAAAGGTGACCCAACAAACCCATCCTGGCCTGGTTGGTCGTGAGGCGAGGTTGGATAGGGACCGAGTGTTGTGCTGCGGGCGGCGGGTGGAACTGAACCATCACCGTTGATAGTAGGGGGCATTGGTCCGTGATTCGATAAGTCGTGTATCGCAGTCACCATGTGATGCAAGTGAGGGCTGGGATTCGGAGGCGCGTTGTCGCGGAGGTGAGCTTGGGGTGGCGGCAAATTGGGCGGCGCGCGTGGTGCAAGAGGAGAGAGAAACATCTGGACGTGAGTCTCGCCTGGACGCAAGGGTGGCGCACGGCGGCGAAAGTCCCGCAATGGTTCGAATTCGAGGTCAACCGTAGTGCGTTTAATTAAGAGATCGTCGCTAAAATATCCAGTCTCAAACCACTGCTGCATCGTCGCTCCCGCAAATGGACCTGCGAGTATAAAACGCTAAGAGCCTGATTGGATGGCGAAGAGATAATTGACTACCTTGAATTTGTCCAGTTGGATCTTTATATGACCATTGGATGTTTGCTAAATCTTCGGTGGGCTCGTGGGCAAGAACAGGTGCAACTGAGGCAGCTCCATTCGTAGCATAGATCGTGCTTGTAGCTATAGCAGGTTGGGACGCTTCACCTCCGTTGATAGGCCCGCCCAATTGGGGTGCTTCCTCAGCAGACACAACGGCATCCGCGTTACTCACTGGAGCAGGACCAGGTGAGGCGGAGGGAGATATTTTCTCGTCAATACTGCCATTCCCGCTGATCCCATCATGAGTGAGGCTGCCAAATGAGATCCCGCGACCAATTCCAAGCCCCATATTAGGACCAGAAGTCCCACCCCGGCCCCTCATACCTCCTTCGTTGGTGCGGCGCCGGGCTCCCATTACACTCCAAGCCGAGTCTGCGACGCTGGAAGACGGCCCACGGGCCCAACCGTCGGCCGCATCTGAGGTATCAAGGCCCGAGAACCGGTTTCGTGTGTTCGGCGAAGACAAGGGACCACCGGGGGAGTTTGGCGTATTAATTCCCGCACTCCCAGCGAGGAGATTCGAAGACAAAGAAAGCTTTCGAGGGAGGAAGGGCGCGGACGAAAGATCCTCAGTGTTGCCCGTACCTCGGCGACGGGGAACACCGATGCCCCGAGGACTAGTTGGGCCAAGGCCAATGCCCCCCAATTTATTCCCCTGGCGGTCAGATGAGAGGGCAAGAGCGTTTGCATTGCGTCGTATTGGTGGGTCTGAGTTGACGGAGTTTGAGAATAACTGGAACAGGTTACGTCAGATATTGCTTGGGCACGCGGTGGGCACGAGTCTCGCAGCATCATAGGGCGAACTTGGAGGACAGTTGTTTATCAAAGGCAATAAAGGGATGAGTAACCTACTTTGCGCTCTTCCGGGGTCATCTCCTTCATACCAAGTGGTTCGCCACCAACTTCTCTTACGATCCCTGGCCAGCGCTCAACCTCGAGCCCAAGACCACCGCGTCCGCCACCATCCCTCCAGACACGCAAAAGCTGTTCTTTCGAATATCTAAAGGGATAATTCTCGTCCTCGGACCTAATCTGGGGCGGAGGGGACGATGTAAGCAGAGAAGAATACGAAGAGACACTGGGAAGTTGAGGTGCGGTCTGGGCAGGAGGGGTCGGCAGCATGTTTGTAGCCATTCCAGGAGATCCCCCTGCCGTATTTGGAGAAAGGGGCGCGAGAGAACCGCGAGATGGTTTGCGCATCCATTCTGGACCAAAGTGGAGAGACGAGGCGGAGGTCATTTTGCCAAGTGCAGAATGATTCGAGTGCGATGTACTAAATGTTTAAAAAATTAGACCTATCAACAATAAAATTTTTACATTAGAACTTGCCTGTTGTACGGGTTTCAAGTACTACTGTGGTGGGTACGAGCGTTGGAGAAAAGACAAGGCCCGATTGGTGTCCCGATACATCCGTGCTCCGGATGCAAACCACCTCCGGATACTAGGGTCCAGGTCCGCAACCAGCCCACTCCAACCACCAGTGTGAACCAAGACCGCCAGGACCTTTGCTTGGTCTTGTGGAATTCTGAGAATTTTTTGCGCCATTTTGCTCGGAAAACATCTTGAATCAACCAATAATGGACGTCGGCCAACCTCAGCTTCAGGACTCGACCCCCGATGCCATCCAGCAACCTGCAACCGATTTTGGCGACCAGTCAAATACGCCCCCTTATTCGAACACCACCCCAGTGGAACAGGCAGAGGAACACACACCGACCATGGCCCTTCACAAGGTTGTAGGACAGGCACCTGGAACTCCAACTCTAGTCAAGGATGAACATCATTTTGAGGTTCCGGACAAAAAGCCCGACGTCACCGGGCACGGCACCCCGCCCAGTGCCCCAGACCCCCCCAAACTAAAGCTCACTGAAACAGAGCTATTGCGTGAACGGCTAAAGCGTGATCCGCTCGATGCTTCGGCGCACCAGCGTTTGATTGGCCTTGCTGAAGCTTCTGGTGACGTCGAAAAAATACAAGACGCATACGAAGGCTTACTGGAGGCCTTCCCTAATGCAGTATGTCCTACAGCTGCCGACCAAATGTTTTCTCATTTTTTTGCAGACCTCGGCACAAATTGCCTATCTAAACCACTTTCTAACCCCGGCGCTTTTCAGTAAAGCCGAGTTGTTGTTCTCGCGATTTCTTCGCAGCTCAATTTCACCGGAACTCTGGAAGTTCTATCTCGCCTATGTTCGTCGCACTAACCCCTCGACGACTGACCCACAAACCCGCGAAGTCGTCAAAAAAGCTTTTGAGTTTGCGTTGCTCCACATTGGACACGACCGAGCTGCAGGTGACATTTGGCGCGAATATATCGACTTTGTCAAAGCGGGGGAGGCAAAAACAACATGGGAGGAACAACAAAAGATGGACGCGCTCCGCCGTCTGTACCATCGTGCCGTCGTTATTCCACTTGATAATGTTGAGCAACTTTGGCGCGAACTCGATCAATTTGAGAACGGGTTGAACAAGATTACCGTACGTTGTGTGATCTCGTTTTTATCAGCTTGTGTGCCCCAAATTTTTACAATGACAATGACCTCAACAATGAACAGGCAAAAAAATTCTTGGCTGATTTATCACCATCATACATGACTGCTCGCACTGCTTTGCGTGACCTACGCCGTCATCTCGACCCACTTGAGGAAAAAGCTTCCGCCCCGCCGCGTGATCCAGCAATTCCTGCGCCGCCAGATTTCAACCTCCCTACCCCCCCTACCTGGTCCGAGTCTGATCGAACTACAGTGCAAGGATGGAAAGCCTACGTTAAATGGGAGGAATCGAACCCTCTAGACCTTGAAGACACAGCTAGTCTGCACAGTCGGGTCTCGGCAGCATATCGCAAGGCGTGCGCAGCAATGCAATTCTACCCTGAAATATGGTGCGCAAGTCCACATTGTTCAACTGACAGGTAACTAAGCTCATTACGTTTGGTCAGGTACATGGCCTTTAATTGGGCGAATGTTTCGGGAAAACCTGACGAGGCGCTTACGATTTTGAAGCAAGGGATGGAGGCGAATAAATCAAGGTAAGCGGGTCTAGTTTTACCTGTTTAACCGATTGACCTAATTGTGTGGAAGCTTTCTCTTGCACTTTGCCTTCAACGAAATTTGTGAAGTGCAAAAGAAATATGCCGAAGTCCATACTACATTTGAGGGCCTTATTAACGCCCTGCAATTACAGCTCGATACTCTAGATAATTCAATCAAAGAAGAAGTTGCCGCGGCAAAAGCCGCTGCACCTCCAGTTGATTTCATGGCTCCACCCGAGGATCCGTCTGCTCCCTCCGAGGCAGACAACATTTTAGCCCGCCGGACCCCCGAACTTAACGAACTGCGCTCCGAGCTGGGGGTGGTTTGGATCATGTATATGCGGTTCGCCCGGCGTTCTGAAGGGTTGAAACCCGCCCGGACCATATTTGGCAAGGCGAGAAAGGATAAACACGTCTTTTGGAACGTGTACGAGGCCGCAGGTATGTTTGTCCCAACTGACCAAGGAGTAATCTAACTGGTCGCCTCAGCGCTCATGGAGTACCATTGTACAAAAGCTCCAGACGTGGCGACCAAAATATTCGAACTCGGGCTCAAGGTTTTCAGCGACAATCCCGACTATGTGTTGCGGTACCTTGGTTTCCTCATTTCCATCAACGACGAAAACAGTATGTAGCTCATCCCTCCCAGAATACGCCCTTATTGATAAACTGTATAGATGCCCGCGCTCTTTTCGAACGTGTGATCACCACTTTCCCTCCGGAAAAGGCACGACCCATCTGGGATAGGTGGTCTCGCTATGAATATAATTTCGGCGACTTGGTAGGCTCCCAGAAACTTGAAAAACGCCTCGCCGAGGTCTACCCCAACGGTCCGTTCACACATTACTAGCTTCTGTCCTCGCTAAACTCCCTCCAATGTGCAGATCCTCCTATCAAGCGATTCGCCAATCGGTACACATATCTTGGTGTGGATACGATCGCATCAAATGATCTTGGTTACAAACTCGCGCGGCAAGCCGGTCCCGCGGCAACTGGTGCCACTCCGGCCAATGGCCCCACAAACGCCAATACTAAACGAGCCGCCTCGCCACCGCGTCGCGCACCCGATCCACCTGCCAAGCGGTTCAAAGGCTCAGAAAACGAACGTTTACGAGAACAAGAACGCGAGAGAGAACGCGAGAGAGAGCGGGACCGAGAGCGTGAACGGGACCGTGTGGAGCGTGAGAGAGAACGGGAAAGGGTTGAAAGGGAAAAGGAGCGTGAACGTGAGAGGGACCGAGAGAGGGACCGCGGAGATCGCCGTGGGGGCCGGTGGGAAGGTCCCCCACCCCGGAGACCTAATAGTCCACCATACCGCAGGGGGTATGATGGACCCGGAAGGAGGCACGACGACGGACATGATGATGGTGGGCTGCCTCCATTGGTGTCCAAGTTTGTGGCGTCGCTACCGACTCCTCAGGCATTCGATGGTGAGATATCTGATGGACTGCTTTTGAACGCTATTTGAAACTTAAATATGCTTTTAGGGCCCGTATTCCGTACTGATGATCTTCTTACTCTGTTCAAGAATGTCAGCTTGCCATCCCGATCACCCCCTCCTTCGCGCATGCGCTCTCGGTCACCTCCGAGAGGTACGTGATAACGTGCACCATCTACATCTATTTCTCACTAACCACAACTAGGTGGGCGGCCTCCGCCCGATTATGGACCATATCAAGGACCAGGAGAACGTGGTCGTAGGGGCCGCTACTGAGTTCAAGAAGCGCGAATTTCAAGACCGGATACCGAAAAAAAATATTTACGTTCTAGCGTCTTATATTCTGGAAGGATACACTCTAAGCCTGTCTTGTACATACTTTTCGAATTTATTCAAGCTCGATTCGTCATGAGATCACATGACCTGAATTACTATTTTTAGCAGTCTACAGTAATTGGTACCCTGACTTCGGATCGGGATTATGGCGCCGCTGCTTGGTCGCCGCTTCCTCTCGTTGATCAACAGGCTAGGACGACCAGCGAGTTTGTTTCGTAGGCACTTCATGTCCAAGTTTCCGATACAAGATATTCGGGTGCAGGCTTTAGCTGTCAGCAAGCCTGTGCCCAAACGAGATATTTCGGGCGCCATTACGCTTACTACAGAAGAAGACTCGATCTGCACCCTCCTCGACGACTTTACAAAATCACTAAGAGAATCAGAAAAAGAGTATGCAGGTGTGGAATGTAGGATCGCTGGAGGATGGGTGCGAGACAAGGCAAGTCATGCGATAACATTTGGCGTTGTACCTAACAAGCACGCAAAGTTGTTGGGAATTCCGAGCAACGATATTGATATCGCCTTGTCTAACATTATGGGCGTTCCGTTTGCTGAGAAACTCCAGGCGTACATGGTATCCAAGGATCTTATTGAACAGCCCGGGGCCAAGTCGAGCAGCCGCAGCGGAACGGTCGCTACCATCGCCCGGAACCCTGAACAGTCCAAGCACCTAGAGACCGCGCGTATGAACGTACTAGGACACGAGGTTGATTTTGTCAATTTGAGGAGTGAAACATATGCAGAGGACAGTCGTATACCGATTATGGTAAGTCAATCTAACATCCAGCACAGCATTTTGTACCTTTACGCATGCTCGTCGAGATGTAGCAAGTTGGAACGCCACTGGAAGATGCGCTGAGACGGGATATAACCATCAATGCCATGTTTTACAATATACACACGCGTTCCGTTGAAGACCTGACGGAAAAGGTAACCAATTTGCTCAATTGTCCCTGCTATTGACTCGTTTGTGCATGCAGGGCATTTCCGACTTGCGGAATGGCATTGTGCGCACTCCACTCGCCTCGTTGGAGACTTTCCGAGACGATCCGCTGCGAGTTCTTCGTTGTGTTCGGTTCGCTAGTCGGTTTGGATTTGAGATTGCGGAAGAAGCAGGAACGGCCATGCGGGAAAAGACCATTCAGGTGAGTTGTTTGCTATCCCAAGTACCACCTCGCGTCCTAAATTTTAATCCAGGAAGCATTGATCTCCAAGATTAGCCGTGAGCGTGTAGGTGAAGAGTTTACAAAAATGATAAAAGGTTCGCCGTATCAAGTTTACAAGATGGCAGCCCTTTGATCTTATTTTGATAGGCGCAAGTCCGCTTCTTTCGCTCTCCACGATGGATACGTATGGGCTCTATTCGACCGTTTTTGGGATCCCCCCGGCTTTGACTGGGAAAACCACTGGCACGCCGCGTCCAGAATCGAGCGCTATTCATGCTGCTATTATATTGTGTGGTTTGCTGTCATCGGTGACGACCGGGATACCAGCACCCCATGAAGAACTGGTCAAACAAGCTCGTGAAGACCACAACCTCCGCCAGAGGCTGATTTTCGGAGCCGCACTAACGCCCTGGAAGAATATGACCTACACCGAGAAGAAGAGAAGCTTACCACTCGTGGAAGGGATCATCCGAGAAGGTCTAAAGGCGGGTCACGTCCAATGCCACTTTTGACGTATTGACGGATTTGTTAGTTAGATTGGCGGACAAAATTATATTATACCGAGCGTTCCGAGTTTGTTTATTGCGCATGAACGAGTTTCGATGCCTTTGCTTGATAAATTTGCGGGACCTGCTCAGCGAGCGCATATTGGTATGTATGCGTGAACTGGAGGTGTTGTTGAGCTAAGTTACTGTACAAGGGGTTTTGTTGAGGGATAAAGATGTGCATAACCCGCGGGTGGGGAGTTACTGGTCGTCCACGCTGTTATTTTCACTCGTGCAAGACCTCGCCGAACTGATCAAAGAAGATGCACTAGATGGTAATGTGCACTGGTTGCCGTACCTGGGTATGCGTGCTCAATTGTTTTTAGGCGCGCGGGCTCGCGCGGTTATCGAGATATACAATACATTCACCGAGCGGGTAATGGATTTGAAGCTCGTCGAGTCACTCGAGGAGCCGCCCAGACTGAATGTGAGTAACATCTCGGTTTCCAACGAACGTTTCCAACGGAAGAACAGGGCAAAGAGATCGGGGCGGTTCTGGGCATTAATCCGGGCAGGGAGATTGGAGAGTACATGGAACACGTTGTGCGGTGGCAGTTGGAGCACCCCGAGGGCAGCATCGATGCATGCAAGAGATGGCTGAAAGAGCTGTACGAGACGAAGCAGGGGACGGAAGCACCGCCAAATAAACGGCCGCGGAAATGACAGGCGGTGGCTGTACATCGAGGCACTGGAACTGTTCCGATGGTTGACTTCTTCCTGTCTCTACTTTCTCAACACGCTCCCTATCCTGACCCGCTAACTTAGCGAGTGATGTTGTCTCGGTTCGCAGCCGGGTTGGCCGCTATCAGTCTTCTTCCTGTCGCCTATGCAGGCTCGAATTGGCTCGAACAAATCTTCTACTTCTCTTGGGGAGATTCGTCGTTGCCGTTTCCTGTTCCCACCACCACGCAATGTGAGACCATAAAGATCCAATGGCAGCGAGGGGCTGCTACCGGGTATGTTCGTCGCTACTTGAGTCGATAATTGCTGAGATCGTCTGGCTGGTAGACCCGACCCAGTGGTGCGTGCTCGAATGAACTGAGGTTGTTGCTCATGTTGACATATCTACTAGGCACCCTACACTCTCCAAATCCTCACATCGAACTACGTTGTCCCGTTCTACATCGACGCAGGCACCTCTCTCACACACGAATTTACTGTCCCCTTTGCACCCGGCACCCAGTACCAAATATGCATGTACGATGCCAACGGCCGCGCAGGAGGATGTCAGGCGGTCTACACGGTCATTCCTGCGTCGGGCACACCCTCGTGTAGCAACGTGACGTTCCCAAGCCCGCTCCAAGTCGACGCCAAGTCTTCAACAGGGCCACTCAGTCAATACGGGTTTGTGTTGTTTTGGAATTTTCACCGGTGCCTGACAGCGGTTGTTCAGGTGGCCCGACCAATGCACCGACATCAGTCTCACTCCCAAATCCGGCACTCCGCCATTTACGTTTACTGCAGCGCCTGCACTGCATCCGCCGGTAAACATCACGTCCAACTCGATGGCACCCATCAACTGGACGATTGACTTGGTGGGTGCGGCGAAATTTTTGTTGGCATTACTGATGTGTATTGCGCAGTCGTGGGGAAGCCCATTTTTCATCACGCTCGCGGATTCCGCCGGGTTGGTGTGGTCATACGGGCCGTTGCATAGCGGCGGAAACGGGCCTACGACATGTCTGGCAGGTGGAGGTTCTTCCAGGTAAAGTCTAGAATTGCCGGCACGCACATGACACGATTGTTAATTTGGGGTGCAAACAGTGTTCCGATGGGGGCGACGGTTGGCGCCGTTGTGGGTGCATTTATAATTGGGGGTGTTCTCGCGTCTCTATTATTCTTTTGGGTTTCGCGGAGGGGAGGGCGTGGTGAGCGACCGTCGCCGGACCTGCGGGATGGGCCGTCTGGGGACCGGGAGCTTCGACCGACGCCGTATATTACGAGCGAGATGGGCAGCCGGGTGCCGTATTCGCCACTTGCTATGCGCGACGAGAGCTATTCGACGAACAATAGTGGCCGACCGCTGATGCGATCGAATTCGCGGTCGAGCGGTGCGGTCGAGTCGCCGAACCTGGCGGGAACTGGACTGCGCGCAGAGGCATTCGACCCGTCTGTCGTGTCGAGTTCACGCACACAGCCGTCTGCATCGCCCCCGTCGTCGCCAGTCGATGCGCCGCGGTCGGAGCGGGACACGCGCTCGCAGGTCTATGTCGTGCACCACGACGGGGGACGTGCGCCCGTGACGATCATGACGAGCGACGGGGCCGAGGTCGTCGAGCTGCCCCCTGGATACAGCTCGGTGCCCGAGGCAAGCCGCCCGCGTGCGCTCCCAGAGCCAGGGCGGTCCAAGGGATACGCGCGCTGACTGGACTATTATAATTACTGCTTTATCTCTAGAATCTGATTGTCTCTCCTTTGCTGTTATCATACATTTGTGTACAAGTGTTGCTGTTTGTTTTCGCTTGGGCTGAGACACATCGCCGATCAAACGCCGACAAAAAGTGATCAGATCGTGCCAAACAATGAGTGCCGGAAGGCTATTGTCACTGGCTCTATTATATCCTATGCCCATATATGCTTGGTGCGTGTTGCTGGTGTCGACCTGTCACCCGCTGCGTACGCACATAAGGCGCTCGCTGAACCACCAGCCGACTAATAATTTCCCCCGCCCGAATGGACACTCTCGCCTCTTTCCTCGCCCTCTCGCGACGCGCAATATGTCTGGCTGCATATACCGTTGGTGGGGTCATCTGTCTGGGACTGGTTTGTTTTGGGCCTTGGCTCTTCAAGTGGCTCGTGAGTGCATCTCGCTTTCCCAAGACAAGTTGCCAACTCGGTTCTAGGTAATGCGCCCGTACAAGTCGTACTTCAAGTATCTTCCTGGCCCTAGACGTCGGGGCCGCTTTGTTAGCGACCTCCGCATCATCTGCGAGTGAGTGCGTTGGAACCAGTCTCAGCGTCATCTCACCCCGTGCAGAACCGAAACTTCAAAAGAGTTCAATGAGCGCCTTCGCTCCAAGTACGGGCGCAATATCCGTGTCCAGGTACGCCTTGATTTCCGCCTTATTTCATTCCCGACGTTGACTCTATTTTCAGGGGTTCGGATATGTATGTTTTTATTTTATTTTTCCTTGTCTCTGCTCACGGTTAGTCTAGATGGACGACCGCCTGGTTACTTATGACCCCGTCACTATTAATTACATGTATGTTTGCCGTTTAACCGCCGTATCCGGTCCGCTCACTGTTACTATCAATTAGCCTCGGCCCAGCGTCGGAGCGGTTCCCCAAGCCCATCCAGATGCGCCGATTAATTTCCATGCTCATTGGAGGCGATACCACCCAGAAAGCGGTCAGCGTGGCCGAAGGTTCCTATCACACTCGCCTTCGCAAAGTCATCGCACCTGCTTTTGCGCCCTCGACTGTAAAAGGCCTTGCTCCAGTCTTTATTCGCAAGGCTGGCGAATTGTGCGAACATTGGCGTTCGGTCTTGTCCGAGCCCACTGCGCCCGCTATTCCTGGCGTCGAGACGGACGCCAAGGGTGCCCCAATTCTCGATGTCCACAACTGGTTCGGCCGTGCTGCGTTTGATGTGATTGGACTTGCGGCCTTTGGCTATTCGTTCAATTCGCTTCGCGACAATACCAACGAGCTATTTGCTGCGTATATGCGCTTGCACAACGCCACCAAGGAGGGGCCATCTCTTCGCACCAACCTTTCCCTCGCCTTCCCCTCGCTCGAACGCTATTTGGTTAGTCCCATTTTTTAATTTCCGAAAATGAACTGACGTCTCATGTTGATGCACAGCAAGATGATTTTTCACGTTCAGTCGCCGCAAGCGCCCAAGTAGTGCAAAATACGAGCAAGATGCTTTTACAGCAGCGACGGGCGTTTGCGCCAGAAGGCGATAGCAAGAGTATTTTGGGGTTGCTTCTCCGGAGTAATGCCAACGCGG
The DNA here is from genome assembly GCA_037974915.1 of Ceratobasidium theobromae. Taxonomy (NCBI): domain Eukaryota; kingdom Fungi; phylum Basidiomycota; class Agaricomycetes; order Cantharellales; family Ceratobasidiaceae; genus Ceratobasidium; species Ceratobasidium theobromae. The sequence goes on from JBBBZN010000009.1 coordinate 429,237, forward strand.
CCCCTGAAGATCGTCTCAACGATGAAGAACTATTGGCCCAAATCGACTCGTTCTTGTTTGCAGGATCGGACAGCACGAGCATCGCCATTGTCTGGGCGCTCTACGAACTCTCGCGCAGCCCTCAAGTCCAAGCGGCCCTCCGCGCTGAACTCAGATCCCTCGGTTTGAACGAACATGGGAGCGAACACGAGTTTGCGAGCGATTCGGGAATCGATGTTGACCCTACTACGGCCGATCCTGTTGCCCAGTTTACGGCCATCGACGCACTTCCGCTGCTCGATCGTGTCGTACGCGAAGTGTTGCGTCTCCACCCACCTGCGCACAGTACCCTCCGGACCGCAGACCAAGATGATATTCTGCCGTTTAGCCCGAATGCGCCACCCATGATGCCAGATGGCTCGATCTCGCGTGCAGTCGTAACGGGTCTAGGCGCAGATGGGATCGAACGAACCGGTATCCGCGTGCGCAAGGGCGAGTTTATTCATTTACCGTTCGAATCAATGAATGTGGCATGCGACGTCTGGGGTCAAGACGCACACGATTTCAAGTAAGTTTCTTGATCGACTGACGTTGGGCGCTCGATCTATTTCAGTTGCTGATTGCTTGCTTGGGTTTAGACCTGATAGGTGGTTGGATTTGCCAGCGGCAGCCAAGAATGGGATCGGTATTGTATCTGGCCTCATGTCGTTTTCTGTGGGACCTCATGTGAGCGGTGTTGCTTTGTTCTTGGGGGTTGGTGGCTGATTGTGATCGCTTTGTTTGTGTCTAGGCTTGCCCTGCTTCCAAGTTTGCGATGGCTGAAGTCAAGACTATGCTTGCATATGTCGTGTCGTCGTTTACGTTTGAGGAGTTTGCCAAGATCCAGGCGAATAATATGATGGTCACTCGGCCGTACGTCGACGACGAATGGGAAAAAGGTGGGTTGCATGGAACTCTCGCTTTGATCGGCGAACTCATTATGCTTGTTAGGTTTCCGACTCCCTCTCCGCGTTCGCGCTCTATAATTATCGTGATTTGGGTTCGAGTTCGCTTTCAAGGAATTTAGGGTGAAATACTAGTGGATCACGCTCGTTCAATTTCTTCTTTTCTTTTGTGTTGTCATTTGTATATCTAGTAGATCTGCTTTGTATTGTATTATACACCATTGCCCGAGTATCTATTGTTCTTTATCGTTTTTCATCAATTGAGCGAGGCATCTGAATACCTGCTATTTTAAAAATAAACTATTTCATGAATTCAATCAATAGGGTTTGCTATAGCACCCCCTTGGTACTCGGGACATCATTACCGCCCGTTCTCTCCGTCGCTTCTCTAAGTGCAAGAGCGAGCGCCTTGAACGCAGATTCGGACCTGCAAACCTCCATTAATATCACTAGCTCCGAATATGCCCGACAGCACATAAACCGCACCTATGATGATCATTTTCTCCCCGTAGACAGTCCACATGCAATGTTATCCCCGCCGCCATCGCAAACGAGTGAAACACGTGTGGAATCATTTCGCATGAGAGGTCTCCGATTTTTTCTCGCTTGAGACCGAGGTCGACGACACAATAGGGTCGGGATGAGATGTCTACTACTACACGCGAAAGGGCCTGGTGGTATTTGGTTAGATTAAGAATGAGATTGTGGTGGTGGACTGACTTCGTCGAGTGGGGCGAACCCGGTTCCGTATCGTTTGATGCCTCGGACTTGGCCTAACGCGTCGTGGAATGCTTGGCCTAGCGCGATTGCGCTGTCCTGTGCATCGAGAATAAGTCAGGCGCTAAATGGTCTGGAGAATGAAACTTATCTGCTGTGTGGTGGTCATCGATCCACAAATCTCCTTTACATTTCATTGTGAGGCTCATGTGCCCATGTTTCGCCAAGGCAGTATACATCTAAACGAGTTGAAAAATTCGCGCCTGGTACAAGAAACACACATACATACATGGTCGAGAAATCCGATCCCGGTTGCGACGTCGATAACTTGTTTCGTGAGTCCTGGGTTACGGTCGAGTTCTAATGTAACTTCGATTTCAGTCTCGCTGGTTTTTCTCGACACGGTTGCGGTGCGGGTTTCTTGGTTGGCCATTGTGGTCGAGAAGATGGATCATTCATTTGAACCCTGAGGGATGCCAATTATATGTCTTCTTTGATGTTTGTGTGTTTGAAATGGGCGACGACTATGTGGTGTGGTCGGTGGACTTGCCTCGTTTGCTCTGTGCTCCGGCTCAAGATGGGAATTCTTATTAGCTTCTTTGTGCATGGGACTCATGTGATATATAATCTGGTATTAATTTGTGCTCAAGTCGCTTAGACTGTCCTCCTACAGCGTCAGGATGGGGTTTCGACTGGTTGGTGTTGTTGTCCTTTTGGGAGGGTTGTGCGGCTGCGAGACGGTGGACTATACAAAGTATGTGGATCCTTTAGTTGGGACTGAGGGTGCTATACCTGGGGTATGTTTAGTTCTCTTGCGAGTGGTACGTCGATTGAATTTTGTCTAGAGTAGTCTCGGTGGTGGCAACATGTTCCCGGTAGGTCCCATATCCCCGTTGAGATCAGTAACGAACTCTGCGCTAGGGCGTCGCTCTTCCGTTTGGACAAGTCAAGCTCGGAATTGACACCTCGGTTCTCAATCTGGATCAAGGTGGCATATCCAGCGCCAACAGCGGCTACACACCGCGTGGAAATGCGACGGGGTTCTCGTTATTGCACACGAGTGGTACTGGCGGGCGTACGTGAGATCCGAATCGCACACTTGGACGACTTACATGTTTCTACACAGAACCTAAATACGGGGTGGTTTCCCAGATGCCTTTGCTCGGTTCGCTTGAGGAACAGGGTATCAATGTCGCAGATAACCGCACCTATTTGACTAATCGTACCAATGAGGTGTGTTTCTGAGTTACCGCCGTCGCGGTTTTACCCACACATTTTGCAAGGTTGCGCAAGTTGGATATTTCCGAACGACGTTTGAGAGAACTGGAATAACAACCGAGGTACGTTGGTTTATTTACCTTGTTGTCGGGTTTGCTTCTCACCTTTAATCTAGTTGACTGCATCCCAACATGCTGGGGTGTTGCATTATACTTTCCCCCCATCGACAAATGGGACGGCGCATATTTTAATCGACCTAGCGCATGCTTTGCCTTCTGGGGGAGGGGGCTACATTTCTCAACGATACGTCAAGGGAGAGCTTACAATTGACCTGGCCGGACATGGGTATAGCGGGAGCGCATGGTACGATTTAGGCTGGAACCAAGGAGAAGCGTGGCAAATATGTGAGTAAAGAGCTACTGGCTCTTGGCTCGATTTTACCTCTTGCCTAGTTTTTTGTGGGAACTTCTCTAAACCGGCGACGCGGGCGAGGACATTCTGGACGCCCTACAATCACCTTGTTCCACCGACCTCTGTGCCAACTCTGTCGCCGTATTATGATATTTACGCTTCGGATAACCTTGCCATTGGTACTCTTTTGTCATGGGAGTTTGAGCCGTCTGATGGACTTCGGGTTGAAAGCCGTGTAGGCGTGAGCTTTATCAGTGCCCAGAAAGCGTGCGTTATTTTCACCATTGGATTGCGCACCACTGAATCACGAGAGTAGGTGTCGGTTCGTAGAAGATGAGGTGCCGTGGACCCAGAGCTTCAATGCCACTGTGCAAATTGTCAAGGATACTTGGAACAGGTATGGCATCATTCGATATGTTGGCGCCAGTATTCACCTTGGCGCAGAGAAATTCTTTCTTCTATTACAATCCCGGCGGAAAACGGCCCAGCCAATGATACGCTGCTGGGTCTTTTGTACACGCATTTATGTGAGCACGTGTATCTCTGCGACACTATGGGCCTTGACCATACAACCTAGATGGCACCGCCCTAATGCCTACGGATAGAACTGGTGAAAACCCCGGTGGATGGAACTCGAAAGAGCCTTATTATGACGATTGGTACACTGTGAGCATCGAATTCTCTTCTGTATACTTTGCACTAAGACTAGCCTCAGATGTGGGACAGTGAGTGTAGTACTACATCTCGACTGTTACTAACGTAATGCGCAGTCTTCCGATGCACAACTCCTTTTTATCACCTTGTCTATACCAATCGCTATGTTGACATGTTGAGATCGTTGATTGACACCTGGTTTGTGGGAGCATCCGTCAGTTCATACGTAGTCTAACCGAGTTAAAGGAGATTCGGTGGATACCTCCCTGATGGACGAAGGTGGGTATTGTAATAACTCATAGGTTGCTGAGGACTCATACAATAAGTGTAGCGCAAACCAAAATGGTCGCACACAGGTTTGTTATCAATCAAGCGTACAATGGTCTCATTTAAATTCTTCGTTCTTAGGGAGGCTCAAACGCGGACAACGTTCTAGCAGACGCCTATATTAAAGGGCTAGATAAAGTGAAGAGTATTAACTGGGGAGATGCCTATAAAGCAGTAGTGAGTGGTAGATACTTGGTATCGGGCTCGGATTGACAAACAAATCACGTTTTGCAGCAAAAAGATGCCGATGTTACACCACGCCGCAATATTGATTTCAATGCTTTTGATGGTGGTACCAAGGAGGGAAGGTAGGTGGTATCCGTTTAAGCTCCTAGATTTACCAATATTCTTTTTAGGAACGCGTTGCCTGACTGGGTTTCACTTGGGTATATTACGAAAGACTACTCTCGTTCAATCTCAAAAGGTGTCGAATATGCCCAAAACGACTTTGCAGCATACTTGCTAGCGGAATCACTCGGGACTAAGGAGGATGCCGCAAGGTACTTGCAAAGGGCCGAGTGAGTTTGGAATTGCCGCGTTTGGGAGTTGTGTAGTAATGCTAACTCGTAACTTATGAAGCAACTGGAAAAACTGTGAGCAATTCATGAAAAAATATCGTCGTGTCTCATTTTATTTTAGTTTGGAATCCGGATGCTACCGTCAACCTCGGTACTATTGGTTTTGGTGTCCATACAGGCTTTTTTGGAAGCAAGTCAGCACAGGGAATATTTGATGATTCAGTTAATGTCACGAATTGCGGGGGTTGTACTTGGGGTGACGTGAGTCGTTGCCCAATGGAGTCCTTTGTATGAACTAACAACCGCGCATATAGCTTACATATGAGGGGCTGATATGGGAATACAGGTGAGAGGTCTTGAGTTGGTACTTGTTAAGTGCATCTCAGTGACGTTTTGTAGCTTCAATGTGCCTCATGATGTAGCCGCGTTGATCAACCTTATGGGTGGCCCGGATGCATTTGAACGCCGACTAGATGCGTCATTTGTTGAAGGTTTTTCTGCAGGCTCGGGTCCGGCTAACACCGCAGGAACGTAGGTCGAATTCTTACTCACAAACTAATGTATGGTTATTTTGATGAGGTTTCAGGGCACTATTCAACCCAGGGAATGAACCTTCGTTTCAAACACCATTCCTCTACAATTATATAAACGGGAAACAATACAAGACCGTGGAGAAAACTAGATACATTGTAAACAAATGTGGGACGACTTAATCATCTCGAGTTCCTTGTAAATCTGACACGTTCGGACATCAGATTACTCTCTTGCTCGATCGGGCATTCCTGGAAATCAAGGTGTGCATTTTTATTCGTCCGCTTTTAGCTTGTTATAACACTCGATTAGATGCTGGTGCAATGGCGACTTGGCTAATTTGGAACGTCCTAGGGTGAGTCCCACGTTGGTCTCCTGGTTCACCCTTGGTGGTTTTATGACAATTTTTTCTTTGGAAGGCTCTACCCAGTTACTACCCAGCCTGTATACCTTCTATCTGCCCCTCTATTTCGCGCTGTAGATCTACGACTTGGTACCACTAATCCAACCTCGGCCTCATACAAAAGTAAAACGTATTTGCGAATCCGAGCGCCTGCGTTGAACACAAATAACATTTGTAAGTTGTTTCAATGATTAAAGCAACACCCGTCGGTGGCTGACCCGGGATACAGACGTTCAGGGTGTGAAGCTCAACGGGAAGTCTATCAATCGTTCGTTCATATGGCACGACGAAATTGTTGGTGGAGGGACACTAGAGTTTATCATGGGGTCAAAAGTTACGGCCTGGGACTCTGGAGAATTGCCGCCATCGATCTCTACAGGATGGAAGGTAGCTTGATAGCCTTGAGGGCACCCTTGACTGTAATCGATAAACAATAGTATTTTGATGTCATTGGTTTGAAGTCGGTAGTCTTATCAGGAGAATACCTGCCGGACAGCCTCTACGTTAGCCTCTATGTCTACTGCATATTAAGGCATGCAAAGAGCTACGAACGCCATAGGCATAATGGGCACAGTATATATAGCTTATAAGCTATAGCAAATTACGAATACCTTGAATAGACGCTAGCACCTTGGCTGAGGGTGCACAACGAGAATTATCACTATAGATCGAGGACATCTGTGCTTGTGCATTTATTCTACAAAGCGGGGCTGGCATCATCCCAAAGATATGGTTGGACTGTTTGTGGATAGTTCGCTGAAATTTATTTCGGAGATCAGCTTTCGGTGCCGAGTAAATACCGAGCCGGGAGACACGTTTTTACCGCATTCTTAAGATCACAGCTGTTCCCCACTTCAAAATCCCACCACCATCGTAGTGAGCATGGCCTCCCAGTCTACATCGAAAAAACCTAAGCGCAAAGGCATGCGCAACATTGTACGAGGGTGGTTTAAAAAGTCATCTGATTCCCCCGCGCCTTCACAGCCTGAGCCACCTTCGGGTACAGGAAGTTCTGTCGCGCTACCTGACACATCCCCTCTGCCCAGTTCATCCAGAACCCCTGACCCAACCGTCGCTCCGACTAGTTTACCAGCAACTCCTCTACAAGACAACACACCCTTGTCACCGACATCAGCGCCGAGCGCCAATACTGAATCCAGTGGCACAAATATCCCACCAGGTCCTAGACCCACCACCAGGAAGTTGAATGCCATATGGTCTGGGCTCGAAATAGCGCTGCGTGTCCTCGAGAAGAGCTCGGACGTGTTTCCTCCACTCAAGTCTGCTGTGGGCAGGTTTATCGCCTGCCTAGATATCATTCAAGTAGGTAGTAACCAGGGTTAAAAGGCAAAGAGCGGAAGCTGACATACTTGTAGGATGCCGCAGCGAATCAAGGAGACTATGAATCGATAACGGCAGAATTCAAGACTATGGCTGAGAATTTAAACCAATATGTGGGCGAACTTGGCTCAGAAGCAAAAGGTGGTAGCGTCGCACACATTTCGCAGTGAGTTAATGCAATGGATTCTCACTGGTATTTTGTGGCGCTAATCACGTATTCAGGTGCATTGAAGCCCAAGTTGCGCGCATCAACGAAATGCAGAACCGTGGCATGGGGAGGAGATTACTGGAATCTAAGGAGGATAAAGAAGACGTGATCGAGTGCTATCGCCAGATCGATAGTTTATTCCGACAACTGCAGGTGAGAAAATTTGGCAATGAGATACATTGCTAGTTCTGACACGCAGGCAGAGTGATGTCAGTTTCAGAACATTTCGTAACACGAACGAGCACCTCGTCGTAAGTCTACACTAAGATGGAGCATGTGGAACTTCCAATCAACCATTCTCTGGCAGATGACACTGCTGCAGCGCCTGTCTGCGGTTAGTGACGCTCGGTACAACTCGAGCTATTCGACAACGATCAAACGACGAGAATGCACCCCCCACACGCGTGAGAAGGTTCAACGCGACTTGCAAGCCTGGGTCGATAATCCACGTGGCCCAAAAGTATACTGGATGAGCGGCATGGCTGGCACGGGAAAGACTACCATCGCCTATAGCCTATGTAAATGGCTCGAAGAAAACCAGCAACTTGGGGCCAGCTTCTTCTGCTCCCGAGCCTCAGTATCATGTCGCGGCTTGAGAGGAATAATCCCGACGATCGCCTACCAGCTCGCACGATACTGCCCTGCATTCCGATCTGAGCTATGCAGTGTGTTGAAGGATGAGCCTGACGCCGGCACACTGAATGTAGTGACGCAATTCGAGAAGCTCATGCAAGGTCCGCTTTCCAATGTCAAGGATGCAATTCCAGAAGGAGTGATAATCGTGATTGACGCGTTGGACGAGTGCGAGGACAACTATGGCGTTCGGCTCATTCTCGAGCTGTTATTAAAGGTTGTGGCGAACCTCCCCATCAAATTCTTTGTGACCAGCCGACCGGAGTCTACGATACGAGAGAAGATGATGTCATCGAACAGTTACTCGCCATCAACCATGCACCTACACGATATTGAAGAGTCGATCGTCCAAGAAGATATCAAGAAGTATCTGGCCGAGGCGCTAAGTCGGATGTCTTCACCTCCATCCCAAGCAGATCTCGATGAGCTAGCGAAGCGTGCTGGAAAACTATTCATTTATGCGGCCACGGTTGCGCGATACATCTATCCCGACCGTATTCGCGTCGATTCCAGTGCTCGACTGCAGACGATGTTAGCAATAGGTTCAACACAGTCCGACCTTAACGACTCCGACGGAAAATATACAGAGTTAGACAAATTGTACTCCGTGGTGCTGGACGCTGCTTTCGACCTGGAGTTGATGCAAAATGAATCGAAGAACATGCAACTCGTACTTTGGACAGTCGTGAGCGCGCAAGAACCAATGACAATAACAACGCTCGGATCATTGCTCAAGCTTAGCGAAAAACAAGTATCATCAGCGTTGGAGCCCCTGCTGTCGGTGCTGCACGTCTCGGATGGGGGCAGGCTCGTATCTACTCTCCATGCATCATTCCCTGACTATATGCTCGACAAATCCCGATCCGGCAAGTGTCGTTGCGATAAATCACAGCATAACCAATTCCTAGCTCGCTGTTGCTTCGATATAATGAAGGCCCAGCTGCGTTTCAATATCTGTAACTTGGCATCCTCCTGTGTTCTTGACAAGGACGTGCCTGACCTGGACAAGCCACTGTGGGAAGTATAGACGCTGAAGTGGACAAATTGCGCTGCACACAAGCGTCAGGCGCTTCACACAAGTGCAATTTGTCCACTTCAGCGCCTAAACTTCCCACAGTGAGCGGGTCAATGACGTGATTTCACCAGCTCTATTTTACGCATGCCGATATTGGAGCGAGCACTTGCAACAAGCTGAAGCCTCAAAAGAGATCTTGATTATGCTAAGCGAGTTCCTTTCCCAAAGGCTTTTATTCTGGATGGAGGTCATGAGCCTGCGAAAATGCATCGGGTCGGGAGTGCCAATGCTGCACCAGGCGCAAATTTGGCTATCGGTGAGTGGCAAACATAGGTTCACCAGACGAGTTTGATTGAAGTTTGAGCTGAGATAGGCGAATAAGCTAGACGATAGTACTCAAAAGCAAGCAAGTGATGCCCGAATCTTCGTTACTGGATTTGCGGCCAACGCATGTTCGCACAGCACACCCCATATCTATATTTCTGCATTGCCATTCTGTCCGAAATCGAGCACTGTGTATGCAAACTACTGGGGACGGACACAGGGACTAATGAGCATGGGGGGAACGATACTGAAGCGAAGGGAGGCTGCTGCACTCGCGATTTGGAAAGGGGATTCGGAGATATACTCTGTCAGTTTCTCTCCAGATGGTGCCCGCGTAGCCATTGCTTCGGGTAATGATATTTGGGTGAGGGATGCACACACCGGAAGAGACATTGCTGGCCCGTTTCAGGGTCACACAGACTGGGTCAATTCGGTCGCGTTCTCCCCCGATGGCACTCGCATAGTCTCCGGCTCATATGATCACACCATCCGAGTCTGGGAGTCGCACACCAGTGCCTCTGTTGCTGGTCCGTTCAAAGGTCACACAGGCAAAGTCAATTCAGTTGCGTTCTCCCCCGATGGCACTCGCATAGTCTCTGGCTCACATGATTTCACCATTCGAGTCTGGGAGTCGCACACCAGTGCCTCTGTTGCTGGCCCGTTCAAAGGTCACACAGACTGGGTCAAGTCGGTTGCGTTTTCCCCCGATGGCACTCGTATAATCTCTGGCTCATATGATTGCACCATTCGAGTCTGGGAGTCGCACACCGGCGCCCCGGTTGCTGGTCCATTCGAGGGTCACACAGGCTGGGTCAATTCGGTCGCGTTCTCCCCCGATGGCACTCGTATAGTCTCCGGCTCATGTGATCACACCATTCGAGTCTGGGAGTCGCACACCAGTGCCTCTGTTGCTGGTCCGTTCGAAGGTCACACAGGCTGGGTCAATTCGGTTGCGTTCTCCCCCGATGGCACTCGCATAGTCTCCGGCTCAAGTGATCGCACTATCCGAGTCTGGGAGTCGCACACTGGTGCCTCTGTTGTTGGTCCATTCGAAGGTCACACAGGCAAAGTCAATTCGGTCGCGTTCTCCCCCGATGGCACTCGCATAGTCTCCGGCTCACGTGATCACACCACTCGAATCTGGGAGTCGCACACCAGTACCCTTGTTGCTGGTTCGTTCGAAGGTCACACAGTAGGCTGGGTCAAATCGGTCGCGTTCTCCCCTGATGGCACTCGCATAGTCTCCGGCTCAAGTGATCGCACTATCCGAGTCTGGGAGTCGCACACTGGTGCCCCGGTTGCTGGTCCGTTCCAAGGTCACGCAGGCGACGTCAATTCGGTCGCGTTCTCCCCCGACGGCACTCGTATAGTCTCCGGCTCATGTGATCACACCATTCGAGTCTGGGAGTCGCACACCAGTGCCTCTGTTGCTGGTCCGTTCCAAGGTCACGCAGGCTGGGTCAATTCGGTCGCGTTCTCCCCCGATGGCACTCGCATAGTCTCCGGCTCAAATGATCGCACTATCCGAGTCTGGGAGTCGCACACTGGTGCCTCGGTTGCTGGCCCGTTCCAAGGTCACGCAGGCGACGTCAACTCGGTCGCGTTCTCCCCCGATGGCACTCGTATAGTCTCCGGCTCAAGTGATCGTACCATCCGAGTCTGGGAGTCGCATACCAGTGCTCCTGTTGCTGGCCCATTCCAAGGTCACACGAGCTTGGTCAAATCGGTTGCGTTCTCCCCTGATGGTGCTCGCATAGTCTCCGGCTCATATGATCACACCATCCGAGTCTGGGAGTCGCACACCGGCGCCTCCGTTGCTGGCCCATTCCAAGGTCACACGAGCTTGGTCAACTCGGTTGCGTTCTCCCCCGATGGTGCTCGCATAGTCTCCGGCTCAAGTGATCGTACCATCCGAGTCTGGGAGTCGCATACCGGTGCTCCTGTTGCTGGTCCGTTCCAAGATTACACAGACGGGGTCAATGCGGTTGCGTTCTCGCCTGACGGCACTCGCATAGTCTCCGGCTTAGGTGGTTGCACCGTTCGAGTCTGGGACTCGGCAGTCAGTGCTGCTCTCAAGCTCCCTAAGCCATCTGGAGGACACTTACATGTGAACACATCTTTTATAACTCCCCACAATGAAATTTACCCCACCCAAAGCCATGATCTCCACTACTCTACCATTTGTACCTCTGATCCGACCCAATCGAGTCATACTCTCAGTGTCCTTGTCGGTTTTTGGACCCTGAAGGATGATGGATGGGTTTCCAACAACAATGATCAACTCCTTTTTTGGGTTATGCCGGACATCCATTCATGCTTCCCCGTGCATCACAATCTTCTTGCTATCAGCCATCAAGGCACCCTTCAAATAGAGGACTGGAATCTTGCTCTGGGTGATACCTGGTTCGAGTGTTATATTTCAGATTGAAATCTTCCACAAATTAACGCTCGATTGCATTTTTCACCCTCATTAGTTTTTTCAGTTAAATATATATATATAACTGTCATCATCAATTATACATGTAGCCTCTCGGTTCACCTGTGGGTACAACAAATCTACAACTGAGTCGTGCAACATTTTTGGCTGCTGCCACAGGTTTTATTGCTGATGTGCATACATGTGCAGCACCTGAAGCCGAAAAGGATATGCCGGTCGCCACATCAATTTTCGCTTTTAGCTAGGACCTACAGTACTATGATGTTCATGTTTTCGGCTACATTTCGCATTTATCAAGTAAATCATTGGTTCACATGGCTTGTTCTGTTATCATTATCTCGGCTTGTTTGGCTGGTATATGCGCACAAGTGGAGTTAGAGCTGGCGGGGGGGTTGTGCAATTGGAACTGCATGCTACTCATTATCCCTTGACGGGTGATTGCGCAGCGCCGGATTCCAACGAGGCTAAGTTTCAAGACCACAAATCAAAAAGAGAAGAGCTCCCGACCCATGAAATTTCCCTTGTAGCTAAGGGCCTCGGATGGCATTCCCGCGCATGGGGACGAGAGGTAGCTATTCGAAACTAGGGGTGGCAAGTGATATGTCCTAAATTGGCTTCAAATTTTATCACACCCGAAGCGGAATATAATCCTGTGATATACAAAACAGGCCACCTTTCAGTCTAGTTATGCTGGTGGCTTGCTTGGCAAAGGATTAAGTCGCGGGCGAGTCTAAATATTTTAAGCGCCGTCGACATTTGTGGCTGTGTCATTGCATAACCCGCAGCCGCAGTTACGCCGACGACCACGGAGAGTCCATAAATCATCGCGACTTCCGCACATTACCAAGATCATCCTCAAACTCTGCCAGCGTGCAAGGCCCAAGCCTGATAACAACGCGCGAACACCTCTCGACCACAGGAGAGGGAACTGGTGAGTGTTTGTATTCCCGACCTCGTTGCCAGGCTGTTCATTGGCGTTGCGGCAATGGCGTACCTAGGTTTGACTCCCGCATACCAACATGATGACCCCAATGAGATACGTTTGCCTGGTGCTGGGCATTATCGTGAGTCCACAACTTAAGCGTATGGCTCATGGGTTAACACATATCCCAGGTATCACTTCACTTCCTACTTTCTGTCACACACGAGGACTACAGAGTCGCTACCAATCGCTTCAAGCCATGGAATTCAGGCCCGCCGTATATACCTCCTTCACCTCCCGACGCGACTGAGCGGGTGAACGCCGCGTTTGTTATACTGGCGCGAAACAGCGATCTCTCAGGAATTTTGGAAAGCATCAAGCAAATGGAGGACCGATTCAATAAGAGATACAACTATCCTTACGTGTTCTTGAATGAGGAGCCATTCTCAGACGAGTTTAAGAAGTGAGTGGGCGCCGCTGGCTTTATTTACCCTCAACCTGACTGTGCCTCATTAGGTGGACTACGGAGGTTGTTAGCTCTGAAACAATCTATGGTCAGATTCCGCGCGATCATTGGTACCAGCCTGATTGGATCGATGAGGACAAGGCTACAAATGCGCGCCTCAAGATGATTGCAGAGAAGGTTATCTATGGACACAGCGTGCCATACAGAAACATGTGCCGTTTCAACAGCGGAGTATGTAACGCATCCCATTTGCTTCGTATCGGCTAGCTCATGCCTGTGGCGTTTGTAGTTCTTCTTCAGGCACGAGCTTCTTAAGAAGTATGATTACTACTGGCGAATTGAGTGAGCTTATTTGACTGTACGCTGACACTGGTACTTACGTCGCACTCCTTGTAGACCAAGTGTCAAATTCTTTTGTGATCTCGACTACGATCCGTTTAAGGTCATGAAGGATGGGAATAAGGTCTACGGATTCACAGTATCGCTTTATGAATATCCTGCCACCATCCCCACCCTTTGGAACGCCACCAAGGGTTAGTTTGAAGGTCTACTGCGTCATTAAGTCATCACTAACATCCTTGCACAGAATTTATAAATGCGAATCCACAGTATCTTCCCAAAGACAATGCGATGAAATTCGTGTCCGATAATGGAGGCGAGAGTTACAATAACTGTCACTGTACGTCCTATTCAGCTTGGTTGCCAAGGCCTGCTCTTGATTCAACTCCCAGTCTGGTCCAACTTTGAGATCGGAGACCTCAACTTTTGGCGGGGTGAAGCTTATACAAAATATTTCGAATTCCTTGATTCCAAGGGTGGATTCTATTATGAGCGCTGGGGTGATGCACCTGTTCACTCGATTGGTGCGGCTTTGTTCGCGCGCAAAGACCAGATTCATTTCTTCAACGATATTGGGTACAAGCACGAGCCATTTATGCATTGCCCACAAGGTGAAGCACATGCGCGTGGAAAATGCTGGTGCGACGCGAAGCAAAACTTTGATTATGAGTGGTAGGTTGTATTCAGTAATCTCCGACTAGTTTCTTGACTGAGTTGTGGGTATAGGTATTCATGCCTCAAGCGTTATGACGATCTGTTTTGATAGGTGTATTAACGAGGGACAGAAAGTGAGGTGTTGCTAGAAAAGTTGAGTGGGAGTCCTGGGGAGAGCCAGCGTACCTTGGCTTGAATGTTTTGGCTGCAATTTGTGTCTTGATATTCATGTAAACTACTATGTTTGGGCGTGTAATTTACACAGTGGTATTTACATATATTCGCCTTGCTAATCCGTCCAAAATTCGACGATGGGAAAGTCTCACGTGGTAAAGCTTTTTTTACACCCTTTCACGTGGGAGGGCACATCGGCCGATACCAACATGGTAGTTGCCAACGGGCAACGACCAGTAAGTGCATTATTAGAGGTAGAATTAGAGTGCGAGGGTCTATTAATATCTTAAACCTATGCAGGACTACTTCGGCGTACATTCTTACTCTCGACATCAAAATGCCGTACACACTATGTGTCCTCGGTGAGCTCCAATGTGTAAATTTGCCCAGGGGAATGATTCAACCTCGAAACCAGGATGCGGAACAATGGGCGTCGCGATCCTCTCGGGAGTAATCGCCTCCCTCGAGCGTCGCGCCCCACAAAATGCTGGTCCGAGCACACCCACAATGTCCAGCTCGCAGCTCGCAGATACTGCAAATGGGATCTCAACATCCAACATTCCGGGGACAATGACTCCTAACGTAAACGTTGACGAACTTCCTGATGCATCGATTCCTGGTCGGTTCTTGGCGTGTGTGAACCGGGCAGAGACTGCCAAGCGGCTCAAGGCGACGTTCCGCTCTACATTGGGTATGCTTGCGGCTGAGACCGTGGAAATCCTGTGGGGAGAGAATTTACGGGCCGTTCAAGAGTCGGATGTTATTTTGCTCTGGTAGGTCACATAGTCTCAAGGAAATTTTAAAGGTTTAACATCCTAAATGTGATTCTTGTATAGTTGTAAGCCTCAAATGGCTGTCTCGATACTCGGCGCACCGGACATGTCTAGCGCGCTCGAGGGAAAACTTTTGATTAGTATTCTTGCCGGCGTGACCATTGAACAGCTCACTTCCATGGTCCCAGCTTCAACTCGCGTAGTCCGTGCAATGCCCAACACCCCCTGCCGAATTCGCGAAGGCATGACTGTTGTCTCGGCGATCCCTTCTTCGTCTTCTCCTACGCCGTCGAAACATGACTTGCAGCTCGAGCTCGATCGGTCTATTATCCTTGCCATATTCTCGAGCATCGGGAGATGTAGATTCTTGGATGAGAAACATTTTGACGCGTGCACGGCGTTGAGCGGGAGTGGCCCAGCATTTGCGTGCATTGTGCTGGAAGCGATGGCGGATGGAGGTGTCATGATGGGATTGCCACGCACAGAGGCATTGGAGCTGGCAGCGCAAAGTAGGTCGAATAGTACTCTATATGCGCATTGGATCACTAATGTGCCTAATTTGTGTTTGCAGCGTTGCAGGGCACCGCACGAATGGTTTTGCAATCGGCGCAGCATCCTGCACAAGTTAAAGACTCAGTTACAAGTACGTTTAGATGTTTCGTCGTAGTGTTCTTCCTAATGGCTTTCCTTCGGTAGCCCCCGGAGGTTGCACGATTGCCGGGTTGCTTACGCTTGAAGATGGACGAGTTCGTTCAACCATTGCCCGCGCAATTCAGGTCGCGACTGAACGCGCTAGTGTACTTGGGCAGCCCGCCCGTAGTACAGTCAGAAAAAGTACAGGCAGCCCAGAGGCAAGGGACTGAGCGGTGCACAGGAAGACCCTCCGATTGGGTCACCTCCAGGAATGACTCTATTTCGATGATAACCCGATGGATTTAGATAAATGTATGACAAATTTGAATTCGATTGGACTGATACAAAGTCGTTCGGTTCATCTCGAAAAGTTTCATGCTGTGGGAACAGTCCCAACTCGTACATCGTACCCATATCCGCCGCCAGGTGCGCCAGGAACTTCGCCAGGTCCCTCGTAATGCAACGTCGATATGTCGTAGTTGCCTGTATGTACGACGGATTAGGTGAGTTGGATAGTTGGTTGCATACATGGATGGGGGTGCAAAAGCCAGTACCAGAATCTGGTCGTAAACACAAGAATGTACGCACCAATGAATTTCCAGCCATCCTCCTTAATGTGGTACAAGTTACAGGAGTTCCCGGACATCGCATCGCGGTGTCCGGCGGCGTAGATGCTGCGACGGCCAAGTTCTTGAGCTTCTTCGTCTGTGAGGTCCCAACGATAACCTTGGTCAAGTACACCATATGCATACATGCTACCAGACCCAACAGAGAAAATATCTCCCTTGAGACGAGTCCCGTCATCGTCGACGTAGAATAGCGCGGGTCCCTAGAAGCGTGGTTCAAATATTAATTCTAGTGCAGCCGAGTGAATGCGACATACAGTCTTGTCCCAGCCTGCGATCATAGTACCCTAGGAGTGTCATACGCGTCAATACGGATCGATGACCAGGCTTAAAACCGAACCATGCTAAGACCCATCCTTTTATAGTTGTACACAAGGTTACAGAGATACTTGCTCGCAGCGGCGACGGAAATACGTTCCCTATTTCGAAGCTCGTGCAACCTGCATAGAATGCCGAGATAGGTTTCCCAATATTGACAATCAGCTGAGGGAGACCTAGTGTAAGTAATAAGCGGTTAGGCGGAACGTGAGTAGCATACCGGCACCACCAGCCATAGTTCCAAGTAAATACTTGTTAATCTCAATGACTTTCTTCACGGTAGGCGTTGCTATTTAAGCCGCGTGAGTGCATGTCGAATTTACTCCAGGGCCGCACCCACCAATATAAGATCCCGCTGTTGCACGAGAATCGACGGAAACAATGATACCTCCCTGGAAGCGGAATGCTAGTGTCGTCGTCCCATGCTGGATTTTGATGCGGCAGTTAGGGTCGGCGCGATCATCGGTGTGCAACCTCAGGAAATAATTAAGCTAATTACGTGTTCAGAAATCAGTGTGTAGGTTGGTGTAGGTGGGTTGAATTGCTCACATCCGGGACGCGCGGAAGGTTGAAGGTAGGGACACTCGATGGGCCAATTGCGAACCCTGCTGTAGAACCCCACATGGAAGGTCCAATTTCTTCCCCATTATCTCCTTCTATATCTTTGCGTACAATAGCGCTCGTGCTAGCATACCGGGAGACAATCGAGTTCATGGCGGTAGATGAGCAAGCGCAATAGCCTTAGGACGCGCGTCTTCGCTAATCGCTTGTCACGTGGGATCAAACATGGACAAACAGTTATCCCCAGCACTATCACAGCTTCTTACATCGACATGGCTGGAATCTGCAGGACACGGCTCGCCGAAGAACGCAAGCAGTGGCGAAAGGACCACCCATATGTAAGTATTAGAATAATGGTTTTCTTATTATGCCAACCCTATTTCTCAAGGGCTTTTTTGCAAAGCCAACAAAGGCGCCCGACGGTTCGTTGAATCTCCTTGAGTGGGAGGTTGGTATTCCCGGGAAGCCTTCTGTAAGTATTTTTCTCGTCAACTTTTATATTATCACTGGTCTAATTTATGTGGCTAGACCAACTGGGAAGGAGGTCTATATAAACTCACAATGATATTCCCTGAAGGTGGGCGAGCTTTTATAATACGTTCACTGAAGCCTAAAGTCTGAAGATTTTTCTGTTTATCAGATTATCCTGCTAAGCCACCAAAATGTTAGTTGGATTGGGCGGATCTTGATTCGCGTGGTCTCACTTTTTCTTCAGGCAAATTCACGCCACCATTGTTCCATCCCAATGTTTATCCATCCGGCACAGTTTGTCTATCTATTCTCGACGAGGAAAAGAGCTGGAAACCGGCCATTACGATAAAACAGGTAGGTATATACTACAGTAGCTTCAGTCTCTAATTCCGGGCGCCGCGTGCCAGATATTACTTGGCATACAGGACCTTCTCAACGATCCAAACATCTCTGATCCAGCCCAAAGCGAAGCGTACACTATGTTCAAGTGAGTATAACTCCACCACGCTGAGGTTCCTATACTAAAATGTTGGTCAAGGAATGATCGTACAGCGTATGAGTGCGTGCGCGGCTTCTCATTACGTTTACCACACTAACTACTTTTACATTCGATACAGTCGTAGGATCAGACAACAAGCCAGGGATAATATGCCCAAGTAACGCGCTTGTAGCTCCATCTACCTCCGTCTACCTTCTGGACAGCTATCCGTATTCTCCGCAAGGTACAATGCCTGCTCTCGTTGTCCCTTTCTCGTAATTTCTCTGTCCAGGGTTGTATCTTGGCGGTGTCTACCTGCTATTATCTACATTGTATTTCTGGGGTTCATGACGAAGAATCGAGAGGCATCTTACTATCTCTCTTTACCACTACGAGAGTCTCATATTTTACCTTTTTAAGAACGAAGTGGCACGATGAAAAAACTTTATTTTTGGGTTCAGGTTTCATTATTAATGTAATGGCAATAGTCCATCCTCAACCAGCCGTTTGACACGCAGATGCCACTGATAGAGGTTGCCGCGCTGTGTCACTTCCCTCCGTACTTCGTCGTTAGTGCAGGTCAAGCAGTGGATGTACGCAAACACGAGTGCATCTAACCCAGTCGGCTCGCTAGATTCAATGTCAGGTGAAAAGAGATAGAGACGTCAGTGAGTGGTAACAGACGGCAGCTCCAAACAAACCTTGAACCTAAGAACCATACATCACCACCTAGCCGGTTGTCCAACGCATGCATGGCCTCGCGGAACTCTACGTTCAACGCTGTGGTATAAACACGGGGGGATTGTGGAAGGGGTATGGGCGTACTAACCCCAGCGAGGGGCGCTGGAGGTGGGGTCATAGTCGACTGCAAGGTAACACCGACAGGTTTTGGCCGAAGGAGAGACTCAAGGAAAGACGGCGGGGGCGTCGCGAGCAGCTAAGAACTCAAAAATTCAATTTTCTGCCATATTATTGAATCAGAACACTCACCAACACAGAGCGCACAACGCCTTCCAGCAAAGCGACCCAAGCTCGACTTTCGTTCCTCGCTTCAGCATTTATAAAACCCTCCAGCGGGTCCACACTGCGACCTTGGATAGAGTCCGCCCATACAGGGATCCCCGCAGGATCAATCACCTCCCGAACAGACTGGATGTCTACTTGCACACCATCCTTTTCGTTAATATCAGCCTTGTCGCCTTCGCCCAGTTCATCGTCTCCTAAACTCTCGTTTAGGCTATCCATATCGACTCCAAGCGGCCGTCTCATTCCGGCCGGGAGCACAAGCTTGGGCAGTCCACTTTCGAGACCTGCGGCCCAAGAGACATGCACATCTGGAACTCTCCGCAGAGCAATGTATGCTTGCCATCTGAGTGATTCTGGGTCGGTCGAGAGGTGCGAGGCTCCTCGAGGGAGATTGAGCGGATCCGAGGCATGTTGTGCATAGTCCGGGGGTGCGATGAGTAATACTGCGCCTTGTGCGGTTGTGAGCGGTGTAGGGGGCGGCAGATTTTCAGGATAGCGGTAAATAGGAAATAGAGAGAAGAATTTCTTCACAGGTGCCGGTATAGGTATGAGTGAAGTCATTGCTGTGAACAAAATCAAGTTGCGTGCGTGATCGGGATGAATTTCCAACGGATCGGGAATCTAACTATAATTTTCATGCATTCTACAAGATAAACAGATGTGCCAAAGATATATCCCCGCTGATAAACCTCCTTTTGATGACCTCCAATATTCACCCGCGCATTTAATGGATGTGCCAGTCGAGCTTCTCAGCCCACTTGCCGGGAAGCAACTCGGAAATCTGCTCGACATCCTTGTCTCCTCTACCAGACAGACACTATATGCGAGTAGTTTGTCAGTGGATGCCCAGTCACAGCCGGCGACACATACCATAACTACATCTTGATCCTTGGGGAGTGTCTTGGCTATTTGAACCGCGCCCCAGACAGCGTGCGAAGACTCGAGTGCTAAATCACATAAAGCCGTTATTATGGGAACATGTGCACACGCCTTCCCACTTACCTGGAATAATACCCTCCAATTGTGTGCACATCCTAAAGCCTCTCAACGCCTCCTCATCCGTCGCGACAATATACTCCGCACGCCCCGAATCCTTGAGCCAAGCATGTTCAGGACCTACACCAGGATAATCCAACCCAGCGCTGATCGAATGCGTCTCGATAATCTGCCCACTCGGGGACTGGAGTAAATACGTCCGGACGCCATGTAACACACCAGGAACGCCCAGAGCCAACGTCGCACTATGGTGATTTGTGTTCACACCTTCACCACCCGCCTCGACACCAATAAGCCTCACACCCGGCTCATTGATAAAATCGTAAAATGTGCCAATGGCGTTGGACCCACCGCCGACGCAGGCGACGACCACGTCTGGGAGTTTACCACGCATTTCGGCCATTTGGGACTTGATTTCCCGACCGATGATACGCTGGAAGTCGCGTACGATGGTTGGGAAGGGGTGCGGCCCAATTGCGGAGCCGACTAGGTAGTGGGTGGTAGAGAGGTTAGTGACCCAGTCGCGCATCGCTTCGTTGATAGCGTCTTTGAGAGTCTTGGAGCCCGAGCTAACAGGGATGACCTAGAACAACTGTGAGACCCAATCGAGGATAGTGCGACGAGATCGCCTACCTGAGCTCCGAGCATACGCATACGGAAGACGTTGAGAGCCTGACGGCGGACGTCTTCAGCACCCATGTAGACGACACATTCCATGCCAAAGCGAGCGCATACGGTCGCAGTGGCGACACCATGCTGACCTGCACCCGTCTCGGCAATAATGCGCTTCTTTCCTATCCTTCGCGCAAGCAGAATCTGCAAATCATGCATTAGTACAGAGCCAACAAGGTGAACCTAATAACGCACCTGGCCAATCGCATTATTGATCTTGTGCGACCCAGTATGATTCCTAGACAAACCCGGTTAATCCCAACCCAATCAACTAGCCAAACTAACTCACAAGTCCTCGCGCTTGAACCAAATCCTCGCACCACCCGTCGCTTCACTCAACCGTTCCGCCAAATACAACTTGGACGGCCGATTCATATACCCATAAAATCCT
The DNA here is from genome assembly GCA_037974915.1 of Ceratobasidium theobromae. NCBI lineage: Eukaryota > Fungi > Basidiomycota > Agaricomycetes > Cantharellales > Ceratobasidiaceae > Ceratobasidium > Ceratobasidium theobromae. The sequence continues at coordinate 450,397 of JBBBZN010000009.1, forward strand.
TCAAACTCGGCCCAAAACTTGGGATCCGCAAGCGCAGCCTTGTGTGCAGCCTCGAGCTCAACTAAACAGTCCACCAAAGCCTCTGGTACATACTGCCCCCCAAACGCCCCAAACCGCGCCGGCAATACAATCGGCTCGGACACCTTGAGTGCACTGGCTGCGCCGAGCGGGTCTGCTTCAGGCACCGGGAGCGCAGGAGATACGTCGCCTGCGGGTCTCTGGACCTGGGGCGCCGGCTTGGGTTTGCCTTGTGCGGTGAGTTCGGCGCAGTAGGTTTTCACAGCCTGGGGTACGTCTGTACCAGCATCACGGATAATCGAGACCAAACGGCTTCCGACGACGACGCCATCGGCACCCGCATTCGCCACCGTTTCAAATTGATCGCGGGTGGCGACTCCAAATCCAACGGCTAGCGGAACTGGGGTGTACTCGCGGATGCGGGCGATAATGGCAGGAAGCTCCGTATTAATAGCGATATTTGCTGCAGACCCGGTTGTACCCATCTGCCGTCTTCCAGTCAGATCATATCGCGCATGATACGACAAGATATTACAGCATACCTTGGACACGACATAAATAAAAGTATCGGCAATGGACGCTAGGAACTTGATGCGAGCAAGAGAGGTCGACGGCGCGATCAGCGGAACGTAGGAAATGCTACATGCCATCTTGGTCAATCCCAGCAAGCAATGCGAGCAGAACTTGGGCTTACTCTTCTTTGGCACAAATCTCCCGAAACTTTATCGCTTCCTCGGGAGGCAGGTCGACCATGATAAACCCATTCGCACCTGCTTCGCGTGCATCCTTGACAGCTTTCTCTTCGCCATACGCGATAATAGGGTTATAGTAACCTGTACGGCACGCATACATCAGTTAATTGCACACTCTAACCACAACCAAACCGAACAGGTGCAAATGACTCACCCATGAGCAGGACGGGAGCCTTGAGCCCTTTTGCACGCGCACCCCGCACGTACTGCAAACAATCCTCGTACCCAACATCATTGTTCAGTGCAATCTGGTCAAGGGGCGCAAGTTAGTCCAAAATGCATCGGGGAACAATAGTCATCCAGATTCAGCGCGTACTGTATTGGAGTCCTGGATGGCGGGCCCGTCTGCAATTGGGTCGCTGAATGGCATACCGAGCTCGATTACGTCCGCTCCGCCAGCTTCCATAGCGAGCAGAATGTCAACAGTGGCATCTTTGGTTGGGTACCCGCCCGTAACAAAAGTCACAAACGCAGCACTTCCCTATGCCGTCGATTGAATTCAGTGCCAGCATATCACTCATCGAAATAAAGACCACATTACCTCGGCTTTTTTGGCAGCAAAAGTACGCTTCAAGAGTTCAGTCATGGTGGGCAAGGACAGGACAGCTGGTGAAATGAAGATTTGCGCGGATTTATATCGGCCGGACAATGCGAATAGTCTATCCCAATCAGCTTAGTCAGCAGCGCTCGCGCACAATCGAGACTGCCATTGTCTCAACCAGAGTGGAAACAAAGATTTATTACAGGATTGTAATCACCAATGAGAACAGTGTAAATGGTACAATACATAGCGGCGCAGCATACAAATATAGTCAAGTCCCGACGTGGCGCGGGCGCCTAGGTGACAGTCACAATGTCTCCTGTCCCGTCGCGGATAACAACGACCTCGCAGTCGACCGTCTCGCCCGTGTCGCCACATACGACCTTGGTCAGGTCCACGAGGTCTGTTATGACTGCTCGTCGCTCCATAAACGCCCGTCCGAGCACAACATCGAAATGAGTCTCCTCGCTGAGGTATACATCGTGCTGGGTCGTAGTGCGTCCAACGGTAATCGGCCAACGACCAATGTGTACCAGTCCGTTGAAGCCGTACATCCCGGGCATTGCGTCCCGAGGAATAAAGCCATGTCGTTTGGCGAATGCCCGTGAGACGTAAACGTGGCGGTATCCCTTTTTCAACAACATCCGTACTGGAACCGTCTATTATTGAGCAACAAGCTTGTCTACTCGTGGATGTGGCGAAGCTCACCATTGTCGACCGGACCAATCTTGCCATGGATGGTTCGAACGCCGTTCTCTGCGTGAAAGTTCAAAAAATCGCGTTTGTGCTGGGCGACGCCATCACTCGAGCCGCTATAATGGCTTTTAACGCTCTTAGCCTTGCGGCTTCCTTTCTTGCTCTTCTTTCCTGCAATAGTACTCTCGGCGCCGAGATCAAGATGTTTGAATGCATAGAAAGCGGGGTTGTGGTATGCTCCGGGCGGAGGGAGCGGTTTGTCGGGGTCATGGAGGTGCAACGTAGGAACATGCAAAGAACCATCTACGCTCGCCGAAGACGCTTTCCAGAGCAAGATGGCATAGTCCGAGTCTGTTACAACTAGAGTTAATTTGTGTCAGGACTACTTAGTGCAGCCCAACGCACCATCGTCGAGGTTGAACACTGGCCCGTCTAGCCACCCATACTTGACCATTCCAGGCCCGACGCGGAGGCCACCCTTGGCGCCAAGTTTATCAAACAAGAGCTGTAGATTGTCTTCCTGCACTGAGCATAAAATGAGCTAGGCACGAGAGCCCCTATTACTCGACTCACACGAATGAGCAATGCTAAACGACGCTGTGGGCGTATGTATGTCCAAGACAGACGTCGGATGTGCTTTGACGTGTGTCATTCTCTATACCAATTTAAGCTACAGATTGGGGCTCGAGTGCGGTCGCCGTGGTGGTCGATATTGTAGACGTATTAGCCAAACAAACAGAAAGGGGATCGGGAGTTCAGCCAACAACGGAGACGGCCCATGGCTGTGTGGGTGACAACTTGGCGCATGGTTGGCTCGTCAGTTGCTTACGCGGCTCCGCGGTTGTTGGCATCCGATCGCAGCCGCCCAAATTTTACACTTTGAAATCAGGGTTAATTTGGCGGGTTATGTTTGTTGCCGATCGCCGTCTCTTCCTTTCATGCTGCAAGGCGAGCTAGTGCGTGGCAGATAAACGTGGTAGACACATTCCGGGGCCCTAATGAGACGAGATTTTCCCAGGACCGCCACCAGGACCGGCTCGCTGGGTGGGCATGGTATTGCATCGTGTGACGTTGTCTGTGGGTTGTGGAACGATGATGCATGAAGTGTGGAATAGCATACACAGAGAAAAGTGATTGTACAACCAGAGAGCCTCTAGTATTCATGACAGTAATTACTTCCCAAGTCTCCTTCGCTCCGAACGTTGCAGCTGGACGCCAGTCAGTGAGAGCATACACCAGGGAATGGGTCACACCTTTCTCCTCTTCTTGTACCTGCATGGGAGTCAGCGACTGCTCCCAACGTTTAGCGTCTACTCACTTGTGCTTCGTAATCTTTTTTCTCCGTTTGCGCCTGACACTGTCCATTAAAACGTCCAAATCGCACTGGACGCGTGCCTCCTCCCGCATATCGCCCGCATCGACCGGGATCCCAAGGTGGGCCATAGTGTCTGCCCATATCGCAGCGCTCTGGACCTTGCTCATGACGAGCGCATGGGACAGTGCACGTGCAGCATCCGCATCTGAATCAGTCTCGCCCGCGTCATCGGCCTGCGTGCGGGGCGGTGGTTCGGTGGTAAAGAGTCTCGATGTGGGCTGGGAAAGAAGCAGCATAGGACGATCGAGCGAAAAGAACGAATGCAAGTGAAGTGTCGATAGCACGGGCGATGGGTGCATAGTGGGAATCGGCGTAGGAGATGGCAGTGAGGCAGGTTCCTGTGCTGGTTGCGGATTATCCGGAGCATTAGTTGTCGCAGTAGTGCGCTTGACAACGCCCGTCTGGGCTTGCTTGACAATTCCCCCAGGTGGCTTGGACGACGAGAAAAAGCCCGAATAGGAGCGGCTGCCAGCCACCCTCAAGGGGGCCGCGACGAGCCTGGCGAACATGGTGGTGGGGACTCGGCCAGTCCGCCTGTGATATACCGCCAAACTCAAGCGCCGTCCGAGATAAGGAACATCCCGGGTCCCGCTACGTTACCGCCACCCGGCAACCACCGTCCATGACTCGAAATACCCCATTTTCTCCATTTTCAACATACTCCAATGACCGAACTCATTAGGGACAAACCAACCCTCCGCAATGTCGAGTCGCTTGTAGCCAGGCTGCGGCGCAGGTATGCCCATCGTGTACTTTCCACTCCGTCACTGGGAACTTTGTAGACAGGTCACTGGTGCACAAGATACTGCAGTAGAGACGGTCCTGCTCCTGCGCCAGGTCGTCTCAACCGCTCGTTTTTCATCCATCGACCAGCTCATCGACATGCTCAAGAGCGTTGGCGTCCGTCTTGTCGCTGCCCAACCCAAGGGTACGCCCCTATACCGTATATTACCCCGACTAACAATTTGGGTGTCATTTAGAGATTGCGGTCGGGAATATGGTTCGCCGCGTGATCCACCAGGTACGCGAAGAGTATTACGCAAATACAGGCGAACCAGGGACTGCTAGGAATCCCCGCACCAATACCCTTGGCGCCATGAGCGGCCCGGACGGTTCCGCCCTCTCCCTTGCCAACTTTGTCCTACTTGGTCGACCGAAGACCACTGCCCGACCTGCACGTGAAATCGAGACTGGTATTGGCGATGTCGACAGACGGAGCATGGCCACCAAGCCCGCTCTCATTTCCGCCATTCAAGAAATTATCGACGAACTCGAGACGGTGTTTGAAGGTGTGGCAAAGAATGCCAAAAACCACATTCATGCAGAGTACGTGTATTACCCTAACCGTTGGCGTCGGTACTAACTGTACACCCAGCGAAATCGTCCTTACGATTGGCTACTCGCGTACAGTCGAAGCTTTCCTCAAGGCTGCCGCGCATGACAAGAAGTTTACAGTAATCGTCGCCGAAACTGCCCCAGCGTACGTTGTCCCACCACACTCACATTTGGCCCCTAACCCCTTGTACAGATTTACGGGTCATCAATTGGCTTCGGCCCTATCACAACACGGCATATCCACTTTTCTTGTTCCCGATAGCGCCATCTTTGCCCTCATGTCCCGAGTTACAAAGCTCATCCTTGGTGCACACGCAGTTCTTGCCGACGGGGGATTTGTCGCTCAGGCAGGGGCTCTGGCTGCCGCCGCCGCAGCTCGAGCACACGCTACGAGCGTCATTGTCTGCGCTGCTCAGTACAAGTTTGCCCCCCTTTGGAGTTGGAGCGTTGAAGGCGCTGGCGCGGCAGATTACGGAGACCCCGGGTTGGTCATGGGGTACGAAGAGGGCGAACTCGTAGGGAGCGTCGAGGTCGTAAATCCAAAATACGACTATGTCAAGCCAGAATTTTTAGATGTCATTGTAACAAACTAGTAGGTACTTTTAGACTTTTTGCTGAGTATATGCTGACTGAATTGTAGTGGCGATCATCCGCCATCGTATGTGTATAAGTGAGTCCTGATTTTCATCATTGGCGCCACGATACTAATATCTGCCCAGATTGGTGAAGGAAATGTATGAAGATGAAGATTTATCAGAGCACTAAATATAATGTACTGAGCTGCAAATAATATATTAGATCAACTGAAACGAGCGCGCCCGAATGGGTCAATATCTGCTATTTCGTAGACACAGCCCTTGAGCCGAACAGCTCAAAAAGGCGAGGTTTCCACGCAGGTGTCAAGGGCGACGGGTGACGGGCGACACGTGTAATACAACACAAACAGTCGATCGATCTCAATTGGGTTCACGTCTACTCGATTTTTGAACTCAACACATCGTAAAATGCTTCTTGTGGGAGCTCAACGTTGCCGATCTTTTTCATCTTTTTCTTTCCCTCTTTTTGCTTGGACAGGACCTTCATCTGCACCCAACTGGTTAGACTTGTTCGACTTCAGGGTGAAGAGCAGAATGAATACCTTTCGTTCATAATGACCGCCGTACAATCCAGCTGTCACATCCTTTCTTTGCGCAGAAAGGGTTTCCCGCGCAATGACTTTAGACCCTACAGTTGCCTGGATCGCAATCTCGAACAGTTGTCTAGGGACTACTTCTCCTGTGGATCTGTTCAGCGGTAGACCTAACCCAACTAGAAAGTGGCACCTACTGAGCTTCTTGACCCAGGCTCTACCAACCCTCGTCGCTCGATCTTTGCACACGATTATAGCTAGAGCGTCCACCGGCTTTCCGTTGAGCGCGAATCCGACTTTGACTACGTCTGCATGGGCGTACCCCGCAGATTCATAGTCAAAGGAAGCAAATCCTGACGAACGATGTTTGACCCGATCGTGAAAGTCGGTCACGATTTCAGCCAGGGGAAGTGTCGCACGGATGAGAATCCGAGAACTATGGGAACTAGGACTCGAGGTATAATCGTCCGAGGTGGATATGTATGTATGCGTGATGTCGGTCGCGCGGTGCGACGAGCACAAGTCGAGCATATTTCCAATGTACTCTGTGCTAATGTAGTTGGTGATTTACTTGAAGGTATACGTAAGGTAATTTACCTTCGGGTACTATGATCGTGGCGTGTACTATGGGTTCTAGTATTTCTCGTACGTTTCCCCCGCTGCCTGTTCCTACCTCTCCAGGCTCAGGGAACTCGACCGGATTGGAAACTTCCCGTTCGGTTCCGTCGCGAAGAACTAGTCTACAAGCGCACATGGCTAAATGGCCTTTAGCCGCCCGTACAATGACTTACCGATATGGTACGGTGGGAGCGGTAACAATAACTTGCGCACCGTATTCGTCCTCTAATCGTTGTCGAAGCACGTCCATATGCAGGGACCCTAGTGCCCCCAGTCTGATCCCTTGACCCAACGAGGAGGAAGACTCGGGTTGGGCAATGACACTTCGGTCTGTCAACAAGAGCTGTTTGCCTGATAGGTCAACGGTATTAGTTCGAATATGAAAGGAACGTACACGTTTAACGCTTTCTTCGAGTTTGGGGAATTCACTACTGTCTACTGGGTACACCCCAGCAAATACCTAGACCGAAATTAGAATATATGGGTGTAAATGGATGTATTCGAACCATGGCTTTAGCCGGCCTGAATCCTGGCAGAGGCTCTACATTTTCCCCCACATGATGAAATGTGTCCCCAATATGCGCTGTTCAAACCTAGTAAGCGAGATCCTCGAGTAGGTCCATTTAAGAGCACACCCTCGGTAGAATCTTTCATACTGCATGCTGTGTAACAAGGTTGGTCCCAACTTCAGCCCAAGACGGTCGGCTACTCACTCAGATATCCGACCTGTCCTAACCGAAAATTAGCCCCCACCTTGGCTCATATCGCATAGTCATACCCGCTTGCAAGACCCCAGTAGGCTCCTCTTCTGGATGCATGATGCCAATTTCCGCAACCTCGTACTTTTTGCGGGTATGGCACGACGCAATCTTGTCCCCTGTAACCCAATATCAAAAAATCTGCATGGCATCTCGATATGGAAAACTTGCCTTTACGAATATGTCCCGACTGGAGACTAACCAAACTAACCACGCCCCTATATTTATCATATTGGGAATCGAACAACAAGGCTCGCATTTTATCCTTGGCCCGTTCAACCCAAGTGAGGAACTAGCGCGGATGCAACTTACAGCGTCGTGTTCAAACGCCGGAGGTGGCACCCGATCCACAATCGCTCGGAGCAATTCGGAAACGCCTTGCCCAGTTTTCGCAGATATCTGGAGAATGTCAAAAGGAGCGATATCAAACGTTTGTTGCATCTGGGCGGCTACCCGTTCAGGCGACGCAGCTGGCAAATCGATCTATATTCACCCGGGTGGGTTAATTTCTACGAGAGATCGCCGAGCGGCTTGCCTTGTTGAGAACCGGAATAATGTGCACGCCTCGTTCTTTGGCTACGTGGTATACCGATATTGATTGGGCTTGTATGCCCTCTACATCAGATTGTGTGAATATTTTGTTGGCGAGCAAGTTGGGGAGTCGTACGGGTTGCGTCGACGAGGAGCAGTGCACCCTGGCACGCGGCCATCGAACGAGAGACCTCCCACGAGAAATCAACATCTAAGAAGGTACGTTACAACAAAACTAGCTCAACAGCCAAACGACAATACCCACGTCCCTAAAAAGCAAGAAAGATTATTATGCAAATCCGACGCTCAAACAGTTTGGCGTACCGGCGTATCAATCAAGTTGAGCAAATACGTCTTTCCACCAGAATCGTAGAACATGCTGCGGAATGCGTGAACGAATGGGCTAAAATGTTTGGTCCCGGTTCGTACCTAGCCGTTTGGGCCTTGACTGAGAGATTTTTGCCCAGTAAGGATGCAAAGATAACAAACGTGGAATACGGAATCTTACCGGTGATCCCACGCTCGCGCTCAACCTTGAGTTTGTCCAAAACTTGCTTGTTCACACCGTGAGATTTGGAAATGGTCCCGGTGAGCTCGAGCAGGCGATCTGCGAGCGTGCTCTTTCCATGGTCAATGTGAGCAATTATTCCAAAATTTCTGTAGTTTAGTTACTCGGTCAGGCCATGAGCAGCATAGAATAAACCACTCACCGTATGCGCGAACAATCAAACTCTTCCATATTTATTGGAGCCCATCGTACAAACGTGCTCGCAAAACTTCGGATCTTAGTCACAGAGAAACTCGCGCTCGAGGTGATCTGCGATCTCCCCACACATTTATTCACTCGGAGCATCAATGCCAAGTGTAGAAGACAATCAAGTAAAAGACTTTCAAAAGCGCCGGGCGGTAGCCAAATCCAGGGACCTTACATCATCAGCCAATCGACTTGCCTTTCTAGGACTAAATTAACAATCGGGTATGAACAGCAACAATTATATGCGCTCATGGAAGAGAACAGCCCGTGCCTCCCTTCCAAGGCGCGTAAATAAAAAGCAGAAAGAACAAGGAGCGTAAGAATAAATATGGTATATTGTGCGCTTCGCGTCGAATGTAGGCTGGGATTCGTGTCAGTCGCACGAAAACTTGGGCTGTCGAATAGACTAAATACCTCGCTGCCCTTAAACCCTACGCCTCTGGTTGAGATATTTATTCACATAGTAGCGATAGTCGATCTTTCCATCGGCTGTACGACCGGGATCGGGGGTAGAACTTTGAGATTTCTAAATAAACGCCCGTGTCAAACCCACGTTCGCGGCGCACAAAAAAGCGGTGGGATTACCTCCGAGTCCGCCGATACTACGCGCTTACGCTCTCTAGGCTCGAAATCCTCCCCCTGATCCTCACGCTTCCTTTACAACCAGTCAGTCCCAAAAATGGAGACAGTCAAGACAGTGTTCTGACCGTTTGCCCTTGAGAAGAGACTTGTCGTCGAGGACCGAGATGTGTTGCAAGGCTTGTTGGGGAGCAGAAGCGCGACGTTGTAAAGCCAAATTGCCTTGCCGCGCGCGCTGAAACAAGTCATCAAAATAGCATAAACTTGAAAAAGTTAAAACCTCCCAACCTGGCTTGTAATAATTACAGGCTGAGATAAACTCCCCGCAACTGCGGAACGACGTTTATTCAGCCTTTCTGTCGAGTATAAATCGGATGATGAGCGGGTGGTGGCAGCAGCAGCAGCAGCAGCAGCAGTAGTAGGCCTCTGAGAATGTGCGGCATGTCAGTGGAGCGAGAGCAAGGTGATAGCAATAATAGCGCACCTTTGCGTGTGTTTTGGATGCTTTCGAATGAGCAGCGCGCTCTTTCTTACCCCTAACTAGAGGCTGCGAGGCTCGATGTCTCAGATCGCAATTATTGGCGCACTCAGGGTCCGTATCGGACATCCCAAATTCCACGAGCGCTCCAGAGTCGACTATAGAAAAAGGTTTCTTGAACCGCGGTGAGTATTCTCTTGGCACGAACGTGCATCGAAAACTCACAGTCTTGTGTTTAACCGACAAGAAAGCAGAAAATCTCACCGCTGTTGAGTTCTAGAGGATCATAGACTCCAGAGCTTACCTCGGAATCATCGTCGGGTCTGAATAACATCTAATTGGACCAATGATCAGCTTGATATCGTATCTTCCGAGACATACGTACCCTGAAACTGGGGGATAAAATTCTCGGACCGAGTGACGCGCCCTGATGCAACGCGTCTCTTGGACAAAATGCAAAAACAACAGCGGATAAATAAAAAGTCAAATACACCAATCCGCACCTAGATAACAAACAAACTAATTAGAAATGCAACGCATTGTATCTCGCCACCCACGCACCAGTCGTTTAAACACGCACGACAACAACAAGTCGCCAACCAGCTTGGAGCGGGGCTTTGGGTTTGTTTACATCTGCTCATCACGTGACAAATTGGTTCTTGGCGCGTCGCGGCATGGTAAAACCAATACCCCGCCTCTCTTTGCCCGACGCCTAGCACACACGAGGCCGCGCGCAGCATTATTGTATGTCCTGATCCGATCGGTCTTTCGGTTGTCGAGACATGGGAGTGCGCTATGGTTCGGCAACGGATTTCTGTCGCCGAGAGCAACTCGAGTGCGGCTGAATCGAGGATGGCTCCGAAGCTTCTTTTGCGCGGATGCTCAAGAAACGGACTCGGGAACGCGATGCGCTGTCTATTTACGCGGTTTGGTGGCAAGGATAGTGTACGCCGAGGAAATTCGCCGATAAAGGACGTGGGTATATCATGTGGGAAGTTGCTGCGCACGAATGTTTAACAGCAGTTACCATATGGAAGTACCGTGACATCACCACGCGATGCAGACAATGCATCTTTATGGTATGGATATCGTTGGTGCTTCTTGGTCTGGAGAAGACATAGGGGTGCAGGGGATGGTTCTCTGGGATCAAAGTCGGTTCCTTGGCGAGCGTTCGGCCCGATGGAGTCGCACATTCGGCTTGCAAGCGCGTCAGCAGGTGAACAAGGCCCCGGACAGTCGCTACATCTGGGCCACGAGTGACCATAAACGCTTTTCACATTTTGTTGTCTCCGGGAGACAACCGAGTCCGGAAAGTTGCTTTGTTATGTGGCACCTCATTATTACCCCGCGCTTGTGGATAGCGATCCTTTTATGGTGGAATATTAGTGCCGGATTCTCCGGTATGCACAAAGAAGACATTTATGGAGATACACATGATACAGGTGTCGATCAAGGTGGTTGAGCGGGGTTTGAAGTTGGTCACATGGTTGTCCGGACCATGTATTGTGTGCAGGAGAACAAGGCACGATGAGTGAAGCTACCTCGGCCTGCTTGGCGATGTTGAGGGCTGAAACGGGTTGTTTGTATGGTGTTCATTCAGTGATTCCTAAAAACGCTATATGGGGGACGAATGAAACCAATACAATTGTTGATAAGCATTTACAATTAATGGAAGCGTGGAATCGGTGATGCGGGGCGTGGATCGCGCATACAGGCATCCAGGTGAGTAATATGTCTGGATTGAGGAATATGGGGGTTCTAATAAGTCGCAGGAATGCGAGCAGCGTTGGCAGGTGGGATGCGCGTGTGTTTGGATGCCGCTCATGTGCCAGCGCCAATGCGATGAAGATCGACTTGGAATGGGCAAGTCGCGCTTACGGGATGCGGGAATATCAGGCCACCGAAGATGGAGCTAGCTGTTCGTGGACGGAGCCGACGATCGCACGTGGTGATGTCAGCGGTGATAATGAGCAGCAGTGGTAGTTGCAGTGGTAGCTGCAGCGATAACAGCGATACTAGTGGTGCAGCTGAGAAGTGGAAGCGGACCGGTGGAAAGGTAGGCGCATGGTCGGGATTGAGCAGATGGACGGAATCAGCGAAGGATTGGAAATGGAGTAGCAACGGAAGACCCTGAGACCCTCTGGATCGGGTGGACCCTGTGACAGCCCAGGGCGTGCGTATAGACAATCCAGTTATGTTTGCTGCCTCGAGCTGGCTGCACCCATTCCCCACCCATGGCGCTCTCTCTGCCCGCGGCCGGGGCACTCCGCATCTCGCAGGTTCTGCCTATGCTCAAGTGCAGTCGATGCGGCGAGGAAACGGACATTAACTGTGAGTGAATTGCAAGTGTTTTTCATCGCTCATGTTGTGCAGTTGCGGACCAGCATGTGTGCAAGGAGAAGGAGCGGCCGGTGTCGCGCAGCACGGACCGCGCATCGACGGTGTCTGGCATCTCGGTGCCGTCGCTCTCGTCGTACAGCTCGCACTCGCGCAGCAGCACGTCGACGAAGCGGGCCCCGTCGGTGCGCACCATCCAGCGCCAGTCGCTCGACGACGCCGCCGCCCGCGCCCTCCCGCGCTCCCCGTCGCCGGATTCGCCGGGTTCGCCCGTGCCTTCGCGCGCTGCCTCGCCGGCTCCGACGGTGCGCTCGGCGCATTCGCATTCGGGACCGCGCTCTCCGTCGCCCGCACCGAGCCAAGCGCCGTCGCGGATGACGCCGTCGCCGGTGCCGGTGTCGCGCACGCCCGAGCTGCCCCCCACGGCGCCGCTGGTCCTGCGCAAGCTGTCGCGTGCCAGCGATGCGAGTCTGCCGCCCCAGCCACCGCCCCCAACACACGCCCCGCCCCCCCCAGACACGTCCATTGGCGGCGAGGCAGGCATGGCCGGTGTCGGTCGCCGCGGATTTGCAGCCGCCGCCCAGGCCGCCCTCTTCACCGGCCACTTGCGCTTTGGTCTGCCCAGTCCCGGCCTCAGTCCGACGTCCATATACGGCCACGCCCACCTCGGCACTAGTCCCACTAGTCCCATCGATGGCCGCCTCAGCTCGCTCAGTGCTTACCTCAACATCAGCACAGACCTTGGCGGTAAGTTTCGCTGCTTGGCACCACTAGGTGGGAATTGATTCTAAATGCGCAGGCACCCCTCCCCTCTCCCCCTCCCACTCTCCAGCCTCCCAATCATCCGACCGCCTCCATTCGCCCGACGACGCACCCAGTCCCGGCGCACAAATCGCCCGTGCAAATTCCCGCTCACCCTCCCCAGTTGACGTGATTGACGGATCAGGTTCCCGCTCCATGGCCAAGGGCAAAGGAAAAGCCGTCGGCGGCCTCTCTTCCCTTGCAAACAAATTACGCGACACATCAGACGACCAACCCACCCGCACCTCGCCAGACCCACTCCACCGCACCGATCGCACACGGTCACGTGCTCCCTCAAACGCGAGGTCTGAAGCAGAATCTGAAACCATGCTCGCCTATGGCAGCTGGAGAAGTGAATCTCCCACCGAACTGCCCAATCAACCCGATGAAAACACGATTGCCTTTCCCCGCCGTCCATCCAACGCCTCGGACCATCCTCCCAAGCGAAGCGATTCACAATCCTCTGGCTATTCCTCGTCAAGCTCGGGTTCGGGCTCTGCACGCCGCGTCAAACAATCGGCCGGCGCTCAAACACTCAGTGCCCTGCGGGAAGAGGATGAGGACGATGTGCGTTCGGCCTATACTAGCCCTAGCTCTGCCGAAATTGACGGGGCCTTTAAGGTTACCCCCATTTCTGCTTCTGCAGTATCCACAGTGCCTGTCACCGCAATCGCATTGGACGCTCTTGTCTCTGATGCCGACCGTCTCAACTTGCCCGCCAGGTCCAAGACCTCGGCCAGTGTAAGCTCCGCCTCGAGCTCGGTTCGTCGCAAGCGCATTCGCACCTGTGCCAAGTGCGAGAAGCGCATTGAGGATGGCCGCTGGATCAAGGTAGATGACGGCGATGGCGGCAATACCGTCTTGTGCGAGCAGGACTGGAAGATGCTCTACTTGCCCAAGGTGAGTCCTTTTTCATTCCATTTTACTCTTCTAACGCGTTTCTAGTGTCGACAATGCGGCCTCGCAATTGAAACACAGGCTATCTACGCGTCTGATGGACAGCTCAAGGGCAAGTACCACAAGGGGTGCTTCAATTGCTATTCTTGTCATGTACGTGATTCAGTGTCTGCCTGATCTCGCTAATCTTGTCATTCAGCAACCGTTCCCGGATCGCTCGTTTTATGTCTATCAAGAGAGGCCGTACTGCAAATACCATTACCATGAAGCCAACAATTCCCTTTGCGCTGCTCCTTCGTGCCGCGAGCCCATCGAGGGTCCCTGTGCTGTTTCCTACTCGGGCGCGAGATACCACCCCGAGCACTTTACCTGCGAGTATGAAGATGTGGAAGGGAGGTGCAAGATGCTCCTCAAAGAGTACTGGGAAGTCAACGGCGAGAGAATGTGCGAGCGACATGCCATTCGTACAGCAGCACGCAGCGAAGATGATGGCGATCGCGTCAAGGCGAAAAAGCGGCAAACTCGGTTCCTGGACCTTGCCCCCGCAAACGGATCCGGCGGGCGTGACCTCTGTTGATTCTGGCCCCGTCGCTCTTTTCTATATTGCATTGGTCTGGCATTGGGACAATGTGCGGTTTTCTGGATTCCCGTTCCATCCTGGTTTTACGACTGGTGGGGAATAGGCTTTGTTGGACTCGCTTCGCTTCTTGTACGCATTTGTATTCCCCTCATCCGTTCCTTTTTGCACACTCGTAATTATTTACAGCTTGAATTTTTACTTTCCGGTATTTAGCTAGCTGAAGCATGACGCGCATCATTGGTGTTGTTCCTTTGCTTAATCGATTGCCATTCCGGACGTTATCTTTCCCTCTTTACACATTCCATCCTAAATCTTCCCATTCCATTTTCATACCATCCATGCCATGGATTCATTTTACCCATCACGTTTCTATAGCACACGCCGCATGGTCTCTTCGTTCCTCCAACCAACTTGGTGTATAACACTCGCGTAATCACTAGTCTGTTCCTGATCGTACAGCTGTGTCCCTCCGCAGTCGTGGACCGTGTTCCTGGGGTGGTATTTTTGTATCCTTTGCCGGGTCGATGTGGATTATCTCTTGTGAATTGTGGGCTGCGGAGCGGAGGGCGCAGGGCGGGTTCAGTTTTGCGCATACATGGCCGTGATTCTTTTGGCCAAATTGGCGCTTCCGAGTCGCTTGGGATTGTACGTGGCAAGATCTTGATTATTTGGTACGTCATGCGCTTCGGTTTTAATTTTGGACTTGTGTGTGTGTGTGTAGAATCATGACGCATGGTACTTCGGGTATTGCGGATTCAAACACTAAAATGTACACTTGTAATTGGACGGAATCGCGGAACTCCAAATGGAGGTGTCGGCAAGTCGTACCGCACCGTACCGATTTTTCCGCTCGACGGGTTGACGTCTAGGGCCTTTATTTTTTTTTCTCGTTGGGATAAACGTGACACCCGAAGGGTTTGTCGGGTTTGGTTTGATTTTTTTGATTGATTAAGGGTTGGACTTTTTTGCGAGAGTGTGTACCCTGTCGGTCGGTCGGTCGGGTCGAGTAGATCTTTCATTTGGACGTGCCGTCGAGTGGCCATGGGCTCGGGGCCGTACCAGACCGGCTAAGCGTGCATTATCCATCTAGTTCTAGTTCAAGGCGTGTTTGTAGTGGCAAGCGTCAAGAAGTAGGGAGTGGGCGATTAACCAATCCACGCCACCTGATTTCAACTAGAACTAGAACTTTGTGCGGAAATCTCGAGTTTTGACAGTACGAGGGATATCGTTGGTTCTTGATATCGATGTTTGACAAGTTGACGTCTAGATGCCGTGATGTAGGTGCTTGGCGTTTTTTTTTCTCTTTTCTTTGGAGAACGAGTAGCTTGTGATGATTCGTTCTTGGTGTTGTGGGTTTTGCTTTTGCTGGGGATACTGTACAGGATGTAATTTAAGACGCATATAGGTTGTTCTGCGCGCTCGTGATGGATGGTTTGAAATGTATCACGTGACTGATTTTGACTGGACGCGTCACCCCACCTACGCGATCCACCACTGCGATTGATATACGACTGTAATTATCGCACATGTCCGAGGAAGTTATTGCTATTCAAAAAGAGGCAAGCTGATATTTGAATATTTGGATAGTGTTTCTGAACCATTATCCATGTACTAGGAGCCGACTTTTGAGTCGGTTGTCTCGGAAAAGACAGCCCTGTATGACGAGCTACAAGAAGAGGATCTATATATCAAGTACAAGAAGCTCACGCGACACCTCGAGAACCTGGCTATTCAAGAAGAATACGTCAAGGACGAACACGCAAACCTAAAACGGGAGCATATCCGTGCACAAGAAGAAGTCAAGCGAATCCAATCTGTCCCTCTTGTTATCGGCCAGTTTCTCGAACCCATCGATCAACATACTGGTATCGTCGGGAGTACGACGGGTTCGAATTATGTGGTTCGGATATTGAGTACGTTGGATCGCGAGCTGTTGAAGCCGTCGTCGAGTGTTGCGCTTCATCGCCATTCGAATGCGCTTGTGGATATTCTTCCACCCGAGGCGGACTCTTCAATTGCGATGCTTGGGCACGATGAGAAGCCTGACGTGTCGTATCAAGATATTGGAGGGATGGATTCTCAGAAGCAGGAAATACGCGAGGCGGTCGAGTTGCCATTGACGCAGTTTGATCTGTACAGGAAGATCGGGATCGATCCTCCTCGGGGTGTATTGCTTTACGGGCCACCTGGTAAGTAGGTTCATTTGCTTTGCTAGAGTAAACTCAGTAGGGTTATAAAGGAACGGGAAAGACTATGCTTGTCAAGGCGGTCGCTCATCATACTACCGCTTCTTTTATTAGAGTGGTCGGGAGCGAGTTTGTCCAGAAATACCTCGGAGAGGGTCCGCGCATGGTTCGCGATGTGTTCCGACTTGCGCGTGAAAATGCACCGGCGATTATCTTTATTGACGAAATCGATGCTATTGCGACGAAGCGATTTGACGCGCAAACGGGTGCTGATCGGGAGGTTCAGCGTATTTTGCTCGAGTTGTTGAACCAGATGGATGGGTTCGACCAAGGAAGCAATGTCAAGGTAGGTGTTTGTGTTGGCACCCTTGGAGATTAGCTGGGCTGACCTGCGCAGGTCATTATGGCCACCAACCGAGCGGATACTTTGGATCCTGCGCTACTACGTCCAGGTCGTCTCGACAGGAAGATTGAATTCCCCTATCCTGCTCGCAGGGAGAGACGACTAATATTCCAAACTATCACTGGCAAGATGAATCTTGGGCCGGACGTTGATCTTGAGGATTGTGGGTAGAATTAAACGGTTAAATCAGAACAATCTGATGTACTTGTATGCGCAGATGTTTCGCGGCCAGATCGTCTTTCGTCGGCTGAAATTGCCTCCATATGTCAGGCTGCAGGTCTTCAAGGTTAGTTTCTACATTTTGGCCATAGACCAAGCTTATAGCTGTCTCTAGCCGTTCGTAAAAATAGGTACGTTATTTTGCCTGTTGACTTTGAGGAGGCTTGGAAGGTGCGTCAAGTTCCAGTGTTTGGTCATGTGTGGCGATCCACTGTTGATTTGCATAAAATTTGCTTCCGCTTCTTTAGCAAACGGTCAAGAGGGGCGACGAGACTCTTGATTTCTGTGAGTGGCACCCTTCTGCTTGGGTGTAGTTTGATCTGAACTATTTATCGCCCAACAGACCGATAGTTTATTGTTTTACTTTCTTGTCATTGGTGAGCCTGACTAAATTTTAGTGGTTATCACGTCACTAAGTGAATGCTCTTTTCGCGGTCGTCCTAGTTTTAATATTAGAAACGGTTAAAAATATCGTACTTGACCTTGATGCTCTGTTCACTTTAGCGTTTCGCTGCTGCTTACAGCGACTCGCTCATTCTTAGGAGCTAGAGCAGCTAATTCTCGTGCTAATTTTGCCTCGTTTACCTTGAGTTCTGCATAGAAGCCTGTGGTAGACGTGGTTCACACTCGGGATACATGAGTAATAACACCTGGTGATTGGTATTCTCCAAGTAGTTAATTACAAGGTGGGTGCAACGCCATTGGTATATCTACTTCCACTGTTGACCTAATTGGGCAGAGTGATAGGAATAATATCTTTGAAGTAATACTGGGTAATGTCTGTTGTCTAAGTTATCCATAGCTTGCGATCCAACACTCTGGGCAGCGCCTTTTCTCACGTGTTACGCCCTCATTTTATGATCGCTAGAACAATTGTTTGCCTAGTTGGGCTTACCCTCCTGCTGTTTCCCTGTTTGATTCTTATAGGACAATAGGTTGGCATTTTGGGTCACATATTTGAGATATTATGCCATAATTCAATTTTATTTAGCTTGCGGAGACCTGCATGTATGAGAATATAGCCAGGTATCTCAAACAAATTATTTATTAGAGAATCGCATGCGGAGTTGTGGATCGTGGCTCAGGTAATCTAAAGTTTTGAAAAAAATGAATACATCTTTAACAAGACTGATAGGGCACAAATAAATAGGTGATGTGGGCCCAAAGGCACAGGTGATCTCATGCTTAGGGGACATACTAAGTCACAATATGTTAAGGAGGATGAAACCTTTTGGATTTGGGTGAAGTAGACAAAATGAACTAAATATATTTGTCCTCGGTGATTCCTAGATTGAGCGTTACATTCCAAATCAGCTATTCAACATACCCACTTCAAGATGCCGATCCCCGATGGTAAATTATGTATACGTGTATAGTTGAAAAAATTGAATGAGAATAAAAATGCAATGGAGGTGGTAGAAGATTTCAATCTGAGATGTAACACTTGGACCAGGCATCACCTAGAGCAAGATTCCAGTCCTCTACTTGAAGAGATCCTTGCTTGCTGATAGTAAGAAGATTGTGATGCGCGGGAAAGCATGAATGGAGGTCTGGCGTAACCCAAAAAAGGAGTTGATCATTGTTGTTGGAGACCCATCCATCATCATTCAGGGCCCAAAAGCCGGCATGGACACTGAGAGTATGACTCAATTGTGCTGGGTCAGGGGCACAAATCGTGGAGTGGAGATCATGGCTTGGGGTGGGGTAAATTTCATTGTGGGAAGTTGTAAAAGATGTGTTCGCACGTAAGTGTTCTCCAGATGGCTTAGGGAGCTTGAGAGCAGCGCTGACTGTTAAGTCCCAGACTCGAACGGTGCAATCATCTGAGCCGGAGACTATGCGAGTGCCGTCAGGTGAGAACGCAACCGAATTGACACGGTCTGTGTGGCCTTGAAATGGGCCGGCAACAGGGGCACCAGTGTGCGACTCCCAGACTCGGATGGTGTGATCATCTGAGCCGGAGACTATGCGAGCACCATCAGGGGAGAACGCAACCGATTTGACCAAGCTTGTATGACCTTGAAATGGGCCAGCAACAGAGGCGCCGGTGTGCGACTCCCAGACTCGGATGGTGTAATCATTTGAGCCGGAGACTATGCGAGCACCATCGGGGGAAAATGCAACCGAATTGACCCAGTGTGTGTGACCTTGGAATGGGCCAGCAACAGGAGCACCGGTGTGCGACTCCCAGACTCTGATGGTGTAATCATATGAGCCGGAGACTATGCGGGTGCCATCAGGAGAGAACGCAACCGAATTGACCCCGTCTGTGTGACCTTGAAATGGGCCAGCAACAGAGGCACCAGTGTGCGACTCCCAGACTCGGATGGTGTAATCATTTGAGCCGGAGACTATGCGAGTGCCATCAGGAGAGAGCGCAACCGAATTGACACGGTCTGTGTGGCCTTGAAATGGGCCAGCAACAGAGGCACCGGTGTGCGATTCCCAGACTCTGATGGTACGATCACTTGAGCCGGAGACTATGCGGGTGCCATCAGGAGAGAATGCAACTGATCTGACCCCGTCTGTGTGACCTTGGCATGGGCCAGCAATAGAGGCACCGGTGTGCGGGTCCCAGACTCGGATGGTGTGATCATATGAGCCGGAGACTATGCGAGCACCATCGGGGGAGAATGCAACTGATTTGACCCAGTCTGTGTGACCTTGGAACGGGCCAGCAACAGAGGCACCGGTGTGCGGGTCCCAGACTCGGATGGTGCGATCATGTGAGCCGGAGACTATGCGAGTGCCATCAGGAGAGAACGCAACCGAATTGACGTCGCCTGTGTGACCTTGGAACGGGCCAGCAATAGAGGCACCGGTGTGCGGGTCCCAGACTCGGATGGTGCAATCATCTGAGCCGGAGACTATGCGAGCACCATCGGGGGAGAACGCAACCGATTTGACCAAGCCCGTGTGACCTTGGAATGGGCCAGCAACAGGAGCACCGGTGTGCAACTCCCAGACTCGGATGGTACAATCACTTGAGCCGGAGACTATGCGAACGCCATCGGGGGAGAACGCGACCGAATTGACCAAGTCTGTGTGACCTTGAAATGGGCCAGCAACAGAGGCACCAGTGTGCGACTCCCAGACTCGGATGGTGTGATCATATGAGCCGGAGACTATGCGAGCACCATCGGGGGAAAATGCAACCGAATTGACCAAGTCTGTATGACCTTGGAATGGACTAGTAACAGAGGCACCAGTGTGTGACTCCCAGATTCGGATGGTGCAATCATCTGAGCCGGAGACTATGCGAGCACCATCGGGGGAGAACGCAACCGAATTAACCCTATCTGTGTGACCCTTGAATGGACCGGCAATGTCTCTCCCAGTGTGTGCATCCCTCACCCAAACATCACTACCCGAAGCAATGGCTACGCGGGCACCATCTGGAGAGAAACCGACGGAGTATATTTCCCTATCCCCTTTCCAAATCGCGAGTGCAGCAGCCTCTCTTCGCTTCAGTGCTGTTTCCCCCATGTTCATTAGTCCTTGTGTCCGTCCCCAGTAGTTTGCATACACAGTGCTCGATTTCGGACAGAATGGCAATGCAGAAATATAGATATGGGGTGTACTCTGCGAGCACGCGTTGGCCGCAAATCCAGTAACGAAGATTCGGGCGTCACTTGCTTGCTTTTGAGTACTATCGTCCAGCTTATTCGTCTATCTCAGCTCAAACTTCAGTCAAACTCGTCTGGTGAACCCCATGTATGCCACTCACCGATAGCCAAATTTGTGCCTGGTGCAACATTGGCACTCCCGACCCGATGCATTTTCGCAGGCTCATGACCTCCATCCAGAATAAAAGCCTTTGGGAAAGGAACTCGCTTAGCATAATCGAGATCTCTTTTGAGGCTTCAGTTTGTTGCAAGTGCTCGCTCCAATATCGGCACGCATAAAATAGAGTCGGCGAAACCACGTCATTGACCCGCTTGTCTAGGTCAGGCACGTCCTTGTCAAAAACACAGGAGGATGCCAAGTCACAGATATTGAAACGCAGCTGAGCTTTCATTATATCGAAGCAATAGCGTGCTAGGAATTGGTTGTGTTGTGATTTGTCGCAATGGAACCTGCCAGATCGGGATTTGTCGAGGATATAGTCGGTGAATGATGCATGGAGAGTGGATACAAGCTCACTCCCATTCGACACGTGCAGTACTGCTCGTAGCGGTTCCACAGCTAATAAGACTTGCTCTTCGCTGAGGCTAAGCAACAATCCGAGTGTCTTCATTGTCATTGGCTCCCGCGCACACACGACTGTCCAGAGCATGAGTTGCATGGGTCTTAGTTCATCTTGCTCTAACCCTTGGTCAAAGGCTGCATCGAGGACGGTAAAATATAGCTGGTCTAGTTCCTCGTACTTTTTACTGGGATCGTCGCGTTTGGATTGATTTGAATCTATCGCAAGTATTCTCTCGAGCCGAGTACCAGAGTTGACACGAATATGACCAGGATAGATATATCGTACGACAGTGGCTGCATAAATGAACAGCTTCCCAGCACGCTTCCCCAGCTCATCGATCTGTGCATGGGACGGGGGTGGGGACATCCGACTGAGCGCCTCGACCAGATACTTCTTGATATCTTCCTGGACGATCGACTCTTCGATATCGTGTAGGTGCATCACTGACGGCGAGTAACTGCTCGACGATGTCATCATCTCCCGTATAGCGGGCTCTGGTCGGCTGGCCACAAAGAATTTGATGGGGAGGTTCGCCACGAACTTCAAGAGAAGCTCGAGAATGAGCCGAACGCCGTAGTTGTCCTCGCATTCGTCCAAGGCGTCGATCACAATCACCACCCCCTCTGGAATCGCATCTTTGACATTGGAAAGCGGACCTTGTATGAGTTTCTCAAATTGCGTAACCACGTGTAGCATGCTGGCATCTGGGTCGTCCTTCAATGCTCTGCATAGCTCAGACCGGAACGCAGGGGAATATCGCGCGAGCTGGTAAGCGATCGTCGGGACTATTCCTCTCAAGCTGCGACAGGATGCCGAAGCTCGAGAGCAGAAGAAGCTGGCTCCGAGTTGCTTGCTCTCTTCGAGCCATTTGCATAAGCTGTAAGCAAGGGTTGTCTTTCCTGTGCCCGCCATGCCGTCCATCCAGTATATCTTTGGACCGTATGGATTATTGGCCCAGGCTCGTAGATCTTCTTGAACCTTCTCGCGTGTGTGGGGAGTACACTCTCTTCGCTTGATTGTTGTCGAGTAACTCGAGTTGTATCGGGCATCATCGACTGCAGACAAACGCTGAAGCAATGTCATCTGCCATCAATGCGTCAATTAAAACCCACATGAGCTATATTTCTGAAGTCACGTACAACCAGCTGCTCGTTCGTGTTACGAAACGTTTTAAAGGCAAGATCGCTCTGTCCATTTGTCAGAAGCCATGCACTCTCGCTATCAAGGTTCTCACCTGTAGTTGTCGGAATAGCCTCTTGATCTGGTGGTGACAATCCAATATGTCCTCTTTGTCCTCTCTCGCTCCGAATATTCGCTCGCCCTTGCCACGGTTTCGTTTCGCATCGATATATGCAGCTTGTGCTTTGATGGCTCTACGAATGTGTTCGGTGGTAAAACTTGCCAGCGCGCTGGTGGCTCACTTTGCAACCCGCGCAATGCTACCGCCAGTCCCTTCCGAGCCGATTTCACCTACGTACTCGTTCAATGTCTCGGCCATAGCCCTGAGCTCTCCCGCCAACAATTCATAGTCTTTACTATTCTCAGCAGCACCCTACGTGTACGTTTAGTTCGCGCATTTCCTTGGACCATTAATTGCAGCCTACTTGAATAATGTCCAGACAGCTAATCAACTCGCCAACGGCTGACTTGAGAGGAGGAAAAATGTCCAGGTTCTTCTCAAGGACCTGGAGGGCTTTTTCGAGCGCCGACCATGTGATATCCAGTCTTCCAGGCTTTGGCGAGGGTACCGTACTCGGACCACTGCTTGTAGCATTAGCACCCGTGATTGGTGGTGGGGTTGGGTGGCTAGGTGGATTTTGTGTCCCTTGCGGGGTGATGGCCGCTAGTGGATTTGAAGGGACGGGTGGGCTGGGCGAAAAAGGTCGGCTTAGGTTGGCTGGCGATGGTGATCGAGAAAGCCGAGAGGGTTTGAGAGCCTCCTTCACTCGAAGAAAGCCTCCTCGTACAATACTACGAACGCCCTTACGGGGTGGATTATCAGGCGGAGGGCGGGAGGACATCCGAATTATGGTGGTGGACGAGATTCGGAGTGCAATGTGGACTCAAACGTATTTTAGATATTCGATACGTTCGATTGAGAAACTAGCAGTGAGGATTTTGGTTCGAGTTCACGACAGTGGTGTTGGAAAATTGCAAGAGCGCTAGTATCCAAAAATGTCAGTTGTATTGCGCAGCTTCCAAACAACCGTTGAAACAAAATGTAAACACTCTTTATTAGAATTTCTCCATAGCGTCAAATAAATTACATTTCAAGAACCTCCCTCGCTACCAAAGCGTTTTTAAACAGGTTTAACAAGATCAAAATCAACCACAGCAATCGCAAGAAGACTCGACGTGATAGAATGAAACTTTGTAGAACCCGAGGCAAACAAGGCCTAGAACAAGAGGCAACTAAATCAAAAAGAAAAAAATGGAGAATACAAGAGTGCGTTGAGAAAATAAACGCAGAGGCTGGCCGAATAAGCGACAAAACGAATGCAAGCAAAGCAATGACTTGACACAAAGCATAGTGCAAATAGGAACTGAGGATACAAAAAAGTTGAGTCCGATGATAATGAGAAGCTCTCAGCTCCTATTGCTGTGGGAAAGGCTGCATTGGCGGGAACCCGATTCCATTGACCGCTGCGCTCGCCTGACCTGTGCCCATATATGGCTCGCCAAATCCTTGCATCAGGTGAAATCCAGGGTCGCCGACTACAGGAGGCTGGAATTGTGAGAATAGTGAATTCCACTGCTCATTGACTCCAGCTTGAATCATAGATCCGAATCAGCCAAGTTACTAGACCCGAGGTAAAGCAAGCACTTACACATGTCAAACTGCAATCCATTGGGCATCCCGATGTTCGACAACATGCCATCATTGTCCACCGCAAACGATTCGCCTGGAAGAGGCTGGTCCAGCATATTGAGGACTTGAACATCGTTATTTCCCGAGGGGTCCAACTCCACTTGCGCCATTGCAGGGTTCACATTTCCATGTGTCCCGGTGACTCCGCCGACCCCGTATCCAAATGGCGATTCCTCGCTCCCTGAAATACTCGCATTGGAAACCGAGTCCCGATCACGATCGCCATCGGCCGTATCCGGGCGAGGCACAACTGTCCCGCGCGGGAGGTCCGAGAGCGAAGGAATCATTCGTTTCGAGGCGACAAAGACGCCTCCACCTGGCCGAGAGGCATCTTTGCGAAACTCAAGACCACGGAGTGCTTCGGGCGCGCGCACATTGTGAACACCAACTGTGGGATTTAGTCGCTTATCCGTGGTACGAGAGGGCTCGGGAGTAACCTGGGTGGCTTCGTAAAGAAGGCATATAATCTCCGCGGTCTACAGACGAGGTCAGGGAACTACCAGCAACTACGTAAAGAATATACTTGCCTTTCGCCTTACTGGCATATGTCCAGGCTCGAGCGCGGCTTCCCACCTCTTGATTGTATCCTTCAATGCTCGCAACATGACTACCGCCTGGCTGTCTTTCCTCCGAGCCCACGCATGATACTACCGACACACGTTAGCTCGTCCTTCAAAGTTGCAAGTACGAACTAGCTCACCTCGATAAGCGCCGCTGCGGTGGCGGCATATCCGATCATGTAGCAACAGTCAAACACCTTCTCATTTTCCTCCATCGCCAACCATTCGATGGTTTCCCGGCTCATGCGAACCATACCCGACATGCGCTCGACGGTGAGGCTAAACTTGAGATGCGCAGGGCACGAATACGATATTCGCATAAATACGCGCCAGAACATCATGCAGACGCAAGTGTAGTACAGATGCAAGAGGCCAGCATGGAGGGAAGCGGTCTTGGGGCTGGTAAAGACAAATGCTTGAGGTAACTGATGTTGCCAAAGGTCCAAATCAGCAAGAAGGGTCTCGAGAATGTTATCCCGAGCGTGTAGAAGACCGGTTGGGCTGGGCGCAAATGAGTGATCATGTCACGAATGCATCTACCGCAACTTACCTGTAAATGCTCTTCAAAACTCGTCCAAGTAGTATGCTCAGCTTGACGAGCTCGCCCATAAATTCCATCTTCATTCCCTCAGCTTCATCCGACCGGGGCAATCGGACGTCGCAATCGAGCACGTTGATCGTCAACGGGTGGCCAAACGAGGCAGCATACCTAGACGAATAGTCGATGTCGCCAGAGTAGCCGAATCAAGAGTTGTATTTGCATTGTCGGAAAACCGGAATGGGACAAACGACAAAACAATTCGTCAGCGCGCTGATCTAATCGAGAACAAACCATAACTAGAAAGAGCCCAAGCATGAGGAAAGCATGGGCCAAAATCCCCGAAATAAAAATGCCCGAGTCTCGTCAAGCTGGCTAGACAAGACGGATAAAACAGAGCACGTTCGCAAGTGCATTCACCCCAACCGGACGCGCACGCAAAATAGAGTTCATGTACTTCCATTCTGCGGCGATTCATGCTTGGGTAGGTTCCTCGGCTATAGTCGTATGACGACTGGCCTTCGAACCTTCGAACCTTCGCGGCCCTAGTTCTCTACCCTAGACGTCGTTCCGAGGATGAATTATTCCCAGAAATACCTTGCCTGCCCAACATACAGCAAGACCAGCTGCTCAAAGACCAATCGAGGGCCGCTCCACAAAACGATGCACCCCCAAGCGCATGTGATTGAGCCCATTAGACGCTCAATGAACGCACTGGGCTAGACCCGGCGACCGAGTCACCATCTTGTGCTGCGGGCCTTGGCCAATCAATCCCATTGTCCAACCAATTGTGCAATACACCTGGTGTATGCGTGTCCTCCCTGTGCACAGCCTACCCCGTGTGGCCATCCATTCTCCATCCTGCATCTTGGCAAACCTTGCCACCATCCGCGTGTGCTCGGTCTGCCAATCGCCCAGTGTGGGATGATGGCGCTAATTGACCCCGGTCTGAGGTCAACAAAATAAGCTCCAAGTGAGCCAGATTAATGACGCCGTGTCACCTCACCAGGTGGAGCGGCCCTGACAATTAAGCGGAATGCCAAATTGCCACCATCCACAAGGGAGATAAACAAATAGAGCCAAGAACGAGGTATACACTCCCACGCGCCCCATGAAATTCGAAGCAGCGGGAAGCGTGAAAAACAAAACAGCCGAGAAATGGTGGGTAACGAAAAAAAAGAGAACTGTGCGAACGACAGCACGTTCCAAGCGGGGGAAATCAACCAAGTGAAACAATCAACTCACCAGCTATCTACTATCACGCATGCACTCCAAAGTCTTCTTCGGAGCTCGAGGTCCGTCTGAACGGCCTCTGCTCTGTGCATACCCAAGTCTTGAGCCTGTAAAGCAAGGCAGGAACACACAAATAGTTAGCGGGTGTAGCACAGTTGTGGAGAAAACAAAAGATGAAGTAGAATATGCATACCATTCGGATGGCCTGAGTAGTAAACAGCGTCATTAGCTCGTCTGCAAGCAAAGCGAAACAAACGAAATGACTCACTGCTCCAGCTCGCAACCAAGCAGCACTGGTGGCATTGGGGACGCTGACGCTATGGCAATCGCCGTTCATGGAGAGAATCAACAATGCCTGGACATTGGCAACCGAACTGACGCTCAGCACGTCCTCGTTACGCATCACCGTCGCAAGGGTTCCGCGCAACGCCTCAAACACTCCGCGCTCGACGCGTCTGGAGCACGCAGCTGCGACACACATCGAGTAGAGGAGAACCGGAGTGGGCGCGGGCGAGCGCACAAATTCCTCGCGAGTAATAACGCAAAATGTCGGTGCGACATCTCTAAAGTACGCATTAATGAGGCTCTGTAGTGTCTCGCGCTCGAGCCGGTGTTCGAGGGGCTTGGGGAGGGGTACGGCGGCCGGTTGTGATGGCGTCGAGGGCTCGAGGACCTGGATAAACCCCTCACCCGAGGCACCGACCTGCCACCGCTGGTGATAGCGCGAGTCATAGTTCTCCATTGTTCGGACGGGAATAGTAGCCGTCGAATGAACGAGAAACGAGAGCGATGTAGGGCCGTAAATCTTGACTTCGCCCTTGGACTGGGGTTGGCCGCGGGGCTGGGGAGGGGGCTGCTGTGGGTGGACATGGACATGGGCAGAACTGTCGAGACTGGGGGTGGGAGGGGTCGTCTGAAGCCTATTCGCACTAGTGTTACTGGAAGCGGCCTGCTCCTCCTCCAGCCGCTTCTTCTTGAAGCGAGTCTCTGTAATAGGAAGAAAGAACGTGCAATTAAACGAATATTGCTTGCAGTGTTGGCAGATTGGCGGGTCGGTATCGGGCAAAATGTCGCATCTGGCCAGAAATGAGCTAATGCGCGCTGCCGACGGCCCCGACTGACCTAATCTTTTTGCGCCGACATGGATCGCATGCACGCTGTGTCTTTGTGCGTTTCGACTTGTTTTCCTCGCGTGGGGTCGGGGCCGCGCTCGTTCCGGCACTAGGGGGCTCGTCGTCGTCGTCTTGCTCGGCAGCAGAGCTCGCTGGGCGCTTACGGCTCTCGGGTTCGTCAAAGAAAGCGTGTTGCTGGGGCTGTGGTTGGTGGGGGGCCGGCGGCTGCTGCTGGTACGAGTAACCCGGGTAAAACGGCGAAGGATACGACGAATGGGGTGGCATAGTACCGTGGCGCTGGGGCAGAATAGTGCTCGACACTGGCGGAAGTGCCGTGCTCGCCGTCAAACTGGGGGTCGTGGACGTGGGGGTCGGCGTGCGGGACATGGGTCGAGGCAGGGACCTGCTATAACCAAGGATGTCGTCGTCGCTTATCCCCCCGTCTATCGATTTCCAATCAACCGCAAATCCCAAATTATGATGTCATACATAGCCAAATAATGCCATACTACAGGATGACTCAGCCACAACCGCTACACTGCCACCTCGTCCTCCCCAAGCAAGCGCCGTGGGTCTCCCCTGGCTGGTTTCCACCCCTCCACCCAGCTCATCCCTGCAGGCCGACAAGCGCCCCATGCAGCATTCCGCATCCACTTGCCCAGGCTGAATGCGTTTGGCCCAGGTCCGCCCTCTGCAGCGAGTGACGCGTGCGCAGAGTTGCGCAGCTGCTCGATGGTCGTGATATTCAGCGCCAGCAACTTTACCCAGAAACAGAATCAGACACGTGCGCATCAGACAAATATAAAATCCAACACGCACCCTGATATGGTACCCAAGCAGCGTGCCCACGGGCCACACTACCACCACGCACACTACAAACACCACTGCACTTCCCACACCCGTCCCACTCAGCGCCCCTCGCAGATTTTTCGACCCATGCTCAGGCAGCGTCTGAAAGTAAATGTGTAGCGCAGATGTGACTATCATCAACAATATCGCCAGGAACTGATTAAATCAAATGGTGGTCCGGGATAACCGGGGAGATCGCGCGGTTCATGCCGTCAGCCCCCCCAAACGTTATCCCGACAACAGGGCACATGTCCGAGAAGGACACGGATCAACCAGTCGGATGCGTCACCAACACATGAGTGGCGCCATTCGGATGGATTTCCGGTCCAATCGCACGCAT
This sequence comes from Ceratobasidium theobromae, assembly GCA_037974915.1. NCBI lineage: Eukaryota > Fungi > Basidiomycota > Agaricomycetes > Cantharellales > Ceratobasidiaceae > Ceratobasidium > Ceratobasidium theobromae. The sequence continues at coordinate 479,074 of JBBBZN010000009.1, forward strand.
ATGGAACAGTTCCCCGGTGCGCACAAGCACAATCCACCGGTGGACCCGGATGATATCGGCGTTATCAATAGTCACACGAGCCGATACCCATTGGTGAGAAGTCGACCGAGGACGATACACCAACGTCCAAGAGTTCGAGGGTGGCCACGGGATGTCAACAGTCGAGAATTTGGCAGTTGCAGATCGAGCGAATGATAAAGTCGGTGGAGGGATGAACCGGAGAAACCGAAAAAGTCGATGTCGACGAATCATGAATAACACATCGGTTAGCGTTTCCGTTTTAACAAGATAGACGTGACTTGGACAGCGGACCAAGTATAGAATATAAAAATATACTGAGATGCGAGAAGCCTGTGCGGAGGCGCAGACTAAAAAAGGCAAACGCCATGTCCCCCCAATTCCAGCTGAGTCAAATGCTGCCCTGTATATGCTGCGCATCCCTTACTGATCCAACCACCCAAAATAACATTCCCGACCCCACACAACAATCGACCACCCAGGCGGAAAATCGAATGGGAACAGAATAAAACCATGCTACTCACACAAGCAATCAAAAAGGTAATAAAGGTTGAATAGTTGCGTCGCCCAATACAGTTATTCACCCATTGGCAATGGTGATCGCACCCGTCCACGCAATTATCGCACTGGGGCAGGAGTTAGGGTGCTGGAAGGGTAATAACTATGAGGAACTCACAATTCGACAATGGCTTGACCGCAACGGTCGGTAGGTCCTGCACGTTATGCAATACTTGACGCGTACACTGCAGTTTATAAATATATGCCATCTATCCAAGGTTAGATATCGGACTTACGGAATACCACGAACGTTCAAATCTCGTGCATAGGGTGTGCCATCCTCCTCCACTGCAGGACTCAGATCCAGATTACGTGGTACAATACCGGGATCCGTAAATGCCTACGTACTCCGTCACATCACAGCATACAAACTGATATTAGTCCCAACTCACCGTCTTTGCCATGCTCACAATCACGAGCAAAACCAACCACGCACCAGCAGCCGCAAGCCCTGGGCTAACATGCTTCCACCACCACACACACGCTGTAGCTATCCATGTACCAGACGTGCCCAACACCAGCAGTACGCTGAATACAAACGGATAGGGTATCAACGTGAGTCTAGCTCGTTTTGTCCGTTCGGTTTCACCGGTGAGTTTGGTCTCAGCATGGGTCGTGTGCGTGTTGGTTGTTGCGCTCAGTGCGCCTCCCCCCTCGTACGCGTACCCAGTTGCTCCGACCGAGTATGCCCAGTCTCCGTTCCCGTCTTCGCCAAACTTGTCGGCATATGGGTGCGGCCTGCGCTCCTTTACGGGTACCCGCCTGGTCCCACCACCTGTGATTAGCCTCCCACGACAGAACCATCGACTCTCGCTCGCAATCAGTTCGTGCTGTCTAACCACCCGGCCCCTGGAATTGCGCAGAACTGGACCCATGTCGGCCTGCCACCCGGATGAAGGTTGCGGGGGGAACGAGCTTGGTTGGGGATGGGACGATTCGCTTGGTCTAGAGTAGCTCGAACGGTGCGGGTGGTCCGTGGGGGTACCTTCTGGAAGCTCGTCAATCAGCACATGAGGCGAGGTGCGACTGGGTTGTTCGGAGGGTTTAGGGTCTTGGTGGTGGTCTTGGGCACGATGACCGGCACGGGGTTGGCTACTCCCGCCGCTACTTCGGCCTTGAGTTTGGCTGTCAAATGAGCCAGACGAGTGAGAACGTGTCCTGGTGAAACGAACGAAACTTTCTCGAGGGCTTCGCACACCGCCTACGCTATCGCCCCACCCCTTCTTGTCCTTTTCTGCTTGTGAATTGGGCGGGTCTTGTTCAGTGACGGGAACGGCAACATGTTTATCATCCTCATGCTTGTCCTTGTCCCGCCCCCCAAACCCAAGACTGGCACGTTTCCCAGCACCAAACAGCATCGCTCCAAAGCTTGGCGAACCCCCGCCCCTCTCAGTTGGAGAACCGTTCTTCGTCCCAGGCGCTCCCGAGCCGACTCCAGTATTCTTCCCAATTGGGATTAGCGCTTCTCGACTTTGTTTAGAGGGCAGACGCGCCAAAGGGATTTGTTCCGCCACTGTTGAGCTTGAACGTGCGTGGGTGAGGCCATTGGTGTTTCCATTGGCCACTGAGTGGTGAGAATATGTGCTTCCTCCGGAATAGGTGTTGGTGCCACCTTGGTTGCGGTTTTGCCCCCTGGTGGCCGGAGGAAGTGCCAGGCTTGGGCCACCCAGAGGACTCGGAACTCTTTGGGTTGGTGCAAATGAGGATTTGGAGGGCGAGGAAGGTCGGAGTACGGAGAAAGATTCCCCGGCGCGTATAGGAGGGAGCTGTTCTCCAAATGTGCTGCGAATAGGCGAACCGGTAAAATTGGTGCGCACGGGAGATACAAGAGTGGGAAAAGTGGGGGAACGGGCGACCGAAGAGACGCTAGAAGAGTGCCCGTGGCCGCGTTCATGTGTGGGTCCTTGGTTTACACTCGCAGATGCTGGAATGGAGGGAAGTGGGGGAGTGGGAGACTGTGAATCTTTGTTGTTGATTTGTTGCTTAGCAAAAGACGAGGCAATTGAACCGCTGCGCCCTCGGGCGCCGTAAAAGAGTTGAGCAGGGGTGGCGGCTTGGTTAAAGGTGGAAGTTGCGGGAGCCTGGCGCGATATAGTAGAAGGAGCAGGGGTCGAAATCGATGCAGCTGAAGTCGCCATTGGGGGTGCGAGTTAAGGAGTATTATATACTTAAAGACTGGTGAACTTGTTAGCTCATTGCAACCCGCTAATTGATTCAAAATTACCTGGTTTCGCTCGGTGACCGCAGAGGATATGGCTCTCAGTGAGCAGGCTAAGTTACAAGGCAAGGAGAAAGATAAAGAACGACTGATCTAGAAAATAAGTCTACGAAAATAATCAGTTTACACAGGCTCTTGGCAGTGATCACGCTCACGGTGGAGGACAAGTACACAGCTCTCCTCCCGGACCCTGATCACCATTCGTCACTGCAGGACCCCAGCCACCCTCCACCATGGCCACTAAACTCTCCTTCTCCCTCGGGAAACCAAAGAAAGACGCTCAACCGGTCGGCACGGCGCCACCTTTAACGAGAATAGCCCTCGATGATGGAGAGCAACAAGAACAGGGCAGTTCGAGTGGGAAAACAGCGAGGAAGAAGAATGACATGACCAACATGGCTGCTCAGGCCGTTTCTCGCAAGGCCCAGCGACGCATGGATGCAGAACTAAAGGTGGATAACACTGTCTTTCAATATGACGAAATATGGGATGGGATGAAGCTTGCCGAGGCAAAGGCAAAGGCAATCAAGGAGGATAATCCAGATGCTAAAAAGGTGAGTCCAGCACCGACTTGTTTGCCGCAGACTGGCATTAATGTTGACTGTGCATTAAAGCCCAAGTACATGGAAAATCTAATCAGGTCTGCCGAAACGCGCCGTCTTGACCATCTGCGTGCAGAGGAAAAGATGATGCAGCGTGAACGTGAGGCCGAAGGGGACGAATTTGCGGACAAGGAGAAGTTCGTCACCCAGGCGTACAAGGATCAAATGGCAGAAGTCCGTCGTGCCGAAGCAGAAGAAAAAGCCAGGGAAGGTGCGCACTTTATCCAACGCACTCTGCTTGTCACTCATCCAATGCAGAGGCCGAACGCAAGAAAAACAAGGGCCTTGGTGGTGGAATGACGCATTTCTACAAACGCCTCCTCGATGACGCCTCCAAGTCCCACGATGCAGCAGTAGCAGCCTCTGCCACTCCTTCGTCCGACCCACCCCTTGAATCGGTCACTGCGCCTGGTAGAATCGGTCCAGCACCAGAACACAATCTCACTGTCACCCGTCCACGCGTTTCCGCACCCCGCCCACTAGAAGTTGCACCCAACCCGGATGCTGTACTCTCCAAGCCTCAGGTTTCCAAGGACGGGGAGACCAGGACGGTGATTACCGAAGGTGGTACCCAGGTCGAAATAAACGACAATAATGAAGTCGTCGATAAACGCGAGCTGCTCAGTGCTGGTCTCAATCTCGCTCTCCCCAACACACGGAACCTTTCCTTACTTCGGGCCATTCATGGATCCTCGAAACAAGGCAGCGATGAGCCCGTGGCAGTACACCGGGCGGCGGGCGTGGCAGCGTCAAAGAGCGAGATTTGGCAGAGGCAGCGAGTGCAGCTTGAGCAACAGTTGGAGGAAGAGAGGAAAAGGCTGGTAGATGAGAAGGAGCGTGAGGAGAGGGAAGAGAGGGAGAGGATTGTGAGGAGGCGAAACGATGACAGCGCGGTGGAAGATGCGAAGGAAAGGTATCTTGCGAGAAAAAGGAGGAAATTGGAAGAGGAAAAGGGAGTTCAGGAGCAAGGCGGCGAGACATGAGTTCTACGTGTGTAAAATCGGGCTATTGTATTTTTACTTAAATGCATCGTGCACGTTGGACTGCGGTGGAGCCAGACTTGACACTCGAGCCCCCCACAACTTGATGGTTAATATCCCATCCGAGAACCATGTTAAATCTGTAGAAAACCACACAAGACAATACATACTCGCACGGACGGCTCTTGCTGTCATTACATTTCACCCACTGATTGCCTAGAATTCTTCGCTATCCGCCCTGAACACTGCCGTATACGCCAAAATTGTCCCATACACAAGACCGCCACCTACGATCGCCATCACGCAGGCAGCAGGCTTGATCACTTCTGCGTGTGCCAGCACAAGCGGAAGTGCAAAGGCTGTGACAACGGTTCCAGCTGTACGATAATATTCCAGATGTGGTCAACTGGGATTGGCGTCTACGTGTGTTTTAGACATACCAGTGAGGAACCTCCCAATGTCAATAGCGGCATTATTTCCATCGTAATCCGTAAAGTCGTCCGAACCGCAACGGGAAAACACCGCGTTCGGAAGAGGGGCGAGGACGAATAATAGTGCTAATCATGGAAAGTTAGATAAATAATGACAGGATTTTAGTGACATACCGACGAGCAGTGGCAGCCAGTTGTTCCATAGCGCACACGATAAGATGATCAACAGGAATCCAACAGCGAGAACGAATGCTAGCAATATCACAGCTGCATATCCCGGATCCACGTTACAGCATTCAGCCACACCATGAAATAACAAAAGCCTACTTTTCAGTCCAGCGGCCATCTTAATGTGTACAGTGGGTAGAGAGAGATGGTCGAATGTGGGAAGCAGAAAGCCAAAGCGGTGAATAAGCGCCGGTGGATCGGGCACAACAAATGCGGTCATAAGCTCGCATCACTACGACCATTAGTACTATACTGGACTAGTATGTTTGCGCAACTCTTCAATAAACGCTTTTCAAAGCCTCCCCCTCCCCCTCCTGCACGCTCAGCTCCAGATGCACACCCGCGAACCTTTAATATGTCCTCTGAAGGGCACCATGTTGCCTCATTACCTCCGAAACACCTTGTGCCGCCTGTCCCCCACCCGTCCCCCTATGCCCGACTTGTGCTTCACGCCGCTCCGGAGGGGTTACTCGTCAGGCCGGATGTACCTGCTAGGCAATGCGTGTCTTATGTCTGTGTCTCGTGGAATGGGGGAGGAGCTGGCGGAAGAGGCGTAGATGTAAGTCTTGTGACCACCAAAGAAGGGGCAAAATGGGATGGACCAGTGGTCCACGGGCTGGTGGGCATTATTACAATATATCAAGGTAAGATAGAGTGGAATAGTTGTGGTTTTAAAAGGTTTGACTAGTGCGCAGAGTCGTTTTTGCTGGTAATATCCGATAGGAAGGCAGCAGGCACCTGTATGTCCCTTATCTCCTCAGCTCAGAATTTGGATTAATGAAGACTTTATCAACGGACAGTGCTCTCCCCAGATCGGCCAGTTTACACAATTAAGGGAATCGCGGCCGTCCCTCTCCGCGAGGATCAAGCAAAGACAGCACTCAACGGCCTACTCACTCGCAAACAGCCTCTAACGCCGCGCCCAACCCTGGGACCCGAGACACCAGCGGACGATGTACCAGATCTGACGCCTATCCCACAAACACCTGCTCCCGTACGAGCAAATTCCGAGCCTCGGGTCACCTTCGCGTCCGACCCCATCCCAATTCCGGCTTCTAACGCCTCTACTACGTCATTATCTGCTTCGGGCTCCCCAACGACATCTGGAACATCCACTCCGCTTTCATCGAGCGGTTCACTTTCGGGACCTGCTCCTGTAACCAAGACACTCCTTAATAGGCTGTCATTTTGGTCTACAGCTCGAACGTCTCTCCCGCCCACACTTGACACAACCCCTGCTTTAGATACAAATTCTCCTCTAGATGGAGAGACTGACCCTGAAGAGGCATTACAAAAAATTTTGGCAGCAGATAACGCGCAAGCACCTTCTTCGGCTGAGGAGAGAAACGCGGTGCTCACGAAGAAGATTGTGCGAGAGGTAGTCAAGCAATTTGGATCAGGGTGCATGTATTACGCGTTAGGTTTCGGTAAGATAATTGACAATTAATTATAACCCCCTATTATTCTAACACAATTTCAGATATTGCTACCTCTCTTCAAGATAAACACGAACAGGTGACTAAGGCGCAGCGCGAGAGCTCAATCGAGGAAAAGGTGCCAAGCCCACCTCAGACCCCACGCAGAAACTCAAGCTCGAGCGTGGGCTCAAGTTCTAGGAGGCCTTCCCTCTCGATTCAGACAGATTCGACAAAGATGCCGGTCCGCACAGACGCATTTGCAGAACCCCACTCGTTACTTCCTCTTTGGTTGAGAGTCCCCCAAAAATCAAGGCACTTTTGGTGGAATGAATCGTTAGCCACTCAGTTTGTCGAGGCTGGGGTACGTCGTTTCGAGCTATAGAAAATCGTTAGTATTAAAGTCACATATAGGCGCATGCATATGTTGTACCAATCTTGCAGGGGCACTTCCAAAGCGCCTCATTCGAGATTCATGACGAGACTTTAGGCGCTGGAGAAGCACAAGTTGTCGAATACGCACTGATTTCTAGGCGATCTCGGGACCGCGCAGGACTGAGGTACCAGAGACGGGGAATCGATGATGTATGTAACGCTTTGATTACTGAAGCACAAGTCAAAATGACATATTTGTTTGATAGGACGCTCACGTAGCTAACTTTGTTGAAACAGAAGGTATCGTTCGAGTAGCGGTACGTGAACCTTTGGTTTATATATGCGCGAGACTCAAAGCATAATTACAGCGATATGGATCCGACAACGTGTTTAGCTATGTGCAGATTAGGGGCTCGAGTATGTATTATTAATCCCTCCGCCCGAGGAGGTGCTTTGTTTTTGTCTCTATTCGGGGCTAACTAATCTTTTAGTTCCTATTTTCTGGTCGCAACCTGGTTTAGCCCTCAAACCCCCACTTAAATTAGATCGTCCGATCAAGGACGCGATTGACCCAGCCCGTGTACACTTCCAGTCGTGTGCACAAATTTGTACATCCGACGGCAAGCTCTCACCTGTAGTATGTGTCAACCTGGTCGAAAAGGATGGAAGAGAAGGAGTAGTGGGCGGGGGATATGGACAGCTAGTGAAGGAACTGAAAGAAGGCGACGTGAAGCTTACTAGGTTTGCGCCTTCCTCTCATACTATTGGCACACTGCTGACGAGGTAGTTCTGTAGCTTTGACTTTCATGCTGAAACAAAAGGAATGAAGTAAGTGCTGATTGAACCGGGTATTCGGCTTAAACCAAACACATATAGATATGAGAATATATCAAAGCTTGTTGACCAACTAGAGCGCACCTTTGAAACACAAGGATACTTTTGGGTACGAGATGGCCAAGTAATGGCAAGGCAGCATGGGATATTTAGGACGAATTGCATTGACTGCTTGGGTAAGCCTATCTTTCTAATCTCCGGCCAGATGGGTATCTAATGCACATATTTAGATCGGACGAATGTTGTCCAAAGTGCGTTTGCGCGCCACGCGCTGAACCTCCAGCTTCAAGCCCTAGCCCTCGTGAAACCAACGGATATCGAGGCAGATATGGTGTTCAACGATGTGTGGGCGAACAATGGTGACGCCATTTCAAGAGCTTAGTGAGCTGAGAACACCAGTGCTTTTGGTATTTATGCTGACATTACACTTAAGTGCTGGCACTTCTGCCTTGAAGGGTGATTTTACAAGGTAAGTAACGTTGTTTTGTAGAAGAAATCACCTGCTGACATTGACTGCCCATAGGACAGGTCGGAGAGACATTAGTAAGTGAAACCTTGTAGGTTTCAGACCTTTAATTAATATTGAAAATTTGCGCAGGCGGAATGCTTAATGATGGGCGGAATAGTCTTGCCAGGTCTGCTTCTTTCCTCTAGCACATAATAATTCGCTCACCCAACTTATCAAGAATGTATACATCTAATTTTGGTGACTATTTCTCTCAAGCTACCATCGACTTTATGCTCGGGCACCGCACCACATCAGTTTTCTCCGAATTCCTACTCCAATTATCCTCCACAGACCCTCGAGAAATCCTCAAAGTATCCAAAGTTCGCGCGAGCGCGATTGAAACGACCATCGCACGTGTAGTACTCGAGCGCGAACATGCCGTCAACGCGTGGACGCTCCTGAGCCCTGTTCAAGTGGGGGTGGCAGTGGCCGACAAGTTTGTAGAGAAGATACTGGTACTGACGGCTAGCGCAATATACATTGTCGTACGTCTTCCCCTCATGTGTTTCAACTCATTCGAGTTTGACTAATGTGAAATGCCAGAGCTTCGATTTCGAGATGGACAAGGTCGTCTCGAGTCGGCGTGTCCCGCTTGAAGATATCGTTGGCATCAAGCAAGGTATTTCATTAGCGTCCTTTATGCCGCTTCTGTCGCTAAAGATCACACGTTAGGCGCATACATCCTCTCCACGTTACACGAGGCAAGCAAAGATCCGGCGGAAAACTACGGTTTCTCGATCACCTACCGCTCAACTCATCAAGACATCCGCCTAACTACCTATTCTATGCGCAATAAGCCCACTCTTCCACCTCCCTCGATAAGTACGGTTTTGGATTCACCCCTTGATGTCAAAACTCCAGTTCAGCAAACAGCCATTCTCCCGCTCCTTAGGCGCGCGACATCAATACGCCGCGGGTCTGGGATGCTACCCCAGATTCTTTCAGCATCCGCACCTCCATCACCTGGAGGTTTAGCGAATGATCTTGAGACCGTATCATTCAAAGTACTTCCTGTTTTGGATCTTGCCCCCGAGCAGGTGGGAGTTGCGCCACCTACATGCCGAGATGCTGCGCGCCGGATAGTACGCGACGTTGTGGCGGGGTGTAGGAGTGTCGAGGAGAGGCATAAAGAGCTCGTTGTGGAAGAAGATATTGTTAGGTTTGTCTCATCTTTATCTGAGGGCTATTGCCATCTACTAAGCAATTTTCTAGTCTTGAACAAGCACAGAAAATCACCCCAGTCTGGGCACAACTCGAATACAGCTTCAAGAGATTTTTATGGCTGGGCAGCTAGATTGCATATCTCCCCGAGGACTTGGCCTAATAATAGAACGATTAACGAAATGCCGAATTCATGACCTGATGATGCTCTTATTTATGTTGTGTTGGTAATCTTAGATAGGATATTGTACATATCAATGGTGTTCATCGTTGAAGCATTTCCACCATTTCGTCTCCCTCGGTGGCAGCGCGCATGTATCCGCTCGTTCCTGCGTTATACCCGACGAGCCTCCCAATACGATCTCCAACCCAACGTACTGGCCTGGACACCCCATTAGGATCTTGGACGTACCTAGAAATGAGGTAGAAGGGTACGCCAGATACTATAAAGGCTGTGGGGAATGCGAGGTGAGGTACGTCATCCTCCTAGAATAATGGTGAACCCTACCAAATGCGGAGAGGGCTTCGAGTGGCGCCGCGAAAACAGGCATCAAGAGTAGGAATAGTGATACCTGCAAATATTATTAGATACTTTGAATGCCTTATAGTTGCGTAGGGAACATGCCGCTGAGAATATCACTGGGGTAATAATCCAGACTTTGTATGGACTAAAGCCACACCATTAGTCACATCGTGAACAGATGAATAAATAGGTACAAGGACGTACCGCGGCAGACCAGGTTCTCTAACTCGCAAGATTATCAATCCCACTCCCGTAAGGAAGTAGAACGTCCAGGCGGCAACACCAACTTAGGGTTTCGCAGTAAGACAATTAGTGTCTCATCTTAGAGATGCAACTGACCAAAGTTAATCATAGTCCTGAATCCACCGCCAATGAGGATATAGAAAAGTGTGATCACGACTTGAAGAGACATAGCGTTGAGGGGCGTCTTTAAACCTGCATGTAACCGCCCAAACAGCGAGGGCAAGTACCCTTCACGAGCCGCAGAGTAGATCAAGCGAGCCGAAGTAAACATGGAGCCTTTACATCATATCACCCGAGTTAATGGAGTGTCAAGAACCCAAATAAGCCGTACCGTTTACTGCTCCAAAGCACGATACCGCGACCACCATCGCAAAGATTAGGGCGCCAATATTTCCGAATAGCTCTCGGCCAAAATCCAGAGCAATTGTGTTACTCCGCTCTACTGTTGACTCTCCGTGCAAGTTTTCAGCCCTGAACCTGCATCGATGCCCCCGAAGTATCCTACCTTATCCAGGACAGCAAAATAAGATATGTTTGCCGTTATAAACAAAGCCTGACGAGGTTTGGCATGCAAACAAGCTCAGGATTCAGGAAGCAGGCTCACCATGACTGAGAACATGCTTATATGGATGACTCGGGGTAGGTCGCGATCGGCATTCTTCATTTCTCCGGCAACATAATTAACTTGATCCCATCCATCGTAAGCCCTGATGACCGTTATTCATATTTGATTTTGTTTGACAGTCGAGGCACCCACCAGAGCCCAGAATATAATGCAAGAGCGAAGGAGGAAGGATTGGGAGAGGTTCCAGAAAAAATTGGACCGGTAAGGGAAGATGTGGCTTTCCCCCGGATTATTTGGATCATCCCCAGCGTGGCTACAGCAATCTTACAGTATTGCTTGAACAAACAGAAGGTCCGATACTCAACTGACGTACCAGCGATGCAAACTAATCCAGGTCAGTTCTTTTCAATAGTATATTTCTACCCGAAGGCTCACCTTAATAGTGGTAAAGAACACAGCAGCTTTGGTCCCTAGCTTTGGAGTTGCCACACAAAGTATAGCAATAACTATGATGGCTAAAACGGCCGTAAGTTTGATAGCCCAAGGAGGTATCGCGTCTGGAGGTGCGTCGGCTCCGGTCGCATGGTACAATAACCTAAAAACAAGCGTAAGAAGGGGCTATGGGGATCCCTTGGGTGTCTTGCCTGTTGATGTACTCTCTGAAACGAATAAGCTCCCATGAATTAAATGGCCGGCGCTGAGTTATGTAAAGATAACACACCCAAATATAAGAGCAATGATCGCATTAGATCCCGGCTTGAGCACGATTACTGCAGTCCAAGTGTATAGGTATGAGATGAGCGGGCTATAGGCATATGCGAGGTATGCTTGGGCTCCTCCATTCAGCGGGATCATGGTACCAAGTTCCGCAAAGGAGCTACGCGCAAGGAGAGTTGAACATTCATGAATATCTGCCAAAGCTAAGGCCCATACCTAGCGCCGGTCCATGCAAGAATCCCGGCGGCCACCCATACAGAAAGACTTGCTCCGACAGACAAAGTATTGGCTACCACGACTCCAGGCGAGGAGCTACAGCATTCACAATTGGTAAGTCCACCCTTCACGTTAATGTCAAAGCTCACAAGATTCCAGATCCAATCTGTAACCCAATAACCAAGGCCACACCTAAGAATAGAGTGTGCCGTGAACAAGTGAACTCGAAAGCATCTCGCCAGGCAACTAACCACTAGAAAGTTCAATAGTCTTGCCAGGTGCATCGTCTCCCGCTTCTCTCTCTCCTGTTCCCGAGCTCAAAGACAAGGGAAGTAATTCAGGTCGAAAATCCACACTGATAACGCTGTTTGCTATGCTCGGGCGACGAAATCCACCCAGCGGACGTGTTGCTATGTGAGGCGACAATGCACTACCTTGGGTAAGTTCAAGGTCACGTAACGAATCGATGCTAGAGCGATGATTTGGTGAAGTCGGCGAACGAGGCGAGCGTGAACGTGAAGACATTATTCGCGGTCGTTGTACACCTTGACAAGTCGTGCCAAGCCAGATCTGGTCGACGAGCGCCAGTTGAATTTGTCCTCTCGTAGGCTGGCAAACATGCCTCTTGACACGATAATGCTTCATAACGTTCGAAGCCATACATGAGAGACTACATCTAAGCCATTTGGGATTTTACGGATACATTTATATGTAGTGAGTTGTGGGAGATATACTTTTCGAGTCATACTTTTATGTGTCTTCCAGGCGATGAGACATTGATGTGTGTAGTAATAGATCCATTGTGAATAGCCAACTTGTAACTACACTAGGTGCACTATCCATAGTGTATTTAAAGTCGCGTGGGTGCTTCTGACCCATTAGCTTGTCTGAATACTTCAAAGTTGCCACTGGCCATACCCCGACGTACGCCCACTAGGAATCTTGAGCGTAGTACGGCGCCATAATAACGCCGAATATGCGGATTACAACCAATAAAATAATACTAGTATGGCCCACAATTCCAATGAGTAAATTGGTTTATTTTGGCTAAGCGCGCCGAATGGACTTTACCCTAAATTTGCAATCATAGCTGGAGCTCAGCAGTATTACTTCATCAAGTAGGATCTTCTGCTTGTCCACCACGACCAGCTTGCCACGCCACACTGGTCTTGTTTTTACCTTCTACTTAATCGAATAGGCCATGGGAAAACGCAAGAGTTCGAAGAAACAGCAGACTAAGATCAAGCCAACGCTCGGTATGTTTAGGATGCTTAGGATTCTCTCCGAATTAAACCAATAGTCACACTAAGATACTACCTTCAATTGTCTCTTTTGCCACCATGAGAAAAGGTGAGTGTAAATTCGTTCGGCTTTATAGTGAACTTATGTTCCACAGTGTGACCTGCAAGATAGACAAGAAGGAAGGGTTGGGATACCTCAGTTGCAAAGTTTGTGCACAGACATACCAGACCAAAACACATTGTAAGCTCCTTTATAGGCCCACTGCTTAAACTCCGAGGCTAGTCGCTGAATTTTCCTGGTGTAAGTCTTATCCGAGGCTATAGATGTTTACTCAAGCTGGATTGATGCTTGTGATGAGGCGCAAGCTAGCACTAACCCCAGAGCCCCACCACGAAGGCCCACAATGGTTGAAAGTGACGAAGATTGATTCATTTGGTTCGTAATACCATTGACTCGTCTTTGCACCCCGCTTTGTTAAGGATTTATCTCGTGCTGCATGCTTAAACATCCATATATTTTGCAATGCATATCATTTTATATCTAACGACTAGTACTCGTTATTTAGCCTTTGGCCACACCACTCATAGAGTGAATATTTGGCCTGCTGGGTACGAAGCTAGACATAAGTGTCATGCTTGGCGCGCGGCGGCTTTAGCACGCCGTTTTCGACCCTCTTGTACCATTACCATCGCCACGAATGAGCCAACTGACGCCAATCCCACACACAATATGAACGCTGGCAATCGAACAGCCCATTCTCGAGGGGGGAATACGCTTTGTAAGGGATGATCGGGGGGAAAGAATGGCTTGAGTAAATAGTTAGCATTGGTGTGAAAAACAAGAGGGGGAATTGCATACAAGGATAATCGCCCAAGTAGTGTAAAATACAAACACAAACGCTGCGACGAGCAACATTAAAGCTCCCAGCGCTTTGTCAGGTGTTCCCTGTAACTCTAACGTTAGGAGGAGACCTAAACCAAATCGTTGTGAACTCACCATGATTAACAGATGAGCTTGGTTGAAATGGTCAAAGCTTAGATATAAGATTGAAGCGCACGACGTGGAGAATGCGGTTACTAGGTCCGATACAAGCGCCGGGCTCTTGTCAACCACGATCCCAAACCATACCACTGCCACCATTGTTTCTGGGCTCGTAAGAACTTAAGAGTGGGGCCGTAATATTGCGAGTTGATCCTACATAATTGCTACCGTGAACTAGTTCTAGGTTATCTACTACAAGAAAGCTGAGTATTGGAGGTTTCGACGCATGGAAATTGCTCCTTTTGCGACTCTGGGTCATGTCCGCATCCTCCTTCTACCGGTCGGACCGATTCGAAAACCTACTTTTGATAAATGGACAGCGTTGATTCGTTCGTTTGAGCATATAAGGCTGGATGATATTCCTCCAGACCCAAGGGAGGACCGAGGTGAGTTAGGGTTGTCTTAAAGGTGACTATGGCCTACTAACCTCAGTCGATTACTCGCAGCACGCTTCATGCCCTCCACCCTATCTACCGGATACGTCCATTTATCTTACCCATCACATCCACCTCCGGAATATTATGGTTCACTCTCGTTGTTCCGGTCATCCTCTTTCCCACTCGCGGTGATTGGAATTGCGGACTGCTCTTACAAGCCAACTCCACAAAAGGGCGAAACCTCACAAACCCCCCAAGAACCTATCTCTCTCTCCAGTATTCTCGCGGAATTTAATGCACGATTATCCGAATTATTCTCCACCCGAGCGGCCTTTCCCCTTGCTACGCGTTGTTTTGCGTTCGAGGATTCATATCCTAACGGCCAGAACGGAAATCAAGCTGGAAGCTCGGCAGACGGAGGCGGCCAGGTCAACATCAACGTAGGGGACACACTGCCTGGGCTTGTCGTAATCCCCAGCGAAATAGGTCATAGCAAGCGGTTTTACCTCGGTACTCTCCTCGCAGAGCTCTGCGGAGCCGTTCTGGGGGAGTTTGGCAGTCTGGTAGGTGCGCGTCCCGCTCTAGTAAACTGTATATTATATACTCATAGTTTGACATTATCCAAGGCCACATTTTTGGAAACACCAAGCGGCTTGGACGCGCTATCTGGCGGCTTGTTTCCTACGTTGGGCGTGGCCGAGAATGCAGCCACGCCAGAACTCACGTTTGGCTCGCACGGCATAGTTTCTAATGGGCCCCTATCTCGCTCTCATAGCGACCCTCATCAACCGTACAACGTGGGGGCTAGGCCTGTATCAACTCTAGCGCCTCGCCCAACACCAAAACGTCAATCAACCATGGGAGTTGGAACCAGTGCAAATAAAAAGAAGGGTGGGATATCCCCGCCAACTGGGAGATTCGGGAAAGTCATGGGCGATTTTTATCTTCTCAGCGGAAAACTAACGGATGCAATGGCGTGGTACGTCCAGCCATCCGTTGTCTGAATCGACTCGCTGAATGCATGCTGAAATGAAAGGTATAATGAAGCCATCGCAATGTTCAAATTGCCTTCTGACCATGCGTGGCATGCGTCTGCCCTCGAAGGTTACGCAACAGCAATGATCTTGGATGCTTGGGCGCAGGGTGATGGTCTGGTTAGTTGAAACTTACAGCTTCAAGTCGCAGAGGTTTCAACTCATATATGCAACCATTTTGGTTTACCTCTAATAGAACACATCAATCGCCGCTTCGAATCTCAGGGAACCTTGGGCTGATGTCTTGGATCGTCTCTCTCAAGCTGTTTCACTCTACTGGAAATCTGGTTCTTTAGCTCCATCGTCCGACACGACTCCTGTTACGGCTGACTCTGAAAATTCATTGCTTGCTTTGCTCTACACCGAGGCGGCGCTCCGAACCGGCACACTACTTTTCGCTATATGGAGTGCTAAAGGGTGGGGTCCGGTAGCATTTGCAACCCTAGTTCGAGGGGGAATTCCCCCTGTGTTTTCAAGTCTCGCTGGAGAAAACGCCGATAGGAAAGCCGATAATCCTGACGCTAATATCGACCCCACGCGTAACCTAGGTCCCACTCTGTCCAACCTATCCGGTCGCCCAGCTGCGCCACTGGCCTTGATGCTACGTATGAGCGCCATTACACAGATATCTCGTGCGCAGATAGCCAACGTTACAGGTCAAGCCCATGGGCCATGGCTACAACATCTTCTACCACGAGATCGTATCCGCATTCTTACTCAACTAGCGACCTTATATGCGTGCCTAGGTTTTAGGCGCAAAGAAGTTTATATCCTGAGGGAGTTGCTGGCTTGTGTAGTTGATTTGATCATATGCGCGCGAGAAGAAGGCGGTATGAATGCGAGTGCTGGGAGAATGAGCATGGCTTCTGGAACAATTGACACCACTGACAATCGAGCCGCCGGTTGGCCGGGAGCCGAAAGACTAGCTCAAATCAGTCAACCTCTTGAGGGCAGCCAGACCAGCGAACACACGGGCGAGATTGGAGTGCGAATAGCGGAAACAACTGAAGGCAACGAAAGTATTTTACGAATCGTGAAGTATATCTGCGAGATTTACGGAATCGACGTATCCCGGGTTCAAGTGGGAGCCGAGGACGCGAACGCGGAGGTTGCCAATGAAAAGGATGGGAGCATAGATGACGATATTGAGCCAGAAGCTGTGGGATTCGGATGGCGCGAAGTTCAAGTTGGAGTTGTAAGAGAAGCCGTTCAAATTGCTGAAGCATTACCAGGTGAGTGAATAATAATTCGCCATTCTTCAGGATAAATCATGTATGTATGCGTTATAATTTTGGTCACATCCCCTGCAGATCATCGAGCTGTTGCCCAACTAGCTTTGATAAGCTTGCGGTCCCTCAACTTGTGGATGAGTCCTGGTGACCAACATCACCTCTATACTCTAGCTTCTAGGTCACTGGCTACCGCCTACCGCAGAGGAGACGCCCACAAAATCGATTTCTGGTCTTGGAAGCCGGTGATTAGTGTTGAAGTTGTTCCGTAAGTACCCTTCATTTATTAATTCCGTGGTAGATTTGATACTCTTTTGAATAGCGCAGCAGGTGATCGCATACCGATTGAAAGGCCATGGAAAGACCTTGCACCCTCAGAAGTAGACCCAGTAAAGAATGCTGCAACTTGGTACTCTTTCAACCCACGCGCTCGACGAAAAGGAAATACCAAAGTAAGGGTGTAATACTAGTTAAGCTACTCACTGATTTCTCGTAGGCAATCGTTGTGCAAAATGAAATTGTGGAGTTCGTAATTACGCTACAAAACCCGTTCGCCTTCGACCTGGAAGTTCAAAGCTTATCGCTTAGGTAGGCAGGATAGCCAATGCAAGTTGTTATTGAGCTTGATATTTGAACTATAGTACCACAGGGCCACCAATACAAACAACGCCCGTTTCATTACTCATCCCCGCCAACACTTTTCACATTCAGCATGTCACATGCACTCCGCTCGAGCATGGTACTCTCATTGTGCGGGGATGTGTGGTTCAACTTCCAAACAGCACGCCAAAAGAGTTCACGTTACCGCTCGCTTCCGAGGCGCAAGAAGCAAGCTTGGAGAAACGGCGAAGTAGGCGACTTGATGACCTTGTGCGTGTCAAAGCTTCAGGCCTGGATGCTCGTCGGCGCAACACTATATCGACTGGGCCGCCAATATTCGATCGGAGAGAGGAGTTTTTAGAGTGTCGAGTTGTGCCACAGCTCCCTCTCTTAAGAATAAGAAGGACATCGCTCACGCATGGTGCATTAATGCTATATGCGGGAGAATGGTACGTGTGTGGTTGTACAAACGGGACCCTATGTCTCACTTTGTGCGCGTAGTTTTCGAATACGCCTAACAGTCGAAAACGTGTCGTCTCTCCCTGCCGACTTTTTACGGATGACATTCGACGATTCTACCTTGTTACCTTTACAGCAAGCACTTACGGAGGGAGAGCTCACGGTAGCCGAAGCTTATGAAACAGAATATGAATTAGTCAACAGACCCGTGCTGAAATGGGATCTGGGCGAGGCTGGTTCAAATATTGTCCTGGCACCTAGGCAGAAATTGCCCTTATGGGTGACTTGTTTTGGTAAAGAAGGATGGTGTGTTTTCTATTTTACGGAATAGGGGCACGTAGCTGAAGTTTCCTGTTTCTCAGCACTAATGCAACCATGCGTGTTCACTACTCATTTGCACGCCGAGACGAAGTCCCAACACCTGAATCGTTCTTCCTGCGTTCGCTATCGTACCCCCTACTGGTCACCGTATATCATACGCTTGAGTGCCATGCCATGGATATCGTCCCTTATGGTGGTGATTTACTAGCCAACGACTCTCCCGGAATGTGGTGCTTGTTCATGATAGACGTTAAAAACTTGTATGGACAACCGTTTGAAGTTACATTCGAGCGAACTCAAGAAGGTAAGTCGTTGGCATGAATAACTGCCCGCTTGAGCTAAAAAATTGTGTTAGGGACTGACCTCGAGTCTACTACCCGTTTGGTCGCTCCTGGGGCAACCTCCCGGTTAGTTCGAACAAACTAACCATGGGGGCAACTTTCTCATATAGTCCAATGGTAGAATCACTATACCCGTTCGTCGCTTCTCCCTACTACCCGACCAAGTCTCTCGCGATATACCGACCTTGTCTGACCGCCAATATGTTGTATCTAAAACCGGGTTCTCTGCCACCCAACAGGAGTTATTTTGGTATCGAGAGTCCCTATTTAGCATAGTAAAAGCGCGCTGGAATGAGGTAGGTAGTCATGTCTCATTGGATATTGGAAACTGACCGATTTTTGTGGGCTCTTAGCCTAGGACTGGGCGTACAGGAGAACTGTCTTTAAGACAACAGCGGCTCACGCTCCCAATGCTTGAAACTCTGAGATTGGAGGATCTAACAATGCAGCTCGCGATTGTGACTGACGGTGCAGAAGACGACATGAAAATCAAGTCTTCAGTTCCCCATACGTATTATGTCCCGTTGAATGAATTCGTCCAATTACGCACCGAAGTACGCAACACAACATGTGAGCCGTTACACCCCCTGAGCTATATGATTGCTGAACCCGGTTATTCAGCTCGCCAGCTTCCACTGGTCCTTGATATTAAAACGACTCGAGAAACACCAACAGAGCACGTTCTATTTCAGGAGCCACATTCCGACATCCACTTAGGTATCACGCAATCGAACAGCGACCGACGAGAAATCGGAATGTGTTTCCTCGCCTCAGGAGAGTACAACTTTGTGGCGACTGTACGTCACGCAGGATTCGACATCGCAGAGGTGGTAGCGATGGTGAGGAGTCAGACTGCGGAAATTACGGTATTTGTTGAATGAAATTCCTGTGATACTTCACTGTATAATTTATACTGCGACTTGTTTGAACGCCTGTTGTAATAGTGTCTAATATCCTGGATACGAATTTGCATGAGGGAATTCTAATAGTTGGAAGAAAAGCCCTATTTCCGTTAAAGTGAAGTGCCAAATGGGTCAACAAGTTAGCAAAGGGCCAGGGAATAGTGCATCTTCGGACGCAATACCAGCCAGGGCGAACGTTGACGTGGTGCGGAGCAAGTAAAGTATATTATGTGAAGGGAGCTGAAAGCAACATACAATTACATGCCTCGGATCCTACGCCTCATGTGGCCTAATCCTCGTCAGAGTCAGCATCATCTCCTGCAATATCTTGGTCATTGGCCTTTTGTGCTGCGCTGAGCGTAGCGGCGAGGTCTTTTGGAACCTCTTTTTGGCCAGACAATCGTTGACCTAGTAATCGGGGAGATATGAGAATTTCCGGGTAATACTAAAATAGCTTGGGTAATACGTACGGATGAGAGTATGGATTGCTCGCTGTGTTTGACGTTCCAACTTCACAAGCTTCTTGTCTAAATCTCGCTTGAGATCCCAGTTTGGCCGTTTGGGCGCAATATTGGTCAAGTCCTAACAAATGAACGGTTAGTCGAGTTAAACTGACGCTTGAAACAAACAACACATGTACTCACAAGTTCTTGTTCCCGCTTTACCTCATCGTCTGCAATAATCATGTCGGCCAACCCAGCAATCTGTTTCTCGACCGTATCATCTTCTTCAGAGACATCTTTCTTCTTCCTAACTTTGCGAGAGTCTGCATCAAAGTTTCGTTCTTTAATCTGCGGAAGACTGTCTTGCGCGTCAACCAACATTATCCAAGATCGACGCTAAAGTAGGAAGCTCACCCAGGGATGTCTGTGTTTTCCCCTAATTTCTTTCGCCTGAGTGCGAGGAGGCGGGCTTTGCGGAGTTCGTTCTCCTCTGCAAGTGAGGGCACAGGCGTTGTTGCGGTTGGCATGATGCTCTCAAGACGCACCTGGAATGACCGCCCGGCGCTAACTTAGGAACACATAATTTCGAATTTTATTCTCATCTATTGAATTGTGTTCACTTAGGCATTCACTGTAAACCTGGACATACTAGGCAAGACCAAGAACCACAATAAAAAATACACATAAGAAAAAGATTTATCTATCGTCTAGGATGGAGAGGTAACTCCCCCTTTAGTGGGCTTAGCCCAGCTATTATATAATCCAATTGTTTCGTCGGCCCCATTCAATGGCCCGCTGCACCCCACACCAACTTCGACACGCTCTCCCGCGCGATTGCCAGCACCCGCAGCAGACCCAGAAGCCTCTGCTCCACTGCCACCTTCTCCACTGAGAATGGGTTCCCCCGTCGTCTTGCTCTTGGCCACATCGTTCCTCAGCCTTTCAAGAGCTTGGAGATATTCTTCAGACACCCCACCGGTCACGTACTCTCCCGTAAACACACTACAATCAAATTGTTCGATCTTAGGGTTGAGATCTCGAACCGATCTGATGAGGTCGGGGAGAGTTTGGTAGATGACGAGATCGGCACCAATGGCGTCAGCAACCATGTCAGGCGTGCGGTTGTAGGCCACAAGTTCGTGCCTGGACGGCATGTCGATCCCGTACACATTAGAATGCCTAGAGAGGTGGTGTTAGTTGACTAGGTTGATCTCTGACATGAGCGGATTTACCTAATGGGAGGCGCACACGACGCAAATATGACTTTCTTTGCACCAACATCTTTGGCCATCTGCACAATTTCCTTTGAAGTCGTCCCTCTGACAATCGAGTCTAACATGCGAGAAAGCATATAAAGTCGCTTAGGATATATATGAGAATCAAACTTACCATCAACTAGCAATACATTTTTCCCAGAAAACTCCAAGGCCATCGCATTTAACTTTCTCCGTACATTCTTTCTCCGTTCCTTTTGACCGGGCATAATGAATGTCCTTCCCACGTATCGATTCTTGACAAATCCTTCACGATAAGGAATGTTCAACTTTTGAGCGAGCTCCAAGGCCGCAACGCGGGATGTATCAGGAACAGGAATAACCACGTCCACATGGATATTCTTTTCGTCCAGTATTCGGCGAACCTCGGAGGCTAGCGCCTCACCCATAGACATGCGCGAGTGGTATACACTAACCCCATCCAGAACAGAGTCGGGGCGGGCGAGGTAGACGTACTCGAAAATGTCGGGTGCAAACGGAGTTCCGGAAGGATCAGGTCCGACGAGACGGTGTGATCTTGACTGGCGTGTTAGGATGATGGCCTCTCCAGGACGAACATCGGTCCACTCGGTAAATCCAGCGGCATCTGCGACGACACTCTCGCTCGCCACGATCCAATCGTTTCCTCGTCGAGCAAAGCCAACAGGGCGGATGCCGTTGGGATCACGGAACGCAATGATGCCAAACCCCGCGAGCATGGCTACACACGCATATGCACCGCGAGCCTTGCACATGAGATCGCGGATGGCATTGAATATATCTTCTTCGTTGATGCGGAATTTCCCCGTCTTTTGAAGGTTGTTGGCGAGGATATTAAGCAACACTTCAGAGTCTGAATTGGTATTGATGTGTCGATGCGCATCAGCGTCGAGAAAGTGTGTGAGTTCTGGCGTATTGATGAGATTGCCATTCTGTATTAAAGCAAGATTTACTAAACAATAATGATCATGATGATAATACGAACGTGGGCGAATACTATTCCGTATGGTGAATTTACGTAGAACGGTTGGGCTTCTGCATGAGCTGAAGAGCCTGCGGTGGGGTAGCGGACTACATGCAACGGAAATTAACATGTGGGAGGCAAAAGGGCAACCAACTGACCGTGTCCTACCCCCATGCCGCCGACCAACGTCTCGATACTCCGGGCATCAAATACATCGCGAACCATACCGTTGGCCTTGCACTGGTAAAATCTACCTCCTCGTCCGCAAGTGACTATCCCGCAAGCATCCTGGCCACGATGCTGGAGCAGGCTGAGTCCTTCGCATATCTCGGGAGCAGCATGGCTAGTAGGGTTATAAAGGAGGAGTCCAAGGATTCCGCACATGGTGGGTGGGAGAGTGAAGGTGCAAGATTGAAATTTGACTTGAGCCGGGCAAATTTGGGATAATATTTAACTCTGATCATCAGCTGTCCACGTGGTCTGGCCAAATTGACACCATGTCTACGCCGCCGACCTCCAGCATCTCATAAACTCACTTGGAAATGTTGCCTTTGTGGGGACATTTGTGTGTTAAGTCACGTGCCATCCTTCTCGCCAGGTGCCACCGTAAACAGAGCCATGTCCGCCGCATCCGACCTTGAGATTGTCGAAGGTGAGTAACACGAGGGACACCTTCTAATCACAAGATATTTAGAGATGTTGTGCTAGAGACACCCGCTCCACAGGCCCAACCCGGCTCTTCAAATTCCAAGCGCAAAGGGCGCTCTGCGGCTCAGCCAGCGCCTGTCGAACAAAACGCAGCTCCAAGCAAAAAGGCGAAGTCAACTCCCACGAATGGCTCTACTAATGGTACGCCACGGGTTGAGAAGGCTGCTCTGGACGCGCTACGAGAAGAAAACGAGGATTTAAAAAAGCAGCTGGCCGATGTGAGTTTCTTTCAACCCCCCGGCTTGCGCTAGGGTCGCCCTGACCGACAGCTCCTATCTAGGCATTTGGAGTAGTCAATAAATTTCAAGAGGACTTTAGCCAGCTCCAGAACCTGAGGCTTACCGAACCGGAGAAAGCTTTGAGAGAATTTATAGATAAGGCCGATGAGAGGGAGAAGCGTGAGTGTTTGACACCTAACCCTCTCGACTCACTAAATAACACCTCCCTAGTCCTTCAAGAGCAAAACCAGGCTCTTCTGGAGCAGTTGCCCATATTGGAGAAACTGCTCCAGCCCCATACTTCCGGAACTATAACACTCCTGACTCGCGATGAGACAGATGGCAAACTCGTTGGGTACCGAAACGAGATACAGAACCTCCGTGCCCAAGTAGAATCCCAGAAACAAATGATTGACGAACTAACTCAATCTTGTATGTCAATTTGGGGACTTGCAAACACTGCTAACAGCACTTTACTCTAGTGCGAAGCACTCAGTTGGAACTCGACGAAGAAATCAAGCGTAGCACTTCTCTTAGCACTCAGCTTGCAGAGCGACCCTTGGCGAGCCACAACATCAGCACCCACGGTGGTGATGTAACTAAGAGCCAGCTCAAGGTCGCGTTTTATGAAGATCTCACCAGTATCAAAATCCATCGGACCAAGCAATTTGATTCTGAGGAGCTGGGTCTTGTCTCGGAATTGGAGTGCGATTGTACCACTTATCAGAAGAGTATGTTCAATACCAGGCCCTTTATGCTCCAGAACTTGATATTCATTTCTACATTAGCCCTTTACTTCAAACTGCAAATGTATAAAGCCCCGAAAATTATAGATGAAGTACCGCAGCCAAATGTTTTGGTTGATACCATACGTTACATCCCAATCGGCTTAGACCAAGAAAGAGACCAAGCGTTCCTAGAAGGACTCGGGATTCTCGCCGATACTTTTACGTTTGTGAAGGATTCCAATCCATTCGACCGACAAATGTGGGAATTCTGTATGGAGATCCACAGAGGCATGACGCGATGGAGGGATGGAGAAGAGGAAGAAGAGGAAGAGGAAGTGGAGGAAGACGACGACGACGCAGTTGTTGTGGATGGTTAATACACTCAGCTTTCTTATTCACAGTCATTCTTGTATTGTATTATTTTTCAGTTCATTGCGCTGTCAAACTATATTCCACTACTAGACATTTACGTCGAATTATTACCCATGTCAACTTATCCTGTTTCTTCAAGTTCGAGTCCTGCGAGCCTCCATATTTCGTTATCGTCCCGATTTACAATAGCTGCGCTCATAATACCCCATGCAATTCGCTTGTCCGTTTCGCCCAAGTGCGCCCCAGCTTCGACCAGTATTTCCACAACTTCCTTCGCCCTTACCCGAGCCGCATAATATAAGCACGTATGATCCAATGCATCACGTACATGCACCAATGCGCCAGCCTCTAGCAGCGCACGGGTGCACCGAGCTGAACCTTGTAAAGCCGCACTGTGCAGCGGCGTCTGTAATGATCCAGGCAATGGAGCGTTAGGTGCGCCTTGAGCAAATTGGAATGGCTGCTCGGAGGTTGGGGTCCCGTATGCTGGTGCCGATGTCAATGTCGATGTCGATGAAGCGGCATGGCGAGGATGAGATGCTGCCGCCGTGACACTGGCTGGGTCATCCCGTGCTACGGCGAGGTGCATCAGATAAGGCAAGAGGGCCAACTCTGTTGCGTTTGCATGTGAGGCCGTTGCGCCCCATGGGGCCGTTCCAGAGGGGTCGGTGTGAATAGGCGCCGAAGCGTTCAGAGCGTTCAGAGGTTGGGACAAGCGAAGGATTTCACCCAAGAGATCCTGTACTGAATCGAGCGCGGTCGTCGTGGGTTTCGAGAGCGGACTAGGGAGCGTGAGTTCACCACGAAGGGGCACAGATACGAGTTCCCGCACACGTGCGGGTGCCAAATCTGGTTTGGACAAGAGATATGCAAGTTTGGCGAGTGCACACTGATATGTGATTTCAGTTTTTGGTATGGCACGGATTCCGGCGTCCCGCGCCACTCACCTCGGGCGTCATATCTCCTCCTGGAACGACCCCACACTCGGTCAAAGTTCTTCCAGTGTCATAAGCGGGAGATACCGATCCCTTCGCACATTGAGAGATAGCAACAATAACCACTCCTCGGGCACACGCTTCCCGGAGCGCCCCAAGGAGATCGGCCCTTTGAGGTGCATTTCCCGCACCGAATGTTTCGAGAACAACGCCTTGAAGCGGAGGTGCAAGGAAGGCTCGAACAATGGGAGCGGTTATACCCGGGAAGAGGCGAAGGGTTGCTAAAATGAACATGTTAAGATCTGCTGCTTGAAATATGAAGTGCATACACCTACCAACATTCGCACACATTTCTAAACGGGAGCAGGTTAACGGGAACAAGAGCTAGATAGATTTGGATCCTACCTTTATGAGCCTTAAATCGTTGCATGCTGTTAGATCTGATAACTTCGCTCCAGTTGATCACAATATCAATGCCGACTATACGATCACGTTCATTGAAATGATTTCATGTCAATATGAGTCGGGTACGAACCATTGACGAGGGGAGGGAAGTTGGGACTTTCAAACGCATTCAAGTCAAATGACGAGACCTTTGAAACCCGGTTCCCCCGGAAAAGCGTATGGTTGAAATAGAGGCATACCTCTGGAACCCACGCTCATGAGTGCTACGTGATGAACTTATACTTATTGCAGTTTACGAACCTGGGATTACGTACTGCCCAGCAATCGATAACGCACCCAGTAGATTCTCGATCCCGTCGTTTCGCAGCTACAGTCTATGTCAGCACTTGTACACCTTCGATCATTGAGGCATACTTGAGACAAAGGTATCTGGGCTCCCGTGATAATCTACAACCAAATCCTCTGCATTTCATCAAACAGACTACAGTTGAAGAGGAGTAAAGGTACGTACAACTGTCTTTCCAAGATCCTCCAGTAGGAAACTCAGCGCGCTGGACGTATAGCACATAGTGTCGGTCCCGTGGAGTATTATGAACCCATCATAGGAGCTGTAATTGAGCTCAATCTCTGTTGCTATCGACAACCAGTCTATGTGATTCTCGGTATGAATATAGTTATTACTGGGGAGTTTGTAAACCCACCATCCGGGCACATATTGCTGCTGTCGAGTAGAGGTTGCCACTAACCACCGACCTGGAATCAATAACCATGCTACCCAATTGGCGCAGCGACTCACCTCAAGGACAGCATACCTAACGCGCTTCGTGTTCCCTCCAATAGCTTTACTCTTTGGAGTCACAAGACTAGGCAAATGCCCCTCATAATAACCATCTTGCTTCACATCCACCCCTTCCACACTCTGGCTCATAATAGGCCTCGACGAGCGGACAAGCAAATCCGGACCTTCGTACTTTTGCGCGAGGTCGGAGGCGGTGATATTTAGACGTTTCAAGTCATGTGTCGAGTCGCTTGACCATTGCCTATAATGCGCCACAGTCCCAGAGTTTGAGAATAGAGATACTCCTTCAGGGTCATGGAACCGTGCTTGGGCGCGCAAGGTGTGTGTGAGGAAGAACGGCTCAGGTGCATAACTGCCCAGTTCATTGACAAGCATTCCAATTGTGCCTGGAAGGATTATTAGAGCTGATATTCAGGAAGTGTCAAAACGGCATACCCCCTGTGTAAATGATGAGGACTCGAGACTCAGAGTCCCCAATACCTGTCATTGCTGAAGGCGGGAGGGAGAGCGCTAGATGGCTAGGCATAACAACGGACCAACCGTGGTGGCAGAAGCTGAAACCTGTATTGAAAATCGCAATAGCTCATCGGAAAAGTTCCCGAAATTTCATTCACGTAAAATGCGAGCGACCCTCAACGCCCTCGAGTGCAAATATCGCTAAGCTTCACAAACATAACAAATAAGTCGCAGTTCCACCAACAATGCACTCATACAAATAACAGAATCACAGTGTGTAGTCCCATGCTATCATGCAAATACTTTTCTGACAGCAAGCTCGTCTTCATCGCGCCTCCTGCTCTCGCGACGTGCACCGCGTTCCGCCTGGCTGTCTTTTCGTGCGCGGTATTTCTCTCCCTGGGCTCGTTTGAGTTGGGATCTGACTGCCCCAGGGCTTACAAATTCTATATGTGGTAACGTCACTCAGTATAAGTCTCTGAGGTTGTACGAAGAAGGCTCACCGGGGTTAGAGAATACGGTTGCCCCTCCAAAGGCACCTTCAAAAATTCTAATCGGTGTAAGGACAAAACGAGGCCCAATTTCAACGAGCGACGTCTCTGGTGGACCATTAGGCTTGAGTGGATCTTTTTCAATTATTTGAAAGTTGCGGAACCAAATTTTCCCGTCTAGGATGGAGAAAGTAATGACATGATCTATGAATGGCTTTGCTCGGCGAGCTATGGAAGGAACGCCAAATATCTTACATAGCATTAGTAGTCTGGCTGCCTTTGAACCAAGGCAAGAGACTCACTTGAGTGAAAACCTCTTTTATGAGCTTCCAGTGTTCCCCGCTGTTGAATCCCGGGTCGAAGCTGAGGAGGCCTCGGCTCCCCTTGAGACAATTACCGGTCATTTTGAGCTCGTCCATGGTGTGGACATTCTGAACGTGCATTTTAATGCTTGGTCCGTTGGGGGTTTTGGTTGCCCACATGTAGAGATCTTCGTGCCTTCGAGCCTCGAAATATAAAGTATTGTTACAGTTATGCAGATCGGCGAGCTCCGGAAGGAGATTAAGATGGTTCTTCGAATCAAGCTTGGAGTCTACGCGAACATCAGTACCTTGGTTTGGGGGCTAGTTCGAGTTCTAAGATACCTTTCTTTACATGTGGTAATAGCGCCTCTAGGTCGCCCATGAGATGGCGCATACGGTGAGTTATACCTCGAGATGAGAGCAATAATACCCGCTGTTTATTCTTCTTAGGTGGTGGCCCAGCCTCCCTTCCATCTTCAGCTGCTCGCTTCCTCTTTCCCTTGGCATCCTGGGCGACGTTTGCAGACTGAGCCTTGAACAGTGATGACATGGTGGAGTAAATTCTGAGTTGATAGGGTCTTGTGTATGCCTGTCTGGGTCAGTGATCACATGATTGGTCGAAATGCCACTTGTCGAACTGACGCCCACCACCACACCCAGTTGAGTATCTGGAACAGGACCCGGTAAGGTATGAATCAGTGCTGTTGTGGACTTTGCACCATCTCCATCTCCATCTCATAATCCCTCACCACACTAGACGCCCCACTCCGTCCTCGCGCCTAAATCCCGCACGCTGTACCTACATAACGTGCTAAGGACACACGCTAACTAAGCTCGCTCAAACCACAAACCAACCCAATCTACTTTTGTGATTGGTATTTCCCCATCGTAATCCTCGTATTTTGCCCTCGTTCCTTCGTATTATTTTCTGTCATGCCAGACTCAACCGAAATTCGCAAACGTTCCCGCTCGCTATCCGACTCGGACCAGCAGCAGTCGCACAAGCGCGTGAATACCGGGGCCGCAACTGGCACTGACGATGCGAACTCCCGCACCCGAACAGACTCGATTACCCGAACCTCAGATGGAGTTAATGGCGATTATGACTCGAAAAAGGACATGTCTACTGCCGGCGATGCCACACCCGTGTCCCCCTCTTCTAAAAAGGACGAGCCTGCTTCCCCTACAGCTTCGTCTTCGGCGCCTGCACCCCCTGCCGCACAAATCCATATGCGTTGCCTCATAGTCACTCAAGATGCCTCAATTATCATCGGAAAGGGCGGGAAGCATGTCAACGAAATTCGCGAGAAGAGCGGGGCGCGTGTGATGGTTTCAGAGAGCATTCCCGGGAATCCAGAGCGAATCCTCAACGTCAGTGGACCGCTTGATGCGGTGTCCAAGGTACGCTATGTTCGATCCCTAGGTCGCTGCGAATCAATACCCTATCTAGAGCTTTGGCTTGATCGTTCGCCGCATTAACGACGAACCATTCGACACTCCGTCTGTGCCAGGAAGCCGTGCCGTTACGATCAAGTTTATTATCCCCCACTCTCGAATGGGAAGCGTCATTGGTCGTGGAGGCAGCAAGATTAAGGAGATTCAAGACGCTAGCGGTGCGAAATTGAATGCCAGCGAGGGAATGCTCCCAGGATCTACAGAGGTATGGCATTCAGTTTCACCCAATTGTTCAAACTAATCCATCGGACGCCATAGCGCATCCTCAGCGTGTCAGGAGTTGCTGATGCCATTCACATCGCCACCTATTATGTCGGAAACATACTCATTGAAGCAGCTGAACGCCAGCCCCACACCAATACCACATCTACGTACCGACCCAGTGGAACCTCATCTCGTGGACCACGCGGATCTGCCTCATACGCGCCTGCACCTTACCACGGCTATGGTGCGCCGCCTTACGGTTACCCCCCGGCAGGTCCGTATGGTGCACCACCTCCAGGTCCGCCCGGTCCTCCCCAAACTCAACAAATTTATATACCAAACGATCTTGTCGGCTGCATTATTGGCAAGGGTGGAACCAAGATTAACGAAATTCGAAGCCTTAGCGCAAGTCAGATTAGGATAATGGAACCAGGAGTGCAAGGGCCACCAGGAACGACCCAGGGCAACCCAAATGAACGTCTAGTTATCATCACTGGCCAACCTCAAAACATTCAAATGGCAGTAAACTTGTTGTATCACGTAAGCGATTTACCTAAGGCAATTTTGGTTGGAGCTGAAGACTCCATTCATAGCGCCTCGAACAAGAAAAACAAAAGCAGTTAGCCAATGCGCAGGTCACCAACAGCTCGGCCTGAGCATCTGATTATGTCTCTACCAACGACCAGTGGTGCACGACTTTATTTTGGACGTGTTTTGCAAACACAGCCCGCCTTTCGAATTCAGCTCTTATTTAGCACTTCATATGTTTATCTTCTTTTCACTGGTCCTGGGTCGGCCGTGGCTATGTTAATATACCGCTATTGCACTGGAGCAAATCACTCGACAAAATGACCCCATGACGCTCGAGGAGCTCATTTGAAATCGACTCGATTGGTGACGCAACAAAGATAGACGATGAGCGCTATTTATGCCTTTGCCTCTCCTGTACATACCTCGTCTTATCACGCCCATGGCATAACGAGCGCAGCCAATTACCCGCGCTTAGAGCTAGTCATATATACGGCGCCCCGCAC
Source organism: Ceratobasidium theobromae (assembly GCA_037974915.1). Taxonomy (NCBI): domain Eukaryota; kingdom Fungi; phylum Basidiomycota; class Agaricomycetes; order Cantharellales; family Ceratobasidiaceae; genus Ceratobasidium; species Ceratobasidium theobromae. The sequence goes on from JBBBZN010000009.1 coordinate 508,979, forward strand.
GCGGGCTGTCGGATCGGCCTTGTATCCGCCCCGACTCTGACCAAATGCAAGTGCGTCAAGCCCCTATATGCACCCCCTAAGGTATATTTAAGAGGTTGCACTGGCTTGTTCCTCCCCCGTGGCCCGACCTTTTCGCATCCCGGTCTATCATGAACCCAAATAACGACTCCGCCATGAGCGACGATGACCGCCCAGTGGGCGATATATCCCAGTTGGGTTTTGGCAGTGCTAGCCGCCTTCGCCCCACGCGTATTTCTTTCACGCAACATATCCGACCGACCAGGAGCAAACTCATCCCAGACAATGGGCCTCCCAACACACCGAGCCTTGGACAACCAAGTGGAGTTCCGCTCGGCGACCGTGTGTACTCGATAGCGGAATCGACGACTCGGATGAGCATGGTTATCCCCACCGGGTTGCCCACCCCAGAAGCGACACCCCTACCGCTCATTCCGTTGATCGTACTTTGTATTGTAAGTGATCTATCTTGCCTCGATATTACTGCCTCTTGATAGATAATGCAGACTATGATGGGTGAATTCCTGACTGCTAATGTATCTGCGCCGTGGGCCCTCTTTATGGTAGAAAGTAAATGAGTTGTCTGTCTGGCGAGTAGAGATGTGTTAACTTGCTTAACCAGGTTTCGGGGTCGATCCAGCTGAAGTTGGCCTATGGACGGGGATACTTATCTCGGTGTTTTTCATTAGCCAATTTCTCACTTCACTCCTTTGGTGTGTCCCAGTCGCTTGACCTTCATAACTACCTCGTTATTAACCAAACACCTTTCCTGATAGGGCCAACATTGCCGAGCGTTATGGACGGCGCGTCGTGCTAGTTGCCTCTTTACTTGGTAGCAGTTTCAGTTGCGTTGCATTCGGGACATCAAAAAGCATGAACTTCGCACTTGCTACAAGGCTCTTGCAGGGTGCTTTTGGTGGAGCTGTTGGGGTAGCAAGAGGTAGCGTTGCGTCCATTTCAGACTCGACCAATGAGGCGCAGGCGTATGCAATATTGGGATTCTGTTGGGGCTTGGGAGGTGGGTCACTTCTGCTGTGCCCGTGCGAAAATATTCTCAGTGATGTTTGTAGGTGTCGCCGGTGCCATTATTGGAGGTTCATGTGAGTCGACGCCGTCCCTCATGTAGAATGGTGGGGTACGGCCTAACACGATATCGATTGTAGTCGAGAGCCCTGCCAAAAAGTGGGAGTTCTTTGCTCATCTGCCGTTATTTGTCGAACTCCCATACTTGCTACCTACCATTGTGGCCGCTTCCATCACCACGATCGGTGGGTTGCTAGCTTTGACACTGGATCGCGAAGGTGGTTCACGTTCTAGGGATCCCAGCTTAAGTAGTGATCCATTGGATGCCGCCGATGCTGAAACGGGCTTTGCGCCCGTTGGTGGGAATAAACAGCTAGTAGCCAGCCCTCGCTTTATTCCGAGACCAACGACGCCTATTCCTGAGCACCCACCGTCAAGGCATGATGAACTATCTCCTCTACGAAATTCGTCTTCTGCCGACGCACCCCCAGTCACGACCTATGGGGCTGCGAGCTCTCCAATGCCGACTACGGACCAGCCTGAACCCCGATTTGGTGTACCCTTAGGAGAACGCTCATGGACTTTATCGTCTGCCGTTAGTGGAAATTCGGGATATGGCGATCAATACCGAAGCCGCTTCGCAAACGGATCTCGTCGCAGGTTCAGCGCAACTAGCTTGCGATCTGCAATTGCAAGACGTCGCGTAGGTATGGACGAAGGGTATGGTGACAGATATGTCAACAACGACATTGATGGACAGGAGCCACGTCTCGCTGAACGGGTACTGATGGGTGAGTCGTAAGCTTGTGATTAATCCAGCCCAACCTGATTGAATGGGATCCTACGTACAATACATAGCAAACGAACTGACTGTAAAGTCAATTGGTGATCTTTGGGTTGCCTCTGCGCTCACGATGGACGCCGAAGACGAGGATGTAGATGAATACGATGAACAATTTCTTCCCCCTCCCGGGGATAGTTCAGCGATATCCGGCATGAGCACGGTTAGACCCGTACCAATCCCAATCATGGAATACCGCGCACGTTCTGTTTCCGCCACGCGTCGTGTGGCGCAATCTGGAAGCACGCTCTTCCGTGACAACAGGCCGCATTCTCTGGCGCTCTCTGCTAACAACAGCTCGAGTCGACTAGTGATGTATCCTGCAATCTTCCAGAATACTGGCCTTCGTTCACCCTCCCCCGCTTTCGATTTAGCAGCCGGCGCCCCAGACACACTTGCGGCTCCCGTCAACACACCGAACGTGGATGTACTTCAGCCCATTTTCGAAGGGAAGCCTGCTGGATATGAAGGACCGGGAGTCAACTCGTCAGAACCCTCCCTACTCTCTCAATTGCCACTCATAGTCATATTTCAGGTTGGGTATATGCGTATCTCCATTGTCCCAAGCTTACTGTTTTTTATATAGTACGGCCTCCTTGCTCTTCATGGTACCGTTCACGACCAAGTTTTCATGTCGTACCTCGTAACCGATTCCGATCGCGGGGGGCTTCAGCTCAACGCTGGTGATTTTGCTCGGCTTAGTAAGTGTTGTGTTCATTAATGTGCAGAACACTTTATAATAATGTTTTTATGTAGTTGCAATGATGTCTCTTGCGCAAATATTTTTCCAATTTTACCTTTACCCGTAAGTGGTACCTAACTCCATTTGTCGTATTACTCCTGACATATTTACAACAGAACGATGGGGTAAGTCTTGCCACTAATTTCCAGCTTGGCACTCACCGGGATTGTCTGGTAACAGGCCGCCGCTTGGTCGTTTCTCGCATCTTGCGATGTTCCGAATTGGAGGGATGCTCTTGATGATTTCCTACTTGAGTGTCATTTTAATCCGACCATTTGCCAAGTCGGGCGCCAGTGGAGAAACGATCATGGCAGGTGAGTCTTTAGATTATCCCTAAAACCAAGCAAATACTGACAAATATCCTGCCAGCTCTTACGCTTAGCACGTAAGCTTTTCTCATGAATCACGTTGCCCGCAGAAGCTAACCGATATTTACCCTACAAGTGCGATACGTTACTGTGGAATAACATTTTCATACACCTCGGTTACTGTGCTTCTCAATTATAGTATGTGTTTTGAATAAACATTCAACTCAAAGTACTAAAAGACTGCACACAAGTGTGCCCCCCGCATATACTCGGCCTCGCTAATGGATTGGCTCAATCGGTGGTCTCGTTGGCCCGCTTCATTGGACCCGTAAGTACTCTCGATTTTATTAGTGTCTCGAGATTTACACACGCATCAAACATGTCAACGTTTAGATTCTGGGAGGTTATGTAAGTGTTGCACCGCACCAGTCAGGTTCATTCATCTAATGAATTTGTTTGTGTAGCTTTGGTCTTTTAGCACTTTTGGGAACCCCGAAGGGTATGGTTTTGGTTTCTGGTTCTGTGCTGCTTTTTGTATCCTGGCCCTCTTGCATAGTTTTACACTCCAGTGATAGTAGCTCAAATCAGCCTCATGATTCGGTTCTGGATTCAGACGAGTATGATTCTTGGACCTCCGTAAATTAAATTAAATTTGGATCGTTTTGCTTCCAACGCAGTTTAGTTCCACGGCACGCAACGTAAGCGATTCCGGGTGTTCGTGAACCGAGTGATCAAAGGCTTTCCAAGCTGGCGTTTTGAAGCTGATACATGGGAAAGCCTATGCCAGCTGATGACGCTGAATGCCAGGTGTCGGAATGAACCCAAAATGGATGAGCTGTAAGTGGGACGGCATGAAATAGAGGCTGTATTTGGGTTGAGAAGTTCGATCGACCGATGATCGACGCCAATCGGAGAGCTTGTCGCCCAACACAATCAGCATCACATGGTTCTACCGCTTAAGATTTGACCTAGATAGCCACGCCCCTTACATTGGTGTTCCCGCGATCAGAGAGTTCGGCGAATAAATACAAGGAAACACACGCTTTGCACTGGTCCCGAATGTGATTACTGGATTACTGAAGCAGCCACATTCAGTGGCGATTGCCGAACGCCCGCCCGGGACAACCTGGGGGCTCCTACCCTCAATTTATCTCGCAGCGTATAAAGTTCCGCCACTCCCATCCGCGTTTAAGCTTGTATCAACCTCATCCCCCCATATCTCCCCATCTCGACATGCCTTTCATCAAGGTCTCCAGTGGAATTCAAATCCACTACAAAATACCTTCTTGTCCAAATCGGTTGAACCCGACACTTGATCCCAGCAAACCAGTAGTACTATTACTTCATCCTCGGTTTTTTGACATGCATTTTTTCGCGCCACAATATAACGACTCCAGGTTGGCCAAAGGATACAATCTTGTATGTATAGCTCGTGACTTGACCGGTTATTTTGCTCATGCTGGACGTGAAACAGCTCGCAGTCGACCACCACTACCATGGCGAGACTAAATGTCCTATCGACAATAAACCTTATGACTTTTGGAAGGTAAGTTGGTTTCTTCTCCTGAGTGGTATATGGTGCTCCAGCTCGGGCTGTTTCCAGATTGCCAAGGACATTCTTCAAGTGTTGAACGCGTTGAAGGTTAAGAAGGCGTACATTTTTGGAAATAGCCTCGGTGGTCCAATTGCTGTCCGCATGTACATGCTACAGCCAGAGAGGGTCGCAGCATTGATATTATGCGCCAAGCATCCCCCCGTCGAGGTCAGTTGCGCAGTTGTACGCAAGTAAATTTTCCCTCACTTTTCCGTGACAGACGGAGGAAAATTTGGAACAGTACAGATTTCTCAGGTAATGATTGTTCGGCTCTTGGGCCTTCCTCCATTTGTTCGTTGATCACTAAATTGTCTCGCCATCCATCCCAGGGACGCATGTTATGAGCTTGCCGATGATGGCTCAGACCGACTTCCATCAGATGTTATGTGAGTCGCGTTTCTAATCATACGCCTGGGCCGATAAAGTTTATGCGAAAACGTTTCTAGTCATGCTTTGATGTATATATACTTTGGAGAATCTCCCACAGCACGTAAGTCAAGTTGTATGCACCGACTTTGATATGTGCTGAGTCGAGACCACTAATTTCAGAGACGCTCGTGGACGAATGGGTGGCAACAAGCACATTCCGGCCATCAAATCGCAAGCTGATTACCAAAATATTTTCGAGCTTGCTGGATCGTGAGCCCGTAGAACCACGGCTATGGCAAGCGATAACCTGCCCTGTCCTCATTTTGCACGGAGGTAAGCATCTGATGCTCTAGCCCCAGTCGAATGGATCGGGTTTAATCAATCAATAGAAAAGGACGTTCCGTACCCACCCGAAGTTGCTCACTACCACTACGCAGCCATGCCTAATGCAGAGCGTGAACTTCACATCATCCCTGACGCCCCCCATTTTCTGTCTTGGACCCACCCGACTATTGTCAACGAGATTACAGCAAACTTTCTCGATCGAGTAACGGGAGTTGACAGTCGTCGAGCTGCCACCATGTCACTGATGGTCAGTGATGTCGCTACGACACCAACGCAACAGGATTTCCCTCCTTTCCTCTCAAAAGGCGGATTAACTGTTCCGGACGAGGGGCAACCCCTCCGAAAAAAGAAGAGCTTTCTGGTTCGGGTTGGACTAAAATCCAACTGAAACGCGCATAGAGTTAAGGTTAACATTGTGACAGTAGTATGTATTCACTTTTCCCAGCACCACGGACTATCTAGCCAGCAGGTCCTGTCTTATCGTATGGGCACGTGCATTCGGATATTAACTCGGGCAAATTGTTTTTTCTATATCATATCTCCCTCAGTGGATTCCATTGGAATATTGTAGGATTACAGTCTCAAACCACACCCATCATACTTCGCAATATCCATAGGGATTGGCTTAGTACTATGCAGTTGCAAAATCATTTGATTGAGCGCCACCATCAGCACAGCCACAGGGTGGATTCCGAGTTAATACTAGCTCGAGTTTGTGCATTTTGGTGGGGGATTGAGGCATCGATGAACTCCTTGAACTTGTTGCGACGCCCATTCCCGGTGGTGGCTCGTTTATGTGTGCTTCGATTTAACTCAACCTTTGCTGGACCGGGCCTGGCATCTTCTGCATATGTCGGGCAGCAATTGCCAACCCCTGCCACGAATGAGACTCCTTCTGACTTGACCAGGCCTGAGCGCAAAACCCTCGAAGCCGCCTTACGGGTTGATCAGGCTGGAGAAGTAGCAGCGAACTACATTTACATGGGCCAAATGGCGGTTCTAGGGAAGGATCCAAAAGTGGGGGGGCTTATTCAAGTACGTCACTCAGTTACTACTCTATAAAGTCTCAAACTTATGCGTTGAATTAGCGAATGTGGGACCAAGAGAAAAGGCACCTCTCGGTGATGAATGCGTTGCAAGCGCAACATTGTGTACGGCCAACGGCTTTGCATGGTGTAGCGCAAGTTGCTGGGTGGGGATTGGGGGCAGTGACAGCATTGATGGGTAAAGAAGCCGCAATGGCGTGCACAGAAGCCGTAGAGACAGTCATTGGGGAACACTATGACGAGTGAGTGAATCTTATTCCTTGTCTGACCCTGCATGGCTCTTGACCCCAATTCGAGCCAACTGGTAGAATTTGACAATATGAAAACCAACCACCCGAGCATACCACTGCTCAAAGAGGTAATACGGGAGTTTCGCGATGACGAGTTAGAGCATTTGGATACCGCAGTCGAGCATCATTCGCAACGAGCTCCGGCTCACGCGCTACTCACGGCAGTGGTTGAAGCTGGGTGCAAGGTAGCTATTGAGCTGTGCAAGCGAGTATGAAGTTGGCTTTGTCGCTCAGGTCAATAGTATCCTTGGTGTCTAAAATGAACACCTTTGGCTCCTTCGCGATCGCTTACGGCACTCAGATATAACAGGTTGTCATGGAAGCAAATTCTCACTAGCCGAATGAAGTGACATCAACGAGTGCATTACCAATGAATGATGTACCGAGCACAGAAATCAATGTCAAAGTCCAAAAAGTCCATGCAAAAGCTATCAAATACGCGTTCAGAAAGCAGCAGCACCGAGGAGGGCAGCAGCACCGAGCAATCCCCACTCTACGACGCGGCCAGATGCAGCGTTGGAATTGGTGGTGGCACTAGCGGTCGAGCCGCTAGCAGTGCCAGTGGCAGAACCAGTGCGGCTGCCAGTAGCCGAGCCCGAAGCGGCACTGGATGGGACGCTCAAGGTAGCGGTGTCGACAGCCGAGGTAGCCTCAACGCTCTGGGTAGCAGTGCCTTGTTCAACTGTGATGTAGGTGCCAGCAACGATAGAACCGAGGCCGGCGCTCTTGACGTATGCCTCGAAATCGAACTTCTCAATAGGAGAGTTGGCTGCTGGGGTTGCAGGAGCTGTGAACGAGCTCGGCTGGGCAAGGAGAAGGATCATGTAGCGGTGAGCGCCAGAGCCCTCGGCCGGGAATGGACCTCCGTAGGCGGTGATGTTGGTGCCAGAGTTAACATCAAGGGTCCATGGGGACGAAGTTCCTGAAATTACGATTTTTCATGAGTGCTTGGTCAAAATTACTCCAGGAGGAACACTTACCAGTGGCCTTGACACCGTTCACGAGCCAGTGGCGGGTTTGGCCTTCTGCCTGGCTGGCACCAACAATGTCTGCGTCAACCATTGCAATGGTGTAGGTGCTACTGGAAGTAACATCGGGAGAGTCATTGACAGCAGTCAAAGTAATCTTGGGCTCGGGCTTGACAACTAAAAGGAAAGTTAGACGTGTTAAGCTGCCAAGGTCAAGTCGGAACGCACCATCAACGGTTTGAGGCTTGCCGGGGTCGATGGGAGAGGCGCCATAAGTAACGCCCAAAAGAGCCGAAGGGCTGAAGGTCGTGATGGGACTGGTGGAATGGGTTTCAGCACCAAAACAATAAACCGTTTGGCCGACTTACTCGGGGGTCAGTTTCGCATTCTTGAACTGAGCAATGATTGACTGCAGTTCAACCGCATTATTCTGAGCGTAGGCAAAGGGGGCGACAGCCAAGGCAAGGATTGCAGTGGTCTTGACGAACATAGTGGATTAAAATGTAACCAAAGGCTAAAAAACGGGAAGGTTATGGAGGAGGAAACTAAAAGACAAGTCCCTTGGCACTTGAACTTATAGCGTGGATCAGTCACACAGCCACATATACTCGCCGCCAAGCGAGGGCCTCCAGGGCCATTTTCATAATGTATCCAAGCGCCATGATGAGTTGAGCGGTATAGTGAAGTGGTTAACACGGGAGACTTAAGTCTTCCAGACAGATTTCTCCTGCCGAAAGGCGTCGTGGGTTCGAACCCCACTGCCGCTACTTTTTTCTGGGCTCGCATCCTCGTGCTATCTTGTCTGGATCTCTGGTTTCACAATCTCCATTTATCTCCATTCTGTAATCCGAACCACCAGGTCCGATAAACACATATACAGTATATCCAGGCAGTATCCCAAAATCACACCTACAAAGGGAGCACTGCTTCACTCGGTCAGTCACCGCCAAAAAAGGCGCCAATAGAGTCGTGGCCGCCAGGAGCAGTGCGGACTCGGCGGGTGGGTTTGAAAAGATTCTAAATGAACAAAATTTATGTTCAGCGCAGTTCATAGGCTAAAGGGTAACTCACTCCATCATTGTCGACAACACGGTATTCAGACTTGGCAGGTTCGGCCGGCGCTTGTGCTTGTGCTTGTGCTTGTGCAGGTGGGGGAGGAGCGACTGGCTCAGGTTCATCATCTCCCAAGTGGAATGTTTGAGCGCCTCCGGGTGCCGTACGGACGCGACGCGTGGGTTTCCAACCCGGGTTCGCAGGGTTTGCTGGGGCAGTCTCCGGCACGGCCTTGGGCGCGCTTGTTTCAGCTGGGGCAGCTGCTTCACTCGAGGGTTCACCCGACACCGTTGCGAATTCCGCATAACCTAAGCTCCACCTTAGCTCGTGGAATTGGGTGAATCCATAGGTGCACTTACGTGGTAGTTTGGCGATTTGGCTGAAGTTGGTATCTACTGTCACCTAGACAATGTTGAGCAATTCAGAGACGCGTTTTTCGCGTGCAAAACATACTTACATTGACATATCTACCAATTCATGCCTTAGTGGATGATTGTGCAATGATGAAATCTGGCGGATACGTGAAACTTACTTCAGAAAGTCAATCAAAGATCGCTTGGTAAAGACAATCTTGGTGTCGTCCCAGTCCATTAAACCTGATTGATTCGTTCAATGAGCTGGTGGGTCATCGACACAAACTATCACGGACCGAGTCTGTATGGCCAGTCTTTTTCTTTCGAGCGGTCGACGACCTCCACAGGTGTATACCTGGGAGACATCTTCAGCATACATCTCAAGCTTGTTACACACACATACTCGGGCATATTTATTGTTCAAGATTAATAGGTTGTTAATGGGAAAAAGGTCTTTGTGTGGATGAAAGCAAGCCTCGTGGTAGTCAAAGGCTGACAGGCCAAGCTCGGTATTTCAATTTGTCATGCAGGTTTGGTTGGTCCTGTTGACGTGAATTGCGGTTATCCGTTCCTTCCAAATCCACCACACCGTGCCACTCCTGACGGCTCAACGACCACGTTTTGGATCGACCGTCACTCGCACATCCCCTACGAGGCTAATACTCTATATTCCCTACTCGTAGGTACTCATATCACCGGAGGCAGATCACATCCAACTAGTCTGACATTGAAGCGGACTTGATCTCTAGCTATCATTCCCCGGCATATTTCCTCGCTTGAGTTTTCCAAGCCAACTACGATCGTTCGCATCTCTTTCTGCCGCTAATCCATGGTCAAGGTTGGTGCCGGTTAAATCGTATTTTTGATATGGTGCTGATGTTCCACGTATGAAGTACTTATACTGATTCTCACACTTCAACCGTAACGACAACACTTGAACCCGTTTTCTGCACATGGAGGTTTTCTTTGGTCGGCGGAAAAGCCGCCCTCGGGAATCCTCTGCCTCCCAATCCGAACTCAGCGAGCGTTCCGTTCGCTATGAGAATACAGTACGGGACCGCCCACCAGTTCCTGTCGGCACTGTATCCCAGCCCTTGCGAGCATCTAATTCCATGTCTTCCGTTATATCCGCACCCACTCAAAATCCTGGACTCACCTCCTCGGGTACAGAGATGAACTTTCACCGCACTCGAAGAAAATTGGACCCCTCCGAGGGGGACCGGCCCACCTCACCTAGCCCTTCGAACATATCAAGCTCTAGTTTTGGCCATGCCTTTGACTCTCCAGGCTCAGCCATGACGAAGAGGTCTCGTGATGCGGATGCCACGATACGACCGGGTGATCGACGTAACACTGGTGCAAGCGCGCCTGGCTCTGATTTCGGACCCCCCATGTCGCCATCTGGATCGTCTCGCCATGGGCATGGGAGCGGACACCGGCCCTCGTCGTCTCTTACGGTTAAGAGCGATATGTCTCGCACGTCCCATAGTACCCATAGTGGGTCCAGGTTGCGCGCCTCAGACGATGGCTTTTTCATGGACCGGCCTTCCGATGAAGATATTCAAGCTATGTTTCTGGAGCTTGGCCGCGCTTTTGACGTCGATAAGGACAATCTGTCGATCGAAAGTATGTGGTTGATTATCTACGAGAGCGAGAAGAAGCGCTGGCGCGAAGAACGGGATAAAAACAAGGGCAACGACAAGCGATCGACTGCGGGAAGTGCGTCGGGTTCGGTTGGCGTGAACACGAAAGACACTGGGGAGTATTATATCCAAAAGTTTATGACGAACACTATTACGCCAAAAGATATACAAGGCCTTGGGGTATCTCTGCGCACCATGCCACTAGCCTGGTTTCACGATTTTATAGACACTCAAGGCATCGCAGTGCTAGCCTCGCGCCTTAACTCGTTGAATCGCCCTGGCGCTAAGAGGTGGGTTTTCGAGCGTACTTGTGGTCAGAGCTGACGATGCTCTCAGAACCGAAGTTGAGACCCAAACAGAAATCGAGATTCTCAAATGCCTCAAAACTCTTTTGAATTCTGCGGTAAGGATCCACATAGTTGCAAACGAGTCGACGCTAACGCCAACCTTAGATTGGCCAACGAGAAGCCATTGCCCAACAAACAACTGTGAACCACATTGTTACCGTCCTCGGCAGTCCTCATATTCCCTCACGAAGAGTTGGTCTAGAGTTGTTGGTCGCGCTCTTGTATGCCGAAGACCACCCCCACTTGGTTCTCGTCGCTCTCGAGGCTCTCAGCAGTAGCCACAATGAAAAGGGCGCGTTCTCGTTTTGGTTCAAAACTACCCTGGTCACATTGTTGAGCCGTGGCAAAATGGGAAGTTTAGTGGGAACCAGCAAGGACTTTAAGAAAGCCGCTGGGACAGAGTCTTCTCTGGGCGATTACACTGTGCGTATTTTACTGATTTACTTGGGATTTTCGGGAGTTAATTACGCACGAACAGTTGAACACTATATTCGTTATCAATGCGATACTTGCCGGCGCTCCAGACCTCAAGACGCGCATTTCTCTTCGCACAAACATGGAACTGGCGGGGGTTCAGCAGATTATCGACTTTGCCAAGGAAATGACTCATGGTCCGGAAGGCTTGTCGACTAACTTGAATCAGTATTTGGCGTCTGCGGAGGAGGACCAACTTGAGCTCAAGGAGCAGCTAGGTCGGGAAGTACTCAACAATATGCAAGACCCGCTTGAGCTGTTCAGGACGGTCAACGAAACGATCAAAGAATCGCCTGCCCAGGCCTACTTTATATCCTGTCTGAAGCATCTCTTGCTCATCCCACAAGAAGACGTAGAAACCCGAACCAAGTACTATCAAGTCATTGATGGGCTCATTACCGACATTATCCTCGAACGAAGAGCTTCGTATGCGCATGAATTTGGAGATCCGGCCGCCATTTCGTTCCAAAAGCTGGCTGCTAGTTTCAATGAACAAGAACGCGCCGAGAAGGCCGAGGCCGAAGCGTCGGAACTTCGGGGACAACTCGTGCGACTAAAGTACGAAAAGGAGCTGCTAGATGAGGAGATGGGAAAGGGGTTGGATGGTCTCGTTGGCGATCTCAAGGTCAAAGTTGCCATGCTGGAGGACAAGCTTCGTGTTTCGCGCCAAATGTCGGACGCGCTGCAGGCTAGGCTCGGCGAGGAAGGACGAACGCACCGCGAGCGAATTGAACAGCTAGAGTTTCAGATTCTTGAGCTTTTTAATATGCTCAAGGTTGGAATGAGCGAGGATGTGTTGGCTAGCAGTGGCGTCCAAGACAGCGGCCGACGGCACCAACTCATTGAACAATTAACGAAGCAGCATGAGCGCAAGAAGACGATAAGTATCCTTGAAGGGCAAAAGAGGAGAAAGAAGGGCAAAGGTGTACTCGACGAGGACACAGAGGCATCGAGTGACGATATGCAGATGAGTCCAGCGACTAGTGTTACAGGCCGAGCAGCCGCAGCCACATCGATTAGAAGGAAAAAGTCGAGAGTCAACGGAAATGGTGTTGCTTCTGGTGGGGCCGGCCGTGAGGACGCGGACAGCGAGCGCGGGGAAAGCGAGTATTCCCACGACTCGGTGAGTGGGTGAACTATACTTTGGGGGCTATTCTCAACGATTTTATAGTATCCTGCTCGACGCCGCAAAGGCACGGGCGAATCCTCGTCTGGACGCGCTAGCCCTCGCCAAGGAGAGGAGCGCGGAGCGGCAAGCTTGGCTCGCAAGCGCTCACTTCCACCTCGATTCCTTGCCGAGCTCTCGGGCAAGCTTGCTCGCACTCCGTCTGGAACTACTATCAAGGAGGAAGTGCAGGAAGGCGACAGTGAGAATGCGTCGCGCGAGAGCGGGCACACTGAGGATACTGCTCCAACGTCGACTGAACATGGAGTCAACGGACAAGCAGCCGATTCATCTGGCAAACGGCTCGTTCGCGTCAAGAGCGTGCACGTCCAGGGGTCATTGTCAGAGCAGCTTGCCAATCGACTGGCCAGCATGGGAAAGCCAGTTCCTACAACATCACTAGATTCCACACCTGCAACATCGCCCCAAGGTGTTGTGTCCGAGGAAGGCGCACGTGCAGAAGCGGACAAGGCACCAAGTCTAGCGCCAGGCACGGCTACAAGCAATGGAGAAGGCGCTCCAGCTCCACCACCACCACCACCACCTCCTCCTCCACCTCCTCCACCGCCCCCGCCCCCGCCCCCGCCGCCACCACCTCCCCCTCCTGGTTCTGGTCTACCACCGCCGCCGCCACCTCCTCCGCCTCCGCCTCCACCACCTGGTTCTGGTCCATCTGCAGGCGGACCGCCACCACCACCTCCGCCCCCGCCAGCGAAGAAGGGCTCTGTTCCCAAGACTCCTGGTTTCCCGAGCTCGATTGAGAATACGCCCAAACGCAAGGATGTCGAAATGATTGCCAACACCCGGATGAAGCAGCTGCAATGGGACAAGATTCAGCACCAGCAAGTTGGCAAGACGATCTGGAACGAAGAATCCTCGGACAAGGAGCGGGAATGGGCACGGAAATTGATGGGCGATGGGGTATGGCGAGAAATGGAGGAAGACTTCAAGGCGAAGCAGCTCGTGATCAACCTAATGGCCAAGCAAAAGCGCGCCGAGCTCAAGAGTGTGCTTGATCAGCAGACCAAGAAGCGTGTGGAGATTATCATCCAGCGGGTGAAGAAACTGACACCCGAGGAGATTGCTACCAAGATCCTGCAGTCTGACCGCGACGTGTGTACGGAAAGTTTCCTTGACGAGCTCAAGCGTGTGTTGCCGTCTCCTGAACAAGTTGGCAAGCTGAACGTGTATCGCAACTCGACGATGGAGGAGCTGTCTGAGCTGCACCCATCTGACCGACTTATGGTGCAGCTGATCAAGATTGAGCGACTTGGCCCGCGCGTGGACGGGATGATTTACCGGGCGCGATTTGAGGAGAACTTTAGTTTGCAGGACGAGGTATGTATGACGTTTGCGTGATTACGATGTACCGATCGCGATGTGTAGGGCGCGAGAAAGCTTATCGAGGCCTGCGAAAGCCTGAAGAATGCTCCGAAATTCAAAGAGCTTATGGGGGTGAGTAATCGTGGGCTATCTATACTGAGTTGGGATCTAACGTGGGCCGTGTGAAGCTCATACTTCTGATAGGCAACTTTATGAACGGGACTGGTATCAAGGGTGGTGCATTTGGATTCAAAGTCAGCAGTATCAACAAGGCAAGTCACGGAGCTTATGTGATGTCGCACGTTCTTATAGTTGTTGCAGCTTGTGGATACCAAGTCTATGAACAACACGACGCTGCTTCACTTTGTGGAACGGACGGTATCGAGGCATTTCCCCGAAATGGAAGGGTTCCTTGATGAGCTGCAAAAGCCCGAGGAAGCGTACCGAGGTAAGTCGGGTCGGTGCTTTGTTCTCCGGGTATCGAGTGACGTCGGGGTAGTGAACCTGCTGGAAGTGAGGAAACACTTTGGGGAGCTCCGGACCGGGCTCAAGTCTATTCGGACTGAGCTAGCAGAGCACTTTTCGGATATCGATTCGCTGCCGCCCGAGGACCAGTACCCGAAGAAGATGTGGCGGTTCCTGACGGAAGCAACAGAGCAACTTGAGGATTTGAGTGATGCAGTGAAGCAAGCCGAGCTCAAGTTTGCAGACGTATTACGGTTTTATGGCGAGGACGAGAAGGTCGGGTCTGGAGAATTTTTCGGCATTTTCAAGACGTTTTGCACATCGTATCGGGTGGGTGTTCCTAGATTGCGGAGGGCGAGCCGAGACTAACCTGTTGTAGAAATGCCAATCGGAAAACCGGGCAGCCGCGGAGGAACGAGTTGTTGCAGAGAAACGACGGCAGTATGCAGAGGAGGCTCGAGCGGCTCGGCAAAAGGCGCGAGAGGACGAGACGGTGCGGGATCCGCAGGATGCGGCGATCTTGGACAGTCTGCTGGACCGACTGCGGAGTGGGGACACGATGCCGCGGAAAGCTCGACGGACGCGGCCGAGCATCCACCGACTGCCTGTAGCGCTGACGACGATGGCGGCGGCGGCAGCCGAGGGTGGAGAAGGGAAGAATGGGGCGGGGGAGGATGCGATTGGACCTGCGGAGGTGGTTGCGGACAAGGCCAAGGACATGCTGGCGCAGCTGCAGCAGGCGGGATATGGGGCGCCGGTGAGTCCGGGAATGGTGGGGACGCTGCCGCGGACACCCCGGGCAGGGAGCACGCGTCGAGCGAGGGCACGTGCGGAGGCTCGAGCGAGTGCCTCGAACCTGCAGGTACACGCAGAAGAAGAGATGGGGACACTTTCGGACACGTGGACGACGTCATTGCCATCGACGCCTGGAATGGGGGAGGGGCGGGCGCACAGTCGGAGTGCGTCGCTTGCACAGTCGGTGGGGGGGATGTCTGACGGGGACGTGCGGGTGAATGTCAAGTCGCCGACGGAGCTGGGCTCTGTGCGGTCGTCTGGGCCGGAACAATGACATGGACAGTGTATGATAGTATGGTATATTCGATGGTATTTGCGAGTAGATGGGGTGAAATGAGCAGAGAGACAGAGTCTAGAATACGAATAGCGGAGTGTCTTTGTCGCGGGGTTAGCGTTGGCGCCGGCCGTGACGCCCAAGACCGATCAGCGCTGATTCGAGACTGCGGCTGACCTCGAGACCACAGCCACGCGTCCAGACTCTGATATAAACGACGACCTGGCTCGACTGTCGGCATGTCGCTCAACAACTCGCCCCATGCGTCCACCCACGCCTCGTCGCTCTCGCCGCCGCCGCGCTACCTGACCGACGCCTACTACCGCCCGTTCGAGTCCGGCGTCGTTGCCTTTGACGACGACTACCCGATGCCGTTCCCCAACCCCTACGACGTGCCCGACGAGCGCGGATTGCTTGAAAAGTGAGTCTAATATCTATTAGAATTAATAAGCTAATCCGCCCAGCATCGTCCAACAAGCCATCTCCGCCCAGCAGGCGTTTGACCGCGGCGAGCGGCTGGCCGTCCAGGAGCGCCTCGCCGAGATCACCCGTGTGTTGCGCGACCTCGGCCTCGGCAAGGGCGTCCTCGGCCTCGACGGCGCCCTCCCGCCCCTCGTCGACGACGCCCTGCCCGTCCCCCTCGCCGTCCCCGCGCCCCTCGACGCCGCCTCGAGTGCCAAGCGCGCTGCAGAGGGCGACGACGGCCCCAAAAAGGCCCTCAAGCTCACGCCCCCGCGCGAGATGGACGCCAGTGCCGTTGCCAATATCCCCAATATGAGCATGCCCAATGTCCCCGCGAATATTCCCATCCCGCCAAATATGGCCCCAAATATGGCCCCAAATATGGCCCCAAATATGGCCCGCCCCATGGCCCTGATGCACGCCCACTCGTATCCCCTCCACGCCCCACATGTGTCCTCGCCCCTCGCCGCACTCCCCTACGAGACAATGGCCATCCCAGAGCCCGTCTTCGAGCCAGACCCATTCCACGTCTTCCCCAGCTACCATGTCTCTCGCCCCCCCACGCCCCATTCCCCCCGCTCCGACGACGACTCGGACGATTCCGACGAGGGCCGCCATGTCAAGCAGGAGCACCCCCATGTCTCGCTCAGCCGCGTCCGCCACACGCCCCCAAAGCCCCGCATCGCACGCCCCGGCGACCTCACCCCCGACATGCCCTCGATCGCCCACTCGGCCAATGTCCTCCCCCCAGAGCTCAAGGCAGAGGTCGACCGTGTCTTTTTCCAGTTTCTCAACAAGATTTGCTCAAATCGTAAGTCTCTCTCTCTCCCTCTCCCCCCTGCTCACCCGCCCCAGTCGACGCAACCGAC
The DNA here is from genome assembly GCA_037974915.1 of Ceratobasidium theobromae. NCBI lineage: Eukaryota > Fungi > Basidiomycota > Agaricomycetes > Cantharellales > Ceratobasidiaceae > Ceratobasidium > Ceratobasidium theobromae. The sequence goes on from JBBBZN010000009.1 coordinate 525,746, forward strand.
AGCAAGGGCGAGGCAATCCACCAGACCCTCATGGCAAAGAAGATGGCCCGGCTCGATGAGCTCCCCGACTTTAGGCCATTCAAGTTCCGCATACAGGCCTTTACAAACGGCTTTTTGGAAGAGGTCTGCTTTTCCCTCCGGATTTCGGATCGGTTCACTGATCCCTTGCCGCTTTTGGTCAGCTCGCAGCAGAGGGCTATCCGGACGAAGTTATTCCGATGAAGAAGGTCGGTCGTGCCTGCATGTGACCACACACAACCTTGTTTTTTGGCTGACGTGACGCCTCGATAGATTAAATCATATCTCTGGAACCAGCCGTACATTTCACGCTTCAACGAGGACGGCAAAAAGGCCAAGTCAAAGGGTAATCACATTTGGAATATCGATGCACGCAAGCTCGACAATGCCGGGCCAGTCCACTGGACTTTTCGCGAGTTTAAGCGCAAAATTGCCGGCACTCCCCCTGGCATTGCTTATCACGGCCATCTCTGGCAGTGGGCTCCCCATGTCTGGGATCCGCAAGTCTCCCGCGCAAACATCACCGCCACCTTTTCCTCTACCGCCCTGCCCCCCTGGCTCTCCTGGAACGATAATGTCTTGACCGGAACCCCCGGCCCTGACGCGACCAATACCGACATTACCGTTCACGCCAAGGTACGCCATCCTTGATCCCTTAAGGCGCCCGCTGACAAGGCACAGGTCTTGAGCGATCCAGACGAGCAGGTCTTGTCGCATACATTTCATCTCACCATTGCGCCCAGCGCAGTCGACCCTGCCTTTGTCAAGTCACGAAGACCTTCGCTCGCCCATGATGTGCGGCGAAACGCCAGCGACACGGCCGTCACACGCGAGGGCATGCGGCAAGTCGTCTCGTTTTCCCGCTTGGTCAGAGGCTGACTGGTGATTTTTCCAGAACGCGCGCGGGATCCACTTCCTCTAATCCCTCGGATAACCACCAGGTCATGCAGGTCCTTGCCAATGCAGTCAGTCGAGTCACACACGCCGCACACGCTGCCCAGACCCATTGTGGTACATCCATGTCTGATGTCGACCAAGCGGCGCTATTGGCCAAGCAGCAGCAAGTCCTCGGGGCCACCGCCCAAGCCGTCGCCGATGAAGTCCGTGCGGGGCCCCATCCAGACTCCCAAGGCACCGCTAGCGTTCTTGTCGCCGCCGCACACTCGGTCGTAGTGGGTGCCGCACAGCTTGTCGCAACCGATCGTGTCACACAGGCTACGCGCAATGCCGCAGACCCGCACGCCATGGTCCCGGCTCAGGCTCCCATATCCGTCACCGAAGTCTCGGTAGCCACCCAGTCGGCCGTTGCACACGCCGTCGCACTCAATGGCCCCATGGCGAGCGATGTCGAGGTCATGATGACGGCCAATGCACTCATTCAGCAGCAACAGATTGCCTCGACGACAGAGGCCCTCGAGGCAACGCAGGTGACGCATTTGCTCGGCGGGCCCGCCCCCGGGTCGGTCAGTCCCCAGATCGGAGACCATCGCTCGCGCTCGATGAGTTCCCTAGCCAATCCCGTCATGCCCATGAACGTCGGGCTCGTCACGGGACTTGGCCCAGGGCTCGATGGCATGTCGGTCGTTCCCCCAATGCACGGCATGACTGGTCTGGTCGCTAATGGCATGCAATAATTATCGTCTCTTTTGGCTCGCAGACGCTTGCGCCTGCTAATGGACCTCTTGTTTCTCTTGTGGTTTCTATAGTGTTGGTTATTGCCCGTGGACAAAAAAGTCGCCACTGTATTACCGTCCCCTGTCACCCCTCTTGTGATGATACGCCTCTGCCGCTCTCGCATCCCTGTTTTCGTTGCATTTTCTTCTTGGCTGAGCGGCCCAGGCAACCGAGTTATTTCACATCTTTATTTTCGTGACCCGTGCTATTCACTCTGCACATGTAACCTTGAATCGTCCGACAAATTATTTGTACCATCCCTAGACAGCGTACAACAAGTGTTTTATGCAAATGCCTTGAGAATCTTTTGGCGCATTTTAGCCTTGTCCTTGTCTTTACCGTTGATGATCGCCTGTGCTCGCATCTCGACGGCGGCCGCAGCTTGGTCCAGGTCCTGGCCAGCGACTTGGGTGAGCCGCTCCCTGCCTCGATGACCTTGGCTTGGTCAGTTGTTGCCTTTTGACGTTTTGTTGACTCACAGATCTCCATGTATTGCTCTTTGAAACTCGAGCACAATTCAGCCCGCCGGGCACGTTCCGTTTCAATTCGCCCAACAACATGCTTCAGGCGTGTCTACACGTGGAAAAAGGCGTAAGAGAGACGGTTGTTTGCTAGGGTCGTCAAGTGCTTACGAGCGATTGCTCTCCGAGTTGCCCAAATTGCTCATTCAGGACACGAACCGCGGCGAGGTTCCCATTGGCTGTTTGATTGAATGCCAGAAAGCCGTCCCTTTTTTGACAAACCAACCCGCTCTCAAACAAATCAAGTTTCGTAAATGATAAAGCTTACTTGTATTCACTATCAGGTCCCTGTTGCACGCGCCTGATAGCCGTAGAGACGTCGTCTATCACGGGAACAACCGCGTCGTAGAGGTCTTGTTTGATGCTTATGGACAGGGACGAAAAGTGCCCTGGTGCGTTTGGTTCAGTGGGATGGACGAGATGCCGAATGTATGCGCACCTCGCAAAGCATCTGTGAGCGCTTCTTGCCGCTTTGTTCTGTCGTGGACCGACCTAGGGGGTACCACGGCACCCGAAATCCCGGAATGTATGCGCTTAGCATCGAGAGAATTTCGCCCGAAATAATGCCCCGTGGGAGCCAGAACTCGGTACTCACTGGTCATCGAACCCCATCAGGCCGTCAATCAAAGTCCGCTCATCTTGCCATTCCTCATCGCTCTCTTGGTCATGGCTGGAATCTTGGTACGTCCCGAGCTCCTCGTTTTCGGGTTCTCCGCGTTCGACAAGGGCAGTCCCACCGTGTGGAGGCGTGCCCGAGTGGTCCAGGCCCTTGTTCCACATACCTGATACCCCGCGGTAGTGTGCGTTCGCGGCCGAGACTTGGGCGAGACCGTCTGTGGCATGTCTGCTTCCTTTTCTCTCCGCAATATCGCCGTTGGCTATGCCATGCTTTGATGATCGTCCAGAACGCACAGAACTCGCCTTTGCACTCCGTATGGGCTTGAATGGGTGAGGACTACGCGCGAATAGCGAAATCCGACTGCGGGTTTTGGAATCGTATGCTTGTTTGGCATCGATGCGCGCCAGCTTAGGAGTTGAGATCGAAGTTCTGGTCATTCGTCTCGGATAAACTCAAGGTCAAAGTTGGGTCTGAGAGCAAAAAGTCTCCCTACGGCGCTTGCCGCTGCAAGGGCAATAGCCGCTCGATATTTGCAATTCGCACCGGTTCCGAATAACATCTGATCATCACGCGAGCTCTCTAGCGTAGTCCAAACTCGACCACCATGGCGATCTACTCCCTATGGATTATTAACAAGGCAGGTGGCCTCGTATATCAAAGGGAGTTTGCGGGTGCGTGTTCTTCCATTTCTACCTTTTTTTAATTTCGTGGGGTTTACCCCAGAATCCTAATCTGGCTCGCGTATAGATGGTCTGGCCAAACTCACCTCCAACGAGTATCTTGTACTAGCTGGAACTTTGCATGGCATCCACGCTATCACGAGTAGACTGTCCCCCATCAATGGGCCTAGTCCAGGTGCACACGTCATCGAATCGGAGTCGTTCAAAATATCGATCCTTCTCACTGCTACAGGCAAGCGAACCATCATCGCCCTTGACCAGGTGTTCTAACGGTCTAGATCTTCCTCGTAATTCGGGTCATTGTCCACAGGCACCAAATTCGTACTTCTTACATCTCTTGCCGAGTTTGGTTCTCCCGCATTGCTAGCACGAGTGTACGAGGCCTATGCCGATGCGGTCATGAAAAACCCATTTCATACGCCCGAGATGCCTATTCGGAGTGCTGGATTTGATACGCGAGTCGCAGCTCTTATTGGAGGAGGATGAACAAGTGACCTGCTCGAGCCTCGACTCGAGCGCTGAGACCGCACTCGGGGGCCCCCCGATTTCCCCATGTCATTGCCCTATGTCATGGTACCATGATCATGTGCTTCGGATACGTTCGACATTGATGGTGTCAAAATGCGTGATAGGTACAGGGTTCCTGAGCCACTTTACTAGAGAGATGCATATAGAGAATACAAAGCAATGCATTAAAGGGTACATGTGATTATTCTGCCAAATCCGGATTCCTGACGCGTGGTGATCGTATGGACATGTATGATGGGGGTATATCGACAATGTCGGTTTCTGAATTCGATCCGTGTGCTTCTTCGCCCGATTTTCCTTCGGCAGGTTCACTCGTACTGGCCGATCGTCTGGCACGAGGGACGACGTTGGCTGAAGCAGAGGCTTGGTTGTGCCAACTAGAAGGCGGTGGTCGGGTCACAGGGTTGACAAACTGATCTGCAGCGGACATTGGAGTGGGTGGGGTCAGGGGTATGCTATCTCGACGTCCAGAAGTGGTGAAACTGAATGGATTGGACATCGATCGAGAGTGGCCGTGCGAACTTGCACGGTGAGACATCGAGTGGGCTGTGGAATGCGATATGTTTTGTGAGTGAGAGTGTGAGGACCTATGATCTTGGCCGCTAGTCGAATATGACGAAGTTCGGGCGAGAGCCGTATACATTGCAGCAGCAGCAGCCGAACTATTCGTCAGCGCGCCGTGATCCAAGGAAGACATCGATTGGCCGGGTTCGCGGGGTTCGCTACTTCCGCGATCAACAATATGTCCCGCCCCAGTACGTCGAGCAAACTCGTCAGCTGACATGGGCGGGATAAATGGCTCGGCTCTGAACCAGTCGCGCTCGTTATAGCTCTGGTTTCGGCTTAGCATAGGTCCCGAGTCGGCAAGAAGATCTGTCCTCGGCTGGTTCATAAGCCGTTCATGATCTTCGTGCCTGCGGTCGTTGCGGCGGTCGGCGCACATGAGCCAAATCAATATCAGCAATATAACGACAGCAATTCCACCAAGGGTGCCGCCGATTATCGCCCCAAGGTTCACAGAGCGACGCCTACACGTCACTTGAGTATGCAATTAGCAAGGATTGAACAGGCAAACTTACGTGTTCCCAGTGTTGACCATCGCGGTAGGCATGTTGACGCCACCTGAAACTGTTCCCCCACTAGAACCATTAGTCGGCGCCGGTGTCGGTCCCGAGCTCATGGGGGCAGCAGATCCTCCCGTTGCTGAATGGCCGTTCCCTGCGGCAGTACCCCCGACCGTAGTAATTCCTCCAGAATTGGCTGTGGCAGTTCCTCCAGGATCGACCGTAACAGTTGCTCCAGAATTGGTCGTGCCAAGAACGACTCCTGTCCCTGATGCGGATTGAGCGCCCGTACTCACGCTCCCCGCAGCAGGGCCCGCTGTCGAACTGGGCGATTGACCATTGATGCATTCGTTGGAACCACCACCGACGGCGAAGATGTCCGTGCTCCCGCCGTTTTCGTTGTTACCGCCTACGGCCAAGAAAAGCATTTGTGTCCCCTCGCGGACGTTGGTGGTCCAGTCGAGGCGGCGGGCATCGGAAGATGGAGCACCTAGGTCGAATGATTGCCCGCCGGGAATAATTCCGTATATATGCACTGGGCTTGTCACTCCTGGATCCCAAGAAATGCAGTATCGGTCACATTGCGAGGGGGCCTTTCCGTTGGTATACATAAAGAAGTCCGCCTTGCTATTATTCGTAGGCAGGCAGTCCGATGGGCCTCCGCCTACCGTGTATATCGAGCTTGTTCCCCCGGCGCCAAATCCAGTAGAGTCTGACATGGCAGCAACGAACTGTGAGTTTTCGGGAAATTTAAGAGTCAAACTAGTGGACAATCGGCCGTCTGGTATTTGCATGTTGACAACGGTGCGGGTTTCAGGCGTAAGGTGCCCCACAGGTACTAAGAAGAGTCGGTAGGGGCCTTTGCCTTCCGACCTATAGACACACACTAAGCCCCGAACAGGATCTATGAAAATAGACGACGCACCATTGAATGGCGAGGGACTGGCATTGGGATGGTTGGGAAGAAAGAACAAAGGTGAAAGCATTACAAGTAGTCAGGCGCCGAGAGATCGCGGGCGCAAGCAATAACCAGAATGCAAGTTTAAGTTTTCGGGTGATCATGGCGACAAGAGATGAGTTTGGGAGGGAAGGAGAATGGGCAGATATTTCTACGGGGGGTGCGCTCCACATTGTGCCATTACAAGTATGACCTCTAGTTGCGCCGGGCACGATGTAAGCGGTGGAGTGACTGGGGCTAGGCACAAGTCGGTAGTCACGTGACTCTATTGCACCGCAAAGCTGTGGATGCTCGAGACATAATTTAGCAATGATAACCGCTCGATAACTGCTCTTGATTGACTTTGGATAAGGTTAAATTATGACCGCGGTCAATCCTGCTGTTTGCATCACTATTTCTCACTGTTTAGAGTATGTCACAAAGCCCTTTCTGCAAGCCATGTCTATGCTCAAAAGCGGTCGAAATGCACTAAAGCCCTAGATCAGCTAAAAGTAGCCCAGGAAAATGATAGTATACTGACCATATAATGAGAAAGCGCAGCTAAAACTACGCATGTATGAAATATCTGGTGGGACGCCCCAAAATAATCAAAATAGCCAGGATACCATCTTTCTGGAAGACGGCTTGCACTAGTGACATTAAGATGTCATGGGGAACAAGTAAAGATATTGTTAAAAAACTCACTATATCAAGGCACCTATTACATATAGTGCACCGCTTGCCAGCAACCACAGCAAACCCATCTCCACTCGAAGTCGTATAAACCCATACAACCAAAGGCCATGTAGAACAGGTACAATGGCGGTGAGTCCCAAGGCAAGAAAAACAATCGTACGAGCCCACCGATAGGCTGGGGTCGAGTATCCCGGACTTAACACTATATATGCAGCCCCTAACAATGGTTGTCGTCATTTAGGTCCATTGAGCCAGGTCGTACTCACCAGTTCCAGCAATCGTGATAGATGTTAGGTATGCCACTTGAAGATATGGGTCACAATAAAAACCGTAATAGACACATGGATAAAAGCTCCCCACGGTAAGGACTATTCCTGAGTGAGTGGGTCATGCACATGCTCGTTACATGACTTACCCACAATTCCGGTGTAGTCCAACATATGGCACCTTTTTGCCACCTGAAACAATACGTTGGCGCTTTTCAATAACTACATCAATTGCACGTACTGAAGGGGAGTGACAGTTTGCCGTATGAAATAATGCGCTGGCACCCATACAGAATATGGCGGCAGCAAGGAAAATACCGAACCCGGCGGGATCATGCCAAGTGACACTCTCATGGTTTGAGGGTGAACGCCAGGTTTCAAATAAGAGGGCTAGAAAAATTATTGCACCTAATAAATGGCTATGTATATTGACTGGCGTTATTGGGTGAGTTCTAAGTTGAGCGCACAGAGGTGAAACCATTACTCACCGGTTTCGTTGTGCAAATCTGACACGTCAAGCCACAAGGGTACTACAATTAGTTCCGAATCTTGGTGTCCATGAATGCTACGAACACTTATAAAGGGAAGATATACAACCAAACCAAGAATACTGGGGTCTTTCAGGGAATTAAAATTAGGTCAAATATCAAAGCTCGATGAATGCAGGAACATACCTGCGATACCCCTTTCTAATAAAAGCATTATCTTGAAGCCATTTGGGAAGCTCTTCGTATGTTGCCAAGGGGTTGAACCTCGGGGCTTTGCCTTCGGGGCGATTTTTACTTGAACCCATTTGGTTGGGGTTGGGGTAGTGGTCGGCTGTTAGTCAGTGTGCACGAGTGCTTATATCCAGGTGCTTAGTAAGTTTAGGGTCGATTCTTGCTGATTGACAACAAAAATTTACCAAGATCATAAAGTAGCAACAAGATACAAATGTGATACTGAAAGTTATCCTATCCTAACCTAGTTTTCCTGGTCGTATTGCGTCTGCTCGATGGCTCAGGCCTGCGACTGCCCTTCTGAAATCGCTTTCTAATGGCGGCAATCATCTTGCTAAACCTGAGACAAGATGGTTTAATTTTCTGTGAAATGGGTCAAGTATGGTTACACACCAATACAAGTTCAATAAATTGAGAGAAATACTCCCAATCCCATAAATAAGTGTTAGCCCTATGGGAATGACATGTTGGACCGCAAAGAGGGTGTTGAAAAATTCGATGGACTTGTAGGGGTAAGTGAATTGAACGAGGACCAAAAAATAAGCATACCATGTAGATGCCAAAGCATATGCGCACAATAAAAAAGAGTGCCAGTAAGACAAATCCATTGATTGCTTGTAATAGGCCGCCTGTCATTTGTAGCTTGTCGAGATACCTAATCAGCTAGGGTTAGACGCCTGACTCCAAGCAACAGCACCAAGGAATCAGTACCACTATTGGGGTTTTCGACACAGTGATTCGCATAAGCAGGGTATCTGATGATGGGGTTTGGGCTCACATGAACTGGATTCAATGGTAAATATTCCGAGTAAGGGTATTGTTCTGGAGAGCTATGTGTGCAAAACTTACTATTCAAGAATGGGGTTGACAACTCCCAAATAAGGGCGCATGGGCCATAAAAGGCCATAAAAGGCCGCTTGATGAGTTTCTAGTTAAAAATGACACCAAGTTGAAATTACTGTCGCTCACATAACTCATTCCAAAAATCAGTGTGCATGCGAGTCCTAATTATGGATGATTTAGATTTCATATTCCCAACTACCATAATGGCTCGCACCGTGAATGATGAACCCAATATCAACTTGGGCTAAAATGGACTCGATAGTATCCCAGATGAAGCTACCAGGTTGTCTTAGACTTAAAATTCGCACAATTTGTCTCAATTGACTTACTACCTGTGGGTATTTTGTGAGTTCCAATCGCAAACAGCTTCAGATCGACTCACCCGACCGCTATGCCGTGTAGGAAGCCCATACCCTCATCCCATCCAAAGGCTTTCTCTAGAGTATCGACCTCCGGCAAGGTCAAAAGCCTATACGCTGCCATAGGTCCAATGACTAAAGCGTGCACCATGCTAACTGCATGGACATTCCAACTATGCTTGGTCCTCCTAGATAGCCGCGGGTATATTTCTGGCGCAATAAAGGGGCTCATGAGAGCAGAAGCAATGTAAACTCCCGTAAAAGCCTCGAGAGATAAAACAATGGTGCGGAAGTGTGCGGGCAAATGTGGGAGATCTAGCCGTTCGCCCAACCAAGCACCAAGATCGTCCAGGACAGACATAGTAAGGCCAGGGTTACAATTAGACAGAAATCACTTAGAATCCGATGTAAAATAGCTGTGTGTGTAGTTGTACCGTTACACTTCCCGATGTATGAGAGAGTTGAGAGGGAGCGCTTATCAGCCACCACAACCATTGAGTACTGTATGAACAGTGGTCACATGACCGCGCGATTTCTGACGTGAACAAGACCAAGTGAGCGCCTTCTATTTTATGTGTATTTGTAACCTAATGATATATATCTATTTCTTCATGAATGACCACGGTTAAAAGCGAAACGAATATCCATCTGATGTCTTATTGGTGTCTCCGAGGCGATATCTAAGCTCTTGATCACTGACTGCTGGACGTTAAAGGCCAGTCTATATCAGATAACTAGATTCTTTGGCACTAAGTGAGTAAATGTCGGAAATAGTAGCAAATACACCAAAAATTTGTTTAACTCAGACAGACATTTCCGATTGCAACAAACGATGGCCGATTCTACAGCAGCAAGCTCTCAAGGGGATGACTCAAGGCCCACGACACCGATCCCGCGGGAAACTAACCGAACTCAAACCTATCACTTTCAATGGGACTTAGCTTCTCGCCGTAAAGGACCAGGAAGTGTGGTATCTGAAGCAACTGAAAGTCGCGCAGGGGACGGGTTGGCACCTCGGGTCGAAGTGTTTTTTGAGAATGTGGATTCGGGATCTGCGACGCCGTCTTTCCCAACTTCATGGAGTGCAAGTAGTCAGGGCTTCAACGGTTCGCCTGATCTCCTCCTGATTTTTTTTACGCGAGGGTACTTATACTATCGTTTCAGCAATATCCACCGTTCTTAATAATCCTAAAACAAAGCCGAACCCTCTCAAGTCTTCTAAGGCGCCCCAACCCCCTGTAAACTCTCCTGATCTCAAAAGAATAAGGCGTAAAGACTTCGAGCCCTATCTCAAAGCGATTGGACCGGCGTGGCACCAATTCGAACAGAATAGGAAAACTGGATCAGACCCTTCCTCGACTTTTGGGGCACCTACTCTCCCTCTAACGATAGGTTCAGATAACCAGAACGGGAATTCCTCAATTATCCGTTCTCAGTTCAACGATACTATACTCCCAGATGCTGGGCCCCGTTCAAAATTGCCCTCTCTGTCAGGAGTACCATCGATCTACTTTGACTCCTCCTTCGACTTGTCCGACCCTCGTACTTTCGCAACGGTCACCGAACAAAGCACCGCGACGACCCACCGAAGAACCTCATCATCTCCCGCAGATATTGCGCTCAACCACATCCTGCAAGAGAAGTTGTCTCATTACATGGACATTGTGGAACAACACCTCGTTCAAGAAATAGCAATCAGAAGCGTCCCATTTTTTGCTGCCCTCTCGAACCTTCAAGATCTCCAGACGGAAGGCGCGGCCTGCTTATCGAGGATTGCACGACTCAAGGCACAATTGCGTGAGGTTGATAATTGCCAAGTCAAACGCGGTTTACAAGTTGTCCAACTTCAAACCAAGCGCGACAATCTTCAGCAGCTGCAGCGAGCCGTTAAGGATCTGCGGGAAGTAGGGGAAATGTTTACGATGGCAAAACACCTAGAGGATGAAGGAGACCATTTTGCAGCTCTAGGATTAACTGAGACAGTAGAAGCATTTCTAGAACGCAAAGAAAACGCTGAGTCTCTCGCAGTCGATCCGGAAGCCACAGCTTTGCCGCATATTCCGCGTCACAAGCCTCAGGAAAGCAACACTGCCTTTTCTTTGCCCATCGTAATTGAGTCGCCTAGTACACCAACCGTCAGTTTTTCCGAACAGAAGCTCGATCGACTACAACCACAAGACCCTCACACTGCTCTGCCGTTGCTTAGCCAAACGACTATCAACCTGGCTTCCCTAACATCCTTATCTAGTATGCCATCCAAACTAGCGGATCTTAGGACAAGCATATCACTCGCACTGCAAAGAGACTTAATAGGGCTACTTTCTGAGGATCTCGTTAATCAAACCAAAGGTTTAGAGTCTAGCACGACAACAATTCCCCTAGCTGAGGCCGTGAGACCAGAGGCTTGGGGGGCTCAGCTTCAAGTTCTTCTCGACGGCCTCCTCAGAACTGGCGGACTTGAGCGAGCATTTGGCAGCTACAAAGAGGTCGCACTTGCACAGATACGACACCAGGCCAATGCTCGTGATCAGAACAACCAAACTGAAAAGGAACCAGAGTCAACTTCGGAGGAAAATGTAGAATTTATCAAGGATATGGATCATGACGCATTTATGCGGTTGATGAGAAGCCTCTATTCTACTCTGCTAAAAAGCATCCAGACTATTCAGGAACATGGTACTTCGATACAAAAAATCCTCAAAGAGATATCCGAGTATGTGCATAGCTACCCCTATGCCTGATTCACTTACGATTTGAGTTTAGGCAGAATCAAAAACGTGTTGCAACCATCGATCTCAGCGACGAGTGCTCTGCCATTGTGTTTGCGGCTGCAGAACTAGCGAGCGTTTGCTGTGCAAGGCTTCTTAACGTGCGGGCTGATCAGAATGTGGGCCTTCCGTGGCCTTCATTCTTGGAGCTATACAACGAGACTTCGACATTCAATGTGGAATGCGAGATCTTGTGCAGAACTATGATCATCGCGTTACGCGGCGCTGCAAACTCTCAGGTACGAACTATCTTGAACAAGGGAATCTCGCTTTCTAAGCAAACCCAAAGGCAAAGTCATACCTATCCTCGTTCCACTCGCAACGAATATCAGAATCTGCAAAACTTGTCGAAGAAGAAACTTGGGCCGCAGTTGATGTTTCCCCCAAGTACCAACGATTGGTCACAGCCTTGATCGAGGCTGCAGTCAGTAACCCGCCGGAAATCTTAGTACAGCCTGGGAAACCAACTGAATCGAACGAAGCTGAAGGTCCCCTTCCCAAGTATATCATAATAGAAGAGCAGGAGTTTTATGTGGTCGGCGCAACTTTACAGGCGATCCGACTCATTATCGACTACCTCAGCATAATCGCTAATCTGTCGCTCCTAACAATCGATGTAATGCCCAAAATAATCGAATTTCTCAAGGTCGTATTATCCCACACGTGCCTTCTACTGCTGACCCACATTGTAGGCATTTAACTCGAGAACATGCCAAGTTGTCCTAGGCGCAGGTGCCCTTCGATCCGCGGGTCTCAAGAATATAACAGCCAGACACCTTGGTAGATAAATCCTTGCTCTGAATATGCAAGTAGATGACTCACTCGGTTTGCATAGCGTTGGCTTCACAATCGTTAACTGTGATGGTCACGTTAATACCCTACATCCGAGAGACATTCCGACGTCACTTGAGCCCAAAGCAGGCCGTCATGCTCATCGAGTTTGACAAGCTAAAGAGAGTAAGCTCAAACCTCAACTTGCGTCTCACTGGCCTACTACGTTGCGTTATAGGACTTCCAAGAGCATCAAAATGAGATATATGCAAAGCTGATCTCTATTATGGGTGATCGCCTGGCGACACATTGTAAATCCTTACAGGTAAGTCACAAGCAAGAGCAATGAACTATAACTAACGACCCCGAGCGTCCAGGAAATTGATTGGACAGCTCCAAGCCCCAAACCTCCCCCAAACGCCTACATGGAGGTACTCGTAAAAGAGACCGCAACCTTGCATAAAGTTCTCACGCGCTACCTTTCTCCTCATACTTCTGAGGTATGCTGGTACTGGTGCCGCTCCTAGGTCGAATTTAATACACCTTTTAGTTAATCATGAGCCAAGTATTCGCTGCAATTAATCATCGCCTATCAGAAGAATATAGCAAAATCGATCTGCCTAGCCAAGTAGCCAAAGATAGGTAGAGTTAACCCCTTTACCTTGAACACGACGGAAAGAGTCCTAACCTTACCTGTTATATTAGGCTCCTCGACGATGCAAGATACCTTCATGCGCGTTTATCCGCGCTTCCTGGTGTGGGCGGACTGAGCTCCATGCTCGAGACGGTTGTTGGCGATAAACGTATAGTTGCTCCGGTGTCCTCCGAACCAGTTATCATTGTACCGGCACAAGCAACGCCCATATCCCCGGCGAAACCTACCCGTCGTACCCTGTCTAGTATATTCGGGAAGGACAGCAGGTTCTCTAAAGCACCACCCAGCGCCCCTGCACCTCCACCGCCGGAGAAGGCAGACACTTTCCGTGGTGCGCCGGAGAAAGGGGCCGAATCCTCGCCTAAAGCCCCCCCTGCGGATACTCAGGCAGATAGCAACAGAGCGGACCCGAACCTTCCGAGCGATGGCATAAACTCGCAGCCGGAGAACGAGCGCCCTGAAGGATTGGTGGCCACACAGGAAGAACAGTCGGCAGCGCTAACTGAGGGAACACATCAAGAGTCGACATCAGAGATCCCAGAACTTCCTGCTGATGGAAAAAATGCTGCCCTTGCCGGTGGTGCAGAAACTAAGGTTGCGACCTCAGCTCCCGAAACCATTCAAGTCGGCTCTCCTGCCGCACTATCCCGTGTGAGCTCACCAGCGCCAGCAGACGACAACTAGTCACTCTTGCAATAGTATAATACCGCATAGACCCTCATCCTCGCTGTATAATATGTCCTTCTCGGTTCCTTGTATTCTGGCATCCCTTCATAAACTTGGCGATAAATTTATTGTCACTCCTATCTATGCTTTGGTTAGTTCGCCGGCTAACACAACTGAGCCTACCTAGTAACCGTAAAAATGGGTAAACACTTGCCCGTGAAACCAAGTAAATCAAGGGACAAGATTGTTTCGTTCAAAGGGGCTGTATGCAATGTAACAGAAGACAATCCGTTATAGAAACAACTCAATTCTCGGCATACGGCCATGTACTTCTCACCAGAGTACTCCCATATTCGTCGATACCATCACGTTGAGTTCAAGGTTAATCCAAATTGACGGCCCCCAATCCCAGATCAATGAACTGTCCCTCAATCGTCTAAATAGTTTAATCTGCAGCTTGGAGTGATGAGCAAGAAGCTAAGGGAATACGAGCCGGCCCACTATAGGACACCCAGATGTTCGTTACAAGGTAAACAATCTAAGCGTGCATTGTGCTCGCATGGATGGTCGTGCGGAGAACCTGCGCAACAATCAAATGCAATACTGTGCATATAAACAATTGACCAGACCAGTTCCTCGCCCTGCTTGACCTGATCGGCAAAAACTTACCACCCACCAGCTAAATGGCGGAATCAATGTGCCGCTTGGCCGTAAATATATCGGACGGCGTGGACAGATATATGCCGTTGAGTTTGATTTTGGTGGCTCGAATAACATAATCACTGCGGGAATGGTTTCACCTGCGTTTGGAACCTCCACCCAAAGTTCCTGACCTCGGAGCCGTTGTACCGCCGAATTCAAAACGAGCGTCAGGTTTCCCATAGCTATCGACGAGAGTCTTATCGCTGGAGGCTTCGCATTTGGCATGGGTTGATGGAACACTCGACGCTCTTCGAACCCAAATTTTGCTAGCCAAATTCAAGAATTTCATCACTGATTTACCCGCTCGGTTGCCCAGGGTATTGCGTCTGGCGCAACGTGTTCAAGTATTCTATAAAGAGCAACACTGCTGAAATATTTACAGTGTACCCAAACTCACGCGTTCCGCCGGTCAGGGGTGAATTTAACTTGGAGCAATGTATGTCCTTGGCTTGTCTCAATTAATTGGCCTGATTGGCGAAATGGAAATGTACACAACACAACGAGGCTGTCGGGATGATCTTCCGTGAAAGGCGTGCCACATGACCATGATTTGGTATATGCGAACCAACCCTAAGGTAAGGGTTAGGTCGTAGGCCAATGATGCAAGTGTATGCGTTGCCTTCCAGCCACCTAGCGCCGCCCAACACATAGTTTACACTATATATCAATAAACAGGTAAGCTTGATCTGTCCGTGTAACTTGCTCTTATTGGGAAAAAAGGCTGATCGATCAACACGTAGCCCAATGAATTGAATAGGCTACACATATGCCTGTGGCGGAAAATGCCAATGTGGTTAGGGTTAGGTCCGTCGAATCAATGGAGCTTGGGCCATGGGACGAATAGGAGAAGCGGGTGCATCTACGATGTACAACTCTAGCGGACAATGAAGTGCCTTTCGCGGCTAGCAATGTGCGTGTGCCTTGGGTTACGCAACTGGTTAGTCAGTCCAATGGCGCAATAATATCGCAAGCACAGTCTGGGTTCGATTATTATAGGAACTAATATAGGAACTAAATGAGACTATGCTTCATCATTGAGTATGGGTGCCGTGGTGATAAAGTCCGCATCTGTGGGAGATAATATACTTGTAATATCGCAATAGTAAATCTTGGCATCCGAATTTCCCCATTCGTCATGGCAGATTGGACTCAAACAGCACGCTGTGGCACCGCGGTAGCATCTTACAAGACTATTCTCAAACCCGTAGTAACCTTGCGCCCCAACAAAAAAAATCAGGAGAAAAGGGTTTTTGGCCAATGAAGTGAGTGAACTGCGCAAGGTCAGGTGATGTGCGGGGGTCATGTGGCCAAGAGAGGAAAGCCCCCATCGACATCAATGATGCATCGATGAGCTTCGCAGGCTTGAGAGCACGCATGTAGGTCACTTCTAACTTCGAGAATGAACGCATCGATGCCCCACATACGTCATCGCCTGCTGTGCCAGGCGATGCTAGACCATCATGCCCAGTGGCTTTTCCCAGCGCAAGACCTGTAGCAACTCCTCTGGACTCAGGGCACAATTTTCGTTAAAATTTTCTCTGACACAGTGACGTTTCGTGACATCGGTCTGGACCGACGTTGAGCTGTGACTGTCACGCAAAACAGCCTTGCGACAGTCGAGGCTGTGCACACGTGGTATGGCAACCACAAAAAAAAGAATAGGGTGTTCAAGCAAATTTGAGGTGTCGCAGTTGTACGTACATCGCACGTTTGAGTTTTTTTTAGTGATGTAATCAGGCTGGGGCACCTAAGGCCCCATAGGCTTTCGTGTCTCATGATTGGTCCTGACTTTTTTGGACGGTAAAAAGTCCACGTAGTGTGCTTTACGGTGCTTGCCTTGAGAAAAGAGCCAAGTTCCATTACGACATTGATTGTCTGTGACTAAACAATGAACGTGCGGGGATCAAATGGATAATTTAAACGAGGTTTGCCACTGTCTATGCGCTGAATCAGGCGACCCACGCTGCCCGGACGGAAGCGGCAGTGAAAGGAGCATTCAACGAATGAGAGCCGGGTATGTGAGCACGCGTGAGAGAAATATTTTTTGCAGTTCGATCTGCGCCGCAGTTCGTATGTCACTCAAAGATGTGGAATGTGAGGATGAGAAACAATTGTGGGCGTTCGGAATTTGTTCCGCCCTCATTGTACAGTACTTCGTGAGCGTTTTGGCGCTCCACGCGCTCCACGCGCTCGAATGACGCGCATTACGCCTGGCCATATGCGTCGGGGCCGGAAAGCCGTCGGCCAAGGCGGCGGAGATCAAGCCTCGGGGCGCTCGGCAAACGTGGCCGTGTATATGCGCGCTGGCGTAATTTCTGAGCGGCTTTTGCTCGGGACACGATCACGTGATGTCGGCGGTCCATGACAAGCTTCGATGACGCGAGATGCAGCGGAATGGTGAGAATGCTGTCAAGTTTGTGAACGATTCCGTGCTTGTGCATCGCGCGACTTCTGTCTGCAAAGGGAGATGCCGAGTATCTATTTCGGATTGTGCGTTTATATATACGAGTCATATGGCCCATTGTCTGTTGTGTGTGGCTGGACTAGCGTTAAAGGCCGTGTATCTGAAATTTTCATGACCACGTATGCATACATGATTGGCGGATTTCCGAATGAGGCGTACCGACGAACGCGGGATGGCGAGACTTTTGCCGCAAGAATACCCGAACAGGCTATCCAATGCCGAAAAGCGCTCAGCGCAGTACTGGGCTGGTGACTGATCAGATGAACGTATGCAGCGCTCACTCGGGGATTGCACGGAGCAAAAATTGTGAGACTGCCTGGGATGGGGATGCTTGGTGATCTAATCTCGGTCAGCACCATGACGATCGACAATCCCCGACGGAGGCTGTATGCGCGGAAGTCGGCTGCCGGCGCTCTACTATCGTCAGTGTATATGAGACTGGGAAAATATCTGTGGTTGTGGGGAAGTCAGTAATGACGACAGATGGCAAAACCAAGGCAAATGTGATTGACGATGGCGCACAAAAGTCATGCGATTGCATTTTTCTGGCGGAAAGCGCTCGTTGCGGATGTGACAGTGTGTGTGACTCGGGTAGGGAAACCGCGGAATGTATACTTTGGGCATTAGTGGATTTGTAGTGCCGAATTCAATTTTTAGACTTGGCCCCTGAACATTGGATGTATACTATGACCGAGTCACGAAGTGTTTCCCCACACCAGTGCTTAAAAGACCCTCATTTCTCTCCTCTTCGTCCTCGTATCACCAGCCCTCTTCCGCCGTGTTGAACGTGAACACGGCTGTACATCCCCCAGACGATCGTCGACCGCTCCACCAACGACCGAGGCGGTAATTACATCCCAGTCATAGCGACTGTTGCGTCCCCATTGTCCTCTCATATATAAATCGGCAAGCGTGAGTGTTTTTCTCATCATCTTTCGAGTTGACTCGAGCTTGTTTGCTGACGCGCTTTTCAGGTTGTTCAGCACGCCTTGTCCCGCGGTTTTTCACAATTTCTAGTCACAACCCTATCTGAACACAGCGCTCAGCCCTAGCGCGACTTTGCCTTGGTCGCGCAATCGCACGTTTTCTGCCTTGGTGCCCATAAGTTCTTCGTAGCACGCAATCCCCGGGGTTCATTGGCCATGTTCGAGGACTGCTGCTGCATGTGTGGCAAGCCCACTACTGGAAGGTCAGTTATCTTTCCGAATTCTTTTTTCCGATGGACCTTCAGTTCTCGCAACCCCACATTTCTTGGCCTCATGGCCACCTTGCGCCCGCTCATCTCCCCGGTCATTGTGCTGATTCGATGATCTACCAGCTTGTACTGCAGCAATGCATGCAAGTCTCAGGACTATTATCCTAATCTGGATGATACCCCATTGTTGATCCCCTCGCGACCGCACCATTCCCTCTCATCATCACCTACGTCTTCGGTCATGACCGCCATTTCAATTACCGACGATCTTCCGCCCCAAGTTCAACCCTCGGCGCCTATTTATGGTACCACGACTGCAGCCGCCGTGGCCGCTGCTTTTGCACGGACAAGCATGCCCCCAACGCCAAGTGAAGCCCCGAGGAAGCCCCCCAACAGCAAAAACCCACACTTGTTCCCACCCAGTGTCCAAGAAGCTTCGTCCCCAGCGCTTACCCCGCGCAAGCACCGCCCCCAGCCCATTATCGACGTTGAGAATACGCTGCACTATGCCCGCCGGGCGTCTCACCAGAGATCTGCCTCGAGTAGTGCGACGAGTCTGCTGTTGTCTCCATCGCCGGCCGTTCACGATCATCGCAATCATGATGAGAAGACTCTCCGGGCGATGCGAAAGCAACAACGTGCCAGCCTCCCGGCATACTTTTCACTTCTCTCAACGCCATTGGTGGCTCAAAGCGAGCCTCGTCTCGAAGAATGGGCAGCTCCACAACCCCAGTATCGCAAGGCGTATGATGTTCCGCAGCCCATTAGCGTAACGCCCACGGTAGATTTACGCGAGCGAAATCGATCGCGGTCCAGGAGCCGAGGTCGGCAGCTCACCCGTCGATCGAGTCACGGCGCTGCTCAGTACGAGGTTGCCGAATCTGTCGTACAAAGGGGAAGGAGTCGAATCCCTCGAGTGTGTTGACTCGTGATGCTCGGAAGGAGTGGCCTTGTTTGATAGCACTGGTTTCGCATTTGGTTTTCCTCTGGGTATCAGGTCCGCGCATCTCATGGTCTCGTTCAAGCATCTAATTCCCGCACGACAAGTCACGACATATCACTGCATTTCTACTATATCCCGTCTCTTCGTTTTTTTTGGAAAACGCAATGGGACTTATTGGCCCCATGCAACCGCTTTCTATTGACAAAATCATGCCTGGCATTCAACTGCATTATCGTCACGTTATTACCATCACTCAGTGCATCTTTTATACATTTTTGTGTTTAAATCCCTTTCTTCGGGGCTGTTGGCATGTAGGCCTCGTGCCATGGCCCTTGTTCTTTTTTTCGTCACAAAAGCGTACCAGCTAGGACCTGAGCTGTTGTGCGCACGCAACTTTTCCATTTCCAGAATGGCCGTCGATCGATTGATCGCGGCGGTTTGTCTGTTCGATCCAACTCGACTGATATCTTTGTATTATGGACCGTCCCAACCCATCTCAGTTTTGCAACTCGTAACCGATGTATCTTATGTTCCTCGCTGTGATACGCAGTGTCTAAATCCGAAATATGAAGTGATGCTTGCATGGATGCATGAGGGGTGTGCGCAACCTAATTTGCCATTGTGGGCTGGGGGCGGGATTTGCTTGGTTGCGTCGATTACATAAGTGATTTCGGATGCGGATTTGGTGATTTGGCTCTTGTTTCGGCCACGACACGAACGATTGAACGGTATGTTACTGGAGACTAGACGACCGGAAGGTTTGTAGACTAGCCTTGTCGCTGCGCGAGAGCGAGAGATGAGTAGTGTGTGGGTGTTTGCAAGACGAGGACTGCTGTGATAAATTGGATTTATTCCTGATTTTACCGGGATTTGGTGGGATGGTCCAGTGGGACAAGTGAAAGACACGATGACTGAGCGAGAGCGGTGGTGGGTGTATGCAAGGGGATATGTGCACGTGTAAGGAGCGCGCGGAGAGCTGGTGCGGCTATGGCCGTGGTTCTGGTTGTGCTATCACCCACGACTGTTGCCACGGTGGCTCACTCAAGCACAAGTCCCGTCCAATCCGACTCTGGCAGTGTCTCGCCCACGCTTGTTGCGAGCCTCCCAGGCAGCCCATTATCGCTCGAAATAATATCTGAAATCGACTTTATTATCGACCGCAAACGCAGACCCATCGACGCTCTTCCCCACACACGGCCCTTGAAACTCGCCCGACACTCGATCGAGGCCCCAGCCACCGACCACGATCTCCGGCCCATGCGCTACAATCACCAAGGCTCTTCGGGCGACTCCAACGGCATCGCCACCAACGGCCATTCCAAGCCATCTTCCATCGTCCAGCCCCCGTGGCCCACTCTCTACGAGGACTCGCCCCACGACCGCGAGCAGGTCGTCAGGACCCTCCTACAGGCCCTGCGCGATGTCGGATATACGTGAGTGGCCTGTTGCTATAAATCTATCGGCTGACCCTCTCAGCGAATCTGCCGCGACCCTCGAGCTCGAGTCGGGCTATCGTCTCGAGTCGGACGATGTCGCACACCTTCGGCATTCTGTCAAAACAGGCGTGTGGGACGACGCGGCTGCTTTGTTGCGCCGTCTGGGCGTCACTGTCGACAGCGAGAGGGTGTGTCTATTCGCCCTTGTGTCCGAAAAGCGCTGAGAAATTCCTAGGCTGCGCGCTTTCTTATTAGCCAGCAGAAGTATCTAGAACAGCTCGAAGCCGTACAGCCAACAGCAGCCCTCCAGACGCTCCGTGGCGAACTGGCGGTGCATTGTTCTGATCCCGAGCGTCTGCATCATCTCTCAAGGTGCGTCTATTACACCACCATTGCACTGCTCTAACCATTTATTCAGTTTAATCATGTGTGCGAGTGCGGCTGACGTGATGGAGAGGGCGCGATGGGACGGTGCGAGGGGGGCATCCCGGGACAGACTGCTGGAAGAGCTTCAACGTACGCCGTCGCACTTGCAGCCTCTGCTGCGCATCTCACTGCTTTATATATAGGTCTAATTTCCCCATCGATCATGCTTCCGCCACGGCGTCTCGACACCCTGCTCACGCATGCGAGAACCTATCAGCGATCCACATGTACCTATCATCAGGTCGGCATCCAGTCCGAGACATTCTCCCTCTATGTCGACCATTCATGTACCCGAGCTCAATTTCCCACCCTTACCACCCACATCTTGGCGGAGCATCTCGACGAAGTATGGCGCTTGGAATGGAGTCACGATGGGCGGTATTTGGCCTCTGCTAGCCAAGACAAGACGGCGATCATTTGGAGGATTGGTGTCAGTTATTTGCGGTTCTCGCTTTCCTTGGAGTTTTAACGGCCTTTTCCAGGATTTGCAACCAGATATGGACCCAGCCGCACGAGAGTGCGTGGCCGAAAGGGTTTTATCTGGCCACGAGTATGCCGTTAACGCCCTGGCATGGTCCCCAGACGACAAGTTTCTACTTACCAGTGCAGAGCAAGTCATAAAAATGTGGGAGGTGGCGGTGAGTCTTGCACTTGAACCCATCCTTTCACAACAGATCGGCCTCTTGTCAGATTTGTCCATTTCAAGCGCTTCCCTGACTTTCTTCTCGCTCATTTGACTCACCTACGATTTATTTTTAACCAACTTCCTTGCATTTGTCTGTCTTCCGACATTGTCCGCGCGCATCCATCGGCACTTAGACTGGGACGCATTTACGAGACCTTCAGAATGATTCGAATTCCGACATGATTAGTGGCCTTATCTGGCTGCCGGACGGCAGTGGGTTCGTATCGGGCAGCATGGATTGTCATATCGTGGTTTGGGTCAGTATCTTCTCTACCCAGATTCCTCTACTTTCTAGACCGGGGTCCAGCCCAAAATATTCCTCGTATGCATGGCACCCGGGTTCGTTGGCTGATACACCTTGATTTGGCAGAGCTCGACCGGCCAGAAATTGTACGAACTTGGGACTCTGGATGATAAGCCGCTTCCAATCCGGGTAACGGACCTGACTATCACTCCCGACGGAGCCCGTCTTGTTGCGGTTGGAACGTTGGCGGTGCCGCCCCCAAATAGCCAGAATTTCGATGCGGCGCGCCAAGCCCGAAGCATGAAAGTATTTAGTCTCGCTTCAAAGACTGAACTTTTGTGAGTCGCCGGCCCGGGCTATTTGGGTTTGACAAACAACTGATATTTGGACCCTATTTGGCTGAACCTACCTTGAATGCACCTGGATGTAAAAAGTTCCGTTGGTTTGTCCAACGAAGTAACCAGTGTGAAGGCAACGACAGATTCGCGCTTCGTGTTGGTTAGCCATGCACCAGATGTGGGTACCTGTGGATTTGCTACTCCACCCATTTGTCAATCAAAAAATTTATTTCAGGAGGTACAACTTTGGGACTTGGATACACAGCGGATGTGCCAGAAATATACAGGACACTATCAGGGAAAGCATGTTATTCGTAGTTGTCTAGGGGGAACGGACGAGAGCTTTGTTTTGAGCGGTAGCGAAGGTAAGTGACTATTTCGAACTTGTCTGAATGCATATACTTATTCCCGTGGCGATCAGATCAGACAGTCTATGTCTGGCGAAGAGAGACAGGGGCATTGCTTGAGGTCTTATCCGGGCACGGAGCCGGATGTGTCAACGACGTTGCTTGGAACCCGCGCGAGCCGAACCTGTTTGCGTCATGTTCAGACGATCATACGATTCGATTGTGGTGTCCACCACCGTCTGGCAGCATCGTGGGTGGTGAATCACACGATCGCCTTTCACGTTAGGACAGCCGTTGTGAACTTGAATTTGCAGAGCCGGCTAATTGCTATACATTTGATACAACTTACTATCAAGAAGGTGTATTGTCCTTCTACATTGCCGTAAGGTATCGCCTAGCGCAACAATTTTTTGGTATTCATCTTGAATCTTGCTATTATTGGAGACTTGTTGTTCGACTACAGACCCGGCGCACACCTAAATGTACAATAGACACCCGTCCACTTGTGAACGTCGGCTACAGTTGCCTATATGCACCCTGGGTTTGCATTTTATTTCATAGGCGCGAACGTCAAATGCTCTGGGTAAACTTGTTCCATAGTTCAACGTTGACAACTTTGGATTGGCATAGATACCGCGGGACCGGATCCTGCAGTGCGCCAACTTTCCCAAGAAACAATAACACTGGATAAACTTACATTGGCGGGTGGGTTAAATTTCATTTCATCGTCCCCTCTGGGGTTGAGAGTGGCTACAGGCATGTCGAAAGATGAAATGTACTTGCGGGTAAAGTTTACTATGATGCTACGTATACACATGACAAAGCAGTACAACTGTCCGATGGGTATGTTTCATAGCAGCAGAATGGTGGAAACGATGAATGTGTGGATCTAGGTGTAAATGTAGATGCAGATACAGCAATGGCACAACCGGAGAATATAATTCACCACACAAATGACAGCATCTAGCGTGATTCTTACAGCTCCGTGGACTTCTTCGACCAAGTCAGAAAACAAGATTCTATATTCACGGACAAACATTGCTCACCGGCTCAGTAGACCCCAAAACCCTCGGACAAAGCGGAATCGTGTAGCGGTTAAGCTGTGGGGGAAGAGTGTCCGGCAACCGGGCCAAGGTTACCTCTCTTGGTAGCCGTCGAGACTGCCTTGGGAAGGGCTGATTGTGTCGGCCGTTCTCCAAACAAGTCAAGTTTCCCTAAGGGTATGACTTTGCGTTGAGCCACTGGCTGGCCCGAAGACCCAGAAGACCCGTTCCAGACATGCTGTATCCGCCTTGTATCCTGGCGTGCTTTGTCCATGAGCGTACGAGGCTTCGAGATTCCGATGTGACCTGGATGCGGAGCAAGTCAGGTAATACTTGCCCGGGAACCATTTCGGAACTTACCAAATCTGCCCCGTTTGGGAGGTGGTGCTTTGGCAGTGTACAATGTTTGGCGGCCCCGCTTACTAGACTCTCCCTGCTGGTACATTCCTCGTAAGCGTGAGGCCGAATCGCTAATCTTGCGCTCTCGTTCTGCCAGCGCAGCCTTTTTTTTTTCACAGAGTGAACGTGTCAGGTTATTCTAGTGGAAGCATCGGGGACCTGGACGCACATAGTACTGTTCTCGCCAGCTTTGAGATTCGGACAGGGACCCGTTTTCATGGGACTGGCGAATCTCCAGAAACTCGTCTAAGCAACGTTTCTTCCATATCACTGTTGAGTGAGACAATCAAATACTGTAATTCAACCTGGCGGTCCGGTAGCGTACCTTGGGTATCATTCTCCAAATGCTGAAAAGCAAAGCAAGAGGTTAATGGAAGATCGATCTCAGGTTAAGATGGTGGCTTACCGGAGATGCCTGCTCTAGCTGTTTCAATTTCTCGACCTTGCACCTCTCTAGGACGGGTCGTATCACACGAAAGGGTATATCTCCTGTCGACAGAACAGCTGAAAGGAAAGCGCCTAAATGTTAGAACACGCGGTTCGTTGGGCAAATGTATAACCCCACGGACAGTCGATATTAGACAGGATCACCTTGTAACAGTACTCCTGCAAACGGGGAACGTTGCAAGAGTGGATTGATTCCGGCATTTCAAAAAATCAAGCTTGTAGACAAGACAGCTAAGAGGCGTACCAACCTGGTAACCGCGATGGCTGTGTATTAGTCAGCACAAGCGCCGAGTGGGCAGTTGAACAATTAGTCGATCCGTGCATCTTGGCCACCCGACTTACATTGATGTTCCGTTTGTACTTCCTATGAGATAATCTAATGGCTACCCGCCGCTCGCCGAAAACTCGGGAATTTATCAATTAATTATATCTAGGACGACTTCCGAGGGTTTTGTTAATGACTGATTGGTGATTCGTTGCTGCACCTGAGTCAGTGTTGCAAAACATCCCACCGCGTTCCTAATTGCGGGTCTGAAAAATCCTAATTTTATTACCGATCATAGATTCACCGGCAGGGTTGGTTGTTCGTGTTCACTTGTCTGACATTTAAGAGATCTTCGGCTCGCTTCATGTTATTCGCAATGCTGGGTGATGGGGGAACTCCATGCTAATTAAGTTCCAGGGATGTATCCCGAGGAAGAAACATGCTCTCTTTGGGCAGCCTTAGCCACCGCTTCGGTGGTTATGTCCGAAATGCGACCGAACCTGTCTGTTGGGAAAAATAAGTTTGGTACGGAGCCGCAACTTCCAACCAGGGTCCCGGAAGACATTTGATGATAAGCTGATGATGGTATTTCATCCATGTGTAGATGCATAGCTATCTGGCGTCGGCAAATGGCCAGATATAGCCAGGGGATGCAAATTCGTACCAAGAGGATAGTTCGCATTGCTAATTATATAGTATCGGCTAAAGACTTGACTTTGACAATAACGTTACTAAGATTGTCAATTGAGCCGAACGGTCCGCGAACAAAATACGAATGTTTCAAACGCATTGCACACTGAATCCCTAGAGCGGGGAATCCGGGACGAGGTTGGGAGAATAACCCTAGAGCCCGGCGGAGGGACTCCTTGGCAATAGAGTATTCCATCAGTGTTGAGATGTATGCGGATGTATTGGTGAGAAAGCAATGGTATTTGTAGTGGGGATACGTGCAGGCCCAGGTCGGGAGTGGACACTGAGAGTGGCCGAGCTGAAATTTGGCGTCCCTGGGTTCGAGAATGGTGGATAATTGACTGACGAGGAACAGGCGGGGTTGGGTCGTGGAAAAGCCGAACCTAAGAGCGGGTAGCACGTGGGATTAAGGGACTGGGACCGCACGCGATAGACGAGCTTCGATGTCAGGCCTTGTAGAACGGTTGCACGTAGGAAGAAGCTTGAGTATATGGGATGTGGCTGAAGAAGCTATACGCAGGGACCGTTCCAAAAAATGAGCTGGATCTCACGTCGCAAATAGATGGGGTGATCATGTTTAAATTCTAAGAGGATG
Source organism: Ceratobasidium theobromae (assembly GCA_037974915.1). Lineage (NCBI taxonomy): Eukaryota > Fungi > Basidiomycota > Agaricomycetes > Cantharellales > Ceratobasidiaceae > Ceratobasidium > Ceratobasidium theobromae. Next base: position 551,749 of record JBBBZN010000009.1, read on the forward strand.
CAAATCTCGTGATTGTCAAGGGTAAGTTATGTGTCGACCCCTCGGAGTGGTAAGTACTTACCGGTTAGTTACGTCACACTGGAAATCGGGTCAGATCATTACCACTTGGAGCGTTTGTGTCCAACCGTCCCCCGTCCAAACCCCAGATCCGATGACTACGAATAGACTTCAGTTGAGGCCGTGGATGAAATGTCTCCTTGAATCGATAAACGGCGCTCTGGAGCACTGTACCCCCGCCATTCCATGGTCCGCACGACCAGGCCCGCCTACAAAATATAACATCTTCCGGCCTTCATCCAGAAGTCTTCCTGCATCAGCTCCCACTAATTCACGTTCCTGTACGCCACTCCACCACCTTTGTTTAAATACCCTGCCTCTCCGTCCAGCGCCTTCATCCCACCCCCTACTACTACCATGTTCTGTGTCGCCGGTCATGACGTCCAGAGGCCGACCCACCCTCGTCTACATGTGAGGGACGCCCGTGATGCCCAAGTCAGTATTGCATATACCCTCCCACAGCCGGCGCTTGACTAACGCTCGGTACCAGATCATGTTCGAGGCCTGTCGCCTGGGTATCCTTAAACCCGTTTCAAGACGGCTAAACGATAGCGAGCGAGCAATGTTTATCAAGTCCGGCTCCGTCTTTGTCTGGCAAGAGGCTGATGTAGGTACCCCTGCCCTTTTACCCGACACGATAACCAAACGTCATCACACAGGACGATATCGGCCTCAAACGATGGACAGACGGGCTAATGTGGAGCTGCTCGAGGATGCGAGAGCCATTCCTGGTTGGTACTCATCGTTATCATATCCAGGCAGACGGCTGAAATTTCGTTGGGGATAGTTTTACGAAGAAAAAACGTTGGGTGATCAACTCGATCCCAATGGCATAAAGTCAGTCGCTCACCCGAATATACATCCCTGTACTGATACCTTTCAGGTCTCGCAAGGACATTGTGGGCACGAAGCATGCCAAGGAGCTGCCTTCTACGGGTCTTTTGGTCAAGCAGACGTACTCCGCCATCGTGACACTGCCTGGATCGCCTCCAGACGCCAAGCGGCGAAAATGGCACATCACATGCTATTTTACGCATGAGGATTTCCCTCATCTGCCTACCTTGGATATGATGCCGGTGAGTGTCTCATCCGACGCTTATGCTGAGTTGGCTGACGTCCCCACCAGGCACTAAAAGCCGTGAAAGTTCCACAGGGTGTTTACCGAAGCGGAAAATCACGACAGAGCGCTCGAAGCAACGGCGACTTTGGCTATGCAGACAGCAGTAGCTCGAGAATAGCATCTCCCTCCCCCATAAGTTCTCCGATAACGCCCAACACCCCCACGACCTTTGCGTCATCGCGATCAAGTTCTGCAACGAGCTCACCCTTGGTCGCACACTCAGGAATCCAGTGGGCAGCGGGAGGACAGAATGTCGGGCCGCAGGCCTACCACATGGACGGGCGTGGCTGCGAGTCCAACATGATGGACGCAAGCCCCATTGAGCTTCCTCCCATACATGCTGCTGGCGGCCCACATCTCAGGCTCTCAGATCCCTACTCGCTACGGAGCCGCCATGAGAACACACCCAGCTATGATCCCAGGTTCCCAGAAGACGAACGAATGATCCGTGCGCTAAACGGCCACCGTTCTCTTTGACTCACCCTATGACCCTCTATGCTGGACTCTTTGAACATTTTCTCTTGGGCATCGAGTAGTTTTGTAGACCTTATGTATCATTAGTTTTTGTAAATATAGGAGCTATGCTCTCCCGAATAATATAAATGGAAATTATAGCGTCCGCAGCCGGTCAACGAACAAGGTTCAGGTCGAACAGGTGTGGCTTGAGTGCATACAGCTCGTGAGAATCACGTGATGAGCGTCTAGGCGCTGGCGCTTAGCAGCATTTCAATAGGGGTTCACTGCCATTTGACCATTGCGCACCCATTGACTATTGAAGTACCATAGATTAGTGCATTTTGCATGGAGTATGGAAACCATTAAAATAGCACAGGCAAGTGGTATATGCGGAATTATATTGCATCGCTTAACACCCAGTAGGTCAAACCAGTCGTATTGGCCAAAGGTGGAGCCCAACAACAAGGCGCACTTCATCTAACAGCCCACCAAATCATATTCAAGACGGACGATGAGCAAGAAACGTGGGTGCGTGTATGTTCAAACTAAATGAGCCGAAGATCTAATCACTGTACTAGATTCCGTACCCCCTAATATCAATGGTCACTCGACTTCCACAAACGTTGACTGGAGAATCCCCCATCTCAATACGATGTCGCACTTTTGACAACTTCACTCTGTACTTTGAAGAGGCCCAAAAGTCGTTGCATGTATTCGAGAGTATACGGGAATGTACGGTTGCAAGTAAGCAGGCTCTTACGCGGTGTGGGTTCGCACATTTACATGTCCGAAGCGTCGGTTACGAGACTATACGCTTTCTTTTATCACCCTGCGGACGGCACGCCCCGTAACGGCTGGTCAGTTTATTCACCGCACGAGGAGTTTCGGAGGATGGGCATTGCAACCCGCACCAAGGCATGGCGGTTTACTGATGTCAACAAAGATTATACAGTAAGGGGCAATTGCCACGATCGATTTAGGGTTGACCGGGGGCACTCACACAATTGGTAGTTTTGTCCGACTTATCCTGCGCTTCTAGTCGTTCCGGCACGCATCAGTGATGCCACACTTACTTATGCTGCCAAATATCGGAGCAAAGCTCGTATACCTTCTTTGTCGTACCTGCACTGGGGAAACTTTGTGAGTGAATTATCACCAACAAACAGCCCCACATTGAAAGTGAAAATGATAGGCAACCATCACACGATGCAGTCAACCAATGGTCGGACTGACCAATAACCGTTCGGTTCAGGATGAAAAGCTGATCGAAGCCATCTTTCAATCACACTACTCTGCTCATTCGGTTTATGCTGGCCCACCTGATGGACGGGCTCGTTTAACTTCCTCTCCCGTTTATGGTGCAACTGCTGTCAACCTGATTATTGACGCTCGCCCCACAACGAATGCTGTAGCAAACACCGCCAAGGGCGCTGGAACTGAAAACATGGACAACTACAAGGAAGCAAAAAAGGTTTATCTTGGTATCGACAACATTCATGTCATGCGAGACTCTGTGGCAAGGGTAGCCGAAGCCCTATATGAAGCAGATATACTTGCGAGCATGCCGTCATCCAGCTCGGGGTCCCCAGATGCCTCGGGACCTGATGTGTCCAGACCTGCTTTTCTTGATCGACAGGCCCTCAGACGTTCGGGCTGGATAAAACACCTGACAGCCATTTTGGAAGGAACACTGATTGTCGTGAAAACCATTCACGTTAACGCGTCCCATGTTCTACTGCATTGTTCAGATGGCTGGGATAGGACAGCGCAAATTTCGTCACTTGCTCAGATTTGCCTTGACCCTTACTTTCGAACGCTCCGCGGATTTTACGTGCTCGTGGAGAAGGAATGGCTCTCCTTTGGGCACAAGTTTCTAGACCGCTGTGGCCATCTGTCTTCTGAGAAACTCTTCGTGACTGCGCCGAGCGATGGAAGTGGTAGCGACGCAGCCCAGGCGTTCTTTGCCTCTGTCCAGAACAAGTTTTCGAGCCAGTCACATCTCAAGGAAACAAGCCCAGTATTTCATCAGTTCTTAGAAAGCCTTTGGCAGATCCAGCGTCAATTCCCTACGCGCTTTGAATACAACGAGGAATTTCTCTTGAAACTTCACTACCATCTGAACTCTTGCCAGTTTGGTACTTTCCTATTCAACTGCGAACGGGAGAGACGCACGTCCGAGGGCGACCAACCCAATGCTGAACAACAGACTCATAGTGTTTGGGACTGGTTTGATGCCCAAGAATCCCAATGGCGAAATCCCAATTACGATGCTTCCTTGAATCTTCCGACCAGCAGAGATATGGGCGTATTGTTGCCAGATACCAAGGACGTTCGTTTCTGGTTTCGGTTGTACGGTCGCGGGGATGAAGAGATGAACGGAGGTGCAATGAATCAAGCGGGTGGTTCTGGGGTTGAGTTGCGGGGACCTATTGCAGGATTTGATGATGATCCTGTGCTTGGTAGTTCACCACTACCTGCGCTAACCCCGTCCACTACGCCGCCCCCACCGGGAGATCAAGACCCTTTGAAAGGTCACCGCATTCCGTATCAACCCCGGTCACCCACTCGTTCAAGAAGGTCGACTCCAGGCTTGCCTAGCGCTGCAAATACTCCACCGATCGTCCGCCAGGACAGTTTTAGAGCGCTTAGTTCGTCAAATTCCCCCTTCTCGACGCAATCAGCCTTGAATGAAGGCGCTGGCTTTGCCTCGTCGCGAGTGTGGAAAAACGCTGCAGAAGGGCTCGCTGCAGGCGCAGGGGGCGTGAAGTCTGTCTGGGCCTCGGTGTCTTCGACAGTGTTCCAAGCGGCTCAGACCGTTTACGACAATACCACTAGAGATTTCAACACTCCCGGCCCAGAACCGAGCGCTGGTAGACGTGAGGAGTTGCTCAATAGGGGAGGCGAATTGCCAGCCATTAACAGCCTAGGCCGAAGCTCTGGCTCAACCTTATTAGCCCGAAGTTCATCCATTCCTGATGTGCTGGATCCTTGGCATGATGCAGCTCCCTCTACAGCGTCCCAGCCAGCGGTCATCGCACCTACCCCAATTGGAGCCTCGAACTTCAAGCCAACATTAGTCGATGAAATACAGCCTTGGTCGCAACCCGGCGCATCCCCTTCCCCGTTGGCGAAACGCACGCAGCCGTCGTCATTGCAGGACTCGATCGGCTCCCTCCCATCATCACTCTCGGACTTGACTCTCTTAACGGAACCGAGCATGTCACGACCCCGGTCTGTTGCATCGCCTCGACCTGCGAGTATATCAGCTTCTTCTGTCACGGACAAGCATCAGCCACAATCCAGCGTCGCGGACATTGATCCCCTAGGTGTTGGATTTAGATGAGCAAAGCACTTTTTTATCCGTGTATGTGGCGTTTCCTCATATAGTCGCAACCTTGATTGTTTGTCTGGATTGGGTGTTACGATGCTTCAACTCTATCTCGTTTGCGCCGCCGGCAAACCTTGTGGGGCCGAGCAACTACTAGAAATATATACAATCCGCAATTTATCGAAATGTAATATTTGAAGCTCAATTCTGCCAGCAGACACGTTGACGCGTTGCATCTCGCTCGAGCTGGTTGGGGGTGTGCATTGAGCTGTTGACGTCCTTTTTGACGTCAAATGGCAAAAAGCCTTGAACAAAAAAATCTCGCACGTTTGAAAATCAGCCCACTCGGGTGGCTGTGTCATCCGACACCATGTATTGCGTGATCACACACAAGCAATAAAAAGTTTGGATTGAATAAAAAGGGCGTGTTGCTCCGCGTTTTCTTCAACCGTCCTCCACCAGCACTCCCCTTGCCCACCACTCCCAAAATGACCTACACCAACGGCAACTCTAGCACTCACGCCGCCCTTGCCCCGGGACACTTTTTGTTCACTTCTGAATCCGTTGGCGAAGGCCACCCTGGTGAGTAGATGACACAAGACGCGCTGGCATCGTTTGTTGACGCGTCGAAAACGCGCTATAGATAAAATTTGCGATCAGGTATCTGATGCGATTGTAAGTACACAAGCTCGTTTCTCGTGTAGGATCCGTATTGACCCTTCTCGCAAACTAGCTCGATGCCTGCTTGGAGCAAGACCCCAACTCCAAGGTCGCCTGTGAGACTGCCTCCAAGACCGGAATGATCATGGTCTTTGGAGAGATCACAACCCAAGCCCGAGTCGATTACCAGGCTGTCATCCGCAACACGATCAAGCAAATTGGATATGACGATTCGTCCAAGGGATTCGACTACAAGACTTGCAACATTCTCGTCGCCATCGAGCAGCAGTCTCCAGATATTGCCCAGGGTCTCGACCATGGCTCTCTCGAGGCTCATGGTGCTGGTGACCAAGGTATTATGTTTGGCTATGCGACCGATGAGACACCCGAATACATGCCCCTCACGATCATGCTTGCGCACAAGCTGAACAAGGCGATGGCTGTTGCTCGTCGGACTGGCGACCTCGCTTGGCTCCGTCCTGACTCGAAGACCCAAGTCACCATCGAGTACAAGAAGGACGGCGGCGCGATGATCCCCCTTCGTGTCGATACGATCGTCATCTCGACCCAGCACTCTGAAGATATTTCAACCGAGGAATTGCGCAAGGAGATCAAGGAGAAGATTATCAAGCAGGTCATTCCTGAGAAGCTGCTCGATGATCGCACCATCTACCACATCCAGCCTTCTGGTCGCTTCGTTATTGGTGGTCCTCAGGGCGACGCAGGTTTGACTGGTCGTAAGATCATTGTCGATACCTATGGTGGATGGGGTGCTCATGGTGGAGGTGCTTTCTCCGGAAAGGACTTCTCCAAGGTCGATCGCTCTGCCGCTTACACTGCTCGATGGATCGCAAAATCGCTCGTCGCTGCGGGCCTCGCTCGTCGTGCTCTGGTCCAATTGTCCTATGCGATTGGAGGTTAGTACTTCAACTTTTTCCTAGTACCTCGACTAACCGAAATTACGCAGTGGCCGAGCCTCTTTCTATATACGTTGATACCTACGGGACTGGTACGAAGTCCGACGAAGAGCTCGTTGACATTATCAGGAAACACTGGGATCTCCGTCCAGGTGTTATTGGTATGTTGTAAACCTACCTCCAAAACAACTCCTCGCTAACATCTATTTTGCAGTCCGTGAACTGAACCTGCAACGCCCGCAATATCTGAAAACTGCGTCTTACGGGCACTTTGGCAACCCCGACTACGAGTGGGAGAAGCCCAAGAAGCTCAACTTCTAATTGTCGTTGCACGGTTGGGCCTTGCATAGACCTGTCTTCGCCCCTGCATTGACAGAAAGTTCATCCTTTCTGCACCGTTATTTATTACTGTTATTGCACTGCCCACGACCGTCATCCCTCGCACGATTGTTTCCCCTGACATGCATGAATCTCTTTGCCGCCTAATCCCGGTCCTTAGACCTTCTTACTACCGTTTGAGCCTACGCATAGATTATATCTGTTACATGTATGAATTCTAAACATCGCGCTCAACCGCGGTTAAACTCGTATGCCCCGTGTGACCTTGTCCGGGAATTAGAATAATGGTGTGCAACTCGAAATTTATTAGATCGTGTTTCTTGATCCTTTGGCAAGCTGCCACGTTTTTATTTCCTGAAATTTCAAAAATTTCAACCTTCTCACAACAACACCGAGCTTCCCTAACATTATTGGGTGATCGGGTTATATGAGAATCTCCGCTCCCGGAGTCCAAGTTGGCCGTCCATGCAGACATCTGGGTTACTTCCTCCGATCGCAATTTTCCCATCGGGCAAGATGGAATCAGTAACATGCGTGCTCCGACCCCACATTCACAATGAACAGGCCTGGGAGTTTTCCCGCAAATGGCTGTGGTATAGGTTTGTGTAGCTTCTCATACCGTTTTGACCATGAAGGTGCCCCACAATAGATTCCGATGGCAACTAGACACACATACGCTGGACCCACAAGTCACGTCATTCGACTAGAGGAAGAATAGCTGCTTAATGAACTCGATAAATGTTCGGCGCTGGTTTCTTCCGCATGCAACTGACACGTGAGCTCTAATTGAGTGGGGTATCTTTGCCTTGGCTGCACCAACTGGTTCTTTGATTAGTATGGGTCTTGGTAGTAACACATTGGTTTGATTGAAGGGGTTCCTTGAGGTCAGGTTAACCAAGATTCCGACAAATCTTTCAAGCCAGGCCGGTTCAATCGGAGAGTGCGAGTGCGCAATTATTTGCTTGCTTCCGAACAGAGAGGGAACACGATTACCTTCTTTTGTATGGATTGCTTTGGTCTGTCGGGTCCGTTATGAGGAATGTCTTCAATAATGCTGCCGTTCCGCCCTGCCCCGACCCGAGGCACGAGCCGACGGCTCGATAAACCCCTCGTGGACGGGTGATCCATTAATATTTTCGGAAGCCGGGTTGCTGAACAAGCTCATCCCCCACGAAAGGTTGTTTAACTCACGGCGAAACGTGGCGAATCCCGAGGCAGTGTGGAAGGCCATCCCCGTAGCGTAGTTGCTCAATGTGGTTTCTTGTGCTTGTGGATGTGGATGTGCTGATCGTGTAGGTATTCTATGGCAGGTGAGACCTCCGGGTAGCTTTTCAGATGCACACCTAGGGAATGTTGTGACATATTACAAATTTCAATGAGCCGACGGCTGCCGAGCATGTATGCGCGTCGTTTGAGACCCACCCGGGCCTCGAATAGCACGTGAGATTTGGGGGGTTGAGGAGAAAGCAGATGGAAAAAGTAAATTGCCTAGGACGAAAGTGGCGTTACGGCTATATAGTATCACCCTCTTTAGCCAGCACTGACACTAGGATTTTAGTAGCTCTCAACCGTTTGGGCAGCCAGGGTCACTAACACATGCACACGTAGGTCGAACCTTGCTCCTAGTAACGCGGCGCTAGACCGGACTAGTTGCAGGGCACATACGAATGAATGGAACGGGCGACACTCATCCTAAATTCACATCTTCAAGTCTCCGGGAGTGTTGTTACTACTATACTGGTATAGCGCTGGTATCTAGGCTACGTTTCAGCAAGGGACCTTTTTTCGAGGCGAAGTTGTCCCAATTTAGTAGCAGGGGACGTTGGGCAACCGCCGATCGCCACCGTGCGCTGTCAGTGCTGAAGTGTTCGATGTGCCTAACGAAACCGTAAGTGCATGTGGAGCTGCGTACCATTGTCTGGGTAATGCTTGAGACGACCCTCCAGGAGTGGAGATACTGATATAATTAGCAATTGCGTTTGGATGCATGGGGTTCGGGCGTCTAAAAGGGGCCATTCGACTTTCAACTATCGCTATCCTCGAAGACGAGTCAGCTATGGACCAGAAGCTTGGTTCGGCGCAAACTATAATGGGTAGGATCTACGTTAACACCTAGATTATAAGATCTGGGACTAAACAGAACAAGTGTCAATCGGCCGGCAGAGCATAGCGCGAGCTTCTGCCCTTACCGGATCAGTACTGCGAAATGAACCTGCAAGGTAATATCGTGCTTGCCGTTGATGCACGTGAAATGGAAAGCTGCTTGCCACGCCATGCATCTGGACACCTATACACCATGGGGACAACAGATGCGAAGATTGGGGCAGAAGCAGGATTCTTGGCAGACCCGTGGTAGAAGATTTCTGGGCTCTTATTATCGATAGTCCCCTCGCAAAACCCCCTCGAATCCAGACTTCTCCGATGAGTTTGTAGGTGATTTCGTAAAGGCGTGAAGGGTCTGTACCTTTGTATTCACGCTTGGGAGCCAATGTATTGGTGTTTCCAAACGGAGCATTGGGTTTCGGGTCGTGTTGAAAGCTAGCACAAGGGACATTAACGCAACACTGTGATAGTGTGTTTTCTAACTTACAGGTCACGTCCCAGGTATGCGGTACCGACGTAGAGCTTTCGTGAACCATGTGGCACAGCGTTGGATAAGCGCATTGGTAGGGGAGGCATCTGACGGGATAAAGCGCCAATGGTAAGGAAGTCTAGATACCAAAGTTTGTCTAACGATTGACTAAGATAACCCGACTTATTCGCCTACCGAGTCGGCCGAATCCAATTATGGGTGCGTGGCGGGGTTGGCGTCGGCGTCGGCAACTACTCAATAAACTTAACAAAAGGTTTTACCCTACACGCCCACTACAGCAAATTGGCCACCGGGTAAATGCGTTAATATCAAACACTAAGATTGTTGATTGTGGGAGAAATCAATAAACCCATCGAAAAGAGATTCAGCACCTGTAGGATGCGAGAGCCGACCGCTTATTTGGTTGAATCTAATCAGAGTCAGGTTACGACATCTACTTGTTGAAGCTCAGGGGAAAGGGAGGGTTGCGCTCAGTAGGCGGAAGATAGAATGCAGTCGACAATCAGTAGGTTAACGTTGGAATGTCCCACAAACCTTCACTCAGGAAAGGCAGTAACATTTAGATGTCGGGAGTGTCTCATCAAGCGTAAGTGCATATCAGTTCGATGTCGTTTGTAGTTGGGCTAGTACATATGTTGATATTTACGATGCAGATTTGTCAGATTGTTTTATAAATAGTCGAGTCGGGAAGCCTTCTTGATGTCACGTGATATGTTTGATGGAATGTGAGAAGAACAAAATAAGTGTAATTTACCCTAAAACTCACTAGCGTAAAGTTCGGCGTAGTCTCGTCGTCCCACAGGTTCAAGAGCTCGGAATCTTGAAGTCGACGCCCGATGTGACACCGAGATTCCCATCTCGTTCTTCTTTTGCTATCCTACTCAAAGGACGCCAGTAACGTTGGTGATAGGTTTTGAGGAGCCCTGACGTCTCAGGCATCAAGAAAACTGGCTGTATCACCTGCCACTCGGCGAAAAGTCGATCTAGATCAATGATACAGTACTAAGATGTTTTAGGTTAGCAACCAAACCTATGGATACGCATCACAAGTGGGTGGCGGCTCGCTGTGGTAAAAGTTTATTCGAGTATGAATATGGTGGGTTACTAGGGATCTTAGGTTCTTGACTTTCTAGATGGTCTAGCATAATCCAATAGGTAAACCCAAGGTATACGAGTCTATCCAAGTTTATCCAAGTTCAACGCATTACGGTGGTGAAATGTATGGAAACTGGGGGCCGCTCTCGGTAGCTCCCGATCGTTGGTCAATTCCGGAACATCTTATATACTGTGCTCATATAACTGCACTTGTGTATTGGGTCTGAGCTGGGGGGCTAATTCCTAGCTCTCACGATTACATACGTTACAAATACACAAGAGCTATATTTAATTTCTTTGGTTTATATAGCATTGGTGCAAAAGGCCCGCGATAGAATTAATCTAGGACGTGCACTTGCATCCCTCACTACACTTGCTTCCTTGGGTGCACTTGCAGTCACTATAGTCAACAGCCATCAGTATATAGTGTGTTTATCTCTCGATTGGTAATGCTTACTCGGGACCACACTTGCACTCGGATTGGCAGCAGTCGTTGCCTCCTGGGCCTTCAGAGCTGCAGCAAGCGGCCTTGTTGCAAGGGCCAGAGTTAGTGACCTTGGTAGTGTGGGTAGTGGTGTTTTCGGTATCCTAAATGCAATTGACGGTGTCAACCATAAAATACCACAGGACTACTGGTCAACTAACCATTGGTAGAAGATCCTTGTAACGAGGTGGGTGGAGTAGGGAGAACGTTGACTTCCTTTCTCCTCGGGATATATTTATACGATTCAAGTCTTCATTCCCAGGCCACCGAATACTTTGGCCACCGAACCAACTAGAATAGTAAAGAATGTTCTGGGGCTGAGATATCAGTTTTGGCGTCTTTTGGAGCGATTACCCGCGTGTTGCATGGTATATGCACTTGTTGGGAGTCATAGTGTGAAACGTGAGCTGCTTGTCCCAAATACACAAAAACAATAATATTTGGCGTGGTGGCAGCGCATTGAACTTTGGCTGATTGCAGTAAATTTACTTTGTCGAGTGGCAGAGTGCCGGAGCCGCGGGGCTGAAGCCACTGCTAATTTAAGTTGCATGATTAACAAGCGTGAGTCACCACCGGCAATCAAACCGTTCAAACACAACGCTTACCCCCACAAGGTACGGACTTACAACGACCAACGGTCGTTATGGGGCCAAAAGTCACCTATGCTCTGCTAACCAGAGCTCGGCCGAAACCACTGCGACTCTTACAGTCTTAGATCAACGACAACATTTAAGGATGAGTTGATGTCCCAGTACTACTGGAGGCTGTTTAGCTTTTATGGATGCTGATGCAAGTGTAAATGTCGTGGACATTAAAGCAGTAGGTGTTACACAGAAAATTCAATCAAGGCCATACCGAGGAACCCATCATCCTAGATCACAACCGTTTAAAGGACAAGCGCGACTGCAGCAGCGACCAACGCAAGCGACACGGGGGTTAACATCACGCGAGACGCACCCCCCGTCTTGGAGGGAGCTGCGCCACTCGCAGTGCTGCTCCCAGTGAGCGTGGCCTGGGCACGCGCCTTGTACGCAGCGAAAGATTTATCGCTGGACTCATTGGCGTTGATCGAAAATACCATGCCGTTGGCACAGTGCTTGCCCTGAGCACAGAACATCCAGATAGGGGTCGTCTCGGTGATCTGAATGGTCCAGACGGGGAACTGGGTGGCACCGGCAGCGACAGGCTGGAATCCCGAGTCCAAGCCAGCTTGATTGGTGGTTGCATTCCTGAACTGCGTGCATGGGTCGGTGAACGTAGACTGGGTGACGGTGTGGTTTCCACCGCGGCTAAATGGTTGAGTGAGATTGAGACGACGTCCAATCAAGTAAAATAGGCGCATGCGTACAATTCAAACTCGACAAAGTCACCAGTTTGCGCTGTGATGTTTGATGGCGTGTACACGAGACCACCGCTGCCGACAAGAACAGTGATATTGGCAGCCTAGTTTCAGAGTCAGCTAAACGAGTTGGCATGGGAAGGTGAAATACTTGCCGAGACAAAGGCGGGGACCAAGAGAGCGAGGGCAGCAGAGAAGCGCATGATGAATTAGGTCAAGGATAGGCTGTTGGATTTTTACAGTAAAATGAAGAGATCAACTCGAATTCAAGAAATACAGCCGAGTCTGCGTGAGGGGGCAGAATGAGTTGCCGAGTCAATATTTATAATTTATATTACGGCAGTGGCGCCAAGTGGCCATTGTCTCAGTTTTCAGGATTTGGAACACTCACCCTGCTCGGAGACCTGTGGGAAAAGAGAGAAGAGGGGGGAGACGGGATGAAGATCCCGAGGCTGAGGTGGACTGTTATGTATGGGGCGTAACACGACCGCAGCAAAGCATGTCAATGTCTCCAAGGCGACCTCTACGAATAGCGCCACGATAATCAATCTCAGCACGTGATGCTGACTAAGATCCACGGATAGCGTGCTCGGAACCAAATCTGTTCCTCGGCATCAGGGTCTGATTCTCGGGGTCTGTGCGATTTGCAATTAGTGTTGTACGAGTCCTGCGCTTGCTCTCCATCCCCTCCCCGGGTGCCCCTTCACAGTTCCAACACTCGCCTTGTACATTCGTACGACGCTTGCCCAGCGGTCACTCGTCTGGTGAGTACCAGAATCCTATTTTTTGGGGTGCTTAAGCCTTTGTTCTGAGTAGTCAGCGCTAATACTATTCTTATGTTTTTAACAAACAGATAGGCAGCGACCGATTTTTGCACCTGTTCAACACGGTCCAGCCCCCTTTCTGGACCTTCTCCTTCCCTCTCTAACCCTCCGCACGACTTGCGATACTAGACGGCTTCTCATTCCGCACCTTGATTCGCTTGCGGTTTTTCCTCGCATTTCTATCTCTTGTTTACAATGAACGCCCGCGGTGCGAAACAGTCTATGGCCGAGCTCAAGCTCAGGCGTGTAATTGAGCACAACCAGAGGTTAAAAGAGGATCTGGCTCGACCCCGACTACGTGTGAGCGAGGCTGGTGCGAGGTGAGTTGCAACAAACATTTTCTTGATTTTCTTGTTGGGGCGGGGTTGCGGTCTGTATGTTGTGTGGGTCAAACCCAACTTCATTTGGATCTTTGGGGCTGCAGTCGTTTGTGGGATTCTGTTCACACTGGTGGCGCTGCGGTTGTGCCTTGGCTGTGTATAAGCGCCTATGTTCTCTCCTGTCGTCCCTCGTACATACTTTGATTTCTGACTTTGGGCCGCTCTCATTCCAGTCTAATCCGTTATTGCAAGACAACGAAAGATCACTTGGTATGGTTTTGGAAAATCTTTGCGATTAGGTTTCGTGCTGAACTCATGATTTTCACCAGGTACCATCTGTATGGGGACCAGTAGGCAAGGGCGAAGATCCGTACGCACCGCCTGCACAAGGGTGCTCTTGTGTATTGATGTAATCGACGTCTTGGTTTCGACTGTACGAAGCGACCCTCATACCAAAATCCGCTCGCAATACGGTCACTGTACTTCCATTCGCCTTACCATACATCTCGACCCCGTGCCTCCTCAAGGGTTCATATATTATCGTCCGACCTGGCTACATTCCTGTTTGTTCCAGAAGACCCTCATTTAGTCTTGACCGTGTTTTGGTGTGATACCTCTGGGTCTCTTCTTTTTGCCCAGTTGGGATTTCCATTTTCTTACATTGTTCTGTTTTTCCTGCTTTTCACTGTGCTGATCTCTATATGGCTTCACTCGGTTTTCCTTTTATCATTCTTGCCATGGCTAGCGGTGATTTACCAGTTGTTCATCTGGATTGTGCCATTTTTCTCTGATTTCATACCCTCCCGGACCGTTTTCATGCACATATGAAAAACACACTTCCGACTGGTCTGTTGTGTGAGCGATGTTTTTTCATTCTTTCTTCGCTTCCATTTCTGTGTCCTGGGTAGGGTTTGGAATTGGCTGAGATCTGGATACATCCTGTAGTAAATAAGACTGGTACAATCATGCAACCTGTGCTATCACTTAATTTGGATCAATATTCTTGTCGAAACCATCTTATCGAACCAAGCGTCGAACAGTCGAATCCATCCTGCCAGACTCACAGCCTCATGCATGAAATGGTGAATAAAGCCACGTGACTTTGTCGCGTCTGGCGAGGATCGGCTTAGTAATTGTAGCTCGGGAGATCGCTGCGCCACGACCTGCCTTCCTCTTCCACATTGCGACCATGTACATTGCCAAAGAGGGTGTCTCTCTCTTTAGTAACCCTCAAGTCCTCGTCAAGCCATTTAAGAGCCCTGCTCCTGCCACTCCTATCGCCCGCCCCCAGCCACAACGAAAGCGAAAACGTGTTGTATATAAGGAAGAGGGTAGTGACTCGGACTCGGACTCGGACGGTAAAGGGAAGAAAAAGAAGAAAAAGTCCAAGGATGATTCGTATGCCGACGAAGGGAGTCCGGTTACCGTGAACATCAATAGACTATTCCCCACTTTTGGTCCACCAAAACCCATCACTGGTCGATTCGCCCTGCCCAGCATCACGGACAAGTCGGGCAATGTTGTCCCTGTCACCTTGACGAATGTCGCACTGGGGATTCGGCCAGCTGTGAAGATCCCGCCTCGACCATTACACGATCCTATGGCCGACCATGCAATTGTGTTGTTCGATCCTACGATTGACACGCGCGAAACGGACGAGGAGAGAAAGGAGCGCGAAAAAATCGAAGCGGCTGCTAAGGCTCGAGAAGAGAAGGAGAAGGCGGCGCTGGAGGCCGGCAACCAGGCACTATTCAACCCGCACAAGAGTTTGAGGGAACTTCTGGGCGGTGGGAGGGAGGCTCAGAATACCGTGGTGCCCAAGGTTCCTGTGGTGATTGATCCAAAACTGAGCAAGATTCTTCGGCCCCATCAAATTGAAGGTGTCAAGGTGAGTTTCTCTCTTGTCCTCGATCGCGGGGACGCTGAAACTTGTACGATTTTTTAGTTCTTGTATCGGTGCACGACCGGGATGACTGTCGAGAACCAGTATGGCTGTATCATGGCCGACGAAATGGGTCTCGGGAAGACTCTGCAGTGCATTGCACTCATGTGGACGCTTCTTAAGCAGTCTCCACGAGGTGCGGGTAAAGGCACGATTGAGAAGTGTATTATTGCCTGCCCTGCGAGTCTGGTAAAGAATTGGGCGAACGAGCTAGGTTGGCTGCTTTCACGACGCTTGGGGATTATTTTTAATTGCGTCTTTAGTCAAGTGGCTTGGCGATTCTGCTCCCAAGACCTTTGCAATTGACGGAACGGGCACCAAGGCCGATCTCATTGCGAATGTGCGACGCTGGGTTGCCGCCAAGGGAAGACATGTCACGCTACCAGGTAAGTTTCTCTTATTGTTCAGTAGCAAAGCAAAACTAAGCGTGGTCGATGGTCAGTGATGATTGTCTCTTATGAGACTCTGCGAACTCTGTGCGAAGAACTTGCTGGCTGCGAGATTGGTCTCATGCTTTGTGATGAGGGTCATCGCTTGAAGAATTCCGGTTAGCATTTCACTTATTTGCGTGATTCCTCCCCCTCATTCCGGATGCGGCTTAGAAAATTTGACTTTCAAAACACTCAACGAGCTCAACTGCAAACGACGAGTCATCCTTTCGGGCACACCAATTCAGGTACACGCGCTTCGATCGTTTCCGTGAACCCGCGTTGATCCGTTGCGTTCAGAATGATCTCTCCGAATACTTCTCTCTTCTCAACTTTGCCAATAAGGATTACCTTGGTACCAAGAATGAATTCCGCAAGAACTTTGAAAACGCGATCATCCGAGGTCGGGATGCCGATGCGACAGATAAAGAAAAAGAGGCCAGCATTGCCAAATTACGGGAGCTCAGCGCACGTGTACAGCCGTTCATTATTCGCAGAACGAACGACCTATTATCTAAATATCGTGAGTGGGTATCTGGCTTTTGCGCATTTGTAGCCTTAGGTTATTTTAGTTCCGGTCAAGTACGAGCAAGTCGTTTTCTGCGCACTCTCCCCACTCCAGCTTGCCCTCTATCGACACTTCATCACATCACCCGAAGTTAAGAAGCTGTTGAGAGGTGTGGGTTCTCAGCCTCTCAAGGCCATCGGCCAACTCAAGAAGTTGTGCAACCACCCCGCGCTACTCGACCTACCAAACGATATTGCTGGTAGCGAGCAAATCTTACCATCTGATTATAATGGTGGTATGCTCAGTGCCGGTGGGAGGGGAGGTGGCAGCATGACTCCTGACTGTTCGTTGGGTGGAAAATTTGTTGTACTTGAGAGGTAGGTCAAGGAGCCGTCCCGGCGTGGATTGGGCTCACCCTATCCTAGGTTTTTGGACCGAATTCGCCGTGAGACAAATGACAAAATTGTCCTCATCAGTAACTATACTCAAACCATGGATTTGTTCGAAAGGCTCTGCCGAAGCAAGGGGTACGCATTTTCTATGCATCACGCCTTCTTGAATTAAACCTAAATATGTGCAGTTACGGGTGTATCCGCTTGGACGGTTCTTTGAGTGTTGCCAAACGCCAGAAACTTGTCGATAGGTTCAACGACCCCGAAGGCAAAGAATTCGTATTCTTGCTGAGTAGCAAGGCCGGTGGATGCGGCATCAATTTGATTGGTGCCAACCGGCTCATCCTGTTTGATCCTGGTAGGTTCTCACTTTCAACGACGAGCTCGCACATATCTTACGCGATTCACTTAGACTGGAACCCGGCTGCTGATCAGCAAGCTCTTGCCCGTGTGTGGCGTGATGGGCAAAAGAAAGAATGTAAGTTCGCTTTCGTTTCTCAACCGGTAAAATTAACTCAAGCCCATGTCGCTTGAAGGTTTTGTTTATCGCTTTATCTCGACCGGCACAATCGAAGAGAAGATCTTCCAACGTCAGGCTTCCAAACAGGCGCTGTCCTCTTGTGTGGTAGACGAAAAAGAAGACACAGAACGACACTTTTCAGGTGATGAGCTTCGCAAATTGTTCGAACTCCGTGAGAGTACCCTGTGCGAGACACACGAAACTTTCAAGTGTAAGCGATGCAAAAACGGGAAGCAGTTCATCAAGGCACCCGCAATGTTGTATGGAGATGGAAGCACGTGTGTACAGTTTCTCTTCATTTATGAGTTGGTATTTACGCAATGACCATGTAGGTGGAATCATTATACTAATCCAGAACTAAAGAACAACCACGATGATTTATTGCGAGCTGAGGTCGGAATGCCTGAGGTGACATTTACCTTCCAGTATATCAGTCACTAGTGCAGGCACGCAGGTTTCACCATGGTTCTATCTCGTTCACTTTTCGTATTATCCAGGTTGTAAATTATCCATCGATACTATTGTAGACACGCGTCTGGTAGATGAAGCAATCAATTAACAAGTTTTACCGTACGCAGCGTTCAGACCTAGTTTAGTTATACTAATGGGGGACACACATCGGGGATTGGTCCTTAAAAAAAGACATTACATTTGATAGAAAGCCCATACAAGGCTTCATTAGGTACTAAAGCATTGCATACTGCCGACTTGATTAGATGCGCGCATCCCCAGCTTCGGCACGCCCAAGCATGCCCCCACCATAATGTCCACCTGAGCTCATGCCTGCCCCATTAGTTACCCCAGCTCCCCCAGCTCCCCCAGCACCACCAAACTTTGAAGCATCGAAGGGGGCGCCGTTCACGCCTTCAGAAGCGTCCCAACCCCAGCCTCCTTCGCGCGTGAATGGCAACATTTCTGTAGCAGCCGACGGTGCATAATTGAACGATGGGCCCACGTCCCCAGAAGAGCGCCGCATGAAAAGCGAAGTGGTCCGGGGCAGACGAACATGGTTGAAACGAAAGTCCCAGATGGAGGCGAAGGTCATGCGAAAAGCAACGAAAGCAGTGCATGTACCAATGATGCCCCCAGCAACTACGTCGTACCAATTGTGGACTAGACAGAATGTGTCAGTCGGTTGGCGATCGAGAGTGAGAAAGAGGACATTTACATTCGTCAATTGTCAGTGCACCCGCGATCAATACTGCTCCGAGGATGGGCGCAAAAAACACTACCATCTTCCAATATGCTGGGTTATGCGCGCTCATGACCTTGAGTTGGGCATTAAAGTACAACGCAAGGTAGATGAGGCCAGCAAAAGCGGCGGTAGAGTGCCCCGAAGGCATCGACTCGAGCGAATCGTTGATTTGTTTTTCATCCCCGGTGCATATACTGCGGTCGTACAATGATTAATTCGAACCCATTACCGCGTTGGCCGCCTGAAGCTGGGACATTGGGTTTACAGGCAGCAAGGAAATGGGGACGTAGGCCGCCAATGAGCCATTTGATGAACACCTGAAAAACGGCGGCAGTGACTGAAGTATGAACCCGGGTTAGTCTAGGACACTTGCGATAATATGACGACGCACTTAGAGACATGAGAAGACCCATGGTTGTACATAATAAGTCTTCGATACTACGACGGCGTGCCTGGAACAAGCAGAAGAAGAAAAATGGGACGATAAATGCGATGAGAGCCGCTAGCCAAATAGGAATGATTTCCCTTCGCACAGGATATGCGAATTGAGGCTAAGGTATGCAACGGATGAAATCTCACCCCCGCTATGATCCTCAATTGACACTTACATATACGATTTCTCCCGAGGTGAAGTACACAGGGAAAGACCGGGATGGAGCAGGCCTAGCCATATAGACGCCAAGACCGATGGCTAGGGTGGTTTGTTATTAGTATTGAAGTATCTGTACATATTGCCTAATTGTTTACCTCCCATAGCAGCCATAGTGATGAGGTCGACACCATACAATCTCAACCATCGCCCGAATGAGAAAGTACGACGCCCATAACCATTTCCTGTATCAGAGTGGGCAGAGGTTTTCTCCTGGGAGCGAACGCCGTTCTGGCGGAACATGAGGGTTAAGTGATATTGTTGAGCGGGGCGTTCTCTTTCCGCGACTTTATCTTGCATAGGTGCGCAACAAACATGAGTTCTGCACTGACGTCGTTATCCTAAAAATAGATTGGCTAGATGTCATGCACCATTCGCTCCAAAGGCTTGGCTTGGCACTTGACGTTAGTTAATCTTATGGAGTTTAAACGCCTACGAGCAAAGCTTCTCCGGCATGAGGTCATCGCACGTGCTTTATAGACAAAATATTGGATGGTCATTTTTGGTTATACATATTCTTTGATGGGAGAGAATGGGAGTTGTAATTCTACTGACAAATACGATTTCATAGGACTCATCTGGTTGAATACGACATAAACTCATTTAAGATGCTGCGGTCTGCACAGCGTCCACAAAGCTCGACCAATACGAGGGAAAACTATCATAGGGATTCTGCCAATTAGCCTGAACGTCGTCGGTGATGTATATGGCGCCAATCTTGTCAGTCTTGACGGTTTTGGTGATTGTGCTGGAGGGTAATGCAGTAGGGCTGTCATGAAGAATAATGGCTTGTTTAGAAGCAGGGGTCGAAGAACCGATGGTGTATGAGCTAGAGCTATGAATATATGTGTTCCAGTGATACATGGCCAGCAAGGTGTAAAAAGGCGTACCTAAATTCATCGAAGTATACTTCAACGGTCACTATTTGGTCAGCAAACGTATAGAATGGGGCTGGTGCAGCTGTCCCAGGATTGAGCGTCACCTAAAAGACGATTAGGGTAGTGTTTCATGCTGGATAGTACAACACGTACGAAAGCGTTCGAGATTTGAGCTTTTGCGTAGCTCGTGTATGCGGCATAGCGACTCTGTGCATCGCTAGTCGCGAGGACCTCGTCGTAGAAGATTCCAGTTGGGCGGTAGGCCGAGCCCCATTGGGCATACGTATGTACCGCGGCCTCCACGTCAGATACTGGGAATGTGGTATAGTTTGTTCGCACATATCCCAAAATTTTGACATTGGGGTTTGCTGCTGGTCTAAGCTTGGGAATGCAAGCTTGATAGTTGGCATCGGGTTGCGAGTTTATGCTTCCTGGACCACTATCGGGGTTGACGATGAAGTAGAATGGGAGGTTGGGATGTGAGGTCGCACTGTTATATTAGTTGGGTTAGTGGGTAATAGTAAGGTTCGACAGGGCGAGTGGTAATGATAGTACTTACGCTGAAATTGCACTTGTCCATCCAGCACAATTGTCTCCCGGATAGATGTAAAGGGGGAAAATAATCCCTGAAGCAAGAGCAGCTCGAGCAAGCAACATGTGGGATGGCGTGCACAATAGAGGCCAACTAGGTGGGTTTGAAAGTTGGGTATTCTCTCAGGTTGGAGGATCAGCTTTTATACGTATTTCGAGAGGCGCATGTAATAAGGCCTACTGGGCACGTAACTAATTTTTGGTGTGCCGCAGCTCATCCACGACATCAGTTCACGCGTTGAATGAGCTTCGGCGCCATCCGAGGTGCCCGGGTTAGCCACCGGCTACCAGCTACCCGCGCCCACGCGTGATGAGGAACGAAAAATCGGGCGGAATACTTAAAATAGAGGAGCCTCTTTGTCGTTAAACATTCGCCATCAACTCTTGCCTTGATGGAAGCATCAAATAGTTGTTACTTGCCTGACTGACATCATTCCGCATAGCTCCCCGTGGAAGTAACATATCGTGAGTCTCCCGCGCCGAATTGATCATTCTTTTAATTGTTCCTGAATCATGGGAGAATATACATCATCTAGCCGGCGCAGCACATTGTCTCATTGCTCGTAATAGAAACACACTTAGGTAGAACTTTTAACCATAGTCATTAAGAGTGTAGCTTTGTAGTTAGCAAGTTGATCCGGGGCACCTAGCAAATGAAATATGCCTTCTTCCTCTGACGAGAATATAATTGGCTTCCAGCCCTCCTCGTTTTCGCTGCTTATAATGACCTATGTCCAATTAAATACCATTCAATCAACGAAGTGGATTCATTACCTTTCCATCTACGAGTAGCTGCAACGCAAGAACCTCAAGTGCGGCCCAGTGAACGTTGCTAACCGCAGCCAAACGAGCAACGGACTTAGAAGAGGTCCAACCTCTCTCAACTCCTGTGATTGCGGCGTCAACCTCTTGTTGCGTCGAGACCGTGTCTATGATCGAGCCAGCAAAGGTAGAAATAGTTGGTGTATTTAGGGAACGAGGTGACTCGTTGAATATGTCTGTTATAAATACTTGAATGGGTGACCCATTGACCTCGAGTTTGAGAATAGGGTGCCGGGACAATAATCTGAATGCGTGGATGGAATTGACCGTGACTTCCTGTGTGCGAACAATTTGAGAAACCATGGACATACTCCTTTTGCTTCCGTTCCTCGTCCATTTTCTTCGCCCAATAGTAGGGGTCACTACTCGCAAGCCAAAAACCTCAGTAACAGTATTGAGCTAACTATCAAAACTTACGCCTTTTTCGCCGTCTTGGGTTTACCATCTAGTAAAGAGCTGGGTGCACCGAATATACTTGCATGTGGTCTACATAGGTAGAGATGTCTAGAAAAGGATATAGCAGGAAGGTAACATGACTTACGGAGTGTCAGGCTTTCCAACGGCCGGTTTCTCTTCATCGTCTTCGAAGTCTGGTAAGTCATCGTCTTCAAGAGATCCAGCAAGTAGCTCCTTCAGTGAGGGCGGCGAAGGTGGCTTAGGCAGTTCCGATCGTGGTGCACTCCACTCTGCGGCTCGAGCGACCCTCGCTTTGGCCTCGGCCTCGAATCGAGCGGTCTCCTCAGCTAGACGTGCCTCTTCAGCTATGCGTTCAGCCTCTTCAGCTTCAGCCAACTCTTCAGCTAATTCTTCAGCGACACGCCTCGCTCCCTCTTCAGCGGCACGCTCCGCCTCCACTTTAGCGACACGCCTCGCCTCTTCAGCAGCCGCTTTAGCTGCTTCAGCTGCTTCAGCTAGTTTTTTGGCCTCTGCGAGACGCCGTTCACGGTCCTTACGGAGGTGCTGTTGCAGAAACAATCCACCGCGAAGTCTAAATAGGCGAGCATCTTGAATTTGCCTGTTTTTATCTTGGATTACCGCCTTCCCTTTTTGGAACGTCAAGACCGATCCTATTGAAGGTCGAATCATCGGACGGGGGGCATCGTGTAACAAGGGGCTGAGAGGACGATATCCCTCATCTACAGGAGGAGCTGCTTCACGTCTACGATTAGTGGGATGAGCGTCATCGTCAGAGGTTGAAGGGCTCCGTATTCGCTTATTGGCACGAGCAGCAGAGGCAGAACCAGTTCGGCTAGCCCGCGGCTGAGAACGAGGTGTATCAAGACACGCGGCGGCAACTAGCCGCCTTCGCAAGGCTAACAAGCAATTATAGCCATATCCACGTGGAGTGCCCTTGTCCTACAGCTACTTACCAAGATAAGCCGGTGAAGCTTCAAACATCGAACCCAATTCGTATTGACCCTCCCTATTTGGTTCGGATAACGGTTCAGGTTTTAAGTCCCAGAATTTCTCTACTAGCTCGATCGTCTGCGCAGAGCTTTGAAAAACCGCCTCTCTTTCCCAGCTATCCAATCCAAATATTAATAAACGCTCTTGTGACTAAAGAAATAGCGTACGTGTTCTCGGTAGGGTCATCTGGCCGCCCAACCCACTTCATCCCATTGAAGTCTATCATTTGCTCTCGTGTAGCAGTGCATCATCACCTACTTTAACCTCATACATCTGTAGTGCCGCAATCTTTAAGTTCTATGTGTCCGACATGGTCGTTAAACGGAACTTACAAATTCATACTCTGCATTTGGATCTTCCGCTTCCACCACCCTAGCACACTTGATATATTCTGATACCTCGGCCCGTAGGTAATAGTTGCCATTATCAGAGAATGTGCCACTCACCAGGGCGATCCGACATTTTGGAGTGCCCTAGAAGTAGAATTGACGTGGGATAAATGAATATATTGCACAATAAATAATTACGAAATCAAGAGTGATCCATGCTAGGCCTTCTCAATCTAAAGTGTTGAGGGTAGTTCACCTTGCAAGGGTGGTGGTGGATGAATGTTATCTCACCCTCACGTGATATGTTACAGGCCATATTTGCAAATTCTATACATGGGGAACATCCATGAATGAATTACCATATGGATATTTACTCATACTCTATTTACTTATTTATATCTAGCCCCTCCCCAGTTCAATATCCCAAAATTAGTATTCTCCGAACGAAGTATGGCCTGTTTGAGCCGCATGGGCACGAGCCTCCTTTTCTCCCTTGAGACCTTGGCCACAAACCTTATCTATGGTTAATATTAACATATTAGGCAATATAAAGCGACTGCTCACTTCACACTTGAGGTCGAAGGTGTTTGTGTTGGTAAACTTTCGTGCTGCTCTCAGTTGCGATGCGAGCTTTGAGGCAGCCTGGGATACATGTCCCATGCCATCAATAGGAAATACCGTTGTGTGAAAATCAGAAGGAGCATCTCTAGTGGGAGCTAAAGACACGGCATCATAATGGATACCGGAATACATAAGGATACACCTGTTTGTTGCGGCTCATTGTAAATGCGCGATCACACAGGCAAAACTCGGCCTCACCTATTGTCGTATTTACCATCGCCAAACTTATCGCAACGTCCCGTTTCTACATCATAACTATCGATTTCAGTGCGGAAGTGATCCGAGAATATCGACAACTCTTCGAGTATATTAGTTTGCAACCACCAATTACCGGAACTGACATACCAATCGCTCCACCCCAGGTAGAATCTCTCGACATGGCAGCCATATATGATTCCCGAGGTTGTCTGAGATGTTCTCATAAGGGCTCGCTTTGAATAACAAGTTTTCAGGCGCATTTACCCTAGAATAGCATCCGAGTATGTCGCTGGGTCCTTTTTAATAGCGTCAACAACCACTGACTTGGCATTAGGGTCAATGGCTTTGGTATAATCCTAATGTAGTACTCACAGGAACGCATTTTTCTGGCTGCTGCTATGTCTTGTTCAAAAATTATGGCAATTGACGAGAACAAGCAGGAATTATCGTCTGGAACAACCTAGCCCCTGGTTTTCAATGTGCCGAGTATTAGTAACGAACTTCTTCAACTGACCCTATGCACTAGTGTCCCTGCTTCCGTTTCGACATAACCATCATTGGGAACGCTTGTGCCCGCTTTAGCTGCTGATACGGTACTAGTTGGAATGGGTCGAGGTCCAGCAGCTGGTGCTACGGGGGGCACGGCTTCAACTGTTGTAGACCCGCTGCCGGGCTTCGCAGTTACCGTAAGTTGATCGCCTCTTTGGAGTCCTAATGATGAAAGCGGTAGCTCGGGCACCAGTGTGAGCCCCTTAGGAGGGTACCCGGATTTTACTGCCATCAAAAGTAAGTAAAACACAAAAGAATCATTTTAAAAATTGAATTACCTTCTTGTTGAGATGGGAGCAGCCCACTGAGTTCGTAGATGCTCTGTTGTAGTGATAGGACCGTTGCCGAATCAGAATTAAGGTCTACCTGAAGAGTGGAGACACCTATTGAAAGTATAAACCTTTAAGGATCAAATTTCATTTACAGATATTCGACATACCCTTGGGGTGACGTACACGGATGGGGACAGACATCGCTTGCAGTAAGACTGGGAGAATAAATGCAGTGTCGAGTAGAGTCGTCGTATGCGCCAGCGCATTCAGGTCTTATGTCAGACCAGGCCATACGTAATTCCACGTGACTTTTGATTTTTTATCAAAAATCAACATGCGGAATAGACTTGCATACTAAATATACGTCGAGATGCCCAAAGTATTGGCTGGCTCACTCCCCCTCAATGGTCTATTTGCTATTGCCAAACCTTCTGGGCCGACATCCATGTCAATCTTGGATCGTCTGAAACCATTATTGGCCAGGTCACGCCTCCTAGTAGACCAGGAGGAGTACGAGAAGATGCCGGCCGAAAAAAGAAAGAAAAACAGATGCAAGAAAGGTCGTGTAAGTAGACCATCCGATCGCCCCAAGTTAGGTCAAGGAGGAACTTTAGATCCCCTAGCAGATGGTGTATTGGGTGAGTAGACGTTCACTAAGCTACCGAATGCCAAATAAATGGGTATTTCGAAAGTTCTTGGTGTGAATAGGGGGACGAAACTCTTAGGACAATTCCTCGAATGCACGAAGGTGAGTTCCGCGGTGTCATTAAAATTACTTAATGCCAGCCCGAAATGCAGGAATATCATACTACTGCTTTGCTAGGATGCGAAACGGATAGTTACGACAGCAACGGTGCAAAAGTCCATTTACCTTCCTACTCGCATATTACACGAGAAGACGTAGAAAATATCTTGGACAAGTTTAGGGGAGAGATTCAACAAATGCCACCGGTGTGCGTCCCCTAATCTCCATTTGGATCCACTAATCGAAGTTACTGCTAGGTTCTCTGCCTTAAAAATGGACGGGAAGCCCTTGTATGAATACGCTCGCGAGAATAAGCCACTGCCTCGGCCGATCGAAGCCCGTTCATGTGTAGTTCATGAACTCGTTTTAGAGTCATGGGTCCCAGCCGCAAAATCTCCAGATGACACAACGGGTCACCACTTCAAATGGCCAGAAAAGGAACTCACTGAAGAACAGCGTGTTTCAATGAAACGAATAAAAGAGCTCGTTCTCAAAGCAGAAGCTGACGCGCACCCAACCGAGCAACAGCCAGCTGTCGCGAATGCCCTCCGAAAATCTACACCCCCTGCAACGGTAGTAGATCAAACAAACGTACAAGGCCCTCCTGCATTCGTCCTGCGCATGTCGGTCTCCTCAGGGACATACGTGCGTAGTATTGTGCACGATATTGGGCTGGCCCTAGGTAGCGCAGCTCATGTTGTAACCCTGACACGAACTCGCCAAGGAAAGTATAATTTGGCCACTGCAAGTACTCACCCAACACTCGAAAGTCAATCCGATTCCGCGCTGGTAGAGGTTGACCGACCAGAGTTGATGGATGGAAATTGCATAAAATGGGAGGTTTTTGAGCGCGCCCTTCAGCGCGCCAAGAACCAAGATGACGAAACCACAGAGTCAAATGGAGAGGAATGGGAAGAGTGGGAGCAAGCGATCATTCAAGGTTGGTCGGAAAACTGATAGAAATGTGTATATGCGTGTCCAGTGAGTTAATTTGGTTTAGTCCTTCATTCAACGTTAAATTTTTTGTGAACCTGGCTAGCTGCTTAAATCTGGGCCCATTGTTTTTATTTCCTTAGGATTTCATTCTCCTTCACACTGTGTTGGGTACTTTACAGTAAGACCCCTCGCATTTGGGGCGCTATAAACCTGTAGCCGCAAGTGACGATCAGCCGTACCGGGAAAAGCTGCACCATGGGTCAACTCCGATTGGAGAAAAGACGCTCGACCTGCCTGAATAAGAACCCGGCGGAGAAACTTAGGGAGCACGTGTGGATTGGGCGCAGGCCCTTCGTGACGCCCAATCGGCCCAATCAGCCGCATTTCCACCTACGGTTTTTGTTGCATGCGGTGTAATGGCAGGCAGAGCACTCGGAAAAACAGCTTGGTGCGCCGTTTTTGACGAATCTCCGGTCTTCTTTTAATTATACTGGCCCCCGTCTCCCTCCAACGAACGATACAACTTGATTGCCGATACTCCCAATGAACAAACCGACAAACCCACGGCCAATTGGCTACGCAACTATGGCATGCACCCTTGGCACCGGATGAAATAGATATATGGGACTAGTTGCAAGCCCGGCGACCCCTCGCCTTCCTGCTGCCCGATGCCCGAAGCGCATTTGAGAACACTTCTTGTACGCTTTCTCTTTCCTTCTTCCATATCTTTCTTCTGCCCTTTCTTTTTCAAGCCTACCCAAACTTGGACACCTCCAGTTGCATCATAGTCTGCTCTCTACCGTGTGACATCATAATACTAGCCCTCGTGCGTGTATCGCACGTTTGCAGCGAGACCCTCATCGGAATGTAAAAAAGACACTGTGGGGTAGTGCTCGCGAGATAGGACCGTTCAACCGCAACGTGCCAATGCCGATATCTCCACAACTTATACTAGACAAAATTGCGATACCAGAGCTCAACGGACGTGAGTGTCGAATTGGCGAGAACCTCCGGGATGAGACAAACGGTTGGCAAATGAATTTGCAGCGAGAAGACGTGGGGTCGCAGACGGGCCGACAAAGACGGGAATTCGCCTAGCCCAATTCCCGTCGCTATTCCAGTTTATATTCCAGTTTGTGGCTCTGTGAACCGGTAGATAACCCTCGCCCGCATTCGGACTTACAGGGGTATAAATTGTCTGTCAGAGGTGAGTGATCACTTGGAGATAAGTCTACCCTCACTCGAGCCCTCCCCTGCCGCTGCGCCGCGCTCCCCGACAATTTGATTATTCTGGTTGATAACTTCCATTTTTGTGACACCGATGTTAGAAACCGCCACAGTCCCACCCCATACCATGGAATTTGACCCGACCACCCACCCTCATCGGCGTTGTAAGTGGTCAGCTGCTCGATCTTACAGATCAACTAACGCTATTGATAGATAATCCGCTCTCAAACGAACACGTCCTTGTATCGCCTCATAGAACAAAACGGCCTTGGCAGGGACAAACAGAACCTCCCCAAACGCAAACTCTCCCACAATACGACCCTCAGTGTTACTTGTGCCCGGGCAATAAACGTTCCAACGGCGATGTCAATGAAAAATACGAGCACACCTACGTTTTTCCCAATGATTTTCCCGCGCTATTAGGTCCACCAGCACCCCTGCCTCCACCAGCGCCACACCCGCTGCTTTCAACTCAGCCAGTTCAAGGCCGCTGTGATGTGATGATTTTTCACCCGCGGCACGATCTCACCCTTGCGAGGCTCTCTATTCCGGATATTGAACGCGTAATAGAAGAGTGGACGTCGGTGTATGAGCAAAGGGGACGCGAAAAGGGTATCAATTATGTGCAAATCTTCGAGGTGAGCACCAACCAACTGGACTGTTGAGCCGACACGTACTAACGACCATTCTAGAACAAGGGCGCAATGATGGGGTGTTCAAATCCCCACCCGCACGGCCAAGTCTGGTCGCTATCCACGGTCCCGCAAATCCCCGCTAGAGAGCTCACCTCGCTACGAGAATACGCGAATGGAACACATCCGTCCTCATCACCCGCCGACACGACATCGGGTGCTCCCAAGGGGCCTGGGGGAAAACCCTGCCTGCTGTGCGAATATGCCCATTTTGAAGTTCACGGCGCTGCTCCGGAAAACAGCCGTGTCGTAGCTAAAAACAACACCTGGGTTGCACTTGTGCCCTTCTGGGCTGTATGGCCGTTTGAAATCTTGCGTAAGTAGATTCGATTCCCCGCCCCTATTTCTCTTGAAGGATGATACCATCCTCGGAGAAACTCTTGGCGAAGCTTGTCGTCGTTACTGACCTACTCTGGGCAACAGTTCTTCCTCACCCGCGACACATTTCGTCTCTCCTCGATCTTACGCCGGTTGAGCACCGAGAACTAGCAGAGATGCTGTCCACAGTCTCGGTCAAGTACGACAATCTGTTCCTCACATCGTTTGCATACTCGATGGGGCTACACCAGCGCCCCGTACCCCGGACTTGCCACTCTGGGATGAACGGCGCGGCAGGCACCAACGGAGTACACGCCCATTTGAACGGAAATGGAAACGGCCACGTACCAAATGAGGACGAGGACGATGTCGCGCATATGCACTTCCACTTCTCGCCACCCCTTCTTCGGAGCGCCAGCGTCCGAAAGTTCCTAGTGGGGTATGTAGATGTCTTCTCGCTCATCCGAACGATATTGACCTTTGAGGTGGATGTTGTAGTTTTGAGCTCATGTCCGAGCCACAGCGCGACCTTACGGCCGAACAAGCTGCGGCCCGGCTACGCGATTGCTCAGAGACGCATTTTTTGGCGGGACAGTCATTGTGAATCAATAGATGAAATGTTGACAGAATCATTCGTTGTCATAGATTAATATAGTTTGTTCGGACCGATTTCCTCAAACATACAGCGCCTATTTAGCGCATATATCCAGAATGATGTCTCATCTCACCTCTAGTCATGGGACCGCGAATAATGGTCACACGAGCGATGCATGGCCAGCAAGCATTTCACGCTGAACAAGAACAAAAGCATCTGCAAGAGAACTCGAAAAGCAAGGTTCCACCCGTGAACCAAGCGTGATCGATGGCAGACATCACTTTCCTAAAACAACAACCACATCGATGTACGGCCATGTTTATCCATCATACTAGAAATTGTCTAGTTGTTTGAACCCCACACGGGGAACGCAGCCTCGCTTCACACTAGAAGAACAGCCATTGGCAGGATATCCGGATTTGTTCTAGACTTTACGAGATGTGAACGTCTTCAAACCAAACCCAACAGGACAAAAAGTTATAGCCAGTCTTTCGGGAATGTAAGAATAGACGCTGGCGCGTTGACTCGCAGCTAGATAGAGATCTAGAGGCTGTCCACTAGGCTGGCTGGCAGGCAAAGGAAGACCTTGGAGACCCAAGCAAGTGTACCGGTTCCAGCTCTGGGCCGCATGTCTAAGAACCCCCTCTTCCTCCTATTCACTCTTGGACTCGTATCGAACGTTGATTGAACGCGGATCATCGCCAGGTCGCCCATCTTACTAACCGTCAACCCTCTATACAGAAAATACGCGCAATGTGTGTCTACGGACTCCTAATTTCCGGCGAATTCCTGATCGATATATAGAGTAATGATTCGAGCCAAAGATACAAGTTTTGTTTTTGTACTGTACCGCGTGCGGCCGTGTTCACTGGCCAGCCATCAAGCGCGTTGGCATAACCCTCCAAAAAAAGGGATAGACCATTCTCGGGTCGACGTCTCGGGGTCATGCATGACCGAGGAAGTTGGTTACAGCCGGTTCCGAAAATGCATACCAAAGATGAGACAGAAACCAAAGAGACGAGATCGAGCGAGCGAGCGAGCGCACTAGTCCAAATTTCGGCTCGAGGGAGGAAGGGAGGAGAGGGGAGGCAGGCCAGGCCCGGGCCCCATGTGTCCAACAAGCTGCGTCACACACTGCTTGCTACCTGCCTGATTGACACGATGATCCGAATACGGATGTCCAAGCAATACGTTCCCTTGAGGCAAAAACGAGCTCAAAAAATCCTAAAACCGCGAAAAATGAATAAACAGCCTGCTGGTTTGAATTTGGCTTGGCCGTGCAGGGAGGAGACCGATCGAGATCATAGAGGACGAGACGCACATGTTTTACGAAAAAAGACCCAATTTGGGAGTGGCAAAATATATAAACAGGGTTTTGCCACGCGGGTGGTTCGAGGCAAAAAAGGAGTGAAAATGTCATTCATTCAAACGCAAATGCGCACGCGCGCGAGGAAAGAGCACGGACGAAATGCATATACACAAAACCCTGCCAACTTACGCATCAGGCAGTCGAGCGATCTGTTGAGCGATCTTCTGAACCGAGAGTGTTGTTCCTTTTGTTGAGGGTTATCGAGCGGGTTGAGGTGCGCGGAGCGAGTGCCGACACGGTGGCGAGCTGTGCCCACGCCACTAGGGTAATTGACGTGGATCGAGACATGAAGAGGTATTTGAGCTAGGGACAGCGTATGATGGCCGAGCAAGAGAGCTGGAAATGACAAGACAAACAAACAGAGGAACATCTGTTCATCCGGGAATGAATCTCACTCGGTGCCATTTTGGGATAAACAGAATGACCGCGAGGCGACGCAAGGCACTGAAGCTCCTATCAACTCAAGGCGCGTCTCTACGCACGCAGGACAGGATACCGAACACGTAGCCAACGGGGAACTAGCCGAAGGTGCAGGCGTTGGGTGGCGCTCGACGAAATTACCTCTGTGTCCAATATAAAGAACCGAGTCAAACGCACGGGCATCAAGGCCTCTGAACGTGTTTGAAAGGGAAACGAGCTTCGTGTGTGCCTCGCCTGCCCAGGCCACCACACAACAAAGATATATGCGACTAGACAAGGGCACGGTCGAGACCGGATATGCGACAAATGCCGTGGGGAGCAACGGATCATTTGCGACGTGCGCCACTAATGAGAATATATGCGAGTCGAGAGGAAACCCAATCTGTGGTTGGTGCCCAAATCCCGGGAGCGGACGCAGAAATCTCGACGCGCGGTGGAAAATCCGTATTACGTAATAGGAGGGATCCCCTGGACCCGGGAAGAGAGGCTGGATGGACAAGGGCTCGTAAAGCGCGATCCAATTCCGTGGCTGATGTGCTGTGGTCACAAAAGTGAGCTCCCTGTATCGGGTAGGGATCGGGAGCATTTTGGACCTGTCGAGCGGTCCAGGCAACCGCTCGATGCAGACCGATCCCTGTGTGGACATATGGGGCAAGCGTTCGATGTAAACTGGGGGACATTCGATAAAGACCAGGACAATTCAGTGCGACCGACACAAGGGACACATCATTGGGGTGGGAGACACATCACTGGGGTACACATCCTCCCAAGTGCCATCAGGGGAGATATTTGCTAGTGTGCACGTGTAGTTGAATCATCTCGCGATTTCAGCCTCTAAATGAGCGATATTAGAAGACACGCGCATAGACGAATGCAGGTATGAGGGCGTCGAGACGGGCAATAAGCGATCCGATACAAGAAAAAGGTGCCGTCATATGACATAGGTACTACATAAACGGGCAGAATAAAAAAAAGTTCAGGGTTGTGATAATGGTACAGTGCGGTGAGAGAGAAACATGTCGAATGGGTGAATGAGACTAATCGAACTAAGTTAATAATCAGACGTAATGGAAACAGCACTAGGCAGGGAGAGATACAGTTCGCAGAACCTTGACATAAGTGGCTGGGCCTGAGAATTTTGCGGGCAATACGTGAGTGGAATAAGTAAGACGAGGGCAATCGAAGCGAGTGCGACTCAATTGGACTGGATCTGCACGTTGCCGACATGCTGCGGGTGATGCTGGTGGTGATGGAGGGGCACGATGGAGGGAGAGGGGTCAATCGAGTCTCTGT
This sequence comes from Ceratobasidium theobromae, assembly GCA_037974915.1. NCBI lineage: Eukaryota > Fungi > Basidiomycota > Agaricomycetes > Cantharellales > Ceratobasidiaceae > Ceratobasidium > Ceratobasidium theobromae. Next base: position 584,177 of record JBBBZN010000009.1, read on the forward strand.
GTGCGAGCTTTCCGGGGGTGCGCATGGGGGAGTACTGCAAGGCCGTGGACATTTGAGGCTGTGCGGAGTATGGATTGATCGACGATGGGGTCGAGGCATAGTGATCTGGGACCATGCGACCGAGATGGTGGTAGGCGGCGTCCGACTGGTGCTGCTGCTGCAAGGGCTGGGAGACGGGGTGGGAATAGTTGTACGAGGGGTAGGAATAGGCATCATAGTAGTACTGGTCGTTGTCCGGGTAGGATCGCTGCTGGGGGTACGCATAGTCGCGGACGGGTGGGCTCTCGTGGTCGTGGGGGTCCGGGTAGTCCTGGACGCGGTCGGGATAGACCGGGTACTGGCGGTCGCGGGGCGAGTGGTCAGAGGGATACTCGCGGTCTGTGCGGTAGTCCTGGTCCCTATAGCGCGAGAGATCATAGCGTGGCTGGTACAACTGGTGCGAGGCAACGGGCTGGGGCGTGACCATGACCGCCGTCGAGTAGGGAAACGGGCCGTCCGGGGGGCGCAGCGACGGGACAGAATGGAGCTCGACGGGGACGGCCTGCACATCCTGCGACATGACCGTCGGGACATCGCGGCGGGTCTTTCCGTCGCTCGAGCCGGCCTCGTCGCGCTTCTTGTACGGACCGCGCTTGACGCTGCAATTGCAACGATTAGCACACGCATTTCTCTCGTATTTGGCTCACCCCTTCTTGCGCTCCTTGCGCTGGCTGTCGCGGCAGCTGTCGGCCATGCCATACTTGATGCAGCGCTCGCACGGCCGCCCCACGTCGCAGCGCTTGCACGCCCGCTGGCACGCGGAACACGCATTCTTGACCTGTTTGCGCTTCGGACGCACGGCCGCGACAAGCTGGCCAGCGAGCGGCGCCTCGTAGTACGGCATCTCCAGCGGATACTGCAGCGGCGGCGACAGCGAGAGTGACGGCGGCGACGAGGTTCGCGAGGGCATGGCGCCAGACGCGCTCAATCTCGACGTCAATGGGGGGATGCGCTGGGTTATAACCAGCCACACCGCCTGGATTCCACATTCCCTGAATCCACAACACCCTGAGACCCTGCTGACAAATCCGCTTCCGGCAGATCTCTCCGCTCCCCCGGGCCTTGCGACGCGGATCCAGAGCCTCGCTGGAACCCACCGCATACAGCCCCTGTCTGTCGCTGCCGATGCTCGGCCCGATCCCCGTCACATAAATAAGCTCCCTTGCACCCAATTTCCGCTTGTTCGCGAGCGATCGCCTCTATCGCTTTCCGCTTCCAATTCATACTACATTTTCACAAGCTCCACCAACTCCCCGTCCTCCATCTGCGCCCCCACCTCCAGCTCGTTCTTCAACCCGCTTTCCCCCCGTGTAAACATCATCTAACCATCAACCACTGATTACCCCAAAACAGTCCACTTACCCCTCGGCCATCCTCGCGTGACACCCCCAGGGCCTTTGCAGCGAGGTCCACCGCCCGCCCAGTCACCACACCCTGGTCCGAATCAGTCCCGGCACGTCCACCCACACCGTACCTTTGCAAACCAGAGCACCCGCTCCTTTTCTCCAGCCATCACCCTCAGGTGCACCCTGTCTCCCGGCCTCGTCTGCGTGCGCCCCGGATCCCCCGGGACTGCCTTGTGCTTGAGCCGCATCAGCTCGATCGCCCGCAACTTGGCCGCGTCACTCGGCTTCACCGCTCGACGGGTCGATGGCCCCGACTTGACATTCGGAAACAGCTTGTTGAGTAATGCCCGCGCCTCGGCCTTGGTGTCCATTGCAGGCGCGCCATCACCCGTGCAATCGTGTGTATCCCCATGTCGGTGCCTAGAACCGTTGGCTATCATGTAATGCATACAATGTAACTCACGAGATGCAATATACGCCATGGCACACTTGGCACCTCTGCAGCCCAGCCAGATCGCACGTCGCGAGCTCGCACACGGAGCGCCGACTCGGCTCGCCCGATGACGTAGCCTCGACTGCGCTGCATGCATGTGCATCCCGCTGTGCATGCACCTTGCAAAACAGCCCCGAGCATGCTGGACATGCGATCGGTAGTAGGTCAAAGACCTGGCACGATCCCACTGCGCAGTGGGCGCCTTTCTCTGGCAGATCCATCGTCGTCGTGGGTCACAATAGCAGCCCTGTTTGGAAGCACATCGACCACCGATGGGATCGATCAACCACACCCACTCCGTTTCCCGGAAACTCATCGAGGCATCCGGAAACAGGGGCCACACCAGCCCTGCACGCGACTCTCTCTTTCCCACCACGAGGGTGCTCGAGGGCACTGGGCTGCCTCCACTTTCATTTCGATTTTAAGCTTTTTCGCGATGCCGGCTTTTGCAAATCACAACAAACAAATCATTATCAAGATCATCGCCTGCATTTTGCCTCTGGTAGATCCTTGCTGGAAACTCTGTGGCACGGAACCAACTCCTGGATACTTACATCCGAGCCCGGCTCGCTATGGCACTCTCCGCGCGCACGATTGGTAGCTTGCCATTTATCCAACCACATCCCAGGCGCGTCGCGCCCCTATATGTCATCGCTTGCACTCGTATAATCTATGCTTATCCTCACCCACTAAGCGCGCTTTCATTTCACCGTGCGCAAAATTTAAAACTCTCTGCGTGCCGTCTTGTCGTAGGTGAGGCAACAAAGGCTTTGCGAAAGGAGATATCCGCGTATGTGTGTATGTGTGTGTGTATGCATGCGTTGCGTGCCGTGGCTGACTAGTCACTCCACGGCCGGCTGGTTGGCTGCCTCTGTGGGGAGCAGAAGCGGCGGATCAGCCCACCACCTTGTGCGTATCCATCCCATCGCATACACCCTCCGAAGTTTCCCCCATTCAGTCATTTTAATTCCGAGTGGCGGCCAAAGCGTCACATCAAACACTTTGTGAACGGATCGCACAAAGATCCGGTGCCGCGGCTACACACACTACTGTATATTCAACACGCGTAAACATAGATACCATGGCCCATGGCGCGGATGGAATGGATAGGCCTGTGGGGTAAACTTTCCGTTGACGGCTCGTCGTCTGGCTTTGTTGCACAACGCACGGCTTTTTGCGCTCGCTCACTGGATGTTGTCCATGGTTATAGGGCTTGCGGTCGCATGGCGCGGCGTAGACGCAGGCCCGAGGGGTAAACGAATCTGTACAGCCTGGATCCCGCGAGACTCATTCCCAGTTGGGATATAACGATAACAGCCATGATAACCCGGGTACATGGCGCGGAACCAAGGCCGGGCACCCTCCATGCGGAATAAGCACAATTTTAACAGACGCCACTCGCTCCATTGTATCTTCACACTACCTTTATTGAACATTATAAATGCAAAAGTGTCGTATATCCCAGTGTACAGTGTGATTTGAGCAGGGGGCCAGTCATCAAAAAGGTAATAACGGCCTCTAAACCAGCGAGCGCAGCATTCCTTTACCCCACCCTTCAAACACGCCCTTTTGTGCCGCCCTAGTCCGCTTTGCGGTATCTTTCAAGAAGGACGAGGGAAGCTGCGAGACTGATCAGTCCCTGGCTTCCGCAGTTCAATACACGATGCTAACCTCGGTGAACTCTTCAAGATCTTTGCACTCGTCAACAAACGCTTGTTGCTTCGCTTCGGAGCCTGCCTCTTCACCCACAGCAACCATCGCCGCGGCTAGATCTTTCAGTGCCTTGCTAGCGCGGGGCCTTATTCCCTTGATCCCTTGTGCAATCTTGCAAAACAACTCAGAAGTACGTCTAAATGAGCATCTGCAGAAACGTACCGGGTCCTTTTTAGCCTTGCCCGTTATTGGCACTTTGAACTGTGCACTATGGACCTCAAAGATCACGAGCGCCTCTTGAGCTAGCCCGGCGACGTGCAATGCCTCCCAAGGTAGTATCGCCTCGTTTTTCGAGATCTCGGTAAACTTTTTGTACAGTCCTAGCCAAAAATAGTCAGCACATGTGACGCAAGTAACATGTATGCTCGCCTTCAAAGTAGTCTATCACGGCACCCGCCAGCGCTGGTACGTCGGCTCCGCTCTTTGTCTCGGATGCTCCGTCGCCGTTGGATTTTCCTTCCCCGTTGGCTTCTTCGTCTTTGCCCTTGTTTTCGGGTTTGGGAAGATCGCGCACGACGAGCCATTCGTTCAGATTGTCCGTAAACTTTCGGAACTCGACCTCGAGGGGGGTTAACTAGGGACCACCATCAGATTCACGATTCAAAAACAGCACAATTCCCACCTGGGACTCATCCTCAAAATTGTACTCGCGGCCCGTAAAATGCAAAGGGCCAAGGGAATCTTCGAGTGCTCGGATGTAGATTTGGAGGAACACGTTGAGCCAGGGGAGCTATCGCGATTGAGCCAGTTATTGCTTCCCTCGGGCACATGCACTCACTCCAGGCGAAGGTCCCATAGACGTCTGGTCCACCATATTTTGCCCTCGGGGTTGGTAATTGGGAATCACACTCATGTCACGGTTGTCGTGATGGGCTGAAATCAGTATACCCATCAGCTTGGAGCCAAATGTTAAAATCAACCGGCGTACCCCGGACAATCGTCAATTGCAGATCTTGAAGCTCAAGGACAAGGCTCTCGGCGGCTTGCGCCTCAAACCCGAGTCGCATCCGCGTGTGCTCCATCTTGGTCAGGTCCCGCTGCAGGGAGCACTCGAGCCTCTCTTCAAATTCGACAAAGTTTGGAATCTTGCCTTCATTTGAGCTGATTTTCGTAACGCATATATGCAATAAATCATACCTGGGCGTATTTTTCCTGGGCAAATGCACGTGCGACCATCTCAGGGGTTTCTTGCACATTTGCAGTGTAAATTTGACTACTCTCGATGCACTCGTTGACTAGCTCGCTGTCACCCGCTAAACAAAAAGTCGACGCGCGGGCTAGAACGAGGTACGAAAGTGAATCCGACTGCATTTGCTTCACCCTCAACCCCTTGTAATGCTCATGTGCAAGCGTTGGAGCGCCTTTGGGGAAGGTCAGTCCGGTGAGGCACAGGAACGTGACCAATTTACCGATTAGTCTATAGATCCGAATGAGTAATATGCGGAAACGATGATTATACGGGCTCTTTGACAAAGCATATTCCAAAATTACGATCGCCTGCGTAAGATATGATGCCTTATCTGTGGCGGCAATAATCGAATCATTCCTTCAAAAATGGGGTAATAAACTTACTCGAGGCTGTATATGCGGAGACAAATGCGGATGCGGCCAAGATTGCAAAGTCGTCGCGAGGTTGCTGTTCAGTTTCCGGATAATTTTCACCTGTTAACAAAGTTAATTGAGTAGGGAGATTTGAAAATGCTAGTAAATTGCGAACAAATTGGGGCGGCATCAAAATAAGCTTTGAGGTATTTTCGTGCTGCGGTCGCCTCATCCTCTGGCGAGGTCTTTGTAACCGGTCGCCCTGTGCGAAGCATTTTAGCGACATTGACCGCCCTCCTTAATCCCTCAACAGTGGTCTGTGGAGCTCGATCATTCATAAATGGTAATATTATCAATGTCAAACTGCTTACGAGATCTTCAGTTTGACCCTCCAAGTATTCAATCCATTTGGCCAATTCAGGTCCATCCTCCGGCAGGGTGGCAATACCGTCAACAAGGTCATCGAAACAGCATGTTTTGCTGCCAATCTTTTCAAAGTATTTCGATAAGGGCGAGCAGAGGGTTTCAGGCGCCACCGAGGCTTGACGGTTGAATGAGTGGTGGCGTGCGAATAAGGAATTTGAAACATACCAAGCTCAATGCTAGCTTTCCTCCTGCTGATCTCGAGCTCGATCAAAGCCAATGGCGCGGCACGCTCATCAGCCCCTTCCTTCTCTGAAATTTTGGCGAATATGTCAATGGTCTCTGCGTATAGGTCCTCGCAACCAGGCACTGGCTTTGATTCACTTTCACCCTCAGCGGGCGGGGGAAGCGTCAACGTTTCACCAGCTTGTTGTTTTTTGATGATGGCAAGGGTCGTTTCAATTAGTCCAGCGAATTGAATGTAATTACGATCGCTGGGTGACCAAATGAGTAAGTATATGCTCGATTCTACAAAGCCTGGCCTTACTTGGCTTCCAGTCGCGATTTGCAGACATCGCGTTCCTCGACATATCGCTCTGCAAGTATCATGGCTTCTTTACGCAGTTCTTCGCAGACCAGACTACTGTGGATAATTTGCTTCGAGTTTACTATGAGCTCCAAGGCTTTGTTGAAACGGTTAATGCCTTGCTCTGGACCCGCCGCGCCTGTAATTCACGTGGTTAAGCATGTATTTGACTCGACTAGCCCCAACTGACCGTCTTCCTTTTCTGACTTGCCCAAGTCGATGAGAATGGACATGTGTAGCCAGACCTTTTCCGGAGTCAATGTAGCACCAGGTTTTGACTGCCCTTCAATCATACGCAGTGCCAACCCAAGCAAAGTAGGCTTCATCTTTGGGGGTGTATCGGGCGCGCGTGCTTGCATCATCATACATGTGATGGCCCAAAACACATAACGAGTTTCGAGGCCAGTTCCGGGAAATGTGCGGTGAAGACGCAATGCGGTTTGCTGAGCTGTCCGCCAGGACCCGATCTTGGCCATGGCTATGAATGCCTGGCATCCTAGTTCCTCGTTATTTGGGTTCTGCTTATACGCATCGTCATATAGGTTGACAACGTCCTGAGCTGGGTGTATGGTGTGTCAATTCAAGGCGCAATATGTATGCTAGTCACACTCACGTCGATCCAAAGCACGCAGGACATGTGACAGCGTATTAAGAACAGATTCGTCGGCGGGTTTGGCCGCGACTAGCTCATCTGACAAGGCGATGCATTCCTCGAGCTTGCCAGCACGAATCAGAGCCAAGGCCTTTAAAGACTGCAGTCGGAGGAAAGGAAGTTAGAGTTTTCAACGAGAAGTAAATGAGAGACATACTTTTATGATAGTCGAGTCTGGCTGCTTCTTCAAAGCTTTGTTGCATAACTGCAAGGCTAGCTTTGGGGTTGCCGAATCTAGCGCTTCTGTTATTCGGGTGAGTAGGCGAACAATGGAGACTCGAACTATATTTACCGTAGATGGGTTGAAGCTTACGGTCGGCCATTATTCAGAGTGAGCGGGGTACTTCGATGGCAAGGTGAGTCGGTTGTCAATGTCAGCCAAGCGTGAGGTGTAAACGACTCGTCCAGCAACGCAAAACTCAATAACAAATTTTGGACACGCTTCAAGAGCCGCCCGTCCACGGATTCCTATTCATGGAAAATGGAGTAAACAGTGCATAACACTGGCTATAAGAGACATTCGCTCATGCCCATCCACATTCTCATTTGCGCGGACTGTGGGATACATACTGGGTAATGGTTTCACAAGGCACACTTCATGAAGATTCTACAAATTTGTCATTTCGGTTGTCCGACTAGACAGCACAGGTGAACTTTATTGGTTGTGGTCTCTGGACCACTTGATCATCGCCATCATGTCACCCAGTCTTGGCAGTCCGATGATTGGAGTTTTCACAGGGTCCTTGGTGTAGTTTTATGTCATTTAGCGCCGCGATGCCTTTGCACGGATCTTCCAGCTAGAACTATGCCAATTCCACCGTAATAATACGAGCTAAGATAGGAATATGGACTCCACCATAAGCTCCATCGTGGTCTCGCCACACGCGGTCAACGCGCTCCGAAGAGATCGCAGTGGGCACGACTGAATTGTGTGCCCACAGCACTGCCTTCATATATCCCAACGACACAAGCACACTTAGTGTACCTTACATCTATAAATGGGGGATACGATGGTCGCTCGAAATCGCGTTCTTGGCTGGCCTCTATCTTTTGATCACTGTCCCACTCAGCGTTATGCGTGTCGCATTCACTGCTGTTCTGGCCTCTGTGGCTATTCTCGATGTCTCTGCCGCTCCCAGCCTTTTTATGAAGCTCGTTGCCCCTGAATCTGTGACAGATGTTGACAATTTCTCTATTACCGCCATAGTCGCGAACACTGGTACAGAGAGTCTCAAGCTACTAAATGACCCTCGTAGTGTGCTCTCGTCCGACGAAGCCTACACTTTCACCATCGTCAATGAAAAGGGCTCACCCGAGTTTACCGGCATGTTTTTCAAATAGTAGGTCTGTCCTTATCCAGTCTAGGACATGTTCTTAAACCCAAGGCAGCTCTCCCAATTACGTCGTAAAGAATAACAACCCGGCCGACTTTACGATTCTTGCACCTGGCCAGACCTATGAGCTCACCCACAACCTTGCTGGGGTGTACAACTTTACTAATACTGGTGCTGGCGAATTCAAGGTGTGTCGGGTGCCTGGTAAGATGGAAAGGCGGCTACTGATCCTCCAGAAAGGTTGACGCAATGAACGTCTTCCAGTATGTTGACGCATCTGGCGAACTCGCCACCATCGAGGCAACGACAGAATCAAAGAAGGTCTCAATCACTGGTAAACTCGCGTCGACTCGCGTGAGTAGAGTAAATTCCGTCCCTAGTTGATGTATACCTAACTGACATCAAATATCAGAACTTGCCTAGAGTCGAGCCTCGGACACTCAGCAAGCGAGTCGCATATGTGGGGTGCAACGCTGCTCGTCAGCAGCAAATCGCAGCCGCCGTTAGGTCTGCAGTTGCATATGTATCCGAATCCACCGCGTACCTCAACAGGATCAGGTCGGGTACCCCTCGATACACAACCTGGTTCGGTGCCTACAACGCGGGTCGTTTGCAGATTGTCCGCTCTCATTTCACACTCATCGGTGTCGACCCGTTGAGTACAACCTATGATTGCACTTGCACCAGGAATGTATTTGCGTCTGTAAATGCCGGCCGAGCTGGCTATATGTACCTCTGCAACTATTTCTGGCCAGCACCCAAGTAAGTTGACACTTGAGTAACATCTTCATGCGTATGTCCTTACAAAATCGGGATAGCACTGGTACCGATTCCAAGGCGGGAACCATTGTCCACGAGCAATCCCATTTCAGGATCAATGGGGGTACAGAAGACATCGTCTATGGCCAAGGGCGTGCTAAAAACCTTGCTCGCACGAACCCAGCTCAGGCAATCATGAATGCCGACAATCACGAGTATTTTGCAGAGAACACGCCCCGACTGGCTTGAATTATCGCTGTGGTGACATAACTTTCTCTTATGTATATTGAAGGCCAATTATGCCAACACATGAATGATTACTAGTATTATGCGTGTTTGTTCTCGAAATCACGGGTTGCGGGATACTGCATTCAGAACATTTCTTAGATCCACCGATTCAAATCCTTATAGACATACGGAACCCCATAAATCTCTCGCTTGGCACGAAAAGAAGTGGAAAGTTGCAACGCGTATCTGAAACTTAGTCCCACCTTGAGATCGTCCTCCACTTTCTGTCATGTTGCTCAGTCAGATTGTTTAACTCTAAATTAGTGGGCTTATGCGTTTTGAATATGGCAACAATATTAACATAGAACGCCCTTGAGCACCTTGCATGCTAAATTTCAGACGCGGATGTAGTAGCACCTTACCGTTGGTTGATTCGAACTTAGTGGCTAGCCGCACTTTACGGGGCTGGTAGATATGGAAAACTAAGATTATGGATACGATATACACTGGCGACTCGCACTGGCCGCCAACGATTTCCTGACATGCACCATTTCGCTTGTGGTTTAGTTGTATACCTGGTATAAAGGCCTAGGAAAGGGCCGGGTCAATCATCGGGAATTCAAAAAGAGGCGTTACGCACGTGCTGCTGAACTTGGTTCCCTGTCTGACAACCTTCTCCACAGAGTCGAGAAAGTCTCGCTCCGTTGCCACTTTGCGCCTAGCTCGGATAGCAAACATCCCGGCTTCTGTTGCAACGGAACGCAGCTCGGCGCCAGTCGTATTTGGACATAAGCGTGCAATGAGATCAAAGCGAATATCACGCTCGACGGACATGCTACAGAGATGAGTCACCATGATTAGCTCCGGGGGTTACCCGTAGAAGGGAGCGGGACAAGCCTTCTAGCGTGTATGCGGAGAATATGCGCACGGCCTTCATTGTCCGGAAGGTTGAACTCGACACGCCGATCAAGTCGGCCGGGACGCAGGAGTGCAGGATCTAAGGTATCAGGTCTGCACATGGGCAAAATTTAGCTTCAGAGCATCCGGAAGCTGCAGACTGACCTGTTGGTGGCCATGAGTACTTTAATATTCCCTCGGGGGTCGAACCCATCCAGCTGGTTGATCAGTTCCAACATTGTCCGTTGGACCTCGTTGTCGCCACCGGCGCCATCGTCAAATCGGGCACCACCAATTGCATCCACCTCATCAAAGAAAATGATACACGCTTTCTTACCACGCGCCATCTCGAATAGTTCTCGAACCATCCTTGCGCCTTCGCCCACATACTTTTGCACCAACTCGCTCCCAATAACTCGGATAAACGTTGCATCAGTACGGTTCGCCACCGCTCGCGCACACAGCGTTTTTCCCGTTCCGGGAGGGCCATACAAAAGGACACCTTTGGGTGGGTCAATGCCGAGCTTAACAAAACGTTCGGGGGAGAGGAGTGGTGTTTCGACAACTTCACGGAGCTTCTCGATTTGTTCCTTGCATCCTCCAATATCAGAATACGTCACGTCAGGCTTTTCTTCTACCTGCATCATTGTGACGGAAGGATCAATCTTGGGTGGGAGGGGGATTTGGATTTGATACTTGTTCCGGTCAACGCTAAACAAAAGTTAAAAATATGAATACTTGAATAAATGCAGGCAATACAATGGTCCACGCACCCGACACGCATACCCTCTTCAACGTCTGTAGGGGCAACACGCTCTCCAAGCCCAACAACAAACTTAGCGATCTGCTTGATATTAATCACATATTGATCCTGCTCGTCAGCCCCTTTCTGGCCTTGCATTGCGCCGGCAGGATTCACGGCAGCAGCCGCAGCGGCCTTTATTGGGTCGACCCGAATGATCTTAGTGCAACGAGCGACCTGAAGGGGATGCTCCTCGGACATGCGTTGCTTATCAGCTGGTATATCCCACAAATTGGGTGGGGCCAAGCCGGTATCAGATTCCTTCACGCCTAAATGATGGGTTTAAGTATGAATAAGGCAATATAGTAGGATGAATGACGCACCCATGCGCTCGCCGATGCGTTTTTGCGTCTCCTTAATATCCTGCTCGACTTTCTTTATTTGGGTGGAGTATGGTCCTTGACCCTGAAGGTATTCTTTCAACAAAACTATAGGTAATGAGGCAAGTAGCGCCTACATAGGTCTTTAGGATTTGAATATCGCTGTCATCGAGGGCTATGGATGGAGTGTAAGAGAGCAGTCGAGCCGCGTTGTATTTTATCAAACTCACCAACGATCTTCTCATCATCCTTGTCGTCGGCTCTCTTCTCGTCTAGAGACGCCATTAAATGATTAAAGAGCCTTAAATAGCAGTCAAAGAACCTACATTTCTCCCAGTCACTGGAGTAGTAAAAGCAGAAGTTAGTAGAATAAATTATCCGAGGATAGTATGACTTGCGCTTTTGGCGGCATGGTGGATGATAGTCGCGGTGGTCGTCGGGAATGTGCAAATACTGGGTGCGACGCGTCAGCCAATGAGTAAGTGTCTGGCGCGCGCTGCCCGGGGTCTCGGGCACGTGACAATGCACCGGCTTGCTGACACTCGGCGCTTAGCAACTTGAACTTTCACCACTCCACCATGGCTGCCCTTGCATCGTAAGTCTACAAACCCGTATTCAATAAACTTTACTAACTTATAACAGCCTTCTCCCTCAACCCGTTAATGCGCCAATCTCTGATGATGAGGAGGAGAAGGCGCCAGTGACTGCGCTCGCGCCTGCAGTTGTTATTCCTCCGTATGGCCAGCGCAAGGGATGGAGGCCAACTAAACAGGCAGATTTTGGAGATGGTGGTGCATACCCTGAGTGTCATATTGCCCAATATCCTCTTGACCTGGGCAAAAAGAAAGTGAGTTATTCGGAGTACTTTCTCTGCTCGGCTGATTCACCCATCGTTAGGCCAATCCCGGCAACACTCTTGCTCTACAAGTTGATAGCGAAGGCAATGTAAGATATGACGCTATTGCCCAGCAAGGCCATCGCGATGGCCGACGGGTCCAATCCCAGTTTAAGGACCTCGTGCCACTGGCTCATCGAACAGACCTGGATGACGAGGCTCGTCTAATGGAACGTCCTTCTGAGGATGAGGTGCAGGCCACCGCGGATCGTACTCGCGCTGCTCTCGAGAAACTCGTTAACGGGAAGATCAAAGCTGCTCAGCCAAAAAACGTCCCAGACTCTGTTGGCAAATCCTCATTTGTCCGATACACACCGTCTCAACAGTCGGGTAACGGGATGAACCAACGAATCATCAAAATCACCGAGGTAGTTGAGGATCCATTAGAGCCTCCCCGCTTCAAGCATAAGAAAATTCCTCGCGGCCCTCCTAGCCCTCCGCCGACCATCTTGCGTAGCCCGCCCCGTAAGGCGACTGCTGCTGAGCAGAAAGAATGGATGATCCCCCCTTGTATCTCGAACTGGAAGAACAACAAGGGTTTCACGATTCCTTTGGACAAGCGTCTCGCCGCTGATGGTCGTGGTCTACAAGATGTATGTCGCATGGGCTCGTAACGTTTGCTAGCTAATATCTAATCTACATGGCAGGTACACATCAACGACAATTTCGCCAAATTCTCCGAGTCCCTTTTCATCGCAGACCGTCATGCTCGTGAGGAAGTTCGTCAACGTTCCCTCATGCAACAAAAGATTGTGGAGAAAGAGAAGGCCGCCAAGGAGGAGCAATTGCGTGAGATGGCTCAGCGGGCTCGCGCTGAACGAGGTGGTCTTGTCGCCCCCTCTGCTGGAGGGAGCACCGCTGCAGCGGCACCGAAAGCCAACTTGTCCGGCGTAGCCGGCTATGGCTCGGGCAGTGATGAGAGCTCAGACGAGGAAGACGAAGACGAAGAGGCTGCCAAGTTACGTGACCAGATGCGCCGTGAGAAGAGGCACGAACGTGAGCGTGAGCTTCGAATGAACAACATGGGTACCGAACAACGAGCCAAACAACTTGCCCGGTAAGTCTATCAAGTACTCAAGCGACTAAGTATCTCATTCTAGGTTTTCACAGGCAAGAACACCGCGACATTTCTGAGAAAGTTGCACTTGGCTTGGCCAAGCCCACACTCAGTAAAGAGTCCATGCTTGATTCCCGACTTTTCAACCAGCAATCCCTTTCGCATTCGTTTGCTGATGAGGATTCGTACAACCTCTACGACAAACCACTGTTCCATGGTTCATCTGCGGCAGCAGCCATTTACAAGTCACGTGGTAATATTTCTACTGGTGATGACTCGGCGTTTGGTGGAGGAACGGAAGAGGGCATCCGACGCACCTTGGAGCAAGATCGATTTAATTTGGGTGTTAGCAACTTCGAGGGCGCTCGCGAACAAGAAGTCAGGGAAGGCCCAGTCATGTTCGAGAAGGATGCAACTGCCAGTACAGGCGCTGACGTTTTCGGTGTCGATCAATTCTTGGATGCCGCAAAAAGAGGGGAGAAGAGAGGGTTGGACACGAACGTGTGAGTAATTTAGCTCTCGGTTTAGCCGTACCACAGTTACTATATAATTTTCTTTTTTGCAGGGGAGGTTCAAGAAAGAAACAGCAGTTAGAACAGGCCGAGGACCAAGAGTAATATCACGCGATACTTATTGTAGTTCCCGGGGGACGGTTTGTCTGGTCTGTATCATACTATGTCTAATCCTGTTTGCACCAAATAAGCTGTTGTTTATCACAAGGAATTTAGCAAAGGCAAATGTTTTATTTACGTCTAATTTAGAAGGATGACAACTTCACGTGCGGTGTCAGTGGAGTGGCGCTAGCGCTACATGATGTCTCGACTCCAGTATGGTATGAACGCAGCAAGGAACGGCTGGTGAGGTCAGGTATTACTCGCCATCATTCTGGGACGCGTCATTGGGGCCGACTTGACACGCAGGTATATAATTTAGTAACAGCACATCCGGCTTTCACTCCTACCCCATCAAACCACGCTTGCTCAGGCCATTCAATCACAACAAAGGCCCCTACCTACCTATTGATGCTTCGTGTTTCCCTGTTCTTGACCTTTGGGCTCTTATGCAGCTGTGTTGACGCAATCGCGGTTCCCAAATGCTCCACAACCAAACCGGGCCATCCAAGGCCATCACTGGATGAAGTAAAAGCCTCATTCTATAAAGCAAAAATCGTTCCGGAGTTATTGCCCGTATTCGCACCAACTTCATTGCTGTATCTAACGTACAAGAGCGATTCCCTTAAAGACACCGAGGTCGTCCTTCCCGGCAAGAAGTTTGCAAAAGACAGTATGGAATATGTCCCATCAATTATTTATACGCACCTGAATCTCACCTTGTCAATAGCTACTGAAAATCAACCTGAAATCTCTATTGAGGGTCCGGGATGGCCTGGCGCCTATGTCTTCTTCCTGCTTGATCCCGACGCCCCGTCCCACTCTAACCCCAAATGGGCGCAAGTACAACACATGTTTGCGGGAAACCTCACCGTCAGTGGTCGCTCGAAACATGTCCCTAATAGCGTAGTACTCAGCAATGCTACCACCGCCGTTAACGAGCACATGCCTCCAGTTCGTGACTTTTCACCGTAATGACCCCCCCTCAATACTTACCACGTCCCAAAGGCACCCCCTGCTGGCACAGGCCCCCACCGTTATGTTGCTCTGCTCTACGCCCAGCCACCAGACTTTGACTTTTCTTTCTTGAACACTACCGATCGCTATGACTTCAACATCACCGAATTCTCTAGGCGGTCCGGACTGGGCACGCCCCTTGCTGGGACTTTCATGACCGTTAAAGTCAAGAAGGATGGGGACGTAAATTGGCTGATGCATTTGGATTATCTAAGAGAAAGCTGGCCTCAAATTGGTTTTAACCTTCTTTAGTCCTTCAAACTCGCTCATCCCCACCCAAGTGCTACTGAAGTCGGATATTCCTGTCTCATTTGCCTCATCGAGTGCTCAAATTTATTTTTCCTTTCGTATAGAATATCATTTGTCATATTATTGAGAGTCATTGCAAGGTTGGCAACATCAAAGCCATATATGCGCGCTTGAGTATCCATTTCTTCTATTCTCCCATCGACCTGAATTTCTCCACAATTTCGACATGCAGAGCTTCGAGCTTCTTGGTCACGGTCTCTTGGCCTTGGGACGGGCTCTGGAATAGAGGAATAGGTTTAACATCGGAACAAGGAGACAAGTAAAACTTACCTCGAATTTCATTTGAGACAGCTTGAACATGATATCACTCGTTGACTCCTTGACCTTGTTAAAGGTTTGCTCGCCCTTGGTTACAGCCGCAACGGCCAAGTCGTGGAATGCAACGAAATTCTTCAGCATCAAGCTAGTCTTGTAGAATGGGCAGTAGCGATCGTATTCGCTCATTCCATTCTGCTGCAAAAAGTCGTCCTTGAGCATACGAGCAACTTCGAGCGTGACCTTGTCGGCCTCTCCGAGCGCGCTCTTCCCAACAAGTTGGACGATTTCAGCCAAGTCATCTTCCTTTTGCAAAATCTCCTTTGTCTTGTTGCGGCTGGGGATGAAACCGGGATCGGTGGACTGGTAGTGTGCTTCAAGCACTTGGATATATTTGGAGTACGAAACGTTCCAGTTGACGGACGGGAAATGCTTCCGTTGAGCCAGTTTCTTGTCTAGTCCCCAAAACACTTGAACGATACTTAGAGTGGCAGCTGTTACAGGGTCAGAGAAATCACCACCGGGAGGAGAGACGCTATAGGTACAAAGGTCAGATAGAAGTATTTTGGCAACCGATATAGAAGTACTTACGCGCCGACAATTGAA